>OZ014478.1:40517329-41117329 GCA_963965965.1 Trididemnum nubilum | reverse complement strand
CTTCCGTTAAGGTTTTTATCGTTAATATCTTGCACCATTCATTCATCGGACCGGTACAAACCATTGAAACCAGTTTGCACTGGTAACACTTGTTGCGCATTAGCACGAGTTTTATAGAAGAGAGCGAAGAAAGGAGTTCTTTTTCGAGGCAAATAATAACCTGCAGCCTCATATGTCCATTAATTATCGCTGTTCACAATTTCCAAGAATTTTCCGATCGCAGCTTGCTTGTATATTTGAACTTGTTTTTACCTTGAAATCAGATTAGACTGTAAAATGTAACTTCCAAAACACAAAAAGACCACCATAGCAATAAATATTTCCTTACAATCTGCTCAACAGCGTCAGTACGTGTTCTAGAAGCAAGTGAATAAAAAGAAATGTAAATTACACGCTAAATGTTAATGGATTAACGGACTTTATTAACTTCCGTTAATTAAAGCAGAAAATAACGGATTAACGTTAACGGAGGTTTGAAGTTTGTTAACGGGTTAGTGGTTAACGAAGCTAACGTTTTGCGTTAACTTGCCCACCTATGCCTAAAACCAGGTAAAATAGAAATCAATAAATTAAGCGAGACTATTTATAGCTACTTTGACTTGAAAGCTAATGCCTGTTACTGTGGCAACTCAGCTTGATGTTGTTTCAAATTTTTACATGTACTGTTCTTGTTTAAATTATTATTATCGCTTTTGGCTGAATGACTAGGCATGCAATGATGCCTTGCATGCATGGGGAATACGCCCGTGATACAAGGTTATTATTGTTTATCACAAAAAAAATTGGTGCGAATGTCGTACCGTCAGTTGCTTCAAAATAAACTAAGAAGTAACGTTGCAATCTTACACTTACGATTTTTACGCCCAGTCTAAACCGCGAGAAACTTTGCAATTTTGACAAATTAGTGATCAAAGATTAGTGCCACGTTGTATTTTTTCCGGTTTAATTTTTGATAACTTGTAGAAAACATCGTTAATTTTACAACGTAGTGTAATTTTTGAAAAAACATGGAGAAAAACTCATGTAATGCGAATATCAAAAACTGTGTTAAATTTTTTGCGTTAATTTTGCATGCTAACCATAGGATATCGGTAAAATTTCCACAATCAACATTTTACTCATCAAAAATTTTGTACTAAATCTTGTTTTTCCGGGTTGAAGCTGTGATAATTCCATAAAAAACTTCGTTACCGGTAACTTTTATAATTAATTTGAATTTTGAAAAGAGGTTAAGCATCTTTTGTGAAGTTCAATTTTTGAAGCACTTGTTGGCCATTTTCCATTATAAAAGATAGAAGATGCGAGAAATTTTGGACGACTTTGCCATAACTCGCGCACGTATAGGATACGCGTTTGCTATAGCAACGATTGGATGTTGGCTCCCTGCGCTAAGAAAAAAACTTAAAACCGTATTATGCGTGACGTATAACGGAAGTGATAAATTGCAAAACCGTATAGCCTATATACGTGATTTGGCACTGAAAGTGTTAATGTGAAAAGGTGATCAAAAACCCTGAAATGTGGCAACTTAACCATTAGCAACTATCACAGCTGCAATTCTTACAGAAAATTGGGCGCAATTTTTATTTTTTGATTAAATGAAAAAATGTCAATAATTATAATAATTGAACAGCTTTTTAGTGGTACAAATTTTTGAAATTGCTTTGATCATCATCGGATTCATCGTTCGATCTTTTGAAGATTTTGGTAGCCTTGAAAAAGGCTGTTGAAAAATCAATTCAAACGGTTTTAGCGAGACGAAAACTGTTAAAATGGATTATTCAGCAGTTTTTCTCAGGCTACCAAATTCTTCAAAAGATCTAAGGATGAATCCGATGATGATCACAACCATTTAAAAATCATAATAATCTACAAATAACATAAGTGTCAGTCAGTCTGTCTGTCAGGGTTTCAAAAAGTACTTGATAATGAAGAGTTAGAGTGAATATTACTACAGCTTACCGTAGTATTAAAAGTTAAAACATTAAAAAAATAACACAACAAAAATCTGTAAAACCCAAAAGTCTGCTTTGCCCATAAAGGGGATCATCAGGAGCAAGTCTTATTCAGATAGAATTTTAATAGAATGTCAAATAAACAAAATGTGATATAAATCATATTCAAATAGAATTCCATTTTTCCATTTTATATTTTTAATATTTTTAATGTTTTCATACGACCGGCCAGTTGGTCAAGAGTTAACGCGTTCGTCTCTAGAGCGGGAGGTCTCAGGTTCAAATCTTGGGCCGGTCAAATTGGACACAGTGTTGCCAACGGCTCGCCACCGCTGCGAAATTTCTTCGAAAGGAGCTGTGTTGCCCGGGCGCAATGACGCGGAGAAGGGCCCCGCCAACTCGTTACACGCTTCGGCGTATTACAACGAGTATAATGAAAGATTTGATTTTGATTTTGATTTGATGTTTTCATACTGTGGGAATTAGCTTTGATTATACAAATTACTTAGTGATAAAGTTGGTACAGTAATCTGGAAAAAATGCAAATTAGAGAGTAAACATTTGAAAATGATAATAATAATAATAGGAGGTATCGCGGTACCAACAATATTTAACCATATTTAGTGAGAAAACCCAATCCTAACTTTAAGAGCTTTATTTGCACATGTTCCATTTAGAAAAAAATAGCGGCTAAATGCTATGATGTGAAATATTTTTGGTTCCACAAGCCTTTCATAGTTTTCCAAAACGCGTTTATAAATGAGGGATACAAAAACTTCTCTATACGACTTCTATGTTTAAACTTTTTTTGAGGTTCTTTCAAATTTTGCGAAACACAATCACACCTTTCAAGAAAAAGATGCAAACAGCGCCAATTTATACTTTAGTTTACTTGCAATGTTGCTTTGTTAAATTACAGGTATCTTTAGTTAATGCGATTTTTTAAAAATAGATTTTCAATCAATCGTTCCGGTTGATTATTATTAAAATTAAGTCAAAATGCTTGTTTCGGATTATGGTTGGGTGATTACCTTTTTGTCTGTGGCAATTTTGTACTTGATTTATTGGTATCGACGACCGAGCAAATTTCCTCCAGGACCTCAAGGAGTTCCCTTTTTGGGTTACTTTCCAGCGTACAAAAGTCTGGAACCAACTGTCTACAAACTGAGCAAGAAATTTGGACGGATAATGAGCGTTCGGATTATTGCAGATGACGTCGTGTTTTTAAACGATTATGAGACAATAAACAAGGTATGCGTTTTAAATGTCTTTCAACAAAAAGCATACGAAAATCTAACAGCTAAACGCGATATTGGCTACATTCTACGCATAAAGTTTCATATTTTGGGAATAGTTTAGAATCCAATATTTTGGATTCCTTGCACAGTTATTAGTATGAGTCAACCAATGATTAACGATTTTTTACGCCATTTGAATAAAAATTTTGTTCGTTGTTAGAGCCATTTGAAACAATATCAGCAGAATAATTTACATTATCACGAAAAGAATGTTCATTAAAGTTGAACGTTGTGGACCTGCACTATATATAAAATACTTAAATTTCTTTAAAAGATTAAGACGCTTTTATAAAGTGATTTTGCAAACATTACGAAGCAAAAACTTCATGAACTTTCCGTTAGACGGCTAAAGTCGTCCCACAAAAGCAAAGCTTATGATGAATAATTCTGCAAAACTTTAAGCACAACTATGATATTTACAAAATCAGCGCAGTAGCCAACAACTTTTTTTTCATTTTGTTACAATAACAACCACACTGGAACAACAGGCCGCCAAACTATGGACCGGTAAACTATATTAGCTATAACTCTAACATAAAAAAAAACAACTTCTAAATATGCAAAAAGAACGCAAATACAGTAGGCTACGACACAGTAAATAAGTTTTGGAATGAGTTACATCCCACCCAACTGAATGACGTCACCCCCTAATACCTTCAAAGACTAATCGTATTTGGGAAAATTGAAAAAATGTTCTGAAAGAGATTGAGGAGAACGTGATCTCCTCACTACTCCCGTGGCGTCACCTCGGAGTTTAATTACAATTGTTGATTGCATCTTTTGGTTACTTTCCCTTACAATTGGAGATTCGAACCATATTGTGCTGTATAAATGACGTATCGGTAATAGTTCTGCACGTCAATCAAAAATGCTTACTTTTTTAGCCAGTTTTCCTGGACCTGAAAATAAATAGCCTAATGCCACTCTCACACTTTGGCGACTCCACTGCCAATCAATTCGCAGTGCAGTTTCAGCGCAGTCTCAGCGCAGTCTCAGCGCGGTCTCAGTGCAGTCTCAGCGCAGTCTCCGTAGAGACTCCGCGAAGTCTTCATTCGCAGAGGATTCGCGATGCTTTGCGACTCTACGGAGACTCCACAGAGTCTCTACGGATACTGCGCTGAGATTGTTATTTGCAGTGGAGTCGCCTAAGTGTGAGAGCGGGTTAAGCAATCGTCGCGCTTAAAATCAAAAGCCAAATATATTTCTAAAAAAAACGAAACAAAAGAATATGAAAAGTATCCGCAGCATAAAGGATTTGAGCCACCTACTTAAACGGTTAACTCAAAAAAGTTCATGGCTGAGCCACTACAAATACTTTAAAAGTGGCATTATTTTTACTTAATTTTTTTTAAGGAAAAAGTGAACTGTCACTATTTTTCAATAATAAATTGACGGTTTTACACCAGCCACTAGCACTGCTAAGTACTTTTTTAATTATTTGCAGGCTTTTGTGAAGCAAGGAGCAATATTCGCGGGAAGACCACGTTTTGCTGCTTTGGAAAGTATTCGCAAAGGGCATGGGGTTGTTTTCACAGATAACAAGCATCTTTGGAAGACTCAAAGAAATTTTGGTTTGCTTCTTTTCAAAGGGTATGCTTCTTTGTTGTTTAACAAGATCGGAAAGTTTAGTCGCAAAAAGGAAAATGGCAGTGTTAGAAGAAAAATGTACCGACGGAGTTTAAAATAATCAGCCGAATACCAATTTTCTATCTTCTACAGTGTACACCATTCAGAGTTGTAAGTCGAGCCGGGCTTTTCATGTCGGGTGCGGGGTTGAGACTGAGAAAATATTGGGCTTGACATACGTATTTGAGTAGTGTTTTAGTCGTTTAGATGTTATAAAACTTAACGTTACAACTTTGAATGACGGCTTAGTTTAAGCATCATTGGATTATTATTGCACAATTATTATTATTGCGTCACAATTGGTCAGTAATAAGTAACTTTATTTTAACCATATTCGAGCAATAACCGCTCACAATTTTGTTAGGCGCAACTTAACTTTCGGACTTTTTTGGGCCTAGTTTTGGCTTCTAATCATTCTTCGAGTTCGGGTTTATGCTTTTGGGTCCTACTCGGGTTTGGGCATGTACTTTCGGCCCGTTTACAAAATGGTCTATTACAGTTGAAATTAAAGGATTAAATAAACTGAAGTCTGAAATTCAGATAAATAGATCATTGAACTGCTTAATATTAATAACATTTTTTGCCAAAATTTGTCCAAACTTTTCTCTTAAAATTTTGGTAATTAGCAGATTAAAGTTAGTCAACCTAAAGCATACAACCCTAATGCACAATAGATCATCGTATTGTGTTTTCTACCAAAGCACTAAATAAATTCGTGATGTATTTGTAACAGTAATAGTGATAGACGCGTCGAACTAAACTTCTTCTTTCATTTTGAAAGAACGTGGTAATAAACCAAGAGAAGAAAGTTCTATAAAAGTCAAAGGCACGAAAAAGCTAGATTACTTTGACTACCGATATAAACAAGTCAGGGAACCGAGAGGGAAAATTGGAAACACGTATGCCAACTTGTACAGGCAAATTGCCAATCGTCATTCATTCATTCATTCAATTATTATTGGTAGTTTCGCAAGGCTTTGCATCGGAAGTCCCTTTGTTTTTTTCCGTGCAAATTTACGAATTCCGCATCCAGTGGCCGAAATTGCTATAACTTCAAAACGGCTAAAGGCAGAAACTTGAAATTTAGAACTTCGATGAGGTACATATGGAACAATTTTTGTGCAAATTTTGGAACAATCAGTCACGTGATGCAGGTTTCCAAGCCAAAAAACTTAATGGCCAATCAGAGGTTTAAATCGCTCTTGCTCGAAAACTAATTGCAGGAAAAGAACAAAATTTTCAAATTTTGAAGCGCCTGGGAATGCAGTTTTAGTTCCCAGACCTAAATTATGACAATTTCGACACTTTTTTTTTCTTTACCTCCCACTCTCCAGTAAACCTTTCAAATGGATCCCCCAAAAATCAGTTTGTTAAACGACTTAAGCTAAGGATCCAGCTTTTATAGTTAATTATCAGTAGATATTTAAGAGACAAAAATTTTGACATAGTTTGGGGGTACTAACCCACCCAGAACTTTCTGAAATGGAAACCCAAAAAATCAATTTTTTTGAACCGCTTGAGATAGGGCGCTAGTTTTTCCGGATAACAGTAGATAATCATGGGACAATTTTTTTATACAGTTTGGGAGTACCAAACCCCAGAACCCCCACAAATGGACCTCCTCAAAAATCATTTTTTGAAAGCTAAATTTAACAATTAATTTTAGTCAACTGGATTCATGTGCTATGCTGGCATAACGGTTAAAGATGCTAGTGTTTGAAATTGTCGTGATTGAACAAACCTGGATTCAATTACTTAGTCGAACATCCGTTTTACTCAAATCACAAACGATTTAAAATCAGCATTTTTTTTCATCAGGCACAATCACTTTTTTTGCATTGCATTTGATTGAGTTTTATAGAAATATCGGTAACCTTTAAACTATGAAGGGGAGAATGCTGGTGAAAAAAAATTGGTCCGTATTATTATCTATTTTTACGTATTATTTTCCTCTGGGAAAATGAACTTCTATTTTTACACTGTATTGAGATTTTCTGCAAACAAAAATGTTAAAATGATATGGACTTTGAAACATGCATTGTAATTGGCATTAAAATTCTAATTATCATCTATCAAAGTTTGTTTCTGTAACGGCTGCTCTCAGATTTTTGGTGATTTTAATGCAAACAGACTCTATTTTTGTTTAAATTGCCTTATCGTTTTGAAAGGATAGATATCTTTCTTCTTTTTATGCTGTTTTTTCTTTCATGTTTTATTTTTGTTTTTTGTTTTTGATTGCTATAACATGGCAGGACAATGAGTACATATCCCAATAAAGTTCGAGTAAATTCATTGACATCCTTGATCTAGGTTAGTTGTCACAATGACGTCATTACTTAAAGTTTAAATAACTATCCTCGTGAAAATTTTCAGATGTTGCAGTAACATTTTGACGACTGGCAAGATAAACTATGTAATGCTGTGATGAAAAATAACGCAGAAACAAAATGCGATTGTAATGATTTCTTTGAAAACGTAATGATTGTTGATTGGTAAAAATACAATAATTCAATTGGTTTGAAACAGACTGAGATTCAAAACGAGATTACCCTGTTTGGTGAATTTTTGTTTATTTCACGACTTGTAACTTAGCTAATATTGCTCTTTGGTAACATAATTTTGTTAGGTTTGGATTGGGAAAGAAGAAATTGGAAAAAATTTGTGAGCAGGAATCGCGTTATCTTGTCGAAGAAATCAAAAAGAGCAATGAGAAGCCCACTAATATGAGTGTAAGTTAATAACAACACCAATATTTAAATTGAAGCAAAATAATGACTTCTGAAGATGACAGGCCTTTATCCGTATTTGAATTTGAGTATAATTTATTCAAACATAACTCCTGAAATTTTAAAGTTGCTAAGGCAAGAAAAAATTTCCCAATTTTGAGGTTTGGAGAAGTCCTTTTTCAAACTCTGAGCATTTTTTGGCCAGTATTTAACTTAAATGACGTAATAAGACATTTTATGGCATAACCACTTTAATTTAAGCAGTTTATGATTCGGTATAAATAAAAACTACGTAAAAAATTTGAACGCCTTTGTCATCATTGAAAAATGACATTGAAAAATGACATCATCTTTTTTTGAAAAATGGCTATGACGTCACTGTAATGCCATCATCAGCTCAAAGCCAATGTCGCGATCGTTGATACTTGGCTAGAGTACAACCTTTAATCCCTAGAATTGCCCACGTCGGCTGAAACTAGAGAACGACTGAGATGTTAATTGACAAATCGAAAATGGTAGCTGAGAATTTCTTTAGCTTCTTGAATTTCAGAAAGCAGCACACCAATCTTAAATTAACACTTCTATTTAAGATTAAAACACAAACCAACTAACTGAGCAAAATTGCTCCACTTATACCTCTTACTAAACGGCTATACGAGCCAATCCCAGATACACAAACTCGGCTTAACTGCCTACGAAACTAATACCTAAAAATCATCCACTTTTAGAATACTAGAAAAATCCTATGAAAAACGACCCGCCAATATATACTACGGCAAAAGTTATCGAATATCCCAGAACAATCCATGATACGTCACAATAGAAAAAAATATACGCGATTACGAAAACCCAACGGTAGCATAATTGTGACGTCACAAACTTCAAGTAAACAACTAATAATTCCGGTGACTTATAGAAGACAGTAGAAAATACTAGAAAGGAATTATCCTGAATATCCAGAATATTCTATATCAAAAAAAAGCGGCAAAAGCAGTAAATCAGTCACGTACACGTTAAAATACAGCAATAATCATATATCAGGCATTCAAAATTATTATTCGTGACAGCCAATATTTCAAAAAAAATCGCTGAACATCTACCCGCATGCCAAACTTGGTGTTTCCGTGATTTTTAGTCTAAGTGTTAAACAGGGGAATTCCTCCTCATGTAAAATGCGTTGTAAACGTAGCCCTTGAACTCCTCCCCCTGGTTAGAGATACATTCTTGAAAAAAGTCAAAAAATAAATGAACCACTCCCTAAATACTGTATTGCATCGTGTGAATGAACTAATGCGACTCAAAGGGTTGCTTATTTACTTTCTGATGTATCGTAATTAGTTGCTATCTACAATCCAAATTAGGCCTAGATATTAATAAAAAAGAAATAAGTTGCTCTTGTCTATTTCTAAAAATTTTTAGTGATGGAGAGAATTATTATCAGTTGTTTAGATTTAATTCAAAAAATATGGGAGTACTGTAACTCTCAAAATCTAATTGAGAATCAAGAAACACATTGAAAATGTTGCAAAAACTGATACCTAAAAAATTTCTTTTGAAAAGTTGAAATATAAAAATTTGTTTGTCATGAAAAAGTCAGCACGGATTTTTTGTGATGAAGGTTTTCATTTCATGTTTCCACAGGTGGCGCTGCACAATGCTGTTTCAAACGTCATATGCAGCTTGGTGCTGGGAAAGCGATTTGAATACGATGACCAGCAATTTATCAAGATGTTGCATGTAATAATTGATATGTAAGTAAAAAAAGGAGAAAAAATTGCAAATTTCTGTAAAAAATGATGCGGCGGTGAACAGTTTAACCTAATCCATCAGTTTGAGCGTAACAACATTATTGAGTTGGGAAACTTCGGAGCATAATGTTCGGAACATCGAAATATCTTTAATACAAAACACAAAGCCAAAATAACTGGAAACATATCTTGACGATTCGTGAAACTACTTCGTACAATGTCAAAAGTAATGAATGGCGAAAAACGCAAAGCACAAGCATATAAAGCAACAAAAAGAAGCAGCAGCAGGGGAGAGAATTATTCATATTACTCATGTCTTAAACAAATACAGCAGTATAGAGGTCCTGTCAACATTTAAGTTGGGATTGTGTTTTTGAATTCGTAATGTTTCGGTGATCAATAATTTTTGCCAGTGTTTGGTTTGGGCCAGTATTTCTGTTTTGTCAAAACCAATTTTATGATCGGGGTTATCTGTCAAATGTTTGGATACATCGGTATCTTGTCTATTTGGCGAATCGGGGTCGTGATTTTTTAACCGAGTAATCGAAAATCACGACCCCGATTCGCCAAATAGACAAGATACCGATGTATCCAAACATTTGACAGATAACCCCGATCATAAAATTGGTTTTGACAAAACAGAAATACTGGCCCAAACCAATCACTGGCGAAAATTATTGATCACCGAAACATTACGAATTCAAAAACACAATCCCAACTTAAATGTTGACAGAACCTCTATACTGCTGTATTTGTTTAACACATGAGTAATATGAATAATTCTCTCCCCTGCTGCTGCTTCTTTTTGTTGCTTTATATGCTTGTGCTTTGCGTTTTTCGCCATTCATTACTTTTGACATTGTGAGAAGTAGTTTCACAAAACGTCAAGATATGTTTCCAGTTATTTTGGCTTTGTATTTTGTGTTAAAGAGTTGTGAAACCATGGCAAAGAGGTTTGTAACGCCTGTCCTAAGGGCTGCTGCGTCTTTGATGTCATTGTATGTCTTCGGTTATTGCAGCGAATTACAACCTTATCCGTTGTCATTTTTTGTGACGATCTGAAGCGTATCCATCATCATAATGTCAAAGTTTGTATTCGTTTGTTCGTGAGTATGAACCAGGCACTCGGTACCAAGTTTACTGCAGCGACGCACAGCGCCTTGTTTTTGGTTCTGTTAGCAAGTTTATCAGGCTAGTTTGCAACAACAATGAAACTGCATGGCCTCAATGGAAAATAACGTAAAGTATGATATATCTTTCTCAGGGACACAACGACGCATTGCCAGTTTGTTAATCGAACCTAGAGCTAGCAATCTTTTGATCACTAGCCCGACGCTCTACCAACTGAGCTATCTCAGCCGCAATTTTCTTTTAAGTGTAGAAGTTTGTTTCAATATTTTTTATTTTAAAACGCAAAGTAACTTTTGAGGTATAAAATACGTTTGCAAATTGTTTCTCGCTTTTAGCACAAAAATACAGCACCACTGCTAATATGCCGCACTGTAGACTGACGGGTGTACATGCAATCGTTACACTTTTCTCTCAACCAAACTTTACCCAAATATTCAACAATTTCGCAAAAATGTACAAATCAGTTGTTTACAACGCTTATTTTAGTTATCTGATCAATATTTATGTCGTTTAGGGCTGAAGATCCATTCATTTCTTTTTGCCATAAGCTTGTGATTCTGGCTCCAATTTTGAAGAAAGTCCCACCAATATCTTGGGGAATCAGGACACTAATTGATTCTACGCAAGAACTAATTGGTATGGGTTTAAAATCATCTTTCAGGATAAAAAACATGCACGTGCTGGAATACAATATGTTGTATTATTATATGTTTGAGGTTTATACGTTTCATTCAAAAAATTTTGGTCCCATTGTCCCATAATTGGCGCAAGTGTGTGATTCACGTCACGATCTACACTATAGTTTTTTACTGCTTAGGAAAATTGCGTTGCAAATCCGGTTGGTCGAGCGGTAACACGTTCGTCTCTGGAGCGGGAGGTCTGAGGTTCAAATCTCGGACCGGTCAAATTGGACACAGTGTTGCCAACAGCTTGCCACCAATGCGACATTTCTTCGCATGAAGTTGTGTTACCAGGGTGCAATGACGCAGAGATGGGCCCCACCATATCATTACACACTAAGGCGTAATACTGCGGGTAAAATGAAAGTAAAAAGAAAGTTGAAAGTTATTTTTCTGTCTTGCACATTATTTTATTTTTTGTTCTAGATTTTTTCGATACGCTCATAAAAGAACACGAAGCGAGATTTGACCCAAATTGCTTGAGGGATTTTGTTGACGCATTTTTAGCAGAAAAAAAGAAAGGGAAGGATGAAACATTCACAGTAAGAATTACAAAAAAGAAAACTCTTAATTTTCAAAAATTTTTGAAAGTCCGTTTTATCCTTTATTTTTGTAGTTTACTACAGGAAGTTAGTTAGTAGTTTTTTATCAAAAATTAGCAAAAAACTCTTGCAAATTTGTTTATATTTAGTGCGAGTTTGGTCTGAGAAGATCATCTTCGGTTAGTTTGCTGTTCAAAACTAAAACTTAACAAAATAACATCAGTTTTAATATTCAAACCAACTTCATCAGCAGAGCTACATAAAATCTTTAAATCGGCCGTTTAGTGGAGTTTGTCTAACGCGTTCGTTTTAAGAACAAGCGGTCTGATATTCAAATCTCGAGCTATTGAAATCGTACACAGTGTTGCCAACGGCTCTCGACCTAAGTGATATTGCTTCAAGGGAAATAGTGTTGCCCACAATCAAAATGATCTTAAAATGAGCAAAATATTTTGTTGCACATTATTTTGCGCGTAAATACAGTGAATATAATTTGCTGTTTTTAAAACACTACATAATTATTTTTGGATTACAGACTCAGCAACTTTTGGTCTACATGCATGATCTGTTCTTAGCCGGAACGGAAACTGCATCAACGACCCTCTCTTGGACTCTTTTGTGTTTGTTGCACTATCCAGAAGCACAGAAAAAATTACGGAAAGAAGTACTTGATGTTTTTGGTATGAAAAACACTAAAGTTAGAGATGGATAATTTAAAAGCAAATTCTTTTGCGCAAAAGCCCATGGGTAGTAAATTTTAATGGCATCTTTGCGTTTGTTTCTTTGATAGACTTACCGTTTGTCATAGTTGTAGAGATTAATTTTTCATAGCGCTCATGCGCTAATAGCTGTTTTGTTATCAGTAAATACAAAAGGAATAATAATGTTAAGAGTTGAATTTTTTTTTTTTTTACCACAGCAATGATATGGAATAAACAATAATACAGTATATACTTTTAGAAAGCATGTAGAGTCAGGATAAGGAAGGTACAACACAAAGTCAGACGTTCAAACATGGAAAAACAAAACAAGCAAGTTGTAATTGCACAGTCACAACGCATATCACTTCAAAGTATTATGCATAATGCCGGCCTAATCTTGCTTTACATTTCGTTCAGAATATAACAAATCAAATCTTTTTTGTACCCGCTGTATTACACTAAAGCGTCTAACCCAGTAGTGTAGCCAGAAATTTGCAATGGTGGAGGGCTGTTTCGGGGGTCTAGAGTCAAAAAAGGTCTTCACCTAAAATTGAAACAGTTTTTGTCTCCGATATCAAATGAAGACCAAAAAAAAGGTCTTCACTCAAAATTGGAACAGGTTTGTGTCCGAATTTAAGCGTAGGCCAAAAAAAAATGGAACGATTTTTTTGTCCGAACTCTCTTGAAGTGTGAAATTGAAATAGACATATTTTGTATGCCAATAAGGGGGGTCTATTTAATATTCCAGTGCATAGATCAGTCTCAAAACTGCTAAAAACATGATATTTTCTATATTCCGCATGCCAATGCATTTCCGAATTCAGCCCCCCCTCGCTACGCTACTGATACAACAAGTTTGCGGGCCCGATTTCTGTCTGCGTCATTGCACCCAGGCAACACAGCTCCTTTTGGAAAAAATGTCGCAACGGTGGCAAGTCGTTGGAAACACTCTGCAAGATCTAACGGGCCTAAGATTTGAACCTCAAACCTCCCGCTTCAGAGACGAACGCGTGACCGCTTGACGAACTGCCCGCTACATTCCGTTCAAAAGCACCATTAAACTAACTATATAAGAATATAACGGCTTGAGTATTTTATTGTAATAATTGAAAAATAATTTGTTTAGGTGAAAGCGGTGAAATAAATTACTCAAAGAAAAACGAAATGCCGTACACCAACGCTTTCATCCATGAAATGTATCGATACCGTACCCTCATACCTTCTGCTGTACCCCACAAAACTGGTGAAGACACGCACATAGACGGGCATTTTATTCCCAAAAATACAACGGTATTGTGAATATAAAAATTGCTTAATATAGAAGCAAACTACTAAAGTCACGACAACTAGAACAAAATTATATTCAATTTCAAGTAAACTGCATTGTAATTAAGGCCCAAATTAAATGTTGAAGATTTTCTTCAAAAACACTATTTGTAGAAATGTTGAATCAATTTTTCCTCCATCAACTAGTTTACAGCAATAGCAATATTTCAGCAATGCTTGCTAGATACTGCTTTTCAAAAGGGCATTTAAATCGTAGTTTTTTTATTTGGTTTTCTCTCAAAAGATTTTGACAGATTTGGAAACTAACTTTAGGGTCATTCTATTATAAGAGAGTCAAAATTTTCAAATTTTGTAACCCAACCTCTCAGATTTTTTTTAACTTAAATATACGAAAGCCATCAAAACATAATGAAGGTTACAAAAAACGGCATCAAAATTCATCAAGCGGTTTTCGAGTTATGATGGTTTCAATATTACCACCTTAGGGCACAGTTTGGCAGTCCTAAATTTTTTAATTTGCCTAAAAATTTTCATCCTTATGTTATCGAAATAAGCAAAATATCAATTCTGATAGATTTGAGGTGAGGAATTAAAAAATGAAGTTAGTTTTTGGAAAATTGCAAAGGTAAGTGGTTAAAATGTAGATCGAAAATTTTTTTAGTGCCCGATTTCATTTCCGATTATCTCAGAAGGGCAAAAAATTTTTTTAATCCAGCCATTTCCAAAATCTCAAGAATAGATCACTGTTTGACATATTTAAGTTTGGCTAATGTTTTTTGTTGCATATTTCTGTAGTTGGTTTTAACCCTTGAATTATTGGTGGTTAGTATAGGTCTAGCTAGGCTAATACAGTTTTGCTTTCAACTTATTTCCCAAGTGAAAATTAGTCAAGTGACAGACATTGACTATTATGGGTATGGAGAGAGCTAGATTTCTGCCACCCTTTTTCAATTGCTTACCTCTGGAAGCACTCACCCAAGTTTTAACCTCTAAAATGGGTGGATTGCCATAAATTGGAGTGTTTGGCACAAATTCTCAACTGATTGGGTATATTCTCAATTGAATGGGTATGGCACAAGATTTTCTCCCTTTATGTAATGGCACTTTGTGCAGGGGTGATAATTAAATGGGATTCTTTATCAATTAGTTGCAAATAGTCAACTTGCTCTTTTGATACATACTTTACAGTTCAGATTTAATTTGAACAGTTAGCATGAAACAAGGTAAACCCATCAGTTGCTATTGACTGGCAGGAAACCTGGAATGACTTCCTTACATGTGACAGTTTAAACAGATAAATTATATAAAAATAGTGTAATGCGCATGTTAAGTACTGTAGATTACAGTAACACCTTGATATTTATTTAACAGAAACTACAATTGGTTTGCAAGCAATATGTTACATATACTTTACAGGGTTTGAAATTAACGCTTCCCTAGGCAAGCTGAAATCATCTCAGAGAAGTTATTTTCTGGCTCAATTTGCTCGACAATCAAGTCAATAAAATTCAGCGTTTGAAATAAGTAACTTTGACAAGATTATTTGAAAGCGCAAATTACCGGTACCGCTTTCGCAACAGTACAATAAAATATATGCAAGTAACGTAAGCTCTTGCTTGCTTTATTTTAGTGCGATCACCGCACTTACGAGGTAACACTTTAATCGCACACACATTATTAATCGCAATTAGCATTTCTTAATCGCAGGCAAATTCGTTTGAAGCTCAAACACGGTTTGTGAGTCTTTTGGCGCAAAATGTTTCGTTCTCTTTCAGCAAAAATTTTTACCACACTTGTCGCGCTAATCGCTCTTTCGGGTATCACAAGTATTATCCTGTGTTGTAAGAAAGCAAGGTCGAAAATTTGTCAACTTTTTGTTTTAGTTTTTTTGAAGATCTTTAGTTCTTTTGTTTTTCACACAAAAATGTCCAGAGTTTTAGCCGGTGCAGTTTGCGAGATATTCGCGATTGAAAAATGCATTTGTAGCAAACGGCAGCGTGAATTATTGTTAACGTAACGATTGAAAATAATTGCAATCCTTCAATCAATTTTTGTAAATTGAATGAATGAAAAAAACATGAATGGCAATTGAATTGATGACTTCTGTGATATTTGTTAAGCAAGAAAACTGAGTTGCAATGCAGAATAGAAGAATAGATATAATTTTTTGCGATAAATTAAAAGTTTTTCAATGCGATAAACTCGTCACTAGCTTCCGATGATAGGTATTTTTGATTAATTAGGTTTGTTATCTCAAACAACATAAACTGAAGCTCAGCCAGCGCAAGACTTTAGTTTGAATACGCGTTGTGATTGTGACGTAACCAATACTAAAGCATTCTCAAACTTTTACCTAAAATGTGACTTTTGGCAAAACAGAAGACAAACAACAGAACTAATGACAAAAATCGGAAGATATTTTTGTTTAATTTTTATAATGCATAATTGATGTTGATTTTTTGTTTGTTGTAATGAGATATTTCTGGAAAAAAAGTATGCAATGCGATTGCCATCCCACAATAAAAGATATCTATTACCTCACTCTGATTTAAAAATCCCACACAAGAACTGGATTTTTTCGAAATACGATATTATGTAAATTCGGTAGTATGCACTTTTTCGAAACCAAACAACATAAAAATGCACTCTGCCATTTTGGTTTGGGCAAATTGAGATCTCCCTGGCAAGTAAATATTTGTTGTAACTTGCCCGACAGGCAAGTTGTTAAAAAAGTTAATTTTGACCACTGCTGTATATATACTGCAAAGTGTATTTAGTGCTAAGTCCTAAATGAAATTAGATAAGTGGAATTCAAAAGACTTACTTAGCAGTAAATACACTTTGGGGTATATCCAGTATATGTAACATATTACTATCAAACCAATTGTAGTTTCTGTTAAATAAATATCAAGGTGTTACTGTAATCTACAGTACTTAACATGCGTATTACACTATTTTTATATAATTTATCTGTTTAAACTGTCACATGTAAGGAAGTCATTCCAGGTTTCCTGCTAGTCAATAGCAACTGATGGGTTTACCTTGTTTCATGCTAACTGTTCAAATTAAATCTGAACTGTAAAGTATGTATCAAAAGAGCAAGTTGACTATTTGCAACTAATTGATAAAGAATCCCATTTAATTATCACCCCTGCACAAAGTGCCATTACATAAAGGGAGAAAATCTTGTGCCATACCCATTCAATTGAGAATATACCCAATCAGTTGAGAATTTGTGCCAAACACTCCAATTTATGGCAATCCACCCATTTTAGAGGTTAAAACTTGGGTGAGTGCTTCCAGAGGTAAGCAATTGAAAAAGGGTGGCAGAAATCTAGCTCTCTCCATACCCATAATAGTCAATGTCTGTCACTTGACTAATTTTCACTTGGGAAATAAGTTGAAAGCAAAACTGTATTAGCCTAGCTAGACCTATACTAACCACCAATAATTCAAGGGTTAAAATCAAAATTTTTGTTGATCACCAGATTTACTAAGTGTATACGAAATTATTACTTCATTTTTTGCAACTATTAGTATTTTATAAAATACTATTCAATACATTGGGCTATATTTTGGCGTAGATTTACTCGACTATCTTGAAAAAGTTTGAGGTTGTTATCAAAGTTTCAAAAGTGTTCAATAACAAACAAATTACTGCAAACTAAAACAAGCGTAAATTCTAATTAAATTCTACAGTTTGCTTCGCCCGTAGATGTGTTCATTCACGAAAGAATATTTCAGACTATCATGATGAAGCAACAATTAACAACGCAATAAAAAAATATTTACTGTATCAATCACATTCTTCTTAGTTGTATAATTTCAGGTGATTTCAAACCTGTGGGCTGTCCATAATGACCCGAGCTTGTGGAAAGAACCAGAAAAGTTTATTCCCGAGCGATTCATAGACGAAAAAGGGAACTTTGTTTCTTCGAACTATGTCATTCCGTTTGGGGTTGGATCACGTCGATGTTTAGGAGAGCAGTTAGCTCGAATAGAAATTTTCAATTTTCTTGTGTCTATGATCCAAAAGTTTGAGTTTATTCCTGATCCAGATAAATTTCCATCAATTGATCGTGGATCGCCTGGTTTTGCATTTGCACCTAAACCGTTCAAAGTTATCGCTAAACAATATTTAGATTGAAATCGTAGCCAAGTTGCTTCAACAAAAAAAATATCAAAGTTATAAATTTCCATCAATTGATCGTGGATCGCCTGGTTTTGCATTTGCACCTAAACCGTTCAAAGTTATCGCTAAACAATATTTAGATTGAAATCGTAGCCAAGTTGCTTCAACAAAAAAACAAAATTATAGTCATTTTCAATGTTTATAGCTTTTAAATTAAATCAAACTGAACTTTTAGCCAATGAAAGTGCATCAGAAAAAAAGAGAAACATTAGTACTACTGATAGTATTCTCAACTAAACAACTCAGGGCAAGAACACAGTCTTGGAACATTGCTTTACAAAATGAATTTGGCCTAGCGCTCTGATATGCAGACAGAAATGTTATTTTGTTAGTATTCATGTCAAATAGCAAACATGTTCCATTTTTTGGGGTGGTCCTTTACTCTTTGGACCCCCAATGCATATCTTTGGGGGTTTGGACCCCCCGACCTTCCCCCACCAGGAATCGACGCGTCTGCCCTTTACTGAAATTTAAAGGCTAGGCCTACTTGCCGCTAACATAGCAATTTGATCTGCATGAAGTTAAATTTGAAATCAATAATATTAGTGTAGAAATTAATACCGAATAATAGTCCGTAATTGTCAAAAAAATGATTGCAAAAATTACAAATGATTGCAAAACCTTACGTACGGAGCTTTACACAATGGAAAATTTTAATAAGAGATCCCAAGATTACTCTAATTAAAATTTTTTATCCACAGCTCAAACTAAAAGTGCGCTAATATTCATAATATGCAAGTCAATATACATTAATATAAACAATGCAACTGCATAATATACATGATGCATGTTGTAGGCCTATACAGAATTCTTGTATTCAATTGGTCTGAGATGTTCTTAAAAATGATGTCAAGTATGTACAGGTGTACAATTCAGTCATTGTATATTGCTCTTTATTTTTAGAAGCTTGATCTCTTTATTGTTAGAAGCTCGATTAGATTTGAACCTTGCAACACATGCATGTGGCGATAAAAACAAAAGTTAAAATTTATTCAAAATTATGTTTGTAAATACTTCATTATGTTTATTATGTTTCAAAATAAGATCTACATTGTATTCAAGTTGATTAAAATATATGTGAAAGGATATTGTAGAGTAATTTTTTGCATTTGAAGAGAGCAAGAAGATTTGGTATCTTATCAAGACTAGTCGTCCATAAGGTGCCTAATAAATATGATCTAGAATTATAAATTTTGAAACAGTTTTAATTTTTCATTTTATCGCAATTAAAAGAGGAGTGCAGAAAAAACTAATCTGGGTTCTAAAATTGGGAAGGTAATGTTGGATTTGGTTGACGTTTACGGTATCTTCCTTGGTCAACTATATCAGGGATATATTCTACTTCGAACAAATCTTTAATTTTCTCTGCTTTTATTCGGCACTATAGGTCGTTTGCTGTTAATTTTAAAACGCTTCAAATCGAGTTTGTTAAAAAGTTTGAGTGGCAAAAAAAATTTGAAGCAGATAAACTGTATTTCATCCTAAGAGGTTCATACAAAAAGTTCTCCAAACATTACCCTAAAGTTTTCCAGAAAATGGCGGATAAAGTTGCGTTTTTTAAACTAAAAATTGCTGGTTTTCCAGATAATGTGTAAGTTTAAATTATTTCATCATTTTTGTTTGCTTTTTTTGTCAACTTTATGGGTGCGCAAATGTCTAGCGTGTTTATTGAGTTAAATTAAGCAATCTTTCTCACTGCTCTCTAGCACTACTAGCGGCGAAATATTTTATTGTTTTTTTAGGCTGGTAATCATTTCCTCCAAATTTTTCAGTTATTATCCATCAATAGTAGTTTACTTTATTTGGTTAAACGTACAAAAGTGACATAAACTTTTCAAAGAATATTGGGATACAAATGAAATGCAAAAAGTATTTTATTTAGGGAACTTGTAATAGAATAAACCTATTTATAAAAACAATAAAATTAACTACCAAAGAAAACTTGTTTCAAACGCATGTTACATATTTATTGTACATCAACTTAAACCTACTCAGCAGAGGAGGACACATTTTGAAGTCTTTGGCCTTGGCCTCGAAGCTTAAGTCCTTAGCCTTGGCCTTGGCTTTGAAGCCTACAAGTTCTCGAAAATGTCCTGTCCTCGGCTTAAGGACAGTGCTATGTTTGATTGGTTGAAAAGAAAAATAACCAAATAAAAATTAACCAAAACTTCTAATCTATCAATTCATTTCTGTTCTTTACTTGAAAAATACTACATCGTGATTAGCGAAGAACTCATAGTAAACGTTATTTGAAATGGCATTGTGTGAAAACCCCTAATCAGAGTATGAAGGGGCGAAAGGCAGTGTAGAATAGTTCTTTGTATTTCTGCTAATGCTTACGGTGCAAGAGGTACAAACAGAAAAGCACTAAAACTGTCCGGGACCTTAACACGAGAAGCAGAGGTCCGGACACAACCATTTTGGAGTTGCAAATGCTAAAACATGATCGTGACTATCTGAATATGGATTGAGAAGAAAGTATATGTGTACGAGTGTGATGATGAAATGTAAAACAGTTACCAGGGATAGCCTATTACATTAAACTAGAGCAGCATATTCCTGATATAACTAAAAAAACGAATCTTGAGTATGAGAAGGCCAACGCTTGTTCTGAAAATACGTGTGCGAATAGAGCGAAGAATTTGTTTTGAGGTAAGAAAGAACAGCTTTAATCTCTGGAAGGCGGTCTTGGGACAAAGGTACATCCGATGAACGATTTTTGTATTGAAATCCGCTGCTAAAAATCCCAAACAATAAACAGCTGTATCAAAAAAAATGCTGCATGAAAAATTATTGAAAAAGCGAGTGTGAAATTAATATAACTCTAATTGTTCGAATGCCTGGAAAGATGCGCGCTGCACTTAATCAATTTTCGTACTACTTCATGAAAATACGAGTTGACGAAGCTCCCACGAAAAATTTGTGCATTCTGAGAAAAACAAAAGATTTATTTTTTGCGTTTTCACGATAGTGAGTATTTTGAAGGTAGGCCCCGGGGCAAATGTCTCCAGTGCCTTTTTCCTTAATACAGCCCCGCTGGAATCCCCAAGTTACTTTTTGCAGTGAAAAAACATATGTTAAATTTTACAAAGTGTCTTTTGGCGGCCGAAACGCATTAGATCTGAGACTATATAGAATAAAAAAGACATCACATGCACTGGACCGTTAAGAAAACAATAGCTTAATATTAGGATTGAAAAAATGTGGGAAAACTAAAGTTTTTCTAACTTAACTTTTACAATACGGGGATTTTCTTCAAAATTGCTTTGAAAATTGTTTAATCTCCTTTGAACGTCACAAAAACTGCAATTTTTCTGAAAAAAAATCACTAAAATAGTTCATCAGAGGTGCAGGAACTTTGACCTGGCCCCTCAGAGCCTCGTTTTTTTTCCAAAGACTTAAGCTTGCTAATACCGAATACAGTATCTCAATTCAATTTAAAAATTAAAATTTACGGTATTTTCCAATACTTTCAGATAATAAGTCATTGTCGCTATGTGATATTTAAAAAGTTTAATTTATGATAATATTTTAAACAATTTTGTGAAAAGAAGACGTTAAATCAAACTGAAAAAGTTGGGATCCATAATCAGTGGACGTTTAGACCGGGGTTATAAGTGATGAAATTAAAGCCTTATAATTGGCCATTTCCATGTTTAGAATTTAGTTATTCCCATTTACAAGTTACGGCCTGGTTTTGTTACCACAACATCGCTACGGGACGCAATCAACATTCCTGCTATAGCGTAAAAATTCAAAATGAGATTCCTTATTTTTGGAAACTACTATTTTCAAACTATGATCAAAAACTTGACAAAATGCAATATGTTACGCACTTTCGCGTTTAAAAATAATGGGAAGTTTGCCGACCATAGTTTAGAAAATTGTGTTCTCGGTCGTTGGCCTTGGCCTAGAATGTTTTGTCCTCAACTTCACCTCTGCTGCACAGACGTAAACAAGATTTTTGATGAAGGTACTTTTGAAATGACGCAACCGGTCAACGATGACGTCACAAAATAACATAAGAGATTAGTAAAACGTCACATTAAGCATTGCAGAATGAAGTTTTTGTCAAAATTTACCAAAACCACAATACATTTTTGAATCGCTGGAAAGCCAAATGGCATTTTTTGGTTAAAATTAACTCTGCCTGCTTTTATACCAAAAGTTTCTGCCACTATTAAACAATGCTAATTATCTTTATTGATTGTATTGCACACCGGGTTGATTTTAATGCATTGTCTTGAGCGTCACAAACTTAATTAAATTTAATCCTTTTTCGAAAGCGTAATCGAAGTCGGAAGGTTATGATAAAAAGCAATTTAATGTTGTTTCCAGAGCCCCAACTAACGGGGGCAGCGCCCCTCCCCCAAACCAAAATTTTGCCCACCCAAACCGACAATAGGAAAAATATTGGTAAGTATTGTATGGCTGTTGATAATGATTTAAACTGACGCGAAATATTGCGTTTTGCAAGACTTTTGTAATCGGTACAGTGAATGTGATGGCACCGGTATGCATATTGCATAATGCAATCCTTGCTTGATTTAGCTGACAAGTTACAATATTCGTTTGGTAAGTAACATCTTTGAGGAACATTGCAAAATTCTAATATGAAGCAACAGTAACTTTTTTTTATAATCGAGAAGTTGACGTGTTAGGTGCAGTTGCAGTAGCATGCTTGCATTAGCAATGAGTGCACGTGGTTGCTTTCAAATTGGCCAAATAAGTTGTAGTAACTGTTGTACACTTTACTTTGTTGAGTCTTAATTAGCGGTGATGGACGTGTTTGTCACAAAAAGTAGTAGAGACCTTCACCCGGTCCGATCCTGCTTCCTCTGAAGCTACTAATAGTTCTTCTACTTCCTTATCTGCAAATGCTAATGGAAAACCTGGATCCTGTAAAAAATCCCGAAATCGACAAAATCCTGAATTGGACAAAATCCCGAATTTGATAAAACCCCTAATGGACAAAATCCTGATTGGAAAAAATGCCAAATCGGACAAAATCCCAAATTGGACAAAATCCCAAACTGGACAAAATCCTGAATGGACAAAATCCGACTTAGGCAAACTCTCGAACGGACAAAATCCCGAATGGAAAAACTGCCAAATTGGACAAAATCCCGAATAGAAAAAAAATTCAGAAAAGACAAAAATTCAGAATTGAAAAACATTTAATATTCGATTTTGTAAACATTCATACCAGATTTTGACAAAAAAGAAAAAAATATTGGAAACAGAAAAAATTTTATTTTCAGGGAGTTTGTTCCTGGGCCAATTTCTTCTTTACCTCTTAATTGCTTCGGCGTAATACAGCGAGTACAAGAAAATATTTGATTTGACGTCTTTATTTAGGCTTACAGTTTTCAGGACAGGCTAACTAAAGGGTGTTACAAAACAACAATCCTGTGTTAATTAAAAATACCAATTAAGAACAAACAAACAAAAAAATGTTTCTTGAAACCAAAAAAAAAAAACGTTTTTAAAAATAAAACAAGCTTCGTTTTCTTTTTATTTAGATCACTATACGTGAGGCGTTATTTGCAGATAACTGATAGCCGTTTCTTGGCAGTAACAATACAAGAGCTTACAGATCGCAAAACTGTTTTCTTCACAAGAGTTTGTTGCTCTTCCAAATTACCAAATCGTTGTTGTTCTCAGAGTTGTAAACGGGCCGAATAGTTTAGGCCCGAACCCGGCCCAAACCCGAAAACTAATTTGAAGCCCAAATCATGCCCAAAAAAATCCGAAAGTTAAGTTAGGTCTGAAAAATTTGGCAATGTTGTCAAGTTATTTTGATTATATTTTGGTGCACCTAAAGCAAAAACTACGTCTTAGGCCCGAATTAAGCCCGAAATTTTGGTCAACTTTAAACCCGAACCCGGCCCGAATCCGAGCCCGACTAGCGTGTTAAAACCTGGAACTCAATTCCCCACAACATCAAAATTTTCTCCTTTTGTAAGTTTAAATCTGATTCTAAGCAGTTCTTTTTTACAATACCAGACTAGAATTTTCTCATTTCAGACCTGAAGCTCTTATGAGCAAAAAGGTGCATAATCGGGGGCTGTTTGACTAGATGCCCGTAACAGGTCCTTTCCAGGCTCCGATCGTTAAAAAAGTTACTTTTTTTTGCTCATTGTAAACCATTTTTTATGTAGTGTGTCATTTATTGCATCTTGAAGCAACTAATAATAAATCGAACTTGAACTTAAGGAGATGCATTGGGATGTGTTTCGAAAGTTTCAAATGATGATAAAATAAATTAATAATTTTGGGTTGATGTACAATGGATTTACACCTATGTAAACAATAAAGTTTGAAGCTAATTAGACTTTGTTGTTCAATTGTCTAGAAAGTTTGTAGATTCGTCACTAAATGAAGTAGAAGGAGTGTCAATTGTGCAAATAATTTGGTTATATGGAATAGTTCAAATGTCATCTTGCTCAAGACAATAAAATGATGGTGATGGGCCATATGGGCACATAAATTTAACACCGACTTCCAGTTGTGGTTCATTTACACTTAAAATGAGACCCACCCAGCAATGAAAGTTATACCAGAATGCCACAAACTCCATGCTCTTAACCTTTTGGTATACTGCTGGTAAAAAATCAAATGTTGAGGAAAACTTTAAGTCTGAGCAAAAGTACTTGCATCTAATTTGATTAGCTGATATTGGGTGATAAAAATGATATGAACGTGTTCCAGGATCTTTAAATATGGTTAAGGAAGCCGCTACGTTTTGAATGTGGCAAAGGAAAAAAAGCTCTCAACAATGCGCTACCTACAGTATCATTTGATGCCTGATCATACATGTTAAATCATCTTGATAAAGCTTGCTTTCATATTAGCCTAGAAAAGTAAGCATCCAAGATGGGGTTATGATATTTTTAAGAAAAAAAAAATTCAGAGCATCCCATAAGCGAGGCCCAAAGAGAAACACTTAAACTACTGTATTAAATAACTCAAAAAACAATTTTTTCAACTTGAAAAGACCAGTTTTATTGGATTTGGCATGGTCAAAAACGGGGGGTAGCAATTTACTGCATCCTCTTGTCTCAACTTTGAGCGTTAGAAGTCGAAATCACTCATGCGTATCCTCAAAATTCACTTTTTTTCACAATTTTTAAATGGCTATATTTCAGGAACGGATTGCGCTACAAAGGTGAAATTTTTTGCTAACAGTTTTTTTACTCTGTTTTACTCCCCTGCCAAATTTGGAAAAGATTCTAGAACATGGGTTGATAGCCTGTCAAATTAAGCATGGATTGACCAAACACTCACTTACAAATTGTGATCTACCAAAGAGCGACAAAGCATACACCGACAATTTACATATAGTGAATTCGCTTATGCAACCAACGATTACAGTGCACAAAAAAGACCATGTGTGAGAATTTCTGATAATTGGGACTTCGCGCGTTAAAAGCAAAATCAAACCTCGTATTCCAAAAACGATCGGCCAGGGCCACATTGAACCAGTAATCCCGTCTTAAATGGTCCTGATCATGCGCCCTCCCCACAGGAGTGTAAGGGTCAAAAAGCCATAGTGAGAAGTGAGGCCGGGGTCACAACAGCAAAGTCGCTAGGATCATCACTTAAGGCCGTTAGTGGACGCTCATTTACCACCCGGACAGGATTGCTACAAAAAGTGATTAGCTCCAATAAGCTCGGTTTGTGAGCAGCTGTTTCTATAGTTCGCTGCAAAATACGTTTAACCTGTGTTACCATCAACACTCAACTTCCACCCTGTGCCGGGGCGTATGGGGGTATGAACTCCCATCGAATGCCTTTTTCCGGCAATAAGTTTCGCAGCTCGTGAGATTTCAATAAGTCTGGGAGTGCCTTGGATGCAGCCGGGAAAGAGGAACCATTGTCCGAAAAAATACAGTAACCTCAACTTTTTCCCAGACGTCATTAAACCTACTGAAGGCCAACAGGAAGTCCTTAAGTGAGAGAGAGGTGACAACTTCCACGTGAACAGATCTCGAAGATATGCACGTGAACAGCAAATCCCATGCTTTTTTAGTGCTTCGCCCCTCTACATAATTCACATGACCAAAGTAATCCAAACCGCACACTGCAAAGGCCTTAAGACGGCTGTAGTTCTTTTAACAGGCAAATCAGCCATCAATTGCCTAACTGGTTTTGCCTTTTTTAACGAGCATCGTCCACACTGACTCAAATAACGCTTAACAGCAGCATTACCATTTACAATCTAAAATTTCTTTCTAGTAGATAAAAGGTTGTGCTGAACGCCAACGTGACAACTATCGACATGATACTGCAACACCTCTAAACGAGTTAAAGCACACTCAGGTGGCAGAATGAGAGGGAGTTTTATGTCCTCAGTAACCTCAGGTGAATTGCTTAACGACCTTCAACACGAATTAGACTCTCATTGTCAACACATGGCCTAAATCGGTTCAAAGCACGTAATTCTTTTAGCCACTTTTTAGGTTGACCAGAGTTTTGCCGACCACACTTTTCAATTGCCTCTGTCAAACTTTCAGGTGAATCACTTCTCATCAAACTCAACGCCTGACCGTAGTACTTTTTCTGTACAAAACCAACAGTTCTGTTTAAGGCCATGTCTAGATCGCAAGTATCTAATCTACGTGGTACAAACTCACGATTTTTCACTTTACATCTTATGTAATCAACAAACGCAGCCAATTTTGCAATCCGCTTGGTCAAAACATAAGGAGATGGAGAGCTTTCAATCAATTTGTCTAAGTGGCTATTATCGGGAAAATAAAACTCCTCAGATTCTTGGCCGCACGCCACTCGCTGTACAGAAACACTAGGACCTTCAATCACAGGTTCATTCACATTCTGCTTTAAGAAGTCTGGTCCCTCATACCACAACCTACGTGCCTTCGATTTTTTAACACCATCTGGACAGGAAGTGACATCAGCAGGGTTTAAACTTGTGGCGCAGTACCTCCAGTCCGTGGGTTCAGATCGCAACAAGATTTTTTCCACGTGTCGTAAAATAAATCTGTTCAAGCGCAAATTCTTGTTATTTATCCACTGCAACACGTTACAAGAATCGCACCAAAAACACCTTTCACACCAAGGTAATCCTAATGCCTCAAACGCATGTCTAAACAACTCGGTCGTAGTCAGAGCGGTTACCAACTCTTTGCGGGCAATAGGCCAAGACTCTTGATGCCTCAAAACCACAAAACTTCTTCCAAACACAATTGACACCGACGCAACTACGTTTATCAGCCTTCGCAGATACACTACAGATCCATAAGAAGAATTCGAAGCATCCGAAAAGCTATGCAACTGATAAATGACGTGACCTTGGGTGACACAGAAATAAAACCTTCAAAGTAGTACCTAGCCAAGGATACATCTAACAAGGTATCTAACAACTCAAACCACGCTTTCCACTCTTCAACGATAGAGTCTGGTACTACATCATCACAACCATAATTTTCAATGGCTAAGCCCTGTAAAATCAACCTTGCTTTAACAAAAAAGGGGAAAAAAATTCCAAAACGATCAAAGGCATTACCCAACTGGATCAACATTGATCTACGAGTGTATTTATCTAAAGGTTTTAAAGAGCTAAACGTTCTTTAGCGATCTTCTCCAGTCTGCCAAGCACAACCTAGCGCTTTAGCATCTTGTAAATCATTTCCGTTATCCAAGGATAAATCAAGTTCGCGCTTGTTAGGAACCAAGATCTCCTTATTCAAATCAGCCAAAATCGAAATTGAAACGCGATTAGCACTCCATTTAACCAACTTAAAACCATGACTGTCAAACAACTCTATGGCCTCGTGAGTAATAGTTTTAGCGTCGTCCAAACTATTAACACTAAAGATTACGTCATCCATGCAAATGTTTTTGCGGATAGTGTCTCAGGTTAGGTCGGATGCTCCGGTAGCATTGTCCTCCAGAGTCTTCTGAATCGCAAAGCTCGCAATAAAAGGATTGCTTTTCAACCCCCACGGATGACGGGTAAACCGAAACTTCACAACTTTACCCTAACCTATGTCGTTATTTTCAAACCTCAATATTCGGAACAGATCGCGTTGGTCTTCGGGCAAACCAATTTGAAAGAAGGATTTTGTCAAATCAGTCATCATGCCAAACTGTCCTAGCTTAAATCTCGCCAAAATATCAGCCAAAGAATTTAACAAATCCGGTCCAGTTTCTATAAATTCACTTACACAAACACCATCGAACTCTGTTCTCCCATCATAAACAATGCGTTTTTTAGCCTGTGAAGTCACAAAATATGGAAGATACCACACTGGCTTCTTCACCTCATCACCATCGTTTACAAGCTCAATGTAATTTGAATCCTGTAGCTCACTGAGCGACCTAGTCAGAAAAACATCTAAGTCATCATCCTTCATAGCTTTCTTGCTTAGGATCTCCAAACGACTTTGGGCCACAGCTAGATTATTGGGCAATGCCTCAACACCTTCCTTTAACGGAACTGGTATCTCAAATCTAGAATCCTTCACCATCACATTTGACTCGACCAACTGCCTAGTCTCTTTATCACTCCGGGAGCAATCTATTTCGACATCTTGTAATGTGACGTCTTTCAAAGCCTGCTCTAGTTCACGAATCCGATTACCTCGTGCCACTATTTCTGGACATTCTGTAACACCTGTCGTCATGTTTACACATGCTTACTGTAAACTCGACAAATTTTCACCGGACTCTCTTCCAATGGACTTCTACCACCACGACCAAGCCATCCTAAGGGAGTCAAATTAGCATGTGGGTCACTACGTGAAGCATCTACTCTTTCTTCCAGCGCGGTCATTAAGAAGGCATTATCACTCCCAATCAACAAGTCTACCGTTTTGTTTTCTGGCAATTCAAAAAGCTCTACATCCTTAAAGTGCGCAAACGTGAGCTCCGGTCATAGTTTCAATTCTAAAAGACGCCTGATCATAAGGTTCAAAGTTTGATTCCTCGACCAACTTATTCGAAATTATTGTCAACTGAGAACCTCCATCCTGCTGGCAGTAAACAAGTTTGGACTTGCCGGTCTGCGGGTTTATGACTCTAGCGGCTACAATACGATTAGGTGCCGCTTTAGTCGAACCAATTTTCACACTCCGGACCTGGAGCAACACTAGAGTTTCTGTTGTCATTTTCCTCCCTATCAACACACTCATTATAGCCAAAACTCTTAGGTACAGTGGGAACAAAGTACTCGTGCAACATGAAAAAATATTTACAAATATCACTACCTTGACATCTGCGACAATCACATCTTTGCGTAGAGTCTTTAGCCAAATGAGCACCGATACAATTGAAACACCGACGAGCCTTAAACATCACATCCTTGCGCTCTAAGGGGTTCATCCTCCTAAACCTTTGACAGTTCGCGACTCTGTGATGATTACCCGATCTTTCCATTACACATACGAAACACTGCGGAGCAACGCTAACCAAGTCATTACTTTTAGAGTCTGAGAAAGGCTTAGCTCTAGCACGAATTATGTTGCCGTTCTGAAAATTTCTATCATTATTACTACGACCATTACTATCAAATTGTGCCGAAGTCTTTTTGACATTAAACGAAGGATTTCCACTACTCTTTGCACTGGGTTTCGAAGTTCGCTCAGATTTTTTGTCAGCCATCAGTTAAACACCAAAATCTGATGACTTACTATCCTCCTCGCGTTCGACAAACTCCAGTAGGCTGGCAAAGGTAGGGTCACCCGTGCTACCAAATCGATCACTAAAAAAATCCAAAAATCTTTGTTTCGCATAAGTCGGAAGTCTACGTGAGAGATCAACCACCAAACAACCCTCTAACAATTCAGGTATTTTATAGGAATGTGAAAATACAAAACATTGTGTCAATTTATCCTTAAATGTCTTCCAAGCAGCCGCCGAAGTGGAAGTCATTTTAGGGCCATTTCTTATCTGCCTTATTTCGGGTTCATTAAGAAAGCCACCTCGAACACCAAATCTTTGCGACAACCGATCGAAAGCCATGCTAATCTTTGCCTTATCATCAAACCCAGAGGTATCAGAAATAATTTCTGCAATAGTATGGGCCACAGCCCGAACACACGCCGCACGCAACAGTGGCAGTTTACGATCTGGGTATGGATCAGGTTCACTATTTGATTTTTAAACATGACATAGAGCATATTAGACCCAGCAGAGCTAATTAACAATGCCTCATCCAAAAAATCCTTACGCAAACTAGGGGGTTCATGGGGGTGACCTAATTTCTGTTTTTCCTGAGTCCGACTCTGATTTGCATGTCTCAGACCCTGGCTCCTTGACATGCACGTGCCTTCCTGAGCAATACTCCAAAACGGGTTAAGGGTAATCCTTGCTAAACCAGGTGGACATGAAACGCTTCCTCCATTTCTTTGTCCCGAATCAACCTTAACCTTAATCCCGGACTTCACAGGTGCCTTTGCCAGTGGGGTCCCCAGATCACTCTTACTCGCCTCTAGTAAGGTTTGACTAGTGCAGCCTCGTTGCAACCGTTCTACTACAGAAGTGGTCCCAGGTTCAAAGGAATTTACGCGCAATGAAGGTTCCCAAGCGGCCCCATTAACTAGCGCCAATTTTGTGGTTTCTTTTTTCCTTAGATTCGTTTTGTGGCTCTTCCGGTTCAACAGCGGTCCCTGATGTCTTCCCCAGTTTTACTACGTTGGAAGTGTGACCACCCAAGTTAAAGTTTATAAACCCAGAGCCCAGCCATTGTTCCACCTCTGCTTTGATGGATCGGGATGCCTTACTGGACTTAGATTTTCGGGAGCTTCTTACAGAATACTGACTCTCCATAGATTGTTGCTTAGGCAACTTGGCTTGAATTTCTGCCTGTTTTTTGAAAAGTTTAACTTTGTCCTTAGCCCTGGCCAGTGCATTTTGCCATTCCGCCTCATCAGCCCCAGCTGGTCGTCGCCTTTCCGCAGCTTTAGCCTCAGCTTGCCGTCGGCTTTACGCAGCTTGCCGCTCCATCTCATGCAGCTCTTCTTCCGCTTGAAGGTGAGCCAGCTCCAGCTGATCTTCAATTATTTCTGAGGCTAGAGAACTATACCTAGACATTGTGGTACGAGAACTTTTTCCCAGCTGAATTTCCGGTGGCCCCTTCTCTATGGACTTAGAGAGTTCAGCAGCCCAAGCCTTGCAATGCCTTTCCAGGGATTGAAACTCGGCCCCTACCCTCTCTTCGGGTCCCAAGGGTTGCCCAGTCTCCTTTAACTCTTGTACCGTTTTCAAAAAGTCCCGAACCTCCCAATCTAGATTTTTAACCTCATTTTCCTCAAAAAGAAGAATTTCTTCTTCGGTTTCGAAAGCTAGGAGCCGATCAGTGCAGGCCTGTATCCTTTTTTGAAGGTCCCGCCGCTGTAATCGTGCTTCTCTAATTCTTCCCTCAGTCAAATCTATCCCAGTGCTTGGTTCCCCACCTCAGTTACTTGGGTCCTCTGCAGAAACCTAGACTGGGTCAGGCAGGTTTTCGAATGGTTCAGCGTTATGAGTAAACATGTTATCAACGCAATTAATAAATAGATAATTAAGCCAAAAATATACGATACAGAGCGCAAAAAATTATAAATTACCGTCAAATTACAGACAGTCGTACACAAATTTAGATCGTTAATTTCACAATAAATAGAAATAAAGTGACTTTCCTTGTTGAAGTTCCGTCTTGAAAATCTTCAGTCTTCCAGCTTTCACAAGCTATGTTTCCTGATCTTATAAGTTCTCTCTTCTCACTTAGGTAAAGGAGGAAGTTTTGCGATAATGTTACAAACGATAAAGTTTTTATCACCAGGTCTTGCGATTTGTGTCAGTTTGTCAAACCGTTTTTCTTAAAAGCTTAATTCTTAGATTTGAAGATCTGCTAAGACTTGCCAATCAGAACATTTTTATGTTTTCTGCAGGGCAACGATGCGAAGTATTATAGCCAACTTCAATAACGTGTAGGAAAGCTATGCCAAACTCTCTCAATCCCTTTCTCCTTCTGACAACTGAGCACTTGATTCATAGATTTTTAATAAAACTTATTATTATATTGAATAAAGAAAAACACAGAAAAAACGAAGTAGTCTCAAATACGAAGTAAAGTCCAATCTACAAGACTGTTCCCTCTCAGTCACTAGTCAAATCCATAAACAAAGATGGAGAGGAAGAGAAGGGATTGCAAAACGCAATTTACCCAAGTTAAGCAGCATTAAAAACGTTTCACCAAAAACTGACACTGTTCACTTGACTCATTTTTTGTAACTACTGAGCACTCAGGCTCCAAGCACGTTTAAATAGTTCCAAGCCGTAAAAGCATGTGAAATCGCCTTTGTCTAGCATCAAAGGCCGGAAATTAACAAATAAAGGTTGTCAGCTGACCAATAATGCACAAAAAGAAACCTTCTAAAACAACGATTCTAAAATACGGCCTTTGAAGATGCGCTAATTAACAGCTTATTTTTAACAAAGGATAATAATTACTCAGTAATTTAACTTAAACACCGATTAGACAATGACAAATAATCTTTTTGATTAAAGTCACAAGATTGCAAAATCCAATAATTAATCAGACACAAATGCACAAACAAAAATTTAAAATTGGGTCTTCAGTCACTAGTTGAAAAGCAGGGCAAATTATTTTTAATGATTTTAACACCCCAAACGAACCCTCCAAATATCAAACTCTTTACCCTTTTAAGCTAGATACATGAAACTTTTAAAGTAGGTAAATTTATAGGTAAGATAAAATTTGACAAAATTTGGGGGTAAAATAAGGGAGATTTCCCTCAAACAAGGACGAAAAAATTCAAACTTTTCAACCACTTATGCCAAACACATGAAATTTTCTGAATAGGCAAATAATACAAAAAGATCAAATTTGACAAAATTTGGGGGTATCAAAGTGGGAGGGTTCCTCTTCAAACGGGACCACCAAAATTTTGAACTTTTAAACTATTAAAGCTAGATAAATCAAAATATTGGAGTGGGTAGATATCAAAAATAAACTAAACCTAACAAAAATTACGGGTTCCGAGATAGAAGGTTACCTCCAAATGGGGACTTCCAAAATTCAAGCTTTTTAACCTTTAAAGCTGGACACATAAAGTTTTTAAGGTAATTAAATATAAAAAAACATAAAATTTGAAACAATTTGGGGTATTAAAATGGAGGCTCCCCCTTAAATGATGCCACCAAACATCAAACTTTCTAACCACACATGCTAAATTCATGAAATTTTTAGGATTGGCAAATATGAAAAAAAGATAAAATTTGACAAAAAATGGGTATATCAAAATCGGGGGTACCCCTCAAACAAGGTCACCAAAATTCTAACTTTTTAACCACTCATGCTAGACACATGAAATTTTCAGGAAATGCAAATATGAAAAGATAAAAATTGACGAAATTTGGGAGTACCAAAATGAAGGAATCCTTTTTAAACAAGGACGACAAAACTCAAATTTTAACCACTTACACTGGACTGATGAAATTTTCAGGATAGGCAAAAACGAAGAAAAGATAAATTTTGACAAAATTTGGGGGTACCAAAATGAAAAGATCCCCTAAAACAAGGACCCCAAATTTCAAAACTGAACCACTCACCCTGGACTGATAAAATTTTCAGAATAGGCAAATATGAGAAGATGAAATTTGACAAAATTTGGGAGTACCACAATGGGGGTCCTTCTCGAATGAGGACGCCAAAATTCACATCTATTACTTGTGTAAGTTAGACACATCACAATTTCAGGATACACAAGCTAATATGAAGAAAAAAATAAAATTTGACAAAAAGTTTGTGGCACCAAAACGGGGTCCTTCAGAATTCAAACTTTTCAACCATTCTAGCTAGACATATGAAACTTCCAGGATGGGTAAATATAAAAAAAAAGATAAAATCAGAATAGATAAATAAAATATCACTAATTTGAAGTGCCACAATTGGAGAGTCCTCCTCAAACGGGTACTTCAAAAGCTTTAACCACTCAAGCTAGGCAAATAAAATATTCAAAATCGGTAAAAATATAATATGAAAAAAAGTGAGGATTTCATACTATAGGGGTGTTTCAATTGTGTTGGCACCTACCCTTATTAACTACAAAAGCTAAACAAACTAAATCTATTGGATAAGTTATTATGAATCAAAGATTAAACATAACAAATTAAATTGGCCACATTGAGGAGACCATGCCAAATAGGCTCCTTCAAATTTTTAAATCTTTATTACAAAGTACTCCTGCTAGACATAATCAAAGAGTACTGGTTGTTACCAACAGGTAACATTTAACGGTAACCCCGGAGGAGCTCGCGGGTCTTCACTTCCTTTCCACTAACGTTTCTGAACTGAACACCAAACACCAAGCTTATAGATATTGTAACGTAAAATATATTGGTTTCAGCCAGATTAAAATATGACGAATTCAAAAAAAGGAAGCAAAAATTTGACCGAGGCTTTCCAAACTTCAAACAAATCAGCAACAGAAATAAACTTAAACCAGATAAAATAAGTGCGGTGTTTCCTGCACTGCCGTCAACTCAAAATGATCGCTACCAATGCTTCACGCGTTCAAATGTGGAAAAAGGTGTAACGTAAAACATGACGTAAAGTTGCTTTAAACCAATTAAACAGATTTCGGCGATAGGTGATGATTTGTGAATTGCAACGGAAATGGTCAAAAACGATAATTAAACGATTGAAGTTACAAACGCAAATTCTGAGCAAAATGCAAATTAAGTTAGGAACCGCGTTGATAAAGTGACGTGATGCTGAAACATTGCGGCCCCTTTGAAACGTAAATAAATTATGAAGTTTCAAACAAATAGAAATAAAGGTGAAAGCATCACAAACAAACAACAAAATCTAGTATATTGAAGTAACACAACATCTTTTGTGCCAACATTGGTAAACCTTTAAAGAAAACGGTATAGAAAATCAGTTCCGGTACAACAAATGTTAACGTTTCATAAATCCGATAATAAGCGATAAAAACACGATTTAATTTTTGCAAAAATAATCACAGTAAAACAACACGACGCAAATAAACAGCACAGACTGTATCCAGTAATATATTTCATGAAGAGTAAACACGAACAGTTAAACTGGGGCAATTTTAGAAACATCTCTTAGGATATATTGGATCTTTCCTGCTTCACTCCCCGAGTGATTTGCCAGGACTGCCACGGTGGCCCGTCGCACAATTTCTTTACCCTTCCTAATCTGAGGGTGAAGGCAATGGATGCGACCAAGACGGTACAACCCCCGTTTTGCAATATCCTCAGCGTCTCCCACCAGCACCAATTGGCCCGGGTAAAGATTTTCTTTCACGGCCCTCCATTTTTTACGACCTTGTAAACTTGTCAAGTAACCTTTTATCCAAATTAACCAAAACTGGTGAGCAAGAGTGGAATTATACATGTAATCTCGGCGAAGATCACCTTTTTCATGAAAGGTTCCCACCGGAGTACTTGGAGCAAGTTTCTGCCCAAGAAAACATGATGGAGTTATCACTAAAAGATCATTAGGTTGGTCGCTAAGCGTGGTAAGAGGGCGATCGTTTACGATGCGCACGGCGTCCGACGCGTAAGTCTGCAGTTCGATTAATGTTGGTTTGCGACGAGCACGCCCAATGACTTGGCGCAAAGCAGTTTTAAAGAGTTTAACCATAGCTTCCCAGGAGCCACCCTGAGAAGGAGCATATGGAGGAATCCTCACCCAATTTATTCCACGTTTACGAGCCGCATTATTAAATTCAGTCGAGCCGAGTAACTTTGGTAGTACATCGGCTGCTGCACAAAATGTACTTCCATTATCTGAGTATATGGTGTCCACACTACCACGAAGGTTAGTGAACCGCGAAAAGGCAAGCAAAAATTCATTTAAATCAAGTCCGGTTACAATTTCCACATGCAAGCAACGAGTGCTTAAACAAGTAAAAAGCAAACCCCAGGCTTTGCAATCACTTCGGTTTTGCCGATACATAATAGGTCCAAGAAAATCAGTTCCACAAATTTGAAACGGTTTGTTTGCCGAGGTAACTCGAAACGATGGCAAATCTGCCATTAATTGACGTATAGGTTTAGCCTTTTGTAGAGCACATTCTGCACATTCTGAAATATAGAATTTTACGCTTCCATTGCCAAAGATTACCCAAAACCGCTGGCGAGTTTGCATTAAAGTATACGAGGGGCCCGCATGACCAGCCAACATATGTTCATTTAATATTATTAAACGGGTTAAAGCATGCCTACTCGGCAAAATAAACGGGTGTCTTGTATCAATAGGTAACTCAGCATTTTCCAAGCGTCCCTCAACACGTAGCATAAATTCAGCATCAACACAAGGGCGAAGGTTACGCAAGGTTTTCAGTTCGTTAATTTTACGCATTTGTTCAGCGCTGTTCACATTAGACTGTAGTTTTTTCAGCATTTGATCAAAATTGTCTGGAGATCCTTCTTTCAAAAGTGTTATAGCGGCCCCGAAACTCTGAAATTGCACGTATTTAACGGCATCCATAAAACCACGATCTAGGTACGAAGTATTCAGTTCGGGTCTTTGAAAAGGTGTGCCTTTACTTTTAGCAATGAGAAATTGTTTAAACGCATTTAGATACGCAAAGCGTTTTTTAAGCGTATACAGGTCAGGCGCACTTTTAATCAGATTATCAAGAGAGCCATCATTATTTTCAGATATTTTAAGTTGAGCAGGTACAGAGATTGTTCGCACAGCCGACGCAGAGGGAACCGGTGATGGGTCCTCAACATCGCGCAAGAGAAACTCCGGCCCTTTCAACCATAAGTTAAAAGCATCTTTACTTTTAAAACTTTTTTTTCTAGTGCCGACATCAGCCGGATTTTGCAATGTGCCGATGTAGCCCCAAGATTCTGGTGACGAGACAAGGTGGATTTTGTCAATACGCCGTTTTATAAAACGTGAAAGATGCAGGTCTGGATTAGTAATCCACTTCAAAAGAACTTCCGAGTCCGTCCAAAATTTAACAGCGCAAGAAAGATGTTGCAATGCAGCAAGTGCAAGCAGCATTAAATCACTACATAGCTTAGCCGCTTCTAACTCTTTTCTTGAAATTACCCAATTTTGTTGGTGGCTTAAAACCACTCGCGACTTTCCAAAGATAAAACTCACATCAGAGCGACCATTAACAATGCGGCGCAGATAAATTACGCAAGAAAACGCCGTATTAGACGCGTCACAGAAGCCATGAAGTTGGTAGATAACATTATCATTTTTATCAGGAATTTTTGTGTTCACAAAACAGTAACGGTCTAAAGAAAAATTTGACAGGGTCCCCAAAGAAGCGACCCAAGAATTCCATTCATTCACAATGTCACCAGGAAGTTCATCATCCCAGTCAAGTTTAGCCATGGCAGCCTTCTGCAAGATCAGTTTACCACCCAACAAGCAAGGTGAGGCTATGCCAAGCGGGTCAAAATTACTTGCAAGTTGGCTTGCCATTTGTCTACGCGTGGTAACGTCGGTTAACTTTTTATCAAGGCAAATTTTAAACTGATCGTTTTCAACGTCCCAAACTATTCCCAGCGCTTTAGAATCAGGCATGGGTTGCGAACCGATTGCGATTTCACTTATATTGGACGCGAGATCAGATTTAGGAATCTCTGAAAGAATTGATTCGGCATTAGAATTAGCGACCCATTTACGCAATTTAAATCCACGGCTTTTAAACAGCTCAGTGGATTCGCGCGACATAGTTTCAAGATCTAACAAGGAATCGCTGGTAAATAAAATATCATCCATGTACCGATTTTTGTCAATTGCATTTAAAGTTCTGTCACTAGCATTAGTGGGGTTTTCCGTAATTAAATGTTTAATGGCCAGAAGTGCAACGTAAGGGCTCGAGTTTATTCCCCACACGTGCCTCGAGAAACGAAACACCTGTGGTTCTCCTCCATCCAAGTCATTATTCTTGAACCAAATGATTCTAAACAGATCCCGTTGCTTTTCGGGCATTGCGACTTGGAAAAAACACTTGCTTAAATCTGCCATTGCTGCAAATTTGCCTAGACGAAAACGAGTTAGAACCTCAACAAGATTATTCAGAAGATTAGTGCCAGCGAGCACGGCCTGATTAAGTGAAACGCCCGCAACTGTTGCAGCACCGTCATAAACAACTCTAGGCTTGTCTTGTTTGGTTACGAAAAAAGGTAGGTACCACACAGGATGGTCAGAGCCAACCTGACCCACATCCTCTATCCATCCTTCATTAATCAACTCCGCAAAAGTATTGGTTAAAGTGTCCTTTAAACCAAGGTTCTTCAGACCACTCGTTCTAAGCATTTTAGTTCTTTTTAAAGCGTAGTCATAATTATTCGGTAAAGTTTCCACGACGTCTTGTTTAAGAGGGACCGGAATTTCATAGCGATCCTCTACAACTTTTATATTTGATTCAACTAGGGCTTGCGCAATTTCATCATTTTTAGAGGGTTGTAATTCCTCCTCTTGAAGCTCAAGTTGCCGCAAATTTTCTTTTAACGTGGCATTTTCCAATTTTAATTCATCCCAATTATGGGCATCGCAGTGGCACGACACGACTTCCACTCTCCTGTTCTGAACTGAAGCAGAACAGGCATCCATGCGGCCACCGCTAGCCACAGGTCCCAAACGGGTCAACACTAAATTTGGTTCATCAAAGTTCAGGCTTTCACGTTCCTCTAACACAGTTAAAAGTGCCTTATCGGATTGTCCAATGAGGATATCAATATTTTTACGATGAGGCAGAGTGGGTATTTCAATTCCATTAAAGTGCATTAAATCCGAAGTATCAACGCGATGGGGCAAAGTGTCTTCATTATCAACGAACTCAGGGACAACCAGCGCATCTTTTATCGCAAAGTTTTCGCCAGAGGACAGGGATTCAAGATTGAAATTAGTGAGTCCCTTACAAGACATTGTTCCCTCTCCAAAAGTGCGAATCGATTTTACCGAGTCGACGTTTCGTTTAAGTCCTAATTCGGTACACAAATTATCAGAAATTATGGTCGCCTGCGAGGCAGTATCAAGCTGAGCATATGCTAAAGAAGACTTTTTAGTATCTGGATTTATGACCCGTACAGCAGTAGTTCTCAACAGGACCACTCGCTGATCTGGATCATTTACTTTTCTAACAGCAGAAACGGTATTACTGTCACTTTCAGAGTTACTGCTAGATTCCGAAACTGTAGGTGTTTTGCCTGCGGCCCCGACATTTCGAGGGGTAGCGTAGCAATCATGTAAAGCAGTGGCATGTTTAGTTTTAGAATCAGGGCGACATTTTCGACATTTCGATTGATGCGCGCAGTTACGAACAGGATGTCCTAAAGATAAACAATTCAAACATCTGCCCGAATCAATTACGGTTTGTCGTTTAAGATGATTAGACAAAGCTTTAAACTTAGCACAATCGGCGAGATAGTGTTTTTCAGCGCACAAAAAACATTCTGGTGGCAATTTAGTAGGGGAGCGTTGATTACGAGACGCAGCACGATTATTAGCTCCAAGCAGATCTCCGTTCAAAGTTTTTGCCGAGTCTGGTGCAGTGGAGAACGCTGTGTGAAGAACCCTTACAGTATTACGCTCACCGCCAGAATCACGTGATTTAACTTTATCTTCATTAGTTTTGAACAAAGCTTGTGCATAGTCCGAGGTCATTACATTTATTTCATGCACTACGAAATTACGCAGTGCTTCAAAGCCTTCAAAACCTGGTTGATCTAAATTAGAACGCCTATCAAGATAATCAATATAGCGACGTTTTAAACTACCAGGTAAACGATTAGCAACGTCAAGCAAGAGCTGCTCAGAAAGTTTATCGACTTTGTCATGGGCATAAGCGAAAACTTCTAATGTATTAAGATCTTCGTTAAAAGATTTAAGCGATGAAACAGTGTGAGTTACTTTAGCACCATTTCGGATTTCCTGTACTTTCGGCTCGGACAAAAAACCAGAGACTCCATAACGCTGACGCAGCCGATCCAGAGCCCGTTCAATTCGCTCACTAGTGCTCATGCTTTTAAACGGCGCAAAAAATAGATTTACCATCTCACGAGGTTGTCCTACGCAAGAAGCACGAAGTACCTCTAGGCGACGTTCCTCGTGAGGGGATTCAACCATTAACTTTCGAATTTGATTTTCGAAAAATACAAACGCCAAGTTATTTCCGTTGTATGCAATTTGAGACGCTAAATTTATATATTCATTTCTTCCCTGACGTTCAAGATACTTATGCACAGCTGAAGCAGTGTGATCCACTGGTGACGCGCCAGGTACACGTAGATTTGTCTCAATAGGCATTTTAGGAATAGTATTAGCCGTTTGAACAGTACGTTTTGTAACGTCATGTACCCATGATCTGGTACGATCGAAACGAGAATCCTCAGTGGGAATTTCGCATTGAGTAAGTGAAGTTTTAATAGTTTGCGACCTTGTTGCACTGACGGATGCAACACGCAGTTTTAACGGTTTTTTTGAAGCTTCACTGAAACCATTATCGAGGCCCAGCTTGGCTTTACTCGCCCGCGTGACACTGCCTGTCAAATCCCTCAGTGACTTACATGAAGCACGAGATCTTCTAGAAGCAGCAACGGACGAGCCCCGCTCAGAACAGGAAATAAGCTTTTGCTCTGCCTCAACTCTGGCTTCTTCCAAGCGCAATTTTGCTAACGTTTCAGCCTTCTCCGCGCGAGCTGCGCGAGCCTCAGCTTCGGCTAACATCTTAGCTTCTCTTGCTTCAGCCAACTCGGCGGCCACTTTTAATTCTGCTAGTTTTTGATCTAGATCAATACGACGCGCAAGTTTACTGGAAGTACTGGTGCTCTCCGCAGTTTGAGACGCGCTGTCAGAGGCCTCGACTTCATCATGAAAACGTTTGTTTAGTCGCATGTAGCATTCGTCGTAAGTGAAGTAACAATTTTCGTACACTTCTACAATGCGATCAGTTAATTGATCTAACGTACTAAATTCCGTAAGCTGTTGCAAATTGGCGTGATATTTATTGTATGCCATTTTTAAATCGTCAAATTTAGAAAAAAGTTCCTTAAATTTCTCCTGCGATTTACAGCGCTCGAATTGTTTAGATAGCGTAGTAAGGTCAACAATCAAAGTACGGTGCGTGGTGAGGAGCTTGCGAGGAATATTTCCCTTGTCCGAAATTAAACCGTCGGCACCCCCAGTACTACCACCCACAGCCAAGTCCACAGGATCTCCCACCCAGGCGTCTCTAGCATCACAAGCGAGTGAAGCGGGTTTCGTTTCCCCAGGCGACTTAAATTTGTTATCCTTGCTACAGCCGGCATCATTATTTTCTACAGTAGGTTCACGTTGTGTATCCTCGCTGCCGTTGGCAACTTTTCCCACTGAACTCATTTTAGGTTAGGGGATAAAAGATAAAGTAAAAAGATAATAAACGCAATAGTACAGTAAAGTTAAATAAAAATAAATAAACGTTCTTTCCTGTTATTGAGTTCCGGATGTTGCTGGTTGATTGAATTGATTGAATCTTCAATATAAATGGAATTCTTGACAATGAAAATGGACTTGTTGGTTGATGGTAAATTCAACAGAAAGATGGACCAAAATCGACAGAACCAACGAAAAGACCAAAAGATAGAACCACGTGGGTCAGACAAAGGCGAAGTTCCTGCAATCGCTATAGATATGGACAGGACGAGAAAGATGAACTGCGATGATGGGATCCAAAAAAAAACTGTCGAAGCCAAACTGTCTTCACTGCCAAGAACAAAAATCGGGGTCAAATTTTCTTATGTTACCAACAGGTAACATTTAACGGTAACCCCGGAGGAGCTCGCGGGTCTTCACTTCCTTTCCACTAACGTTTCTGAACTGAACACCAAACACCAAGCTTATAGATATTGTAACGTAAAATATATTGGTTTCAGCCAGATTAAAATATGACGAATTCAAAAAAAGGAAGCAAAAATTTGACCGAGGCTTTCCAAACTTCAAACAAATCAGCAACAGAAATAAACTTAAACCAGATAAAATAAGTGCGGTGTTTCCTGCACTGCCGTCAACTCAAAATGATCGCTACCAATGCTTCACGCGTTCAAATGTGGAAAAAGGTGTAACGTAAAACATGACGTAAAGTTGCTTTAAACCAATTAAACAGATTTCGGCGATAGGTGATGATTTGTGAATTGCAACGGAAATGGTCAAAAACGATAATTAAACGATTGAAGTTACAAACGCAAATTCTGAGCAAAATGCAAATTAAGTTAGGAACCGCGTTGATAAAGTGACGTGATGCTGAAACACTGGTAAGCTAATATAAGAAAAAGATAAAACATGCCAAACTTGGCAATACCATATTGGACAATTAGCCCTTAAATGGACCTTCAAATTGTGCGTTAAATTCTCACAATGAACTAATTGGTATAACAGAAAAGTAGAAAAGTAAAACCTATGGGGTTACTGCAACATTTAACACGTTGAAGTACTTGAGCTTAATGGCTTCGTTAGATTTAAGCAGTTTGGCTGAGTATTTTTACTAAACTGTCACTGATGACGTTGAAAAAATCTTCTACTTGCTTTTCAAAGTTTTTGAACAATTTTATTAAGAAAGATTTTGTGCTGAATAATGGATGCAATATAATTTACTGCACAACATCTAAAATGTTGGCCATTAGGCCGCAATACTGAATAGCGTTCTCAGAAGAAAGAATACTATAGTTGTAAAATGCGTACTTATTTTTAGCCTTGGATAGTGTTATGTTTGGTTGATGTCATAAAGTCGCGGGAATTTTAAAGATCGCTTTAGGTTATTTCGTAATGAACAGAAAAACTGTTAGAACTCCTCATAGCTTTTTGATTACTGTTACTTGATTATTTTAATAACTTTTTGAGATCTTTAAACTTTGAGAGCGAATTACCTCCAAGCTTTTAAAATGGACTAAAAAAGCGCAATGAGCAAAAGAAGTAGATGATTTTTGATAAATAGTTGCTTGACTTTAAACACGTATACCTAGTGTTCTGGAAAGCATAGAGTTGAGTAAATTATTATAAGTTTTCAATGTGAAGTCATTGTAAAGTTAGACTCTGTAATATCACTTATAAATTTATAAGAATTTGATTTTTTGTTTCTAAATTTTGTTTGTGTACATATCTCTTTCCGTGCTAATTGCTGGGGCAAGCATTGTTTCATTTAGTTCTTAGATTTTGAGAAAAATTTGTCAAACTGGTCGTACATGGGCTGGTATAAAATTCTTCTTAAACAATAGTGCGGTGGGCTAGTTAGGATGTAGTTTGATATTTAGGATAGTGTGTCAAATTTTCTGGTCAAGATAATGTAAGTTGCAAAATTCAAAAATCATATTGGCATTTTCAGATCAAAAGTTTTTGTTTCTGTGTTTCAATCGGAACAAAAAGTTAATGTCAAAATATTTTTTTTAACGAGGGTTTTGTTTGTTGCCGCAATTTTAACAATTGCGCTGCTAATTGAAAATTCAACTAACTACTTAAAAGTTGAAACGAGATCTGATAGATATTTATATAGCCTATACTAGGGTTGTTCAAAAAAGCTTTTTTTTTCAAATTTAACCCATCACCCCCGCAAATCGTTAGATTGGTGATAGAAACCCCACATACCAAATTTCAGCTCATTTGGTCCCCAGGGAGAGGAGGGCATGCAATTTGAAATTTTAAATTTTTGTCGCAAAATACGGATTTTTTGCCCACTTTAGCATTAACTTTTTCAGTCAAAATACCAGGTACCTAAGCTTTTTTTGATTTAATATTGCTCAAATTACATATTAGACCCAGTCTAAACCAATTTGTAGTGTTTGTTTTGTAAATTCATTAACAAAAATATTTCCTGTTTTTTCGCTATTTTGACTAAAATATGTTGAGGTGCTTATGCCATGTTGACTGCTTTCTAACACCAACACTGCTCTACAAAACACTGCATAAATGAAAAAAGACCAATTTCTATCTTAAAACTCATCTAACGTTCCTCTTCAAGTCCAGGCGAAGGTATACACTAAGTTATTGAAACCATGTTTGGAAAGTTCAACCCGTAAGAAGTATGATTTATCATTACACTCGCAACTGCTATAATGTGAGTCAACAACCAGCAGTTGTTGAAGTTTCAAACATTATTTTCTCCCTGTGCAACATTTCTGTGTTGGTTGTTCTAATTCTTAGCAAGAACAACTTCTTGATTGTCCCATTTTTTTAAACTGGTTTTTCAAAGTACCGTAAAATAGTAAAAATTTGACAGTTGAAATGATTAATTGTGAAATGTTTTAAAGCCTCACGACAACACGCTAAACCATCTACCAACCAAACCAATTTTATACAGTAATTTGGTTTAGAAAAAAATTCAGGAAACACTGGTTTTTGCTTCGTTTTAGTGTTGCTGGTTTCGTATTATAATAACAAATCAGCTTGGCAACCAACCTCTTGTTTTCCTCTAGTTCTAACTAACGCCTTATAAATGAGTGGTAACACTGTTCTTCCACAAAAATGAAACTGTTGTTTGATTAGATGGTAACTCTAACTACACTCGCACTGTCTTGAAAAATCAAATGCAATATTTGTTGCTGAACATACTATTATTAATGCGATTGTAGAATGCCTCCAAAAAGCAGTCTTTGAAGCCAACAGAGCATTTATCAATATTTGTGACTTGAATGTTAGCAACCAAAACACACTCTAAACTGTTGGGCAAAATTTCACTCAAGATTATTCTGTATAATACCCTTGATAGCCACTCATCTGAGAAGCACTGCTCCAACTCTGTTATCTTGCATTGTTAGAAATAGACAACAAAGGTTAGTTATTGGGCTGATTAAATGGGCTGTAAAAACATATATTTAGTATACCTCAGATAAAACATTGAAAACCCTTCAGTCTATTTCACCCTAAGCTGTAGTCGTTTTAGGAGTTAACCTCTAAAAATCTCGCTAAGTTGTAAGAGGGAAACAGTAAAGGTGGTATTGATTGAAAATTAATTTTAACGCGAATTACATCCTGGTATTGATTGAAAATTAATACCAGGATGTAATTTTCAATCAAATTTTCAATCAATACCAGGATGTAATTCGCGTAAGTTTTTTACTGTTCGTTGAAAATGACACCAGAAGAGGGCCGAAACGTTCGCACCAAACTTATTACAATAACATTGGCTGTGATTTTTGTGATTAAGAATCGGAACTTGTTTCTTAATTGGACCAATCATAGTTTGTTGGGTCAATAATCTGTAATAATGTTTGAACCATGGCTGCTAACTCGAACTTGAACCAGGCATGTAGCCTGAACGGAATTTTTTGGGGGCTTAAGCAAAAATTTGGGGGGAAAATGTCTTCTCGCTGAGGATGATCAGCCCCCCCCAAAAAAAGGTTTTCAGGTCGGAAAACCACCATTTTCTGCGACTTTTGAATATTAAATTAAAAATAATACAACGCTTTTCATTTCCACCCTAAAACTTAAGTGATATTAAATTGGGGGCAAACTAAAATTTTGGAGAAGCAGTTGCCCCCTTGCTCTACCCTGGTTGCGTGCCTGACTTGAACTCACTCTCGAAAAATCTTGATCGTTTTGCCGAACTCGAAAGAAATAATTTTTTTGCCCTTGAATTCGAACGTGAACTCGAATAAAAGAAATTTAAAGATTAAAAAAATGCTTGGAAAGAAATAAATCATGCCGCTTAAATTGAGATTGTGTTTTTCCAGCAGCTGCATGTCATTCATTTGTGTATTTGTTAATGCCGTAGCGACCTGGAAAAACAGCTTGCATTCAAAAAGAAAGCGATTTGGTCGAAAAGTAAACTTTTAGTATTTTTGTTAACCTGAACTCGAACAAGTTGAAATTTTTGCTGAACTCTACTTAAAAAAATTAAATAAAAGAACTCAAACTTGAATTCGGACTCGCAAAAATAGAACTCATACTTGAGCTCGCATAAAAATTTAATGAGTTTGCAGTCCTGGTTTAAACCCTCCAGCTAAAATCTTTAATTGTGAAAATGGTTTAATAAACTCTAAATAACTAAAATAAAGCATAACAGTTTGATTTATAGCCTGGAATCTAAGGCAAAGTTTCCATTGTCGTAGCCAGTTGCGTGGTTGCTGGCAAAAATAGGCATTTTAAAGAAATTATTTTACTTCCCATCTGATTGCACTCCTGAAACCAATGCTATAAAGTTCAGACAGAGGTCAACACCTTGAATTGCGTTTAAATTTCGTACCAATTTTTGGCCATTTTACCAATGTCATTTAGTTTCTTTTGTATTTCTCTAAGCAGTTTAGTAAACTTATTATTAAACTTATTGCTACCCATCTTGGTGTTTTAAACTTTGCACTTCATTGTTTGCTGTACTCAAGGGCAATCAAAACCTTTGCCGTCTTAGTCTTGCAAATATTACCTTTCTTAATGCAGCACCATAACATTTTGTTCGGCAGAGGCATTTTGGGAGAGGGTCCTACGTTTTTCTTCAAACCATGTGAAATTCTTGTTTATGTAAAATTTGCAGACATTTAATAAACTTACTTGTTTTCCTGCTAGAGCTAAATAAAAATGTTATTTTGGGGGTTGCCACGTACTCACTTTATGACAATTTTTATCCAAAAATATTAACGATTTTAAAAAAAGTTGGTTTCATTATTCAAGTCGATGTTAATGATTTTTGCTGTTTAGTTTTGTTTGTCTTTTTTTTTTTTTGGTCAGAGAAGAAAAAGATTGCGAGGGATTTCTTCCACGTGGCACCTCTTAACTTTTTTAATGCTTAATGCATGATTTTCTTAATTGAAATAGGGAGACCAAAAACTTAAATTTTGGAATCGTTCGTTCGTATCAGCGAGGTACTTTATATCTGTCTCACCACACCAACGCAGAGCACTTTTTTTGGCTCTGTTTGCTCATCTTTCGTCAGGCTGGACAATCACAACAAGTAAACAGCTTGGTCCCCAATGGGAAGTTAGCGTATAGTGTCTCTTCCAAGGACACAACGACTCATTGCCAGCTCGGAAATCGAACCAGGGATCAGCAACCTTTCGATCACTAGCCGGACGCTCTACGAACTGAGCTATCGTCGCCACCTGGAATAGTTACGAGGACGGTGTCAAGTGCAATAGAAATTTCCCGAAGTGAATTTTTCTCAAAAAACGGAAAAAAAAACAAAAAAAAAACAATAAATCAAATAAAGCAATGCTATCTTTTTCATAATGCCTCTGGTTAAGAAGTTGATTTTTCGAAGAAGTGTTTCATTTTACTTAAAGTCTTTCATTAGATAGACGCGGAGTCATTTCAACAAAAATTGATCCAAAGACTTAATTTATCTTTGTTTTATCCAAACGTATTCATTAACCTTGTACTAAAGACACTGAACTATGTACCAACATAATGCATGGAAATCGCAAGAGGTATAATGTCAAACAAAACTCAAAAGCAACGACCAAAAATTGAAACTTTGGAACCATTTCGCAGAGTTGAGGATTTGATCTATGCCCTAGCAAATTCTGCAAGTGCGTGTACGTCTTATGTTGAAAAAAATTTTTGTATGTTCTTTCTCAAGACAAGAAAATTTCAGTTATATTTCAATGCTTAAAAAAGTTTGAAATCAACTTTGCATATGGTTACGCTTGAGATAAGCTAATGTTTAACGGATTAAATTAATTTGGGTGTTCATAAAGGTATAAAAGCTTGTTTTTTTAATCTGGATTTAACAGTATTTTAAGAATAGATTTTTTGAAGATGAAGAAAAGATAAATTTTTTCTCGGGTCAAACTTTAATTAAAAGTCATGATACTGCAGTAGCAGAGTTGTAAACGGGCTAACTAGTTCAGGCCAAACCCTCCCCAAACCCAAAAATATAAGCCCGAACTCGGCCCGAACCCGGAAACTAATTTGAAGCGCAAATTATGTCCGAAAAAAAAGCGAAAGTTAAGCTATAGGTCTGAAAAATTAAGCAATGTTGTCAAGTTATTTTGATTATATTTTTGTGCACCTAAGACAACAATCACGTCTCGGGCCTGAATTAAGCCCGAAATTTTGTCAACTTTAGGCCCGAACCCGGCCCGAACTCGACCCGAAAAGCCCGGCCCGACCTACAACTATGTGCAGCAGTAATCAACTATAAACTGTGATGTCACGGACAGCATCTACGGCATTGTTGTCTACTAAAATTGCTAATAATTTACATTTTTCGAGTGTACTGTACGTACAGTATTTAATTCTAACATCTTTTAAGGTTATTACCAGCCAGCAGAGTAATTATTCAATTACGCAGTTTGATTTTAATTGTTTGGGCGCTCTCTGATTTACATTTTAGTATTTTATCAATTTTACAGCATATCGAAAAACGCTACCAGAATGGCGACTTCGTAAAAGAACTTTTGTAAAAACTTTGTCCTCCAAGTTTTGCTTGAAAAGCTTGGGCTAATCTTCATCCCTGCTTCGGGTTCTCTAACTTCAAATTCGATTTATGCTAATTAGCCTACCGTACATCCGAAACATGCATCTTTGGAGTTACAGTATTATTTTAATTGTCTATAACTTATATTTTTTAGATGCTGTTTTTAATATTATTTTTCAGTCTTGATTTATTACTTTTATTAATTTCATTACTTACAACCTTTGGTATTTACAGTAATCCATGGTTTAAAATTGCTTATAAAATGTTTTAAAACGTTTATTACTCAAACTAAATACTTGCACTATATAGTTTCTGTGAACAGCTCAAACCGATTAATTTTGTACTTTTATTGCTGTTCATATTGTACTACTGACCAAATATTTAATGCGGATTACTTTTGGGTTTACTGTTGTAAAGTTTTTGAACTTTAAAATCAGATCTTATTCAAACTTTATTTTTGAATCACTTTACTGCTGGATTGTCTGTACTATATTTAATGCCACAATGGAATGGCATTTTCCCACTTGAAAATAGTAAGGGGGGAATAAATTTGGCTTTCCCTACAACACGCAAGTCAATTTCACCAGTTATTCATTTTTTGATTGACGCAGAATTTTAGAATGTATCAACACGCCAACACCAATCAAAAGCTTAGTATCAAAAGCAGCATCTATCAGTTTTATGAGGAAATTCCTTTTTTGATACGAAGTTATTACTCAAAATGATTAAATTAAATAATCAATCATTATGTATCGAAAAGAAATCTCCTTTCTTTACATTTGAAAAGTTGATCGGTGGTACAGAACTTGAAAATTGAATTGATTAAAATGTTTATATCTTCGAAGCTTTTCGTGTGACACTTGTCCAGAAACATCGTCAAAATGGAGAGCGCAGGAAAAGGAGCAGCTCTTTATAGGAAAAAGCTGAGCCGTGATTGGCTGAAACAAGACCAATGAGAAAGTGCCATTAGTGCAGAAACTTTAAAAGCCAATGAGCGAGCTTTCTCTTTTAGTCTGGTAGAAATAGCTTTTACTCCGAAAAAATTTATGATAAGCTGCAATTTAAAACGATGACTCAGGACCATGTCCTAAGCAACCAAAAACAAAAAAATCCCCATGTTTTGGACTTGGGACTTCCCCCTTTTTCGGCCTTTAAAGTCTGCCATCTAGTATCAAAGAGTCTTTACTGTCCAACAGCCAATTCAAAAGTTGTAAAAGCGCCAAGTTTAAAATAATAGTTGGTTTTCTAGCTTAGGTTTAAAAAAATTTACTTTGAAATTGATGACGTTGTTGTTAGTGACGTCATTGCCAAAGTTTTTTTAAAAAATGACGTATTAATGGCTCGAATTTTAAATGAGAGTTAGGTTTTTGGTTCCAAATAAAAAATTGCTGAAATCAAAGAGATAACGTCACAAACGTTTTTGATGATGTCACCTGTAACGAGTTTTAATCGTAAATTTGAAAAAGTGTTTGACCAAACGAAACATTGCAAATTTTTTTTTATTAGCTATAAACTTGGGAGAATGATATCGTAATTTCAGTCGATTGAAAGTCAAAAAGTGTGTTGTGAGTAAAACTCTGGTGCAGTAATCAAGCAGATAAAATTTAGACCTCCCACTAAGCAGTGGTGGACAATAACGAATTACTGTAGTAACAAATTACTTTTTTAGGAATTTTTACAGTAATGACACTACTTTTTCAAAAAAGTAACTTTTGCGGTAATTTTATTACTTTTTTAGAGATGTCAAAATTACTAATTACAAATTACTTTGTAAAAGTTACCATTTAGTATAGAAACGCTTGACTGGCTGCTTATTTTTTTATCTCCTGCCACTCAAAAAAGTTCTTTCTGTTGAGAATGACGCAGGATCGCACTATGGACCGTATGACTTTCTGTGTGCTAGAATAGTTTATACATGCAGTGCTAGTTTCGTCTAAGACGACCGATCATTGAAAGAGCTCATAAGGATGCAATAAAAGCGCACTACCAATAGAAAATATACGGTCAATTTTTTTAATTCAGCTGGTTTCAAGGAATTTTGTTGCCTGTTTGCTTAATTATAAACATGCCCAAGCTTTATTTACGAAAGTTTTGTTTTATATCTTTGATTAACAGACATCGATCCGAATAATCTACTGTATTTTGGGTTAGCATTATTATCTACCTTCGCGTAGTATCAAATTTCAATGTTGCGCAAAAACCGGTGGTAGGTATTGCAATACCCTATTTATTTATGCGCCAATGGGTAAACTTTTTGTCATTGCTACTACATCAATATAAAAAAGGACTGTATGCAGTCGAAGACAGTTAATATTTTTAAACATTTTATGCGAAATAAATTTTTAGGGCAAAAGCTGAAAGCTACGGACTCTTTCCAAAGAATATCAAGAAAAAAATAAACACATTATAAACACAGATTAATTTTGCAAAAAGCGAATAAAATCACCAACCAAGCACCTCTTTATAGACTTCAATAATATTTTTAGTAACTAAAGAGAGGTGATACCAATAGTAGGGACCAAATTTATATCGCTCCGGACCCTTTACGACATTTTCTACCGACAAAATTTGCTAACCAAATAAAGTTTTCCACCGTTTAGGAGTCGCACTTTCCGTCAAAAATAGAGCGAAAACAATCTAAAAAATAGTCTTCGCCGCCCAGGGGTCGCAATATTGCTTCATGCACAGTGCCATTATCGACTCTTTATTAGTGGAGAAGAAACAAACTCGTGGAGAAAAAAGAAAGAGCATTGAAGAAAAAAGTTTGCTTTTGTCGCGAAGTTTTTTTGCGTTAACGGGTATTTGACTGATTTGATTGCACATATTCGTAGAGCGATTGAACCGTGAAGAAAAAAGTCACGCTGATTGGACGAATCGTCAAATTCTAGAACAAATGAACCATGAGGGAAAAGACAAACTGTCAGTTTCCAGTTTACTAATATGCTGTTGCCAATTTGTCACACGGTAAACTCGGCTCCGCTGGTAAGTACTTTTAAGAAAATAGATTGAAAAAATCCTACCGGAATGTGATAGATCAAACTCAAATCTTTCATTATTCTCACTGTATTATGCCGAAGCGTATAACTAGTTGGCGGGGCTCATCTCTGCTTCATTGCTCCCGGGCAACATAGCTTCTTTCGAAGAGACGTGGTAGCAGTGGCGAGTCGTTAGCAACACTGTGTCTGATTTGACCAGCTCGAGACTTGAGCCTTCGACCTCCCGCTCCAAAGACAAACGCGTTATCGCTCGATCAACAAAAAGATCAATCTCATAGTATTTTTGTAAGCTTTTATCTTGATAGTACTTTTATGTGAGAATTGCCTAAAGCGTTATGTTGTTTAGATTATTAGAGTATATTTAGCGACTTATTGGAAATTGTATATCAAAACCTGAGGGAGTGCAATAAACTTGGATTTAATCACACCATTAAAATTTTATAGGTCGATTTTGCTTCTGGAATCATAGCGCAAGCGTGATCTGGCTTCAGCACATCAGGAGCCACAATAGCCGGCTTGTTACGATATGACCTTGATCAAAGAAAAAAAAAGACTCGAAATTCGAAACCCGCTTACTTATAAAACAATTCTGTACTCACTCAGACCATGCGATCCATGTTCAGACGTTATACAATAATCAAATGATACTGGTGAGCAGTGAACCGTATCGAAAATGCAGTATAATGAAGCTATAACTTTATACTGATACTTGGATCACGGACGAAATCCAATATTTTTTTCGTTTAGCGCCATTACAAATAGTAATGTAGACTATTGTCGTTTTGGCGAAATTTTTTATTCAAAGAAATTTGTAATTTGTAACGACAAATTACTGATTACTTTTTCTGAGAAAAACGAATAAGGTAATTTTATTACTTGACAGTAATTTTTGGTGACGTAGTGTTATTATTTCTTTTCAAAAATTTTCCACTGAATATAAATCCAATCTCATCCAAAACTATAAATTATAATTTTATCAGATAATTTCGACGTTAGTCTGCACTATTTCGATTATGACTGTACTATCATTAGAATGACTGAGAATAAATCTCTTCTATTATTTGCCAGGTTGGCCGCTCGACTCGAAGACTTCATGTCACTTCGCGGTCTTCCTTCCGCATTATTCGGAATTTATACTTGTGTTGTTTTGAGTTTACTCTTTATTTTGAGTGTACTTTGTGCGGTAAAAAATAAATTTACCTTACCTTACCTATCACTTTTATATAGTAATATGCCCACCACTGCCAATAGGGGATTAAAATAAAATAATGCATTTTGCGGTTTGATCAAGAAAGCCCTTGAATGTTTATCGGAAAGCTCCCACGCGCAGTTAAAGTTCATCTGAAATTTTAGTTTAAGATGCAAGCTTTAGCAACGAAAAAAAAAATTATTAAGGCGGCAACTTGTCAAATATTAGCGTGGTTATTATAGATTAAGATAATAATATTGTCAGACATTTTAATAACATCGCAAATACACAAAATAATGCCTGATAATAATATTGTCTGACATTGCAAAGCAGTAAAAATTTTGTTCTTATCGGATATATTATCGTGCTCGGCACATATTCGACATTCGTATTAATTTACATATAATTACGCTAGTAATTATTTTTTTAGAACCATGGCATATAGGAGGATGAGGCAAGATCTTGGCAAGGACTTAAAGATGCCTAGGGACCTCAAAATGATGATGATGGTATTCCCAAAGTGCCGAAAAGTTTCGTTTGGTTAGATACTCTTTTTCAAATCTACGATCAAAACTCTTGACAGATGACGCCATCAAAAACGTTTGTGACGTCATCACTTTGATTTGAGCAATTTTTGGTTTGAAGCCAATACGCTAACTTTTATTCACATTTTGAGTCATCAATACAGAATGCATCATTTTTCAATAACTTAAAATTTGGCAATGACGTCACCAACAACAACGCCATCAATTTCAAAGTAAATTTGCTTATACCTGCACCTAAAAATCAATTATTTTTCAAAATTTGGCACTTCAAGTTTTGGATTGGCTGTTGGAGAGTAAAGACTTTTTGACGCAAGATGGCAGAATTTAAAAACCGAAAAAAGGGGAAGTCCCATGTCCTAAGCATAGGTTTTTTTTTTTGGTTGTTCAGGACATGGTCCTGAGTCATCGTGCCAAATTTCAGCTTATTATAAATTTTTTCCAGGTTTCGATGTATTTTGTCGTATTTTTACCGGACTATTTCATCTATCTGCTCTTCAAGTCCCTTTAATCAAAACTTCTAATCCCGCCAATAGCCGACAAAAATAATTCGCTTATAGCTTAAAAATTGTGCACTAATGACACTCTCTCATTGCCTTTTTTTTTCAGCCAATCACGGCTCGGCTTTTTCCTATAAATAGCCGCTTCTTTTCCTGCGCTCTCCATTCCCACGATTCTTCTTTACAAGTATCAGACGAAAAGCTTTGAAGATATGCACATTTTGATCAAGGCGATTTGCTTCACATTGTTAATTTTGGAGGAACCGATCCCCGCGTAGTAGAAGTACGCATGCAGGTTTTGCCCAAAATCACAAAAGAACAAGATTGTCCTTATCATACTGAATAGTTAGTACCGGTAGTTGGCTAGTAAAAACACGCAAATTTCTTATCCATCAATTTGATTAAACAAATTTATCTAAATGGTACTAATAGCGGCTGTCTAAATAGGAGCAAAAAAAATTCTAAAATAAAAGCTTTTTTTATTATTGTTCAATGAGGTAGCAACTACATAATCTATCAATTTATTCTATCAAGCTACTGTAGATTGAATTTTGACCTAAGTCTTGATCTCGGCTATACCGTAATTCTGATTTTACCCTTTTTTAGTCAAGCTTACTTTAAAATTTTTACAGTTCATTTACAATTGTTTATAATTTTTTTTTTTACAACTTTTTTTTACAATTTATGAATTTGAATGTTTCCTATTCAATGGCTAAAAAGGTTTTACTTTCAATCCGTTTCCACCAATGATAATGAGATAAGCCAATTTCATAACATTGCCAAAAGGTAGCATACCTATAACGTGTATTTAAAGGCTTGTCGATAAATGGGTAAAAAGAAAATTATATTACTTTTAGAGACCACGACTACCTTACAATATTTGCTGCCAGTAGCGATTTCAACGCATAGTTATGAATTTGAAACGCATAGTTCAGTTGCACAGTTTATCGCTTAGGTTAGTTGCGTTTGAAACAATTAACTAGTTAGTTGACGTTTCGAATAATCTGAGCTTCTTTAAAATTCCTCTTTGGTGTATTATTTCGAACTAGAACTAAATAGATAATATTTACGATAAACATACGATAAAAATCAGACAAAAATCATTTCGGTTAATGCCAGCCCAAGTAACGCGGACGGGACTGGACTTCACCGGAAAAGCGCTATCCTATGCTGCCTGCTGTGTGTTGATCAAGACGAGAAAAAACTTTTAATACGCAAAGTCAAATCTTTATTATTATGATTACCATAAGTTAGCAGTCAAAATATTTCGCAAATAATTATTAGCTACGTCACATAAGAGTTTTGAGAGCAATATTTTGAACAAAACCAAATTATAATCAAGAGGTTTTATTATTCTAAAATGATCAGTTGAACTTTCTTTTTCTTTTGAGAAGTTTTGAGTCATATGCTCGTTGCTCAATGCAGAGCTACACACCTTGCGGATATTTAGCTATAACAGAGTAATAGTGTAGTCCCACTAGCAATAATTTGTTTACACCAAGGTTTGACAAGTAACCTACGAAAATCTGCACTTTTGCCTGCTCGTTTTTTGTTAAATTTGCAGGTGTTAATGTCTCACAAATAAAATTGCATCACGGCGCAGATAGTGAAACACAGTTGTAGATTGCTTCTTCCTTGAAAAAGGGTTTTGAAAAATTTAAAACCAACAAATAATCACACTTTTGTGCAAGCTTAAAAATAAACAGTCAAGAAAAATAAAAGTAAATTGTTCATACATAAAGCGCATTTTGTTTGCATTGGTTATTGTCTGCCTGTTTGGCAAGTGTTTGCAATGCCACGAGCAGGGTTAATTCAAGATGATTAAAGGGGGTGTAGATTTAAAGTTAACAAAAAATACAAATGTCGATTTTTACATTTGAATAGGTTGCAAGAATCTACGACTGTCTGCGACCATGTTTTTTTAGACTATGCACTACAAAACAATTGTTGCTAGCAAAAATCGCCGCCAATGGGACAGCGCCATAAGATCGATTCGAAAATTAACCTTTTTCTTTTCACTTATCTCAAATGACGCTATTATACTGTAGCACATGAAATTTTTTGTTTAACATGATTGTGCACGAGGGGCGGTAGCCCTTCCTCCATTTCGTTTTTTTGGTTTTTAGGAAAAAGGCTTTTTTTTCAAACCAACTTGACTTTGAATCAAATTTACTCAAAAATAATGCTTGAAAATTTGAACTTCGTAATTAAGCAAAGCTAGGGTAGTTCCAAAGTTTGTGGCTGCCAAAGTCACTTTTCGAAATTTGAGGATTTTTTGGCCCATATTTAACTTAAATGACGTCGCTAGACGTTTTTGTGACAGAATTGCTTTGACTTCGGCATTTCATGATTCAGCTTTAAAAAATAAACCTATGTTAAAATTTGAGCCGCTTAAAAAATGGCATAGTTTGAAAAATGGCATCTCTTTTACGCCGTTTGGTCATTTTCTAAAATATGGCTTCGACGTAACTATGATGATGTCAAAATCAAATCAAATCTTAGTCTTCGATTATATTTGCTGTATTGTGCCAAAACGTGTAACGAGTTTGCCGGACCCATCTTTGCGTCATTGTGCATGGGCAGCACAACTCCTTTCGAAGAAATGTCATAGCGGTGGCGAGCCGTTGGCAACACTGTGATCGATTTGACCGGCCCGAGATATGAACCTCAGACCTCCCGTTCCAGATACGAACTCGTTTCCTCTTGACCAAACAGCTCTAAACCAGTTTTTGTGAAAGGTTTTGGTGAACATCAACCCGTCTACCAAATTTGGTGATCGCATGACTTTTGGTTTGGGAGTTAAATAGGGTGGCATTTTTGCCTCCCGCGTATAAAGCGTTGGTCAAATAGCCGGTGTAAAATAGGGCTAATATAATAACATTAACTCGTAGTTTGAATCTGGATTTGCAAACAAAATAAAGCTCGTGAAACAAGCATTTATTTCATTGGAATCGCTCAAAAAGTGTAAAAATCGATATACGTGACTATTAGCACAGGAGCGACATTAAAGATACGTGACAATGTACGCTTTCCATTTGAGTCTTCTGATGAGAATTTCTAATTACAGTAAATTGCACGCAGTGCGCTCGAAAAGTGCTTAATAATAGTTGCAGTTAGAACATGATTTTAATTATGTAAAAAAATTCGCGTTATTTGCTTCCATATGAGGTTATTGCAAGAATTAGATCAGGGTCGACCAAACTTTTTTGAGGGAGTGCCGACTTAAAATTCATGAAGTAGCTTTAAGTTCACGGAGTGTGTTTCACACTGGAAATGCTTCGTTTTGCCCTTGAATAAAACATTTATAGCTTTTTCACAATGAAGCCAAGCATTAAGCAAAGTAAGCAGTTTGCTTGTCGTATAGTGGCCCAGTGTGCAGAAAGACTTGCGCACAAAGAAGCCAAAAAACTTGATCGTCAATGTTGTGGTTAAAAAGACACTAATAGCCTGGTTCATACATATGAATAAACGAAAATTCAAAACATGCTATTGCAATACAAATTTTTGTCGGTGAAAAGATCATACCTATGATTATGCTCGCTGCATTACTCCAAAGCGTGTAAAGAAGTTTAAGAGGTCCAATGCATATCCGCATTATTGCGCAAAGTAACTTAATTTCTTTTAAAGATATGTCGCAGCGTTTACGCCTCGCTGGCAACACTGAATCCAATTTGACAGGTCCCAATTTAATTATGAACCTCAGACCTCCCACTCTTGAGACGAGCAGGTTTCCGCTTAACCAACTGGCCGGTCATCGCCAATAAAGAAAATGTTGGAAATTGAATAAGCTGTTCGTCTTCGACGAAGTGCTAATCATGAAATTAAAGCCGCATTTACACGGGCGACTTTTTTGCGTGCGATTTTTTGATAAAAACGGATCTGGCAAGGTTGCATTTACTCAACGGCGGCTTTAATCATGATAATTGGGACCTTACTGATGGAAATAATTGTCTTAAGTTGGTTTCATACCAATATTATTATAATTGAAAACTTTAGAAGAGAATCGGTGTTGCGATAAAAAATCGCAGTGAGATCAGCTCCGATTTTGCTATAAAAAGGTTTAGAATGTCACTATTGGAATGGAAACAACTTGAGACAGTCATTTTTAGCAGTAAGGTAACTTTTATCACAATGAGAACCACTATTGAATATATGCAACTTTGCCACATCCATTTGTATCAAAAAATCGCACGCAAAAAAGTCGCCCGTGTGAATGTGGCTTAAAGCCGCATTTACACTGGCGACTTTTTTGCGTGCGATTTTTTGATACAAATGGATGTGGCAAAGTTGCATATATTCAATAATGGTTCTCATTGTGATAAAAGTTACCTCACTGCTAAAAATGACTGTCTCAAGTTGTTTCCATTCCGATAGTGACATTCTAAACCTTTTTATAGCAAAATCGGAGCAGATCTCACTGCGATTTTTTATCGCAACACCGATTCTCTTCTAAAGTTTTCAATTATAATAATATTGGTATGAAACCAACTTAAGACAATTATTTTCATCAGTAAGGTCCCAATTATCATGATCAAAGCCGTCGTTGAGTAAACGCAACTTTGCCAGATCCGTTTTTATCAAAAAATCGCACGCAAAAAAGTCGCCCGTGTAAATGCGGCTTGATTTTGCTGTATAGCAAGCCTGAGATTGATTGTCACGTGTTTGCATCAACAACGTGCAGAAAACGTCAATGCAGAATTTTTTTCCTTTGGCGCGTACACGCCATGCAGCACGTAGATACACAAACGCCGGGCCGCAACGTGACGTAACAACAACAAACTACGATAATTGTCCATCTGAGTATCGGTATAAATTGCTGCTACGAGCACCAGCACTGTGGTATTGCTGGGTGTGTTGTTACTGAGCAATGGATAAATATTTTAGGAAACAACAAAAGAACTACAAGTTGCTGAAATTTCTTACCCGGCTTTAAGATAGAATCGTTTATGTCGTCATGTGCAGTTTTATTTGATTTAGATTTCAACCACTTGAGCCGTTTTCTGCGAAGCAAGCGCTTTGGTAATGGTTTTAACGTTTGTGTGATTATAAGTTATTGTGAACAGTTGTGGATTCGAGGACATAACGTTCGAGGTCAAAGTTAAGGTATCCCAAAAAAAATCCAAGGCCAAAGAACGACTTTTTGAGGACAGAACCTCTCGAGGCCAACGACAGAAATGGTTAAGTCCAAGGACCTAGGACACAATCTTTTCTAAATTTCAGTCGGTAAATTTTTCATAATTTTTAAACTCAACAGTGATTAAGATATCCCATTTCGTTAAGTTTTTATGATAATTTGAAAACAGTAGTTTTTAATGACAATAATGAATACCATTTTGAAGTTTTACGCGTTAGCTGCTGATGTTGCTTACGTGCGGTAGCTGTATCTTGGTAATGAGACAAGGAAATAACCCGTGAATAGAAATATAGTTAAATTATGCAAAGAAATGGTCAATTTTAAGGCCTTAATTGCATCAGTTAGGGCCCTGATGCAAACGTCGACTGAATTTGGATCCCCACTTTTTTGAAGTTTCCCAAACGCAAACCACATTCTTTGGATAAAACGATATCTTCTTGCGAAAGTTTTAAAAATTTTGTTTTATAAAAGCATTGCGAAATACTGTAAATTTATGCTTTTAAAATGAATTGAGGTGCCGTACCGGATGTGTTTGTAAGCTGGGGTCTTTGGCATTGAAAAAAAAACGGTATTCTGGGGCGAGGGCAAAGTCGTCACGCCCCATGTTGAATAAATTTAGTGATATCTTTTTTGTTTTTTTGGAAAAAATAGCAAATTTTGTGACTTTAAAAAAAGATTACACACATAGATTTTCAATGCAATTCGAAACAAAATACCGTAAAAGTAAGAAAAACTTTAGCTTTCCCACAATTTCCAAACTCCATAATTTTACTCCAATCTTTTGTAAACATTTCAGAGTATATGAAGTTTTCTCACATTTCAGAGTATATGAAGTTTTCTCACATTTCATGCCTATCGATGAATGATCACAAACGTTTAGACCGCCAAAAGAAACTTCGTTAAATTTAACGTAAAGTATTTAATTAACAAAAAGTAACCTAAAGATCCCAGCAGGGTCGTATTAAGAAGCAAGGCATTGAAGGCATTTGCTCCGGACCCCCTTCAAAAGGTTCACAATCATAGAAATGGAAAAACAATAAACCATTAATTTTTTCTAAAAATGTTTTAAGTTTTCGCAGGAGCTTCGCCTCTTCATTCTTTAATGACGCGATGTAAAAAATTTAATAAGTCCAGTGACCAGCGGGTATTTCTCCAGGCATTCAAACAATTATTATAGTTATATTTAACTTCACATTTAATTTCTTAATAAATCTTCATGCAGCATTTATTGTGATCCTATAGTTTATTATTTGGGATTCCTAGCGGCGATTTCCAACAAACAAATTGTTCATAGAATGTGGTGTTGCCCCCCCCCCCAAAAAAAAAGGACAGTTACTAGTGGTTAGAGTATTTCTTTCTTATTTCAAAACAAATTCTTCGCGCTTAGCGTATTTTTAGAACAAGTGGTCGTTCTACGATACGTTTTGTTAGTTATATCTATATATACTAAAATATTCACTGTAGTTATTTTTTGGTATAATATCATTATGCCACCCTTTGCTGGTAATGCTGTAGGCCTATTTTATTTCATTATCACACGCATACTTTCTTCTAAATTCTTACGCAGAATAGGCACGGTCATGCCTTTGCATCAGCAACTCAAAGTTGTTTGTGCCCGGAACCCGGATTCCTTGTTATGGCTGGCTTTAGTGCTTTTCAGCTAGTACCGTCTGCACCGGCAGTATAAGCAAAAATAAAAACAGCAATTTACTAGAACGCTCTTTGCCCCTTCATTCTCCGATAGGAGTTTTTACACAATGCTGTTTAAAATAAGTTTCAGTTGGCTATAAGTTGGCTTAATTGGCATCACATTGTTGGATAGGAAACGAATGGACGGACAAGAAGTTTATGTTGTCTTTTTTTGGTTATTTTTCTTTTTAACCAATTAAGAGATAATGCTGTTCTCGAGTCAAGGACAGAGCATTTTCGACGACTTGTATGCTTCCAGGCAATGACCAAAGACTTCAAAGGTGTCCTCGAAGCTTAGGACGACCTCGAGGACTCAATCTCTGATTGCAAAGTTTTGTTTCATATTGCAGCGCTCTATATTAATATATTTTGCTAAACTTTATACTGTATAAAGAAACAGTGATTAAAAATTATGCAATTTACTGTAGTTGGGTTGATTTTGTTTCTTGCTGGTCTTGAAAGATGCGAGTGTGTAGCGGAAATACCTTCCTTCGAAGCACAGTTCTTAAGTACGTACAGTTTTTAACAAACTGTTCTTATTTTAGCCGTTTAGTTACTGAATAGCGGTTGAGTGAATACTAGAGTTGTTCAAAAAAAACTTTTTTTTGCATTTAACCCATCACTCCCGCAAAGTGTTTGGTTGGTAATAGAAACCCCTCATACCAAATTTCAGCTCATTCGGTTCACAGGGAAAGGAGGGCATGCAATTTGAAATTTTGAATTTTCGTCCAAAATTATGGATTTTTTGCCTACTTTGGCGTTAATTTTTGCAGTCTAAATTCTTGGTATCTAAGCTTTTTTTGATTTAATATAGCTTAAATTACATATCAGACCCAGTCTAAACCAGTTTTTAGTGTTTGTTTTGTAAATTTATTTCCAAAAAATTTCCTGTTTTTTGCTATTTTGACTAAAATATGTTAAGGTGCTCACTACTTTCTAGCACCAATACTGCCCTACAAACCACTGCATAAAATGAGAAAAAGACTGATTTTTATCTAAAAACCCATTTAGCATCCCTCTTCAAGTCCAAGCGATGACATACGCCAAGTGATGGAAACTGTGTTTGGCAAGTTCACCCGGTAAGAAATATGATTTATCATTGAAATCATAGCTGCTATAATGCGATTCAACCACCAGCAGTTGATGAAGTTTCAAACATTATTTTCTCGCGTTCCAGCATTTCTGTGTAGGTTGTTTTAATTCTTAGCAAGAACAACTTCCTGACCGTCCCATTTTTTGACTTTGGTTTTTCAAGTTCAGTGCGAAATGTTACAAAGTTGAAAGTTGGAATGATTCATTGCGAAATGTTACAAAGTCTCGTGACCAAACGCTAAATTATCTACCCAACTACCCGATTATATACTGTAATTTGGTTTAGCAAAAATTCATGAAACACTAGTTTTTGCGTTGTTTTAATGTTACTGGTTTCGCGGTATAACAGCAAAACCAGCCTGAAAACCAACCTCTTATTTTGTTCTGGTTCTAACTAACGCTATATAAATGAGTGGTAGCAGTGTTTTTCCACAAAAATAAAACTGTTCTTTGATTAGATGGTAACTCTAACTACACTTGCACAATCTTGAAACAATTCTACGACCTTGTGGGGTACCCATTTTGAAAAGGAAAATGCAACATTTGTGGCTGAACATAATATTATTAGTGCGATTGTATTATGCATCCATATTTGTGACTTGAATGTTAGCAACTAAAACACTATAAACTGTTGGGTAAAATTTTACTCAAGATTGTTCTGTATAATATTGTTGATAGCCACACATTTGAGAAGCACTGCTACCACTTAACCACTTTATTATTCAGCATTGCTTGAACAAGAAGACCACGAGAGGTTGGTTATTAGGCTGATTAAATGGGTTGCAAAACATATATTTAGTATACCACAGATAATACATTGAAAACCCTTCGGTCTGTTTCACCCTAAGCTGTAATCGTTTCAGGAGTTAACCTCCGAAGATCTTGCTAAGTTATAGTAGTGAAACAGTAGGGTTTTTAATGCTTATATCTATGATGTGCTCAATACAGGGTAGGCAATAACTTTACACCAAAGCATTTAAAACAGTTTTGATTAACTAGCTAATTTAACTGATACATACATACAATGCTTCACTGCTCTAGAAAAGAATATGTACTTTACATCCTAAGAAGGTGCACAAAAGACATGTTTTTTTATACATGTCTTTTGTGCACAAAAGACATTTTTTTTATAGATTTTACTTTGTTTCACACCACACTCCACGTGATTCTTTGGTGTGGGACTTATGGCCAACCCTCTATTGAACGGGCTTAACTACTGTTGTTGTTGAGCTCGTCTTAAGCTTGATTGGTGGAGGAGGATGAATGCCCTAAACCAAAACAACACGTATCGTGCATACGTGATGGTTTGTCGATTCATCAAAAACATAGACGAGATGTATCTGGCCAGCTGTATTGGCGGGAACAACCCAGGCTAGAATTTAAACTTTATTACCTGAAGAACGGTCAGCCGATACATTAAACTTTGTAACATTTCGCACTGAACTTGAAAAACCAAAGTCAAAAAATGGGACGGTCAGGAAGTTGTTCTTGCTAAGAATTAAAACAACCTACACAGAAATGCTGGAACGCGAGAAAATAATGTTTGAAACTTCATCAACTGCTGGTGGTTGAATCGCATTATAGCAGCTATGATTTCAATGATAAATCATATTTCTTACCGGGTGAACTTGCCAAACACAGTTTCCATCACTTGGCGTATGTCATCGCTTGGACTTGAAGAGGGATGCTAAATGGGTTTTTAGATAAAAATCAGTCTTTTTCTCATTTTATGCAGTGGTTTGTAGGGCAGTATTGGTGCTAGAAAGTAGTGAGCACCTTAACATATTTTAGTCAAAATAGCAAAACACAGGAAATTTTTTGGAAATAAATTTACAAAACAAACACTAAAAACTGGTTTAGACTGGGTCTGATATGTAATTTAAGCTATATTAAATCAAAAAAAGCTTAGATACCAAGAATTTAGACTGCAAAAATTAACGCCAAAGTAGGCAAAAAATCCATAATTTTGGACGAAAATTCAAAATTTCAAATTGCATGCCCTCCTTTCCCTGTGAACCGAATGAGCTGAAATTTGGTATGAGGGGTTTTTATCACCAACCAAACACTTTGCGGGAGTGATGGGTTAAATGTAAAAAAAAAGTTTTTTTTGAACTACCCAAGTGAATATACAGTAGCGCCTACTATTTAACAATAGAAATGGGTTAGATTTCTGGTACCACAGCTTCCCTGCTTGAAGTTCAGTAAGATAGAGAATAAAGTCTGCATCGCGTATTGTAGACAAGTGCCTAGAAGACGGCGAAGGCCCCTACGCTGTCTCTTGGCTGAAGCAACTTGGAGTGAATAGAGATTTAGTATCTAAAATAACAAATATAAATCGGTGCCATACGAACGATTTTAAGTTTGCACAGCACAACATAATTATTGGCAGTAGAGGTTGTACTCTAATGATTGCAAAAAATAATGCTTTGTAATAAAAAAAAAAGAAAAATATATATATGTATATAATACTCTAGATGTTATTAGTGTTAGGTGAATAAATTGAAAAGAGCGGGGTAGTAAATTCAAAAATTTTAAAAACTTCAAATCAAATCTTTTATTATACTCGCTATGATTCATCAAAGCGTGTAACAAGCTTGCGGGCGCATCTCCGCGTCATTGCGCGCGGGCAGCACTGCTCCTTTCGAAGAAATGTCGCAGCGGTGGCGAGCCGTCTCCTGGCCAAGGCAACTTGGTGAGTAAAATATCACTACAATTACACTTTGTCAGATTTGACCGGCCTATAAGACTTGAATTTCAAGAATCGAATACATTACCGCTTAACCAAAAATTAAATTTAGCAAAAAATTTATGAACAGAGTTATACAACAAAAATTCAAATTTAATGCAACTATGCTGTACACAAAACTCAAGGTTTCTAGACAGGATTTGCATAGCGCAACAGAAACGAAAGAAAAAATTAAAAAATGGAAAATTGAAAATTAAAATTCAACAATCATAGATTTTTTGTTCGAGAAACTGGTTGTTCCGGTTGTCTCAATGCGAGTGGAAAATCTTCTAGCAGTTTTCCAAAGTCATAATCTTGTTGCTGGCGGGTTAAATAATAATGAAAAAAGCTTGTTCAACTGATAACTAATGTCTAACTAAAAACTCCAAACAAGCTAGCTTAGGAAAAATCCTCTGCCCATCTTCATCATGGGGGCTGAAACGTTAAACCAGTTATGTAAGTTTGGTTTGTTATATTCATCTCTTATGGTAAAATCTCATCCAGTGATACTACATGGTCCATCTGAGGGTTAGGGTTAGGCGTGTAGTTTTGGGCTGTTGTTCCAGAGTTGTAAGTCAGGCCGCGCTTTCCGGTCAGGTTTGGACTTGTTATCGACAAAATGTCGAGTTTGATTTAAGCTTGATATACGCACTTGCTTTGTGTTTCAGACCTTTAGGTGCCATAAAAGCGTAAGTAATTTAACTTTAGAACACTGAATGACATCGTTTAAACATCAATACGATTTTAGACAAAAAACCAGAGCCAGGATAAAATGGATCATTCTACTTCGAGACGTTTCGACTTAAACTAAAGTCATTATCAATCATGACGTTAGAATTGTTGAAAGACCATCAATATAGACCAAAACAATAAACCGCAGGTAGCAGTTAATAACCGGGTCAAGGGTAAAATCTAAAACTAAACCAAAATAGAAATGGAAAAAACATATTAGTAATTTGCCTCAGATAACCCAAATTTAATGAATTTAGGCAAAATAAATAAATACCCTCTAACCACGATGGTTAAAAAAAAAAAAAAAAAAATTACAGAACTTGCCTTGGGTATTATAATTCCAAGTGAAGACCTGGTTATTAACTTATCTCTCTTTAAATCTGTACTGTACTCTCAATAAAATTTGGTGCTAAATTCAAAGATCTACAGGTCAAACTGGCAACTCACTTACAGTTTAAAGACAAGACTAATAACTGAACTAATCAAGTACACTTATGGAACAGTAAAATTTTCAAGAACTAAGATTTTCAACAAATCAGAGCTCTAAAATTTCTCTCAAAAAATTAACGGTGCTTACTAAACTTTGCACTTTTGCATTTAAATCATAAAGGTAGTTAAGTGATACGCAAAAATATTCAGTAATTTTGATAATATGACATCATAAAGAGACAAGGTCAAGTGGAAAAATAAAAAACTAAAAAAAATAACAAGGGACATGCAACAGACATAAATTCCAAAAGAGAGGGTAAAAACAAAAAAAATATATGAATATATACTAATGGAAGGGGAAGAAAGGACAAAAAAAAAAAAAAAAAAACTTAACAGAATTGACAAAATGTTCGAGCCACATTAGCTATTGAATACATATAGTGGAAATGAAGATCCATCTACATTAATATCTGGTTGATATTGCTGAATTAATAAAGTCTCTTTTATTAATAACTCCTTCGTGTTGTGAGCTGAACATAAAACTTGTGGATCATTGAAATCAATAATATGGTTGGGATTTTCAAGGAGATGTTTGGTGACATCTGAATGCTGGTTGGGACTAGTTGCAGGATTATGCTCGTGTAACCGTGATTGCAAATTACGTCGGGTTTGACCAATGTAGACACTACCACATGTAGACACAACTTGTACCAATGTAGACACTATCAATGTAGACACTACCATATGTAGACACAACTTGTTCTTGTGGTAGTGTCTACATTGGTCAAACCCGACGTAATTTGCAATCACGGTTACACGAGCATAATCCTGCAACTAGTCCCAACCAGCATTCAGATGTCACCAAACATCTCCTTGAAAATCCCAACCATATTATTGATTTCAATGATCCACAAGTTTTATGTTCAGCTCACAACACGAAGGAGTTATTAATAAAAGAGACTTTATTAATTCAGCAATATCAACCAGATATTAATGTAGATGGATCTTCATTTCCACTATATGTATTCAATAGCTAATGTGGCTCGAACATTTTGTCAATTCTGTTAAGTTTTTTTTTTTTTGTCCTTTCTTCCCCTTCCATTAGTATATATTCATATATTTTTTTTGTTTTTACCCTCTCTTTTGGAATTTATGTCTGTTGCATGTCCCTTGTTATTTTTTTTAGTTTTTTATTTTTCCACTTGACCTTGTCTCTTTATGATGTCATATTATCAAAATTACTGAATATTTTTGCGTATCACTTAACTACCTTTATGATTTAAATGCAAAAGTGCAAAGTTTAGTAAGCACCGTTAATTTTTTGAGAGAAATTTTAGAGCTCTGATTTGTTGAAAATCTTAGTTCTTGAAAATTTTACTGTTCCATAAGTGTACTTGATTAGTTCAGTTATTAGTCTTGTCTTTAAACTGTAAGTGAGTTGCCAGTTTGACCTGTAGATCTTTGAATTTAGCATCAAATTTTATTGAGAGTACAGTACAGATTTAAAGAGAGATAAGTTAATAACCAGGTCTTCACTTGGAATTATAATACCCAAGGCAAGTTCTGTAATTTTTTTTTTTTTTTTTTTAACCATCGTGGTTAGAGGGTATTTATTTATTTTGCCTAAATTCATTAAATTTGGGTTATCTGAGGCAAATTACTAATATGTTTTTTCCATTTCTATTTTGGTTTAGTTTTAGATTTTACCCTTGACCCGGTTATTAACTGCTACCTCCGGTTTATTGTTTTGGTCTATATTGATGGTCTTTCAACAATTCTAACGTCATGATTGATAATGACTTTAGTTTAAGTCGAAACGTCTCGAAGTAGAATGATCCATTTTATCCTGGCTCTGTTTTTTTTTGTCTAAGCTCTTCATATCGTCCCGTTATTCTGCTCCATCAATACGATTGTTACTAATCATTAATCAATTATTATTACAGCGTGACAATTAATCAGTAAGTAGTTTCATTTTACACGCATACGAGCAATAACGGTACTCATTTTTTGAACCAATTTAAGTTTCGGCTTTTTCGGGCTTGACTTTGGCTTCAAACCACTTTTCTGGTTCGGGCTTATGTTTTCGGAATCGGATACAGTATTAGTCGACCCGTTTACAACTCCGTGTTGTTCTACAACACATTATTTTGTAAGCAGCGGTTGTTGTTGGCAGTCTCCGTTTTAATGTATCGAAGATTTAAGCTTTTGATGCCAGTATGCTTCAAGCTTACAGATGCTGTTCGGATGAGTCAAGCATACGCAATACACATACTGTTCCAATAAGTGCGTATTCATTTAGTGTTGGCAGAGTAAGTAAGTCGAACCGAGCTTTTCGGGTCGGTTTCGGGACGGGTTTGGGCTTAAGATTGACAAAATGTGGGGTTCAATTCAGGCAGGATATACGTACTTTGCTTTGTGATTCCGCGTTTTAGATGCTATTAAAGCGTAATTAGAAAAACTTTGCAATACTGAATGACCACTGCGTTTAAGCATCAATGTGATTATTATCAAAAAATTATTATAATTACGTCACAATTTATTAGCAATGAGTATTTTTATACGAGGAATGATCGTATGCAATTTTATATTCAACCAAATTTTCAAGCTTTTTAGGCCTGGTCTTGGCTGTAAATCACTTTTCGAGTTGGGTTTTACGTTTTCAGGTTCGGGCCTGGTTAAGCTCATACTTTTCGGCCCGTTTACAACTCTAGATTTTGGTCCATTGTAAACAAAAAAGTGAAGTTTTAAAGTGTTTTAATCGAAACTCTTTTCATGTGTTGCTGATTCATGTGGAACCGTTAGCATTGTGAACAAAACAGGCTTGCATGCGCCTCAATGAGAAATAGTTTTCTCAACCTAAAGCATTTTTACATTTTCACTTATCAGACCATAAACTCTTTATTAGTAGACATGAAACTGATAGTTTTGTCTTTTTTTCTTCTTGGCGTATTTGTTCTAAAATATGCCGATTCGTCCGATCAGAGACTTTTTTCTTCAATGTTCATTCGTTCTACGAATACATCGAATCAAATCAGTCAAATACGCGTGACCGCAAAAAGTCTTTACAACAAAAGCTAGCCTTTTTCTTCAATGCTGTTCTCTCTTTCTCCGTGCGTCTGTTTCTAGTCTACTAAATAAAGAGTTTGTGGTCAGACAAATCTTAACTCTGAGGACTGCTCAACGCTCATTGCCAAGCCATGCCAAAAAAAAGTGCTAAATTACTAAAGAAACAAATGAAATTTTGTATACTAATTAGTTTTGTGATGTTTGATGAGTCGTGGTCTGAATTGTGTGAAACTGTACATATCAAAACAATAATAAAATGTTAATGTTTTAGGTGAGTGCCACTCTTTGTGCAATCAAAGAAGTTTATTCAACTGCGAATGCAAGCAAAGATTAGAGTCGGCTAAGAGATCGTCTGATATCGCGAATAACGTTGTCGGCATCAACAATGAATCATTCACTGGGTTTAACAGTTCCAGCTGTATTCCATTTTCTTATACTTGCGATGGATGGCCAGACTGCGCAGACGAATCTGATGAACACGATTGTTTCTGCTCTGAAAATCAATTTCAGTGTCGTAATTGTGAATTCCTTAATAGTTTTTGTGAAGCTAATGACGTTCAAGATTTACAGCAATGCATACCATTATCTAAACGTCATGATGGTATACAAGACTGTTCGAATCAAGGAGATTTTATCAGAATGACGTAAGTACCCACGTAAAAATAATTTTTTTCATTTTTTTATTTTTTCGAACAGTGATTAGAAAAACGTTTTAAAAGTATCTGCATTTTTAATGTTTCATTTCTGAATTTCAGTCGCATTGGCTTGGTGAAATAATTTTGATAAAAATGTTACATTTCTCTGCTAAATTCAGTCACAAAATATGACCCTTAAAACTTCAATGTTAGTTTGAGAATAAATCACTTATCCGAAAACAATGAAATCGCAATCACCTATGCGAGTTAAAACAAGCTTATTATCGATTCAAAAACCTTGCTCCAAACCATTTTACATAAACCATTTTTTTGAGTATTCAAGTTATTCGTCACAGTATTTAAAAGAGTGTTCTCAGAATTTTACTGTAACTTTACTACGGACACCAAATAAAATTTAAACACTAGAAATATGTCGAAGACAGATAGCGACACTTTGACTTAGAACTTTTGCCTTTCCAACAAACAAAACAAACTAATGCGTGCAAATTTGAGCGCCTCAATTACCTTGTCAAAAAATATCATTTATTGATTGCTTTTGCTAAACTTCAGAAACATTGGTGATAAGTTAAATCATCGAATCAAATCGAATTTTTCTGAAAAGTTCAGATTAAAATCCATCCTCCAATCTCTGGTTTAGAGTTAGATCAGAGAGAGGTATGAATTGTTCCGTATTATTGGTAAAAGCCAGAGCGGGAGAATACGAAACTTAGTTTGTTGAAAAACACATTATCACAGTTAAACAAACACATTATCACAATATACGTAAGAACGTAACAATTGAGCGAAAGCAAGCAACATTAACAAAATTTTTATTTGTTTTTCAAAGATAGAGTATACTTTTCCAACCCTGAAAGGGTATTGCCCACCCTAAAAAGATCTATTACCCACTATTTTAAAACATTACATTGTGAACAGAATAAGGGAAAATTGTGCTGAAAAGCACTTGAGATCTTGTTTGTGGTGTTCGTTTAATTTTAGTCCAAGACCAGAATTCAAGCAACTGAAGACTTGTCATCATTTTCTTGATCTTCACGTGAATTGCCACCAGTTTGACATCCGACGACAATTTGGCAACCCTAAATCTGGCTAATTTGGTTGAAGTTGTTAAATGTTCCATACTATAATTCTACTTCTTAAAAAAAGGCACTGCAGCTGCGTATACTTTCAACATAATGACCAAAATAAAGTAGGCTATGATCAATTAATTATACGTTAATTGGTCGGGCGGTAACGCATTCGTCTCTGGAGAAAGAGGTCTGAAGTTGAAATCTCGGACAGGTCAAATCGAACGTATTGTTGCCAACGGCTCACCACCGCTGCGACATTTCTTCGAAAGGAGTTGAGTTGCTCGTAGGCGCAATGAAGCGGAGATGGATCGTGCAAACTCGTTACACGCTTTGACGTATTACGGCGAGTATAATGAAAGATTTGATTTGATTGCTGCAGTCGAATTAACTGTTAAGCAAGGCGGAAAAGGTGCTAAATCACGTTATGTCTATAGGCAAAAAGGAGCAAATTCTTGTTTTGTTTTTGTTGTAATGCATGTTTATTAGGGTGGTTCAAAAAAACTTTTTTCAGATATGTTTTTCTTCAAGGGGTTTAAAAGGTGTGTTTTGGTGCAAAAATAACCCATGTAAATTTTTTTTGACTTTAATCAACATTTACGGGTCGCGCACCCTCCCACATTTCAAGCGCGCCCCCTGAATCACAAAATTGCCATATCTCATTAACCATTTGAAATAGAAACTTTAAATACCATCAAAAGATGCAGAAAAAATGATTTCCCACAATCTCACATAGTTAATATTCTACCAAAATTTTGAACAAAAACAGTTTTGTTAATTTATCTTGAAAATTTAATCAGATAGCATAATAAAATGTATTAAACGCTTATGGGAAATTGTTTTTTCTGCATCTTTTGGTTGTATTTGAAGTTTCTATTTCGAGTGGTTAATTAGATATGGCAATTTTGTGATTTAGGGGAGCGCGCTTAAAATGTGGTGGCGCGCGATTCCTAAACATCAATTAAAGTCAAAAATCTTTACAAGGGTTATTTTTGCACCAAAGTACACCTTTGAAATCCCTTGGAGAAAAGCATATCTGAAAAAGGTTTTTTTTTTGAACCACCCTTATTGTTACTGATTGGATTTTGATAATTGCGTCTACTTCTTCAATCAATAACACGTTTGGTATAATTTAGTTTAATTCCAATTTGATGAAATATAATCCACAAAAAATGAAATACCAAAAACGAAATACCAAATAACGGTTTCTGAAAACGTAAAAAATGTGTAAGAAACTCTCACGTAAACATAATAAATTTATAACGGAAAAAAGTGCAAACAAGCACATGATTTATAGAGTGAATGACTGTTTAACGTTTCTGTTATTTAAAGTATTTAAATATCCTCAGTGTTATAAACAAACAATAATTAGATCAATCTCGGAGTGTAAATAAAGCAAAGATAAATAAACTCACCAATGGATTTTCGGACGCAGACGCAATAACTTCACAATTTGATTGAATAATTCAAACTCGAATTTGAAAAGACAAATCAGTTGAGCTGGCGACTAATCCGAAAAGAGAGAGAGGGAAGGGGAGTCAGCTAAGCAGGGGGGTGTGCCAACGGACACCAACAAGCAATAGCTCTAAAAGCTATAATCGAGCAGTAAAGCTCTCAAAATGGGCAATTTTTCAGTCCCAAAATCTCAAGTCTCAATCACCTTGATAAATGCCACGTTAACTTGGATCCAACTTTAGACGTTAACTTGGATCCAACTTTTCGTTTTTAGTATGACTCAGTTCTTCCAAATGGGCCTCTGCACTCTGTCGCAGCTAATCCAGACTGATGTTTGCCGTTGCAAGTTCGAGCTTGCAAGAATTACAAAATTTACATGTAAATTTAACACAAGAGATTTTCGCACAAAAACAGCAATCTAAAATGTAAATGAGTTCACGTCACAAAGAAATAATTAAACAGTTATTGGGCAGAAAACCAGATTTAAAAAAGGAAGTAATCTGCAGCAAATCAAAAAGTGTGCACTTAAAATGTTATTCGAATTCCAATTCATCAAGTCTTAATCCTTAACCAAGAAATGTGCGGATAATTGAAACCTGGTTCGAATCTTGAACTAAACAAATTTAACAAATCGCCGCTACACTAATGTATATATTTCTGTCAACGAACAGCGTTAGACGCTATCTATTGGACGATACGCACCATTTTCATTGCAATGACGAGTTAGTGATCGGAGGAATCCGTACCTGCTTATGGAGTTTCAGCGATCCAGTGTCTTATCCAAGGTAGCAACAACATGACAAGGATGCTGGTTGAACCAAGATCATATAATCAGGATCGCTCTAAAAACGACGCCTTTGCCTACTTGGCCGAACTAAACTCTTGACAAAAATACTGTGCATCAAATGTTTGTTACTCAAAGAACACAATTCCATCACTTATTATAATGGTCAATCATTCAGCTATATTTGATAAAAATATTGCGTTTAATTTTTCTATTGTTACTTAACTGGAACTAATAAAAAGCAATGTTTCTGCACGTTACTTGTTGATAATAGTGTTAACCCTATTTTACACGTGGAGGGTGGAAGCAATTTTACCCCCCTCTTGTTTTTTTTGTTGTTGAATCCCTTTAGAAAAAAGATTTTTATTTCAAATCAACTTGAATTTGAGTTAAAATTCATTACAAATAACTTCTGGAAATTTGAAGTTGCTAAGGTAACGAGAAGTTTTCCGATTTTTGAGACTTTCCAAAGTCATTTTCCAAAAGCTGAGCATTTTATGGCCAATAAAGCTGAATTTTTTTTTTATTGCTCAAAAAACAAACATCAAGTAAAAAATGCACAATGGCAGTATAACAGCAAATAACAATTTGGCAGCGAGCAGCTGCGAAGGTACCGTAGTGTTGAAGTCAAGCAGTAGCCATGTCAATATTATGTCTAACAAAATGTATTAACCAATTTTGTTATAGCTCAATTGAATTAATAGCTCTATGCAATGAAAAGCTAAAAATCAACTCAGAATAAAAACAAGGTGTAATGCACAGATATAAAAGTATAGGCAGACTGAATTCAGCATTCTCAATACAAGTAAACAAACAGCAATAAACAATTTAAATCGTAATAGACTTAGTAACATAAAATAGAATCACTTAGAACCAATATTACGTAGAATGTATAAAATAAACCAATACTAAACTCAAATGACGTCATAAGACGTTTTTGTTACGTAACTAACTTGAATTAGGCATTTTATAATTTAGTATCAAAAAATAAACCAATGTACAAAATTTTTATCGACTGTGACGTCTTTGCAAAAATGACGTCATTTTTCGAAAATATGGCTGTGACAACACAACAATGACGACATCAACTCAAAACCAAGTTTTCTGAAAAATTTTGGCTAAGGCCAACCTGCTTTCAAAATTTGGTGTTCTCATGACTTATGATTTAAAAGTTAAATAAGGGGACATTTTTGCCACCTCTTTCAGTGTAAAATATGTTGATCAAATACCCCGTGTAAGATAGGGTTAAATGATATTGACTGAAGTTGCGGCAGATTTAAATGCATTGTTAAATTTTCAAACGCTTTTGTTATTGCATTTGTCACGCATTAATTAGTCAACATTTTGTTTTACAGAGGAGATCCCGTTGAAGCTTTCTATACTCCACCTATTGTCAACCTTTGCTACAATGATCAACTTTACGCAGATTATGAATGGCCATCGAGAAGTTTTATTGCATGCCCGATTTTTAATGGTTGCTTTTCACCTACCTTTACGGAAAAATTTTACGAAACTCCATGTCATCATTATTGCCCACAAAGCATGCCTAATCACTGCGATTGTCTTCAAGTAAAAAATGAAAAATGCAACGAAACGCACGTTCTTTGCTATGATAACTATTGTAAGTATGAGCGTGAATTGCAGAAATTTAAACTTTGAATTGTTTTTTTAAGAATATTTTGTCCAGTTTTGCTGGCTACGACAATTCTAGCGAATGGTCTAGCAACAAAATTAACATCATAACAAATAAAAGCTATAACTAACATTACGTAGTTTAAATAGTTTAATGCTAACAAAATCAATTTCAACTAAATTAAATAGTTTGTATGATACTAGCCTAATTCATGTGGATGCTGGACGCACTATACAGTGTACATTTGCCATATTGCATCTTTCATCCAAAGCTTAATCAACATGGTAATATAGTTTGCAAGCACCAATTTTTAATAAAAGAGGTATACTGCATTGTTTTGCACGATATTCGAAAAATCGATTTCAATGGTCTTGTCATGTTTTTGGCTGCTTTTTTGCAAAGATTGATAAACTATGGGGCTGTTCCCTTATATTTTTTTGTATGTCAATGCTATAATTTTTCGAGTTAAGATGACTTGAAACGTTTTTTTTTGGGGGGCATTGTAGCTGCTTACATTGCCGAATCATAAGTTCAGGTGCACACAAAAATTTAGATTTGTATAAAAACATTAATTAAAGTAAAAGAATCCTTTCTGACAGAGATTCTAGTATTTTATCCAAACTTGCAACCACAATTACTGCAATTATGAAATTTTATTTCTATCTAAAATTTTGAATTTTATTAAGCATGGGCAATACACCTTTTTTCTTTTTCTCTTTTTAACCCTATTTTAAAAAGGGGATGGGGGCATTTTCCCCGTCTCTTGTTTTTTTCCTGATAACTCCTTCAAAAAAAAATATTTCAAATCAACTTGACTTTGAGTCAAAATTTATTACACATAACTCCTAAAAATTTGAAGTTGCTAATTACGGTAATGCAAGGTTTCCCAATTTTTAGGTTTCTATAAGACCCTTTCCGAAATTAATCTAAGCATTTTTTGGCCAAAATTTAACTAAAATGACATCATAAAACGTTTTTGTGACGTACAGTAACTACTTTGATGGGGCATTTTATGATTCATTATTAAAAAACACACCTATGTACTATAGACCTGTTCCTATTTTAACTTTTTTTGATTTTGATATGGCTTCGCAATGTTTTGGAAGCAGATTTTCATACTGATCCCAAAACTAAAAAAAATTTTTGTTTTGTAGAACGGTTTTTATGTTGCGCGATGATTTCCGACCCCTACTTTTAAAAAAATGAGTTTTTTTACACTAGAGGGTGCTGTTTTTTTAAATATACATAAAACAGTAGTTCAACTAAATGTCCCCCTGCATTTTACACCCTGTGACAAAAGTTTAAGGACACTTCACGTATTTAGACACTTCACGTATTTAGACATTCCTAGACATTTCTGCTCAAACTATAATAACTTTTGTTTTACCCATTATTTTCACACAATTTTTTTGTTGATCATTTATTAATTCTTAGCAAAATTAAAGAGATGACAAACTTACACAGAATTGAAAAAAAATAAAATAAAAATAAATATTGTGTGTGGCCTCCCTTGGTTTTGATCACTTCTTGTAGGCGATGTGGCATGCTCTCAATCAGCTTGCAGCAATAATCTGAAGAGATCTCTTTCACCCAAACTTCTTTAATTGCTGATTGAAGTGCGCCAAGGCTTATGGGATGCTTTTCTGAAACTTTATTTTTCATAATACTCCATAAGTTTTCATTGGGATTGGGATCAGAACTGTTTCCTGGCCACTCCAACAATTGGATACTTTTTTGCTCCAAGAATTTTTTCACCAACTTGCTTCGATGACATGGAGCACCATCATGCATAAAAATTTGACAGTTATGGACTGTCATGTGGAGCTCAAGCTTGCTCTTCAACAAATTCAGATATTTTTCACCATTAATGGTTGTTCCTGGCGGCAAAAAATAAAGCCCAGCAGTACCCATGGAGGACATTGCTCCCCATACCATTTGGCTAGGGGGTGTTTTACTGTTGGAACAGTGTACTTTTCCTCGTGTCGTGATCCAGCACGCCTCCAAACCCGATATCTTCGAACAGAAAAGTGATTCACAGAAGACTCATCAGAAAAAACTACCCTCTTCCACATTTCTGTGTTCCAGCCAGCATGCCTTTTTGCAAAGTCCAGTCGTTTTTTTTCATTGTCTTAGTCAAGCGTGGATTTCTAGCTGGCCTGTAGGATTTGAGTCCAAATTCAAACTACCCTCTTCCACATTTCTGTGTTCCAGCCAGCATGCCTTTTTGCAAAGTCCAGTCGTTTTTTTTCATTGTCTTAGTCAAGCGTGGATTTCTAGCTGGCCTGTAGGATTTGAGTCCAAATTCCAAAGATAACCTACGTTGAATTGTTTTGGTACTGACAGCTGTGCCAGTATCCATCAATTTAGCTTGAATTTTTTTGGAGAAACTCAATGGAGAGCGAGTAACTATCTGGTGCATAAGGCGGTCTTCTCTGCTGCTGGCAACTTTTGGTCTGCCTGACCTTTTTCTGTCTGTGAAAATGCCTTCATTTTGGTACTTGTTTTGCTAACTTTCACCTTCTTTGCAATTTGACATACAGAAAAGTTCAACTTGCTCAAGGTAATGATTTGAGCCCGTTTATCTGAGCTAAGAGATGGTTTTTTGCCCATTAGCTGATTTTGGCTAAAACGCGCTTTTGCAAGTAACCTAAAGACCTGGAAATGAAGAAACATTGTTGTTAAGAAATTCTATATTAACCCAGAAAAATAGTTATGCATTATGACAATACAATACTCATTACTTTTTGAGATATGAGCATTTAAAGCTACTACGTACTGTTTTTTGGAGGTGTTCTTAAACTTTAGACTGTACATCTTTAACAAAAAAAACAAAAAACTAAGCAAATTAGACTTCTGGTTAAGTAGTTATGACCATTTTAGTGATATTATGTGCAAAACTCCTTCTAGTGGCCAAAATGTAATTTCTTTCATTTTTGATGATTTTTTTAAAAATTTGTGTTTATTTAGTGAAAGAGACTTCAATTTTGAATTTTAGCTTTTGTTGCAGTACCACTAGGGGGAGTAATTTGCTATTTATTTCAAAATTGCACGTTGATTACAGTTATATACACCACTTAAGTTAACACCACTGCAAAATTTGAATAAATTATGACACCGCGCAATTTTTTATGGTTTGTTTTTAAATGCCGACCTAGGTCATGTGAAAAAGCTAGTATTTAATACAAAAATGCAGCAACAACACATATAGTTTGTAGCAGCCAAGTTTTCAGATTTGGTTATAGGCTACTCCCTGCTACCAGTTGGCATTCGCGTTTCCAAATTTTTGCAAAATTATGCCTTTTGTAATGTCACAAAACTGCAAAATGCAGGGTTACCAATGGTGCGGAGTCAAATGTATTAAATTGCATTTTCATGAATATAGTAAATTGTGGAAAAAGATTTAGAGTACCTATTTATTAGCGCAAGAAGTTCTCAATTCTTCTATAAAACCGATTTTAAGGAGTATCTCTTTAACGTTGGTTCGATTTTAATTAGATCAAAAAATTGTATATTCGTGATTCATTATTGATGAACCCATGCAGATTACTGTCTTCATGTACTTTTGGTAGTTCTGGCCTATCTACATCTGTTTTGGGATATTTCAGCAAGGTAGTAGCAATGGCTTTCTTGATTTTATCATTAATTAAATTTGAAGATAGCGGAAGAGGTATGAGCCTTTGTGATTGATGCATGATTTGGTTTGCCTCACCGATTGCCGCACTTGCTCCTTATTTGACACAAATGTTTTGGAAAGTAGTAAATGAGTGGTCGGTGAGAGATAAAGCTCTATGTTCAGCTTAGAATCGCAAAGTCGACTTGCATACTTGGTATCTGTCACCAAGGTACATACCACTTGCACTATTTTGAAATTTAGTTGGTGATGAAGCCAAGAAAGCCTCCGCTACTGCCGTTTTGAAATATCCTAAAACAGATTTCTTAATAGATAAGCCAGAACTACAAAAGTATACGAAGACAACACTCTGCAAGGATTCATTAATAATGAATCGTGCTTTTTTTGAACAACCAGTTATTGGAATTGAACCAACGTTTTCAAGAATCGCTACCGTAGTATACTGGAAAGAAGATTCTTCTTTTCAACAAATCAGCCAGTCTGTTTCAGAATGAAAAGTTATCAATGATGCAGCTGGGCGTTCAGTTAAATTTGACGGCGACTATAATGAAATTGTAACAACAAACGAAATTTTACAACAACGACAAAGCATACTTTAGGTGGTATAACAAACACGCAAAACTTTTGCCACATCAAAACCTTTTCAAAAAATATCTGATTTTTTTTTGTTTTTAACCAGTTTAAAAAACTTTTGAAACTTAGTGAAGTTTGGTAACTCTGTTTTGTTTTAATATGATAATATGCAAATATTGGTTTGAATTGTATTTTTTTGTTAATCAAAGGAGCTTTTTAATTCTATTGAAATTCCATGCGGTCCTTCTAAATTTAAGTCAAAATATTACTGTACCGTACAAGCGTACAGTAATACTGTAGTTATATTTATGCTGCAAACAATATGTGTTGTTGCTGCATTTTTGCATTAAATTCTAGCTTTTTCATATGATCTAGGTCGACAATTAAAAACAAACTATAAAAAAAAATTGCGCCAGTTGAATATAAGGGCCTTATCAACCCCCAAAAGTGGACACAAAGTGGACACAAAAATGGACCTTACTGACGTCAAAGTCATGACATCATATGCCAAATAAGATCAGAAATCAAAAGCTTGTGACCAACAGTTTCTGAATACTTTATTATTATTATTTGAATTGTCTCAATTGGTTGAAGCAAAAACAAGCAAGGTTTAAAATTTTACCTCTCACCACTAGGCAGTGCTCTTGATTCATTTTTGATCTATATTGAATTTGAAGTGTTGGTTTAGACTAAAGTGTAAGGTAAAATGTATCTATTTGGTAATGCTTGAGTTAAACTTCTACTTTAAAAACAAGATTTTTGCAATTTTTTCGGTGTCATTCGATATTAAACCTTGTCTTATAGTCTCTAGTTACAAAATTTACGTCAGTTTTAGCACTTTTCTTGTTTCTATCAAAATGTTTTTGCAGAAATATCTCAAAATCTTACGATTTCTTTGATTAAAACGTTTATCCAACCTTAAAACAAATATTATTTGACAACTTTTAATCAAAATTTTTCAAAAACTTGTGTTTTTTATTACTTGATGTTGTTTCACTAGGGTAAATTCTTCAAAATACCTTGAAACCCTACAGTTTATTTGTTTTGAGTGAAAATTGTAGCGTAAATAAATCAAAAAACTCACCAGAACTTGAACTTTCTTCTTTGTGTTGGAAGAGTTTGATCAAAATCTTGTTGTTGTTTTTTTTTATCTTGATTAATACTTTTACTCTAAATAATATGGAAAAGTTTTCAATCGTTTTCTCGTTTTAATGAGAAATTTTTGATCAAAGACATTCAAAGACAAGCATTTTCTTTGATCTAAGTAAGAGTTTGATCTAAAAAACGAAAGTTTATCTAAAATTTTATTGGATTATTTTTGTTAAAATAGGGATAATTTTGTAAAATGTCTCAACAACTTTAACCTAGAATCAAAAGTCTTATTTAAAAACAATATTTTAATTAATTATTCCAGAGATTCGTTAAAATTTAAATCTCTTTTCGTGATTTCGATTATAAATTTACCTGAAAAGTAGAATGTTTTTGTACTTTGAATCAAAATTTTCCTAATCTCGTAAAGCATTATGGCAATTTTCTTGTTTTCGTAGAGATAATTTGTTTACATATATCTCAAAGTCATGCGATTTCTTTGTATTGAATAAAATCTTACAAGTTTTTTGAGTGATCTTGTTGGCATAGATAAAGTTTTGTGAAAAAATAATTGAAGTTTTACAAATTTTTTTTGTTTAAAACAATAATTCTACCTCAAAATTTAATGTCATTTGATGACTTTCAATTAATATTTCCCTAAAATCTTGGTTTCTTAGTTACTCTATTTTGTTTTATACAAATAAATTTAATAAACTATTTTGAAACTTTGTTCAAAACAATAATTCTACCATAAAAATTGATATTTTTCGATAACTTTAGTTAATATCTCTCATTTGTTTAGTCACTTTATATTGTTTTGCACGGATAAATTCAATGAATTGTTTTAAAACTTTGTTTAAAACAATAATTCTACGATAACAATGAATATCATTTGCTAACTTTCATTTAATATTTCTCTAAAATCTTGGTTTTTTAGTCACTCTAAAATCTTGTTTTATTCGAATAAACTCAATAAACTATTTTAAACCTTACAATTTCTTTGTCTTGAGCGAAAACTGTACCATAAAAAGTCAAAAGCGTTTGCCAAAAATCTTAAATTTTTATAAGTTCCTTGTTTTCTTACTTAGGAATAGCTTGATCAAAAACATTCAAAGTCTTGCAATTTCTTTCACTTGAAAGCCAAATTTATCTTAAACACCAAAAACTTACTTAAAATCTTAAATTTTTTCCGGAGTATTCTTGTTACATAATAATATTGTTACAAAAAATGTTTGCAGTGCAACGTTGCTTTATCTTGAAGATTGCTTTTACCTTAAACAACTTACCTAATATTTTTAAGTTTTTGTCTATTTTCTTGATTTCATAGAAAAAGTTAGTCGAAGGCATTCAAAGACAAGTAATTTCTTTGACTTGAATAAAAATTGTATCCAAAAAAATCGAAAACTTACTTAAAATATTACAAGTTTTCAAATAATCTTGTTTGTATAGAGGTAGTTTTGTGAAAAATAGTTGAAGTCTTACGATTTCTTTGTTTAAAACAACAATATTCTACCTCGAAACGGATATCATTTGATAACTTATGAAGAAAATTTCTCTAAAATCTTGTTTTTTTTTATAACATAATATTGTTTTTATAGGAGTAAATTTACCAAAATATCTCCATTTCTATTAATATCTTGTCTTGAGTGAAAATTACTGGTCGGTTTTTGTGGGCGTGTAAAGCAGTTGTTGATCCGGTTCCTCGAAATAAGGTTGACTAATGACTGCACAATATTTCGATTGTACAATACTGTTGCTACACTCAAGCTAATAACACCAAGCTTTCTACAGTGTAACACACTGATAGAAATCTACAACTACGCTTAATATTACGAACGTAAACTAGCGTTCCAATACTGCCGTGGATTTACTGAAGGTTTATACTTAAGTTAAACAATTTTTAATTTGTGGTACTTAATGCAAAATTATCTGAGGAAAAAAGCACCATTTGGTTGTGAAAAAAGCGTTTGTGCTACTTTGAAACCACAACTTGAACCTCATACAGTAGTTAAGACATACAGTAAAACCATGCTTTAACCTAAGGAGATGACGATTCCAAATTACTGTCTAACAAATACAATATACTCAACTGTTAAGTTGAAATTAATACTTCAAATCACAGTATAAATTGAGAATGAATCACAAGCACTACCTAGTGGTAAAACGTAAAAGTCTAACCTTCGCTGTTTTTGCTACAACCAGTCAAGACAATTCGAGTAATAATGAAAAACATTGAACTCAAAATAGAAGGATTATGAACCATGCAAAATCACATTTTTAACCAAAGAGAAAGAATCCAAAGCATTACCAAATAGATACATTTTACCTTACTCTTTAGTCTGAACCAACACTTCAAATTCAATATAGATAAAAAAAATGAATCAAGAGCACTGCCTAGTGGTGAGAGGTAAAATTTTAAACCTTGCTTGTTTTTGCTTCAACCAATTGAGACAATTCAAATAATAATAATAAAGTACTCAGAAACTGTTGGTAACAAGCTTTTGATTTCTGATCTTATTTGGCATATGATGTCATGACTTTGACGTCAGTAATGTCCATTATTGTGTTCATCTTTTGTGTCCACTTTTGGGGGTCGATAGGGCCCTTATATACGACTTTCGCTGTGTTATAATTTATACAAATTTTGCAGTGGCGGTAACTTTAGTGGTGTATACATCACTGTAAATCAACGTGCAATTTTGAAATAATTAGCAAACTACTCCTTCTAGTGGCACTGCAACAAAATCTAAACTTCAAAATTGAAGTCTCTTTCACTAAATAAACACAAATTTTTAAAAAAATTATCAAAAATTAACGAAATTACATTTTGCCAATAGAAGGAGTTTTGTAAATAATATCACTAAAAATCGTCATAACTACTAAACTAGAAGTCCAATCCGCTAATTTTTTTTTTTTTTAGGATGTAAAATGCAGAGGGGCATTTAGTTGAACTACTGTTATGTGTATATTTAAAAAAACAGCGCCCTCTAGTGTAAAAAAACTCATTTTTTTAAAAGTAGGGGTCGGAAATCATCACGTAACATGGAAACTATTTAACCAAACAAAAAATTTTTTTTGGTTTTGAGATCAGTATGAAAATGTGCTTCAAAAACACTGCGAAGCCATATCCAGATCAAAAAAAGTTAAAATATGAACAGGTCTAATGTACAAATTTGAACCGCTTGTGACGTTATGCAAAAATGACGTCATTTTTTGAAAATATGATCATAAAGTCACAATGATAATGTTATCAACTCCAAACCAATTTTTCTAAAAAGTATTGGTGAAAAACCAACTCGGATGCCAAATTTAGTGTTCCAATAAATTTTGGTTTAGATAAGGGTCATTTTTGCCCACTCCTGTGAAAAATACGTTGGTCAAATACCCCGCGTAAATTAAGGTTAAATAAATTTAATTTTTCCTTTTTTTTGAAATTTAATTTAACTAAATCACTAGCCTGGATTTAATATTTGTAAGAAACTAAAAGTTTGCATAAAAAAGATATTCATTGTCATCAGCTGTTGAATGATATAATGAAAATATCTCTGCAGTATTTTAACATTTTTAGAATGATGCTACATCGCATTTACAAAAAATTACAAATAATAATTAACACAATATATTGAAGATGAAGTCATCATGCATGTGACGTCATCGTGCATTTGATGGCATCATCTGCGGTGACTTTATCAGAGATGTCTTTGAAATAACAAAAGTTCAAACTAAAAATAATACTTAGCAACAATTGGAGAAGTTGAATGCTGTTATAAGGATTTACTTGTTTTTAATGACGTCATCATCGTTTTGGTGACGTCACAACCTCCAAATATTTAATTTTAAAAATTTAACAAAAAATAGCTTCAAACAGAAAAAAATCTTGCTTCTATCATTTACCAAACAGTTTTTAGATAGGGTGTAAAATTGGTACAAATAGGGTGTAAAAATAGCCCGGTAGATATAGGGTTAATAGAACGCAGACATCAAGCACATGAAATTTGCACATGGACATATTTTGTTCAGTACCTTGCTCATAGTTTTAGTGTGCTTCAGAGTTAATGATGATATTTTGAGTTGTAATCCTGCTCTTATTATGACAACTAAAGTGGGTGCTATATTGGCTGGTCTGGTTGTTTGTAAAGCAGTTGTTTACCCATGAGTGGGAGAATACTTTGAAAGAAATAAGCTTTAAACGTCACAAAATTCGATCAATGACAGCAATAGAAACCGTGCAAAATAGAAAGTATAAACGCTTTATTTTTTTCGTTCAGTTGCAATACTACGCGCGCTTACTGCAAAAGCTTTTTGGCTTTTTTCCAAACACTTTATCATACTTTATAGCAGTTCATGTAGACGGTGTTTTTTTTTACAACGTCGTTATATGGTTTATGATGCTACAAAATCCTACAATTATAAAGCACCAAAAATACGCTCCCGGTATAATATAGCAACAATTACAGTATAAACAACAAGGCGAGTTTTAAAATTGCCACATACAGTAAAATGCACTCTTTTTTATAGGAACCAGTAAATTTTGAGTTCAGGCTGGCTGTTCTTAATGTTTTGCTAATTTTCATTTGTTCTTAAATTTTGAGATTATCCATGTCAATTTGAGCAACCATGTTTGAAGAACTTTTTAATTCCGAATGCTCTGTCACATTTAGCAAACGCTTTTTGCAGCATCGTAATTTGTAAAATTAAAAAGGCGAGTTTTTTTTCAATTTAAACGACAGCTAAAAAATTTCTCATTTGCTTGCGCAATGCGCAACAGCAATTTATTATCTCGGAATCGTTGCAATTTTGCTTGCAAGTACTGGAAAATCACTAAAATTTAATTGCTTTAAATTAATTGGTAAAGAATTTAGTTTCTTTTTAGATTTGAAATTTATTCTTTTTCGTTTGTTCTTAAATTCTGTTTGTTGCTGCTGCAGCTGGCATTGTTCTTAATTTGTTCTTAAATTTTGAACAAAAATGAGCATAGTGTTCTATAAAATTGTTTTTATAAAAACCTGTGTAATGCGCATTGCAAAAAGTGGTAGATATTTGGTGAGTCTGTTCATGTATGTAATCATCATTCAGTGCTAGCATTCTAGACAAAAGAGTGGGTATTGGTTCTATTCAATAATATTGACAAGAGTGGTTTTGTTGCATACTACAGTAAGGTGAAACAGTATTTTCCAAAACTTTGTTGTAATTTTTGGCCAAAATTTTGTTGCTTTATTTTGTAATGTATGCTGTGGTGGATCCAAAGGGTCCGAGTCCCCCTGCTCAAACCGGAGAAATATATGAAAAACTTTTATCACATAAAATTCATTGCAATAACTGGAGCAAGATCCATTTCTTGTCCAGATTTAACAGTACAATACTTGGCAGGCGTGTTGGGGGGAATGAAGATTTTTATATAATTTTTTTAACTCTGTTGAAAACAACATCGTATTTGACAATATTATAAAGTAGCAATGACAATTACTCTGTTTAGTTTATAAAGTAAGTACCAGTAGTCAGGTGCGCAACCAGGATTTAGCTGGGAGGGCTGCTTGTTCCCAAAGTAAAGAGTTTTTTAATAATTCTCCGAACAAAACTATTTTAATTTTTTGTTCAAACCCCCTTCCTCTTTTCCAAAATCCTGGATGCGCGCCTGCACATGGTGCTTGGTTGTACCTAAAACTATTTAGCTGAAAGAGGAAATCTTACGTAAACGTTTGCGAAAATATTATATTTTGAGAGGACTCCCCTGCAAAAATTTGTGGATCCACCCCTGCTAAGGTAGGGACCAACTAGAATTAATAATAAGTTATAGCGCGGCATAAAAAAGAGCTTATTATGGCAAAACAAAGACAGAGCCTGTACCGTCGACGGCAGCGCTTGATGTATAGACACCTTGACAGGAATGACGGCGGAAGGCTGGTATTATTAACAGCTGCGGATAATTTCTGGTCAAAAGGTTAGAGCAGCCTAATTAATTGTCAAATTTGCAGATAACATTATTAACTCCAATGTTACAATTTAAGCAGTTTTGAAACCCAGCAACAGGTTATTTATTGAATGCGTGAGTTTTTTTCAAAAGTTAACTGTAGGCTTAATCATTATTGCTTGAATAGCGATCTTCTAGATAAGCTACAAATTAGCTTATTGTAGGTTCGCACATTTGCTTAAGCTTTTATAAAGGATCAAGAATATCACTTTTTGTTTTTAGTGAAGACTTGGTCTCAGAAAATTTTCGAGTTGTTACTGTAAAATGCCATCAAGTTACTGTACTTGATGTGATATTGCTAATTTCTCTAGAACCTGTAGCAATATTGGCGCACAGTTACAGTTTAACCTAACATGAGCTCGTTGCAAGCAGGGCAGTTACTGCAGTATTTTAACTCACGATGGTTTTGCAATGTTTTAATTATTTGCTTCACAAAATTAGCCCAACATAGTGTTGTTGCTCGGTACAGTTGCTTATTTGAGGCGTTGTTTAATGTAGGCTATAAGATTTGCAGAATAAGCGACGACAGAAGCTTGAACCATTTTGAAAGCCTTTAAGCAAAATGAACGTAACCAGCTTGCATTTCGTAACGACTTCAGCAGGGGTACTTAAATAGTTTTAGGAAAGGTCCAGATACAAAAGATAAAAACTCATTGGGTCCAGTCCTACCAAATCAAAAATATAAAACATACCAAGTGGGCACAAAACGTCTAAAACGAAAATTGGTCTAAATGTTGTCTATTTTGCAAAATGCACAAAGCTGAATAGACGTCTTTACAAAGACGTCGAAAATACGCAAAATTAAACAACGTGTAAAGGTCTACGAGTTACGTTTATTTGACGACTTTGTAAAGACGTCTTTTCAACTACATGCATTTTTGCAAAATAGACAACATTTAGACAAAAATTAAACCATCTAAATTACGTATGCTGCATAAATCTAGACCACGTTCAAACGTTTGTTTGACTAATTTTGTGCCCACGGGGATATTCTCATGCGGATGCAACATGTATAAAAATTACGAAGTCATTTATGTTTTGGTTAGACTTATTTTGGTGCAAAAAATGACACTTGCTTCTTACGAGTTGTTAGATCTAGATTCCGATTCAGTGGTTGCAACTTGCAAGCCTGTGGTGTAGTGGAGTGCAGCTTGCTGTGCAAGACTGTGCTAATTTTTTTTTTTACTTAATTCTCTATACAACTTCTGCTCAACGATAGTCTCCATCAAGCGCGCAACCAGGATCTTTTTTGTTTGAAAAATGCCACAATTGAGCAACGTGCCGAGCAAGTTGGTGCAACTAAAGTGCATCGTAAATGGGGTCTGGGGACAGAGCCCCCACTCAGTTGGCGATTTTTGTGATCTTTCGTGAAAAAATAGTCGTTTTACCGCCATTTGGACCACATTTCGCACGGTGTCCAAGACATTTGACAGAACTAATAAAATGATAAGTTTTGGAAGCCAGTTGAAGAGTTTAATGCCCATCCCCTTTCACCTCTCTTCTTTACTTACAAGTTAAGTCTAAAACACGTTTAAACGCTTGCATTTTTGCTCGAAATTTTCTAAGCAACTTCGCTAAGGGGTAGCTGAAGCACCGAACGCTAAGGGGTTGAAGCTGCTAACAGTTTACGAAACAGCAATTCATCTGGCATGAAAGAGAAAACAGACAAACCAAAAATGAAAAACAGAAAAAAATGACAGCAGACGAGTACAGTGTAGAGTCATTACTTTGACAAAAGGAATCTGCAACTTCATGTCCACCATTATTTTTTAACGATTAATCACTAAATTCGCATATCACTATCGTATGTAAGTCTGCTATAACGAACGAATGCACGCAAAATTAAGAAACCGTCGACGTCCGAGTTTAGCACTCCGGAGGTCCGGATGTGGACCGCGGTCCGCCAATTGAGTAGCTTATTGAGTCTACAGTATTGAGTCAAATCGTAGACTTGGTCTGAAAACTCAGCTCAATGAATAATCTTCATTGTGACATTTTAATACGTTTAGTCGTAAACAACAGCAGCTAACTTTTGACGAAAATTTATTTTCGTAATTGGCTATGTTATAATCCCTTTAATAGATTATGTAATATGCCCTTCAGAAATTTTGACTTAGCAACTAGATTTAAGGATTGAATACCTAAGCATGTTTAAAACGGCGGCCAAATTCCGTAAAGCAAAACGTCAAAACTGACGTTATTATGACCACGTGCCTATAGGTTGAACCAGCAGGCGCGCAACCAGGATTTTGCTAAAAGAGAAGAGGTTGAACCTCAAGTTAAAATCTATTTTTTCAAAAAATGTTTCATTCAAATGATGTGGTGAGCTAACTGTGCAACTTAGCGTTTCACAGTATGAGATCTGGCGGCTTCAGCCGCCGGAGACCATGGGGCTCTTTTAGTTGCACGCTTTGGCGTAATACAGGGAGTATAATGAAATAAGAAAATTCTCAAAATTTGCTAAGAGCTGGCGGGCCAGATAATTTTCCATGGCGGGCCGTATCCGGCCTGCCATCCGTAGGTTGCCTACCCCTGATTTAATGTATACAATAGCATCACCTTGGCAATGGCATGAACTGCCTCGTCAACTATTAACAACGAAACATTTATTCATAAATGTACAAATTTTAATCAAATAAATGCATATTTTAAGTTTTTTGTATTTCTTTTGTGTTCAAATTATATCAAATGTGTTCAAGTTATCACATCACTTGATGACATTATCTCAATCCAATGACGCAAAACAAAGTTTAAAGTTAATTAATTGTTTTCTATACGTATACCAATAATCTGGATAGTTATAAAATTTATAAGGCTTTAGTGGTGAGACCACTAAGTGGCACTAAAAATGTTGGCCCTATATCTCTGATGTACCATGATTGAAAAAGTCAAATCAATTTTTTAAAATTTGGGTCCTAATTGGAGATTAAAACACTCAAACCTTTCGGGGGCAAAAATATAAGCGGGACGTTTGCCAGCTCCTGTACTACGATAGATGTCAAGTTAATTCTGTCGTCTTGTTTCGCAAACCTTTTCAATTTGCTTGCAGGTTTTTTGGGCGTGATGTAGTTTCTAATTAGTCTTAGATCTGTAAACTTGCTACATTTATTTATTTATTACAGTGCGGTGCGATGGAAGAGCACAATGCGACGACAAATCAGACGAGCGGTCCTGTACCTGCTCGGACGAAGAATTTACTTGTCGATGCTTTTTGGAATCTCCTCGAAGTTGTTCTTTTTTTTCAGCATGTATTCCTAGAAGCAAATACAACGACAATGAATTTGACTGCCCAGACAATAGCGACGAACCTCTTTTAAATAACATGGAATGTGGTGGCTGTAATTTTTCGTTGCACAGACTTAATTCAAGAATGAATTGCAGAGACGTAGGATTTCCCAAGTGTGACGAATCAACTTGTTTTGATACTTGCTTTCCATCAACTACTTGTTCCAATAGCACCACGGTTTGCTCGTCTTATTGTCCGCTCACTGATCAAAAGACTTGTTCTTTTGTTTTTCAGTGCAGCGATGGCTCCTTAATTCTTGCTTCACAATTTTGTGATGGTCTCAGCGATTGCCCTGATAATAGCGATGAAATACGTAACCAACCAGGGTTTAAGTGCACCCGGTCAGCAGATGAGTGCGTTTTGCCTCAATCTAATCTTTATGATAATATTTCACATTGTAGTGACGATTCCGATCTCTGTCTTAATTCTGGATCTTGTTTTCGATGTTTAGACCAAACTTTAATGATATCATTCGACCAAGTATGTGATGGCGTGATTGATTGCTACGATATGTCTGACGAATGTCTGTGCTTCAGTAACATTAACACTACTCAATGCAATGATATTTTTGCATTTAATCAAACACTCTTGCCAACAATATGTCCAGCAAACGCATTGAAAAACAATATTAATCCATATTTTTACCAAAATAATCCAATTGTAATTTACTCTCTTAGACCTAGTTTCAGTCCCACTGCTTTTCGAAGCCTTCTAAACAATTCGATTGGCATCGATGATGATAATTTCATCAATCTGGCATTCTGTGACACTAAGCATGGACGTGCGACAGCTACTCTTTGTGATGGTCGTCCTGAGTGTAAGGATATGAGTGATGAGTGTAATAGTGGCTGTGAAAATCCTCATAGCTTCTGCAACAGTAGTTGCTTCCTGACGTATCCTATCGGCGATAGATATTGTGATGGAATAGAAGATCCTGCCTGGAGATTCATCAACCAGTCGAATTGCCCCAAAGGTTTTGATGAAAGTGATTGTCCATATCGATTTCAATGCAAAGCTGGTGACAAAATAAACATTGACATTACACAAGTTTGCGATGGACAAACTGATTGCGACGATGGCACAGATGAAGTCGGTTGTCCATCGCCACTCTTTTCTTCTGAAACTGAACTAATTGCTAGTCCTGTTTTACGCAGCGCATTTTGGATAATTGGCTTTTTGGTGATTATTGGAAACTTGATAGTTATTACAATCAACACAAAACTTTTGAAAACTTCAAGACTAACAGATTTTCTGCAAACTCAACATATCATTATTCTGAATATTTCTTGTGCTGACTTTCTAATGGGTGTTTATGTAATTACTATAGCCATTCTTAGTGCTGTGTACTCCGGATATTATGGTGAGGTTGACCATGAGTGGAGAGCTAGCTTAGGTTGTTCCATTGTTGGAAGTCTTGCAGTCATATCGAGTGAAGCCTCTTGCTTTCTAATGGTAACGCTCACCGCTTTTCGGTTGAAAACGATTTGGAACCCAGTGTCTTCCTTGTCGATGACTACTTTGTCATGGAAAGTATGCATTGTTGTTTGTTGGATATGCGCCTTGATTGTCGGAATCTTACCAATGCTTGTTCAAACTTCGGAGTACTTCGTACATGGCGTTTCATTTCGAGATATCTTTAATCAATCAAATACTTGGAATGAATCCCAAGTGACGACGTTTGTCTGCCGCTTTGCTGCTCTAATTAAGCAGGGTGTTCCTGATAAAGGTAGCAATTGGAAATCAGCAAAGGGTTTTATTGAATCAAATTTAGAGAATCCTTCCTTTCGTGAATTCGGCTTTTATGGTGAAACAAGTGTGTGTCTTCCTCGATTTTATATTGCGAAAGGAGAAAATGCATGGGAGTACACTCTTGCTATCATCACAATCAATTTCCTGGCCTTTCTATTTATAGCTGTTAGTTATATATTGGTTTATTATAAATCGACTACAAACAGCAAACTTTTAGCAAAGAACAGAAGGCAGTTGACGGACAAAGAGGCTAAAATGCAGAGACGCATTGCCAGAATCATTTTAACGGATTTCTTTTGTTGGATTCCTATATGCGTTATGACTTATGTCAGTTTAAATGGAACAACTTTTCCGGTTCTTGCTTATCAAATTACTGCAGTGGTTTTGCTGCCCATCAACAGTGCTTTGAATCCTTTTCTTTACTCTGGCTTGTTAGATCAAATTATTACAAAATTTAAATCAAAATCTTTTTAGCTTTTTCCAACTAAAAACGATTCCAGCTAAAGAAAAATATCATGCTTGAGCTTAACGCTATTCAAGTGGCTCAATATTAGTTGTGTGCAGTACTTAAATTGTAAAATTTTGCATGGGGGGACGCTTTTGCAGCCTTGACCAAACGCATTTGGCACGCGAAAATACTTTAGTGAAAATTACGCAATTCCGTCGCCGAAATTGAATCAACATCAAAGAAAAAGGTCTTCGCCGGAAATTGAAGTGTTTTTTCGCCAAAATTAGGTGAAGACCAAAAAAAAAGGTCTTCGCCGGAAATTGAAGCGGTTTTTGGCCAAAATTAGATGAAGAATTAGATCTTTTTCGTCTGATCATCCAGCGCTCAAATCTCGGTGGGGGGATGCGTCCCTCCGCGTCCCCCCTACAATTTAAGTACTGGTTGTGTGTACGACTGTACGCAGTACAAAACTGTAAGTCAATTACATTGTTATTTGTTAGTTGACACTTCATCGCACCCTTGTATTCGAAAAAGTTTCTAGGGTTTATGTGGGACAATTTGTGACATCCAATTGTCTTTCAGATAATATTTTCAAAAAGAAAAGTTTAGAATCACAGTTTCATCGTCGTATGCTCCGACGTAGATTAACTTTGATCCGAAAATCAATAAAAAGTTTGGAGAAAAGTTTTGAACTAATGAACGGGGAAAATTGCTGTAATTATAAAGTAAATCAAGATTACCGTCATTGAAGTTGCAAATTCAGTTTATTTTAATCTGTTAAATTTATTGGTCTAGAAGATAAAAAATTGAAAATCCGCGGATCAAGGTCAATCCACGTTGGTGCGTACGATCCTTAAATGCTTAGCACCTTAAAGTGAAGCATATAAACAGTTTTCATTATTTTTTACGTTTATTGCTGCTGAGCACAACTTTATTCAAATGGTTATTACTTTTTGGTAAACCTACTCATTTGCCATTAAGTGTTTCAAATGGTTATTGCTTATTAGAAAACTTACTCTTTTGCCATTAAGTGAAAAGTTGCTGTTTACAGTAGTTTTAAAAGTAATATTGTAGACATTTTTTGGTGGTTTGTGGCTTATACTGTGTCAGAGAAAATGCAATATTTAGCAACAATTAACTATTTATGCAATGCTGATTCTATTCTTGGTAATTTTAGATCTTTTCAATAACTTAGATTGCTTTTTGTTTTTAATTGGTTAAAAGATAACTGTTTATCACAAATTGGGCAAAATGGCAGCACTCTAACGTAGAGTACATACTTTTTATGACAAATTATGTTTATGACAGAAACTTTGAAAAGATTTGCAGTAAATGTTTTGTGTTGTTGTTTTCGTGATATACAAACAAATTAGATTTTTCATTAAAATTTCTGTACAGCTAGAGCGTTTGTGGGTTGTAGTGTGTGATAACCTAATAGAAAAACACGAAGAAAATTTTGAAATCATTATCAGTTCAAACACATGGAAGGGTGAGCATTAGAAAACCCAAATAAAACATACTAATCCTTTTCTAAAACGCTGATTGCGAAAGCAGAGTCCTCTTCCATAATCCATCAATTATGATATTTTTAACGCTTGAGGGCGTAAGATTAGATGTTTAATTGTTTGCGTGTTTTTTGGCCACCAGGCTACCAGCGCGGAAATTTGGGAAGAGTCACGAAAACGGTACTACTCAAAACAAGCAACGCAAAAACTTGCCTTTCACAGGATTCTCGAACCTGCCGCCTATGGAGATTATAAGTCGAGTGTTCTTTTAATAATGAGCTAAAAAAAAAACAACATTTTCGGGCAAGCTTAATTTTGGGTGTTTAACCCAGCAATTTGCTGTTACTTTAATGTTAACAGACTAGGTTTGGCTTCCGTTGCAACTTGTTACGACGGCTCAGCCGCAGACATGCCTTTTCGCTCTGTAAAGACCTGAAATCCATCATCAAAATTTCAGGAAAGAGATGCAAGTTATTTTTATATATGCTCAATTACCTTCACTCAGGGGTACCGATCTTTGTTGAGCATTGGGGAGGATAATTTGCAATTTTACCCCAATTTGGCCCTATTTTCAACATTGGGGGGATGAACCTCGACCACAATTTTGTTCAGGAGAGCAAATTAAGTGAAGACCAAAAAAAAAGCTTTCACCAACAATGGAACACTTTTCCCCAAAATCAGATGAAGACCAAAAAAAAAAGGTCTTTACCAAAAATGAAACATTTTTTTCCCCGAAGTCAAGTGGACACCTACGCTCAGATGCACACCAGAGTCAAATTATTGGGGGTGATGCAGATGTAGACCATACTTAAACTATTAGGAGAATACAGTCAAATCCCCCCCCATCCCCCCCCCTCCCCGGGTTTCGGCACCCCTGCCTTCACTGACAGGTTAAGTTTTATTCGGCAGCAGAAGGATTGTATCATGCATATCAAGTGCTCTGAACCATGTCAAATTTAGAAAAAAAAGAGCAAAAACCAACTACAACTACAAGCAAATTTTGATTTTCACAGTGTAGAAAAGAACACCTTGGTGGAACCAAGAGGTTAAAGAAGCTATTCGAGCAAAGAAAGATGCGTTCAAGGCCTGGCTACCGGAAAGATTTTCATCTGATTTGCAATCCCGGTAAACTGAGGCGCGAAAAGCGGAAACTTCGGCAGTAAAGAAGTCCAAAGAGAAGTCATGGGAAGAGTTTGGTCGTCGGTTGGCTTCCAACTATTTTTCGGCAAACAAAGTACTTTGGCAGACCATCCGCCGTTTACGTGGCAAAAGATCAAGTGTCACGTACTCCATCAAGGATTCTGACGGTATCATTCTAACGAATGAGAATGAAATCCTTTCACGATAGAGAGAATACTTTGAAGATCTTTTGAATCCTGTAACGGCATCGACTCGTGACACACACAAAGTGACACACATAGGTGGGCACAAGTCCGTTAATCGTTAATAACGAAGCTAACTTTTTCACTAACTCGTTAATCCGTTAAAAAGTTTTTTCATGTTAACGGACTAAATTAACTTCCGTTAAGTTCTGTTAACGGACTAAAGTAACTTCCGTTAAGGTTTGTTAACTTCCGTTAAGGTTTTATTGTTAATATCTTGCACCATTCATTCATCGGACCAGAACAAACCAGTTTGCACTTGTAACACCTGTTCGTATTAGCGCGAGTTTTTTAGAAGAAAGCGAAGAAAGGAGCTCTTTTTGGTAGCAAATAATAACCTGTAGCCTCTTAGGTCTATTAATTATTGCTGTTCACAGTTTCCAAAGATTTTCCGATCGCAGCTTCGTTGGGCATTTGAACTTATTTTTATCTTGAAATTAGATTAGACTGTAAAATGTAACTTCCAAAACACAAAAAGACCACCTCAGCAATAAATATTTCCTTACAATCAGCTCAACAGCGTCAATACGTTTTCTAGAAGCGAGTGAATAAAAAAAATTTAAATTACACGCAAAATGTTAACGGATTAACGGACTTTATTAACTTCCGTTAATTAAAGCTGAAAATAACGGATTAACGTTTACGGAGGAGTGAAGTTTGTTAACGGACTAGTGGTTAACGAAGCTAACGTTTTGCATTAACTTGCCCACCTATGGTGACACATCTAGGGGAAGAGGAAGTTTTCACCGCGGCAGAAGTGGAAACGGAAATTAAAGGATAAAATCAGGAAAAGCTGCTGGTGAAGATGAAATCAGACCCGAGATGTTCAAAGCGCTGACTGGAGATGGAATTCTCTGGTAAACACGAGTGTGTCAAGATGTCAGAGGTGGAGTACTTGAGGACGTCCTTGGCCTCGAGGACGTCCTCGAGGACACATTTTGAAGTCCTTGGCCTTGAAGGTCAAGTCCTTGGCCTTGGCCTCGAGGCCTCAAATCCTCGAAAATTGGCCTGTCCTCGGCTCGAGGACAGCACTATTTTTTTAATTGTTAAAATTTTGTGGAGCGCTTGAAAAATTTTTTGGAAAACGTTTTTTCGTGGAGATCGCTTGAAAAATTTTTGTGAAGACCTTTTTTTTTTTTTTTGGAGAGCACTTGCGCTTGTGTCCTTGGTCCTTGGCCTTGGCCACGAGCATTCCTGTCCTTGGCCTCGAGAGTGTCTGTCCTCGGAAAGGCTGTCCTTGGCCTTGGCCTCGGATTTTTTTTGTGTCCTTGGCCTTGGCCTCGAGCCTTGTGTCCTCGACTCCACCTCTGCAAGATGTGTGGAAGTTTTGGCAAAACTCCCAGAGATTGGCAAACAGGTGTGATTATTCCGATATTCAAGAAAGGAGATCGCAAGCAATGTACAAACTACAGAGGGATATCACTCTTCAGTCTGCCAGGGAAAGTATATGCCAAATGCCTTGAAAGGAAATGCCGAGAAATAGTGGAATCAAAACTAGAAGATGGTCATTGCGGTTTTCGTCCGGGTCGCAGCACCACGGACCAAATTTTCACTCTGAAGCAAATCTTCGAGAAATCTTGGGAGTATGGCAAAGATTTCTTTGCATGCTTTGTCGATCTTGAAAAAGCATATGATCGAGTTCCTCGTGATAAACTTGGAAGGTTTTCCAGGAGTATGGCGTTAATGGTCAATTGTTGTGCGCTATTAAGTCATTCTACTGCCGACCCGAGGTTTGTGTTCGGGTAAATGGCAAGCAATCAAATTCGTTTCATGTGGGCGTTGGACTCCGGCAAGGGTGCGTTTTGTCACCTCTCCATTTCATTGTTTACGTGAATTGGATCGACAATTGCAGCCAAGCTGATGAGTGTGCCACAATCGGAAATTGGAAAATCAGGTCATCTACTATTCGCTGATGATTTGGTTCTGCTTTCTTCCACAGAATCTGGCCTCCAGCGCGCATTAAATAGCTTTGCATATGCATGCAACACCGCCGGAATGAAAATAAGCACGGCCAAAACTGAGGTAAATCATTTTTCAAGAAACCCTGATCAGTGCGTATTACAAGTGAATGGAGCGACACTGAAGCAGGTAGAGAAGTTCAAATATCTTGAGGTTGCATTTACAAGTGACAGAAGGCAAGACGAAGAACTGGATACTCGATTAGGCAAGGCTAGTGCAGTAATGCGAGCTTTGCACTACTCGGTTGTCATGAAACGAGAATTGTAGAAAAAGATAAAGCTCTCAATTTTCAAAACATTTTTGTCCCCATTCTCACTTATGGTCATGAATGTGGCTAATGACCACAAGAGTGCGATCACAAGTGCACGCGTCTGAAATGAGTTTTTTACGAAGAATCGAAGGGTTGCACTGTTTTACAAGGTGCGTAGGTCTGAGATTCGAAATTTTTTCAACATCAAGCCGTTACTTCTCCAAATTAAAAGATCTCAGCTTAGATGGTTTGGCCATGTAAGCAGAATGCCTCAGGAAAGACTCCCCAAACAAGCTTTACTTGCCAAAGCAAATTGAAGAAGACCAGTTGGACGACCTAGAACTACATGGACCGATTACATTGAGGATCTTGGATGGAACCGCTTGGGACTTTAACCAAGCGAAATGATGGAGGTGATGGAAGACCGTGAGGTGTGGTGGCTTAATCTTGAGCTGCTGTTCCCACAGCCCTCACGGAAAAGCGGGCAATGAAGAAAGAAGAAGAAGACAGTGTTTTGTCGGGCAGCCATTTTTTCTCAACCAAATTGTGACTTGTTACGTCACAAAGTAAAAAAACACCGAAGAAGAGTTGAACAAATTTCTATTTTAAAACAAAGGTACTGTAGCTTATCAAGACAAATGCTTGGCAAAATTTATACTTTGGTTACTTAAAAATGTCAAGCTTTTTCAGAAAAGATGCTAGGGCTAGGCGTTCCGGTAGGTTTGCCGGAAGTTGCTGGCGAAATTAAATTTCCCAAGGAAAGTTAGATTTTGCTGCAAGAAAAAGTCAGTGAATCACCATAAGGAGCAAGGCAGAGTCATATTAAAATAAATATAGGCCTAACGGTACTGTGGCAGAGAACACCCTTGGTGGCTGTTTAACTCTTCTTTACCATTAGGCCTATAGGCCTACTTGCTGAGTAGGCCTACGACAACTTTGCGAAAAAAGTAAGTTTTTTTGAGTCAAGAAAATATTAGTTTAAACTAATCGTTGTATGCAGATAGTCGATTCTTCTAGTGTTACCGGTAAGATGTTTACCTCAGATCCACCCATCGTCTAGCTCTTTCATTGAATTCAAAGATCAGCGACAGAGCAAGGTTTATCAAGTAGAGTGCATGTCATCCAATGTTGGATTGTCTCATCTTCTACTCCACACTTGCTGATTACCGGTACGCTTGTTGATGGATCAGTGAAGCTATATGCGTAGGAAGGGGGGGCCCGGGCTCCCCCCGATCAAAATGCCACCAATGATAAAAATGTGACAAAAAGACTTGGTTCTTCATTTTCAGTTTCTTTTAGCTCCTTCGCGTACAACAGTACACGCGTACAACAGTAATTAACAATAATTTCGACGACCAGCAACTTTTAGGACAAAAACCTTTAATTTCACCCGAATTATACATTTAAATTGGTTGGCAAGAATTGAATTAAGGGTTCAATTCTTGCCAACCAATTTAATTGTATAATTCGGGTGAAAGTAAGGGTTTTTGTCCTAAAAATTGCTACCCCAGGCCCTCATCTAACCTTTTTACAAACGTAGTGCAATGACCAGGGCCGGATTTACCATATGGTGCGGTGCTAAGGACCCCTGCTCAGATGGTTAGACTTTTTTGATCTTCACCTATTTTTTGGCAGGAAAATGTTGCAATAGTGCGTAAAGTACCAGGCATAGGCGTAGCCAGACGGGGCCAGGGGGCCCGGGCCGCCCCAATTAAAATATTAGTTTTAACCTTCACCCTTAAACGAGTTCCTAGTTACGTGCCAACACCAGGCCACGGCTTCTGATCTTCCATTCTACGATATCTTTGTCCCCACAAAAAGTTCCTTTTTCGAAGTTTCTGATGACGTGATTGCATGTGGTTTGGGCCTCTCAATCAAATATCCTGGCTACGCCTATGGTACCAGGGGCCCAGCACAATGTAAATACAGCTTAAAAATAACATGGTTAGTATGTGTAACCATCTATTACACTATTTTTCAATAGCAATTCATTTCTACCTCGCTAGTTTTTACGCGACAAAATGCTTTGAAAAATAACTTAGCTACGGGAAATGCTCAATGCTCATTGAACAAAATATTGAGTTTGAATTGAGGGGGCCTGGTCCCTCTGACCGTACATGTACTCCTACAACTGGTCAATTTCACGACAAAGCAAAAATCTCTAAGGAAAATCGTCGAGTGGATTATTATTTGCGGAAAGCAGAGCACCATGCTTCCCCATACCTGGGCCGAATCGCTCACAAAATTTAACGTCAAAATGCGAAATTTTAAACGTGTTTTGGACTTAAATTGCAAATAAAAGGAGGATTGAGCAATTTATTTTTTTCCAATTGGCTTTCAATCGTTAAAAATCTAGTTTTTTTAAATGACTCTGAACATGTGCAAAATGTGATTCAATTGCAATAAAATTTCTTTTTTTCCAAAAAATTACAAAAAATTGCCTTTAAATGCCTACTCAGAGGCCACGGCTTCTGATCTTCCATTCCACGATATCTTTGCCCCATAAGGAGTTCCTTTTTTGAAAAATTTTGAAAACGTCGTTGCATGTGATTTTTGGTTTGCCCCCCCCAATCAAAAATCCTGGCTACGCCTATGTGTGAAGCAACATTTTTTCAGTTCTGTTTTTGTTCTTGCCACGCCTGAGCGAAGGCGGTTACGGCAGCAGAGGTGGAGTACTTGAGGACGTCCTTGGCCTCGAGGACACATTTTGAAGTCCTTGGCCTTGGCCTCGAAGGTCAAGTCCTTGGCCTTGGCCTCGAGGCCTCAAGTCCTCGAAAATTGGCCTGTCCTCTGCTCGAGGACAGCACTATTTTTTAATTGTTAAAATTTTGTGGAGCGCTTGAAAAATTTTTTGGAAAACGTTTTTTCGTGGAGATCGCTTGAAAAATTTTTGTGAAGACCTTTTTTTTTTGGAGATCGCCTGAAAAATTTTTGTAAAGACCTTTTTTTTTGGAGAGCACTTGCGCTTGTGTCCTTGGTCCTTGGCCTTGGCCTCGAGCATTCCTGTCCTTGGCCTCGAGAGTGTCTGTCCTCGGAAAGGTTGTCCTTGGCCTTGGCCTCGGATTTTTTTGTGTCCTTGGCCTCGAGCCTTGTGTCCTCGACTCCACCTCTGTACGGCAGCGCCACATTTTCCACTCTAATTGTGAAAATGCGAAACAAATCGTTGAACTGGCTTGAAGGAAATTTTGACTTACATAAGAAACAACAAACCAAAACGAAAAAGATCATGAGCGGGTTAGAGAAGCAAGGTAGCCTAGCCTACGTCCGGCGGCAAAGTCTGAAAGTTCACAGAATTCCAGAAACCAAAAGCGGGAATTCAAATGCAATATTTAAAAAATTGGTCAAAACGCTCAGCATGTGCCAATCAAGGACAAAGGAAATTTCAACCTGACATCGCCTTTTTTACATTTGCCTTTTAATATATAGATTCCCGGTACAGTACGTTGTCAAGTTGTAGGCCAGTATACATATCATGCAGTAAGTTCACTCCAAGCATTGTGACGTGGTTCACATTTTTTGAAAGGTAAAGCAGACCTGGGATCACATGACAAAGATTTCCTCGCTCGCATTAATAGCGAGAATTTTTTAAAACGCACTACCGAGCGAAATACTCGTTAAAGGCAAGAGGTTATTTTTGCACGTGCGTCTGAAGCTTTGAAAGCTCAGTAACGTTATTTTCGCTCGCTATGTTGCTTGCATCGATTACGAGATATAATCATATAACTGAAGGAAAACAACGTCACATTTTCCTCGCCAACTTAACAAATATTTTGAAGCACTCTTTAGGGCCGGTCTACACTGTGCGTACAAAATTTCAAAATTTTTTACGCTCGTACGTCGAGGGTGTCTACACTATACAAAACGGCGCTTACGAGCGTAACAGCTTAAAAGCGTATTCTGTGGGTGGCCATAATATAATATGCTGAATTCGGAAATCACAGAAATCGCAGAAACTTGATAGATAACGGAAATCACAGTTTATTACAATTCTTTGTTGTTTCGGTTAAATTTCGGTCAGCTTATGAATCACAAGAAGTAGTATTGTCTTTTTGATAATTTAAACGTGAATTTTTTTCTACCTTCCTCACAAAAAAACATAACGTACGGCCAATCAGTAATCGGACTGAAAAGCTAGATCTGGTTTCGATTCCTTGCTTAGCGTTCAGCAATAAAAAGGGACACCGTGAAGACTCCACAGTGTGTGGTAGACAAAACGTGACAGCTTAACTCAAAGACTAAAATGTTTCTTTGCTGTCTCATGGCCAAAGAAACTTGTTGAATAAAACAAAATTACAAAAATTAACTTACAGGCCACTGATGCAGGCCCAGCGTCAGGATAGCGTGACTAGGGGGGCAGAAATAAATTTTGGAGAGCATGAGAAGTTTATTTGCGTCAATTTAAGAGTGTGGATCAAACGAAAAATGTGAAGACATAAAAAAAAGGTCTTCATTTCAAAAATTTTCACAAACTCTGGTTTTCATCTCAAAATTTTGCGACTTTTTACGAATCCTAAAGTGAAGACCAAAAAAAAAGGTCTTCGTCCCCAAAGTTTCATGAAATCCGGTGTGAGTCCACAAAGACAACAAAAAAACAGTTCTTGCTCGCAAATTTTAAGGCGATAAGCACCAATTTGGGTGTCTTAGGCATCGATTTGCACTCCAGTAGCCCCGAGCATGTTAATCTCTTCGGAGCACAGTCCTCGCTTGGGGCACACAAGCAGTCATTTGGGGGGGGGGGGGGCACGGCCCCGGAATGCCCCATCGTGGCGCCGGGCCTGCACTGATGGGCACTAGAGGCTGGTTTCAAAGGTCCAGTTCTTCCTTTTTTGAACTCCTCTTAGCGTAGAGTGACTCAGTGAAAAGATCTGATCACAATGTTTTGCAGGGTATATTTTGTTTTCAGGTTTCAACTGTTTTTCAGTTCTGATACATTCCGTTTACTGAGATGGAGTCCTCGAGGACACATTTTGAAGTCCTAGGCCTCGAAGATTGAAGTCCTCCAAAATTGCCCTGTCCTCGGCTTGAGAACAGCATTATTTTTTGAATTCTTAAAACTTTGTACTGTAGATCGTTTTTTGTAGAAAAACTTGTTTTTTTGGAGATTTTTTGATTTTGTTTTTTTGAGAACACCTGAAAAAAAATTTTTTGAAGACATTATAATTTTTTTTTGGAGAACACTTGCTCCTGTGTCCTTGCCCTAGAAAGGGTCTGTCCTCAAAAAGGCTGCCTTTGGCCTCGGATAGTTTTTTGTGTACTTGGCCTCGAGCCTTGTGCCCTCAACTACACCTCTGTCCCGTGTCTGCTTAAGCCAAATGTTAAGCATCTTTCGCTTCTCTTCCATATCAGCTTTTATATAAACTTTATCCAGTCTACCCCTGGAAACACAATAGACGGTGCATGATGCGTAGCATGCAGGTGTAGGTTATCTTCTCGAATTGTCGAACGGTTTGAGTGCGCGAACACATTAAACTACAATCTTTTCCACATTTAATCCCTTGTGCAAAAACAACACGCATTTTATCATTATTGTATTGACTTCTCCCCCCAAGCGGTTTGAGTTACCTTCTTGTAATCAATCAGATTGAATTGCATTATAACTCGTGATTTCATAACTAAAATTTTTGTTGACATGCTTATTGCAGTATTTATCTTTTCTTTTTTCACACAAACGCTTCTACTGAACGCTTTTTTTTTACTACCACTCTGGTAGTTTTGTATCACAGTAACGCACAAGAATTTAATAATAAAAGTTTGGGATTTAATCCCTCACCCGCTAAACCTAAACTTATTCGGAGAAATGCTTACCCTAGCATTAGTCGAAGATTGAGAAAAATCACAGATGTCCAGCTACTTGCACTTTCATGAAACATAAAACGAAAATAGGGCGAACTATAGTAGCCAAAAAATTTCAATTACCCCATAGTGCAGTAATATTATTACCACTAAAACTGCAGGAAATTGATTGTGCGATTAGAGCATTCAATAAGTTTACTGTACTCTGAGGAGGAACTTTTGAATTTTCTCAATAAGACAGATATTGCAACTTTTGTAATACAACTGTATTCAATATTTTCAAAAACGCAATAAACTAAATTTGTTGCAAGCAAAAGTACAAAATTTTAAGCGCAAAGCATTTTATATTTTAGAAAGTAACACATCGGGCATCTCTTACGATTGTAATGTTTTGGAGGGAGTGAGGAACCCGCCATCTGGTTGTCGCTTCACGTAGATCTCAGCGCAGATTAGACAAGCACATATTATTATTGATAGTATTGATGTATAAACAAGTGTAAAGCGAGAGCTACCGCAGAGATTTAATCAAAACTTGTAGGAAAGTTCATATAAAGAGTTTTTGCTTGAAGCAAAAGCTGTCTCATAGGTTTAATCAAAACTTGTAGGTAAAAATAACCAAGAGATTAAAAATGATGCCAATGTCCAATCAGTCTCAGAAAGCAGATATTTTATTATACATCACCAACATTTTGATTATAAAACTAGTAAATGAGTAATGCCTCATGCCCGAATCCTGGAAAAGTCAAGCAGCAACTCTATGAAGCATTAATAATCACCAATGTCTTGATTGATTTCATGGTGGGAAAAGAAAATCTCACAAGTTCAGCCAACAGCACTTAACCCAAGCCATGAGCAATTTTCATTACGGTGTGTTGACCATGAGGCATGTTGAAGAAATACAGAACAAACATTAATGAAATTTGATGGCTTTACTTCTGCTTTTTACTCTTATCACTAAACGAGAAAATGTCATATTGTTAGTCAACAGTGCTTAACCCAAATCATGATCAATTTCCTGTAGGTTGTGATGACCATAAAGCATGTTGTAGAAATACACAACAAACATTAATGGAACTTGATGGCTTTACTTTTGGTTTCCAATCTTTCAATCATGCTGTTCCAACAATTTTCCAATTATCTTCTACTCATTGGAGGACCTAGAGTAAAACAAATAATAATTATTCCTACCAAAAAAAGTTCAAAATTCTGCAAAGTGTCCAAAACCGTCATGAGCAGTAGACATATCAAAATGACGAACCAATTATGCATAAAACACTTGCACTCAGAGAAGAGTCCAAAATTTTTAGAGGCAACCAGTTGACACAAGACGATTGACTTGGCCAACTATAATCTTAGTCCGAACCAGACCCGAAAGATGTTTGACGCAAAACCCTAACCATATCGCTGTGGCGTCAAATTTTCTTGCATCAAACCGGTCACATTAAATCTCAAAAAAGCGCCAATACTGCATTACAAAACAAAGCTATCAAATCAAGTTAGCAAAATTAAAGCAAAAAAAAAACTTTTTTTTTTTTAACTAAACAAAGAATACTTTATTCTATCAAAATTAATTCCAGCAAAAATATCAGTACAGCATTTTTTAAACCATAAGGCGCAGCAAACTGGAACATACAACTATTAATTGGCGCGCTGTTGTAGTATTGATAAATAGCTTCTATAATTATTATTTTCTAGCATAAAGCGCACCAAATGGCTTCTATAGCTTTTGTTTTTATGCACAATGTGCGCCAAACTATAAGATGCACTACATTACATTAAATTTATTAAACTTTAAAAAACTTTTTAAAAATCTAAATGGTTTAACTCTGAATGAAATTATGGAATCAAATCAAGTCTTTCATTATACATGCTGTAATACATCGAAGTGCATAAAGTTGGCAGGGGGCCCACCACAGCATCATCGCACTCGAGCAACATAACTGCCATGAAAGAAATGTCGCAGCGATACAAAGCCGCTGGCAATGCTGTGCTTGATTTGACCAGGCTGATTTAAATCTGAGACCTATACTCCAGAGAGGAATTCATTAACACTTGATTAATTGGCCGTAAGAGAGCATAGCCAGAAGTACAGATTAAATGCATCAGAATATAAGGCACAAGTTGGATTTCTTAAAAACTTTAAGTAGGCTATCATTGGTGCACCTTATGGTCTGAAAAATATGACACTTTAAAATCTTAGTTGCATCTAAGAAAAACAAGCAATGCTACTCATATGTTACAAGAAACTTGAAATTGTGTAGTTAAGTTGCAGTGATGTGAATACTGTCTTGTCACTCAACCACATTAGAAAAAACTTTAAAAGTGACTAATTTTCTTTCGTCCACTGCTAATTTTAAATGATTATTTTAACTAAAAGCAAATGATTTAGATAAAACTTTCCAAACTTATTTTTTTATTTTCATTATGAAAACGCTTGAAGTTTTTTTTTTAATAAAAGCTCAAATAGCTGGTAAAGATTGTCAATCTAGAAATACACGTAACTAACCTTGAAAACCTGACAATGCCACTGTTAGATTGGTTATCATTCTTGAAATCTTTGAGCATTAAAGATCAACGTTGTTTCATAAATTCATCAATAAGTCTCTTTGAGTCTGGACCAAAGTACAATTTCATTGATAAATTTGTTAAATTCCAAAAACTTACAGTTACTATATATTGTTCATTACATTTTACAATAAATACTTGCTAGTAGAGTCTTAATATACAATTCTGAAAAGCAGTTGCAGAATATAAAAACTTTTGATTTCACTATCTTATTGACATGACAGTAAGCCAAACCTATTGACTTGGCAGTGTCTGCAATTCCACTCAACTATTTGTAAAAGTCTAAAACCTGATAGTTACTGAATAATAAGTGAGCACATCTTGAAATAGAACAATTTTACATGCCTATATAGCTGTAACTGCACAGCCCATCACATCAGTAGGCTAGTACCAGGGTACGCTTAGATTATAGCATTTTAATTCTGCTTTTATTACTGTAGCTGTAGGCTAACTGATAGTGTAGGCTCTAATACTTTTGAGTTTCAGTGATATAAAAAATTAGAGCCTAGATTTTATCGGCAGACTAATTTTTTAACTTTGCATATTTTCTGACAGTAGCTCAGGCTATTAAGTTGCTTGCTTACCACTATCTCTTACCGGTATAATGCAGCATCACTGCACTTGCAAAGTGCACCAGTAGGTTAAACCTTTTGAACTAAACTAGCCTACAGCAGCTATCAGGCTAAGATTACTAGTTTACTTTAACAACGTGGTATATTACACCCTAGGTACGAGTACCACCAAGATGTAGACCTACCGTACCATACTGGTAGGCCTACTGGTTTTGGCCTAAGCTAATCCCCCTGGTCAGGGCTGTGATCTGCATCGCCACACCACACATCAGTTTTAATTTTCAACTTTCTTTACTTGGAATAGGCTAACCAAATGTTACATAACAACAAACAATTTATAATTCACTTTTGGGCCTATCGACCTAGGCCTCTTTTTTGCAAGTTTTTCCTCATAGAGCCGCAAATTGACCATTTTTATGTTGAACTAGGCTATTTCAAACCAACACGCATACTTTCACTTTTGAAAATCAACTTTTTTTCAACAAAACTTATGAACCTAATTTTAGCCTACCCCGAGACCTGGCAAACCAGTTTTTAAAATTTCACGCAAATCGTGAGCTTACGAGCGTACCGGCGAAAAAAAATTTGCTCTTTTAGCAAATTTTTTTATCTGGCAATTTTACTCTTGTAAGGTGCTACGCCCGTAAGGTGGTACGCCTGGGCTTACGGAATTTTCCTTTAAAACAAACTAAGGTTACGCTCTTAAGCTGACGATTTTACGCACAGTGTAGACCGGCCCTTTAGCGTACGAGAAATTTTTTTTGATTAGAAGTTTAATGGCTAAATGTTGAAAACTCTAACTAAAGCGGATTTTTGTTGAAAATTACTTAGAATGGTCTCCATGTTTGCAATTAGACTGCTAAGAAGAAAGCAAATTGCATTGTCAACCGTTCACTGCATCGACTAAGAAAGAAATATTGAGTAGCGCCAAATGACAAGAATAGTAATACACTCTTTTTACAAAAACAATTTTCTAAGAACATGAAACTCGTTTTTGGTCAAAATTTAAGAACAAATCAAAAACAATGCTAGCCTCGGCAGCAAAATAAACCAAAAGCAAACGAAAAAAATTCAAATAAAAGAAACTATATTTTGCATTGATTCAAAACGGTAAAATTTTAGTGATTTTCTTGCGTCTTCAAGCAAAATTGCAACTATTCCAAGAATATAGAGCGTTGTTTGAGAAATTTTTTTGGTAGTCGTTCGAAAAAAACGCTTTTTTTAAGTTGAACGACTGCCAAAAAAATTGTACAATGCTGCAAAAGCAGGAAAAAAGGCTTGACTCAGGCCGACAGAGCATTAGAAATTAAACGCTGTTGCAAACACTGTCGCTAAAATTGGCTTCGATGCTTTGCTTTGTAGAGTACACTTGAGATTTAGAGAGGTACCGTCTAGGCTCGGGCTTTAACTCGTTGTAATTTTGACGTCACCATCTTATGATATCACAAAGTGATAAGTTTAAAAAGATACTGCTTGAAGTCGCTTTTATTGAAGAAATAAAATCTTCTTAAGGTAATAAAGAAGTGCACCAAACGTTTTTCCACAATTCTCTTATTTGCAAAAATACCATTTAATACGCTTTATTCGTAGCATTGGCAACCCTGCATTTCGCAATTTTGTGACATCAGAAAAGGCTGATTTTGCAAAATTTCTTACCGACTTTAAGGCCCTGTCACACTAGTGCGTATGAATGAGCGTATGAAGAGCGTATGATACGCACAAGTTTTCAGCGCATTGTTGTGCGTATAACAAAATTTTTTTTTGGTGTCACACTGCTAACGAATGAGTAGCGTATACCAAGCGATGGTTGAACGATAGGGAACGTACAAGTAGCGTATGTGAGTGTATGTTCTGCGTACGTCGAACGTAAGAGTAGCGTTTGCAAACGAATGCGAAACGTATGAAGAGCGTATGCTTAACGTCAGTGTAGCGTATGAGCGGCGTATACGCACCACAGTTTTTCAAATCATTTGACTCATTGTTTCAGTTGAAATTATTCTGCCAAAATGCCGAAGCGGAAGACACAAAGATCAAAAACGGCTCTTACCTTTGCTAATATCGAATCTATCGATTCACCTGCTTTGAATGACGATCGTCCAGAGGAGATTCTTGGTGCTACTTCTGGGCCTAATTCTCCAGTTTCGGAGCAAGAGTCTTCTCCTTCACTGCAAAACCCTACAAAGAGTGAAAAGAAAAGCAGGGCCAAGAAGAAGGACTTTAATCCAAATCCCGAAGATGAAGACAAAATGCTTGATTTTATTAGAGACAATCCCGTGCTATGGAATTTGAAAATGACTGATTATCGGCGAAAAGATAAAAGAGCTAAATTATGGGTCGATCAGGCTGAGTTAATGGGAAAGTCTGTGGAAAATTTGAAGGGTTGGTTTAGGTCTCTGAGAGACACCCACACACGTTTGCACAAGACGAAGAGCGGTAGTGGTGTGCCACAATTTACCGAAAGAGAGGAATGGATTATTACGAAACTTTTCTTTTTAAACTTAAGTTTTACGGTTTGCAGCATGTGTGAACAGAGTTGCGCGCGATGATTTCTAGGCAATGTTAAGTACAGCCCACTATGATACGTTTCATACCACAATACTGCGTCAAAGCATTCGAAACTAAAGCACACTGCAAGACTCGAACTGAAAAAAATCAAGTGAAATCTTTACTATATTCGCACTTCGATAAATACCGATTCGGGTGTTATAAGATGGCAAAGCGGCCAAGTGGAATGTCTCAGCGACGGCGGATCGTTTGCAACTTGTGTCAAATTTGATCGTCTTGGGAATTGAACCAGGTCTCCCGCGCAAAATTCGGTATTCAAGAGAGGCACGACTACCTGTAAGGCCTTCATTCTAGGCAGATGATTGTTATCGGCGTGGTTTCATGTATTGCAACTGCATTAAATAACATTGTTGCAGCATTGAAGAAGATTTAGTTATATTTCAAACTTTGATAGCATACAAACGTGATGCATATCACATTAACGTGGTGTAGGACATGACATTTTACAAATTTTTACAAAATACAGTCTGTTTGTTTACAATCTAAATCATCTGGTCTTGCCATGGTACTGCACCTGCTTCCGAATTCACCCAGTGCTTAAGCAGGTTTCTTATCTTATTTCCTTCCTTGTTTCGTGACGTGTTGCTTCCAGGAACTATGTTCGTGTCTTCTAAGTTTTTGTTCTGCCTCCATGCCCCAGGGATGAAATCAGTGTTGATGTCTTCTGGACGGTCTATCATCTCATTTTGGATAGAGGGGTACCGTATCCTCATCAGATTATGCAGAACAATGCAGGCTTTCACGATGACTTTAACTGTGGATGGTTTATGTCGCATGGTAGTAAGTAGAACCTGAAAGCGGTTTGCCAATATGCCAAAGGCATTCTCCACTACTCGTCTGGCACGTGACAGTCTATAGTTAAATATTCTCTCATCATCGTTCAAATTTCGTTTGCTGTATGGCTTCATCATTGTCTCTCGGAGAGCAAATGCATCATCACCGACGAAAAAATATGGTACATCCTGGTAATCATGCGGTAGAGGATCTGGAAAAGGCAATCCAAGGGATCTGCTTTCTGCAAATTCTTTCAGCTCAGAACCATTGTATATCTGCGCATCAGATGCAGAGCCTGTACCGCCAAGGTCTGCCCAGGTAAATTTGTAATCTGCGTCGACTAGAGCGAATAGCACGATTAAATAGAAATGCTTGTAGTTGTAATACTGGGATCGCTTTTGAATGGGCACTTGCATGCAATATGTTTTCCGTCTAGAGCACCACACGTATGGGAAAAATTCCATTTTTGAAGAAATTTCTCTGAAACTCGGAGCCATTCCTGTGGAGTGGTGGGGCAGTTCATCACCTCTGGCAAGTACTCATCTACTATGGCTTGACACACTTCTCGCACTATGACAGATTGCGTGTTATGGGGTACCCGCCACCCATATCGCATTGACATATAACTGCTGCCAGAGGCAAGGTGTCGCAAAGTCAATGCAAGTTTTAGGCCAGGTTCCAGCGGGGCCCTGCAGCTAGTATGTCGTTTGGCGATCCTGGGACCCACTCTCTTAAGCAGTTCATCATACATCTCTGGAGGCATACGTAAAAAGTTTTTGAAGGCTTTCTGGTCCTCATTTCTCAGTTCTACCATAAGCTGGTCATAGAGCCCATACTGGCGTCGCCTACCAATACATGATTTAACCCAACGAACACGTCTCTTTCTCTGTTTCCTCTTCCTTTTTTTCTTAAGATAGTAAATGGCCAATTGAAGTAGATCTAGCTGGTGTTGAAGCACAGTAATATCCATTTTTAAAACGAAACGGAAACAATTGTACAGTACCGTTTTATTCACTAAAATTATGAGAAGTTCAAACGTTTGAGATACGTTACTCGTACGTTCAATATGTTATGCATTCGTTAGACACTCGTTGCAAGGACGTTACGATTCGCTCTTCATACGCTAGCTTGACTGGTCAGCATACGAGAAGCGTACTCGACCTATGAGTAACGTACCGGTAGCGTACTTCTGCGTACCTGAAACGTACTTCTAACGTATTCAACGTACGCTAAACGTGTCTGCAACGTATAATTCATACGTCGGCATACGCTGAAAAGTTACGTGCATGCACGTAACTTTTTTTCAACTTCTGCGTATGGCTGCGTATGTCAACGTATTCCGACGTATGCGAGCGTGCTTGTAACGTACCCTTAACGTGTTTCAGCGTATATCAACGTATTCCAAAAATTTGGTCATACGCAAGCACACGCTCATTCATACGCACTAGTGTGACAGGGCCTTTAGGCTATTGCCTAATTGTAACAGGAGGATGCAACGGGAATTTTCGGTTATTGAGTCGAGCAGCTACCTAGTTGGTAGATAGTCAGTCAATGGTACAGGGTGCTCTGCATAGCTTTATCTAGGTTAGATGTTAAAGGTGCTAAATTTTTTAATTCTAGAAAGAAAGTATTGACGGTGTACGGAATCGACTTAAATGGTTCAATACTACAGCAATAATTTAAAGACAATCACTGGAAACTAAACATTAGGTGTTGCTTAAATCGAATTTTGAAAGAGTCAAATGAATCAACGGTACAAGACGTAATTAAAACAAGGTCTAATATCAATCTTCCTTGGCGCGCAAGTATTTCTACCACGTTGGTCCAAAATAATGTGCCTACTTTTCACGCTTGGATCAAAAAGTACACCGCAGATTTCATGCTTCGATGTATTAATTCCTGCTACATGTGGTTCTGTGCGCAATAAGATCAAGTGACTTTAGGTCCGATGCATACAATAATCATTTTACGAGCTTGCACCAGAATACTTAGCTTGTACAATTTTGTGTGTTTGGGTATGATTAGATTCTATCTTGCTTAAAGCTTTTGTGTGTTTGGGTATGATTAGCGTGTAATTGTGTTTTTATGCCTTTGTACTGCTGGACAGATGTTTTTTGAATCCATGAATAAATATTTCAATATAATATACTGTAACGCAAGATTTAGTGGTATCTTAAATTTGGTCTTTTCTGCTGCTTTTGGTGTAATAAGGTAAGCAGTTTAGTGCTAAATTTACAATTAACTCTTGATGTTATACCAGTAATTAGTATTGTACTTGCGTTATATTTCTGCGTCTAATATTGTTTGGTAGCCAAGAATGGCAGTACGGTACGTTTAGAATTTGTGTACTACGTACCTCGCACCTTCAACCGTACCAGCGTACCGTACTTCAGTTCAATTTTTGAAGTGTATCGTACCAACGTATGGTACCCATACCATTCCAAAAAAGGCGTACCGTCCTTCCTAGCAAAAATTGAAGCTTAGCGTACCGTACTGTTATTCTTGCTTTCAACTACTCGCAACTTTAACTGACTTTGAAATCACTAGTCTATAAATCAACGATGTCAATTCACTCATTTAGCGTCGGCTTCAGCTGTCTTTTGCCTCTGCATACAAAAACCCGGTGCAATGTGCGAAAAGTCTGGGATTTTTAATTCAAACAGCGTACCAACGTACCGTACCCGTACCATTACAAAAAAGGCGTACCGTACCAGCGTACCGTACTTCTTAGCAAAAATTAAAGCGTAGCGTACCGTACTGTTATTCTTGCTTTCAACTACTTGCAACTTTAACTGACTTTGAAATCACTAGTATATAAATCAACGATGTCAATTCACTCATTTAGCGTCGGCTTCAGCTGTCTTTTGCCTCTGCATACAAAAACCCGGTGCAATGTGCGAAAAGTCTGGGATTTTTAATTCAAACAGCGTACCAACGTACCGTACCCGTACCATTACAAAAACGGCGTACCGTACCAACGTACCGTAACCGTACCATTCCAAAAAAAGCGTACCGTACCTGTACGACGCGAAAATTATTTCTGTCTGCCTTGATCAACACGCGTTAACTGATTGATCTTTATTCGATTTTATTGTCAACGGTTTCTGTAAAAATAACAGAACGTAAATTAGCAACAACTGAAAAATTACTAAAGGTGTAAGAAATCACTGCGTCAAATGATCACGCCTCAAGTAGCAGTTAACAGAACACATGCTACATAGTGTAATCGTGGAATCGTGATGGAATCGTGATTCGGCCAGGACCACTAGTGTGTGATTTTGCCATTATCATAGTGCATGTAGAAGACGAATCAGGAAAAATCATTCTTAGGTAACAAATGGTCCCTCTGGCTACGTTGGAAGCGTCGGAAAAAAAGTGCAATTGCCACTGAATCGAGTCTTCCACTTTAGGCCTGTAGCAACGTGGAATTCTGACTTCGTGAAGACAAGTCAAGCCTTTAACCCACGATAGCCATCGCTTAGCATAAATTCCGGTGATAGGCTCGTCCCAGTCAAACTTCTCGCGGCATATTTCACGGTACAAAAGTCTGGCCAACAATACGACCGGTGCTACAAATCCCAAGGGGTCGTAGAGGGAATTTGTAATGGCTAGAATGCCGCGTTTCGCTACTGGAGAGTCTGGCAAATCTGTAGTGAAAAAGAATTCGTCGGTTGTTACATCCCAGCTGATGCCTAGCACACGTGACTGAGGAGTCATTGAGGGCATCTCGCTTTTAGCAGCCTTCGACTTTTCATCCTCTGGGATAGTGCTCATCACTTTGTCACTCGAAGAAAGCCATTTAGTCAGTTTAAATCCTCCCATTGCCATCAAATCTCGCAAGTTTCTAATCAAGCTAATTGCTGCTTCTTCACAGTTTGCTCCACAGAGGCAATCGTCAACATAGAAGCTTTTCAAAACAATTTCAGAAACATGAGGATCAAAATGTTTCCCAAATTGCCGAGCTGTTTCCCGAAGACAAAATATCGCAATACTAGGCGACGATTTGGCGCCAAACAGGTGTACCGCCATGCGATAAATTGCCGGCTCATCGTTGATATTACCATCTGGCCACCAATAAAATCTCAGTGCATCCTTGTCCGGTGGTGAAACACGGACCTGGTGGAACATGGCTTCCACGTCAGAAATGATGGGAACTAGCAATTTCCTAAAACGGAGCAAAACAGCGACAAGAGAATTTGTCAGATCAGGACCTTCCATCAGGCAATCGTTCAAACATTTAGTACCAACTGTGGCCGCACAATCATAGACAATGCGAACTTTGCCAGGTTTTTTAGGATTTAAGACGGGATGGTGAGGTATATACCAGGTTTTGTGCTTTGCATTAATTTCTGCCACCGGCACAGGCTCAGCATAACCGGAATCCAAAACCGCTTTCATTTGATTACAGTAATTGGCTTTGAGATCAGAATTTTTCTGCAATCGCCTCTTTAGGCCTTTAAGTCGTTGCAGCGCCATGTCTTGGCTCCGCGGTAACACATCAGCATCATTACGCCATAAAAGGGGCAATTGATTGTGGCCGTCTTCATACTTAAGATTTCGCACCATCATGTCGTAAGCAATGGGATCTTCCATGGAATACCTTAAACCAAACTCAAGCATCTCATGATGATCGCACAGTAACTTCATAAAGCCTTCTTTGTCGTAAAGACTTGCATCACCTGTACGTGAAAACATTTCACCTTCGTCAGTCAAGATCAAGTCATGAAGATCTCGAACGTCTGAAGGCCACATAAGTCCTCGGACTATAAAACTAGAAGCAGGCGTTGCCTCTGTCAGTGGATGGTTCAGCCTCGTGCCACGAAGCATCCAGCCAAAGGGCGTCAGCACAGCGTCTGGGCTTTGCTGAGGGTCTGGAGAAAAGCGACTCTCCAAGCATCGGTGGGCCTCCACAAAATCATTTCCTATGAGAAGCGTAACAGAACCTTTCTCAACTTTAGGCAAAGAAACGCCATCAAGATGAGGGTACATTTGTAAGCTTTGAACCTCAGGAACGGCTGAAGGCACGACAGGAATATCTTCCACCACAACAACTTCCGTCATGCTCATGTTAAAGGAATCGTCTAAAGACGAAACATTAAAGGCAACCAAAGCACCTTCAAGCCTGTTTGGACCTTTGTCAAACAGTGTTTGAACAGCCAGCTTGACTGGCGTTTTAAGCAGGTCAACACCAAGCTCTGTCGCTAGACGGCGCTCGCAGAACGTTCTGTCGGAGCCCGAATCAAGCAAAGCGTAGGTGTGTATGATCATATTGCCGCTGCATACCTTCAACGGGACAATGTCCAAATAAGCGCCATTTTTACGGTGCGTCCTAGCAGCAGCGGTGCAAGAAGTGGCAAGAGATTTCGTAGTCGCACTATCTGGCGGGCTACTGACTTTGATAGAGTTTGATTCAGCACCAACCCTCGAATCACTTTGGGACTGTTTTTCAGTGTACTCTGGGGGGTGTAAAATGGTATTATGCGAAGAGCTACCACAGCGCTGTTTTTTACACAGGAGGCCAGACGTACACGTAGCTGCAAAATGACCAGGGTTTAAGCAAACCCAACACAAACTGTGCTTCTTTACCACGTCACGCTTTTTAGCATAAGCCAGCGAACGAAACTGAGGACAGTGGTAAATATAATGAGATTTTGCGCAATGCAAGCACTTCCTGGGCACAGCCGGTTTTGTCTCAATCGAGGTCAGTGCGTTAAAGGCTGACGTGGTCTTAGTTCTCTTAGATTGGTCACTTTTAGCAATACCTCGAGATTGATCGCTTTTAGCCAAATTTTTTGATTGCTCAGTTTTAGTTGAGCTTTGAGCAAACAACTTCAGGCCAAACACCAAATTAGAAATTGTAGCTTGCTCCTCGACAAAAAGTGCCAAATCTTTAAAAGTGACTAAGCGATCACAACGTGAGCTAATTCCCACAGTATTGTTCACCCATTTGCGTTTTAGATCTGCGGGAAATTTGCTGGCAATAGACGTGAGAAATGGCACTGAGTCCAAACTCGTGGCCAATCTATCGTCAGCCAAAGCATAGCGACACCTCTTCATAAGCACAGACAGCTTGTTCAGTCCATTTGCTACATCCCGCTCCATCTTGGGAAGCGCGAGCAATTTCTCCTCACAAGCCTGTGCTATGACATAAGGTTGACCATAACGTCGCCGCAACTCTTCCCAGGCAAGATCATAAGCGCACTGACCGTCATGAATGTCGGCAAAATGTTGAATATTGTTGGATACTTCAATTGAACAATGCTGTAGCAAATAGGACATTTTTGTCTTTGATGGAAGCCAGTCGGCAATATGGCATCTGAAGCGGTTATAAAATGCCCAATAGTCCAGCGGATCACCTTCAAATTTCTTAACATTAGGCTTAGGGATAAGCGGATCAGAGTAATAACCACGCCATGGGTCACCATAAAGTTGTTGGCCCATAAAGAAAGGCGGTTCGTTAGGACTCTGAGAATGAAAAGTCGGCCGAGCTGTATAGTTCAAACCTCCTCGCGGGGCAGGTTGATAAACTTGTGCGGCATTGAATCCAACGGACGTGCCAATGTCAGCCGGTGAGGTGTACATAGGGCCGTAATACATAGAGCATGGCTTGGTACATGAGAACTAGATCCCACCACATTCTCTTGCTGACTAAACTGACGTGCCAGCATGGTATCTTAACAGAGGTACCTAATTCAGCAGGCGAGGTGTACGTAGGGCCGTAATAAGAGCTAGGCCCAGCCGTACTGTTTTGCCGAGTAAACTGATGGGCTTTAGCGGCTGCAGTACTAAAGCCAATAGAAGGTCGAACTTCTGTTCCTGCAGGGCGTGTCTGCGTAAAGGTCACAGAGGTTATGTGGCCTGCAAGCACTTGATTAGAATCAGGAGAGGTAACTGCACTGGATGCTAAAGAAAGATTTGGCTTAGTGGACTGAGCAGAGGTAACAGGTCTAGGTAGGCCTAGAACGCTTTCGCCTTTTCGAGGGAGAACGGCGTCATCGCTGTCCGAAGTCGACAGTTCGTCTTCAGTGTCCCTTTGAGTTTGATACAGAGACGTTTCCAGCTCGGCCCTTTTGATCCGCCTGTCATATTCGGCTTTGATCTGTTGGCGGCGCATGCGTTCCATTTCTTCTTCCTCTCGCAATTTTTCTTCCATTTGAGATTTCTCCAAGTGGACGAACTTCAACTTAATGCCAGCCGATTCTAATTTTGCACTAGCAGTGGAGGAAGTTTTACTTAATCTAGATCGCTGAGACCTCTTAGAAGATTTGGAGGGGATAGAATGACCACTAGGTTTTGACAGAAACGGGTCGCCAAGTCCATATACGCTTCTTAGTGAAGCACTTCCTAGTGAAGTATTTGGCAGACCAGACATTGGCTCCGATGCACTTGGCATCGTACTCAACTCGGAAGTTTTCGATTCCTGAACAGGCAGGATTTTGGAGGACTGTGGCTCAGATGAACTTGTCATTCTATTCTCCTTGGCTAGGGAACTTACCTCAGGCAAAGAAACAAATTGAGCCGTATCTTGCTGAAAATGAAATCTCTCTAACCATTTGTTAATTTCTAGTTTAAAATTCCAATAACGTTCATCTACATTATGTCTAGTGAGAGATGTGCCAATAATCACGTCACAATCACCAATGCTTAAATTTGAACACAGGGAATTAAACTGATTGTAGGCCGAATTAACATTATCCCTTAGCTCGTTAACACTATCGCAATTGTCGGAAGCCAATACTATCTCAGCCTGTTTGTACCATTCACCAAGTGAAGCCACAACCCTTTGAACACTTTCCCCTGAGTCCATGCCAAGTCTAAGGCCGCTCCTCAATTTCATAAATAAATAACACAAACACTATATCAAGCACTCTAAGCCAACACAGCAAATACAACAAAATACTAGCAATTAATAGCAAGAATATACAAGCTAAATTGGATTTAAAAACACCGAAGGGGCTCGTCCGAGATGTTACACCACAAACCGGAAAACTAAACGAAGGGACTGTCCTGTCAAGTTAGAAAGTTCAATCCTACCGTTCGTGTGTTTCAGAAAATTGAAAAACGTCTCTTCAATGAAGAATTCGGAATTTCACGCAAATCAGAGTAGATATTTCTTGGAAAACCATCGAAACTTTGAACGACGCGAAAATTATTTCTGTCTGCCTTGATCAACACGCGTTAACTGATTGATCTTTATTCGATTTTATTGTCAACGGTTTCTGTAAAAATAACAGAACGTAAATTAGCAACAACTGAAAAATTACTAAAGGTGTAAGAAATCACTGCGTCAAATGATCACGCCTCAAGTAACAGTTAACAGAACACATGCTACATAGTGTAAATAGAAAGTAATTACTAACAATTAACCAAGCATAAATAATAAACGAGACAGTGCAGCATCACATAATACGACTCACCGATGGTTTCTTCTTAAAGCAGACAAATCCAAAATCTCCAAAATAGAGCTGTACTTCAAACTCACTTTACAACTGCAAGGGACCCCGGGAAGTAGGAACGCGAATTAAGAAATATAAACCCCAGTAAAACAATAGGTCAAAGGGAAGGCGAGCAACAGCTCTTAAAACAAAGCCCAAGGGAAAACAAAACGGGAGCCACCAGGACAAGTCCTTTAGTATCGAGGAAGGACTGCCAAGATAATCAACTAATAAGATGTGGATCTGAATACAGTAAACTGATAGAATTCTCACGACTCCACGTAAAATACCTATGTCCTTCCTGGACAACTAACAGTATCGACTGACCCCAAAAAAGGCGTTAAAAGCACGAACATTGAGTGTAAACAATTTGAAAATTGCGTAACAGCTAATTACGTGCAGTTAAAAAGGCGAGATAAATCTCTTGATTTGCAATAGTTATCACCACGTGTACGCTAAAACTTAAATGCAGCTAAGCCTGAGTTCGAAACCAACCAAGTATAGAAAAGCAAACTGAAACGACGTAACAGTACCATTACAAAAAAGGCGTACCGTACCAACGTACTGTAACCGTACTATTCCAAAAAAGGCGTACCGTACTTCTTAGCAAAAATCGAGCCGTACCGTACCAACGTACCGTACCGTACTGCCATCCTTGATGATAGCATCGAGCTTATGAGGCCGTGTGGTAATTTTCTTTGCTTCCCACGCTTCCAAGCCATGTCTTCATTGCACCGTCATAAGTGCAAAAATTGTTATTATTTCTTTTGTTTTGGGGGGGGTTGAGTGGTTTGACATTTTGGAAAAATAAACTGAACTGAAATAATCTAATACCCACAAGCAGAGTAGGGCAAGTCTGCAATTGCAGACTAACGCAAAAAAATGCGGATTTGCTGTGGACTTGCGGTTGCGAACTACTATTAATTTTAGTTCGCAATTCCGCGATTTTTATTCAAAATAATAACAAAATTGTTTTCTAATTTCGTAGAATATTTGTGCTTTTAACCAGTTAAACATGAAGATTCTTAGCGAGGCTTCAATTATTCTCAGCATAGTATAAATATCTTACACTAAGTTTGCTCAATTGTGACGTATGTCCGCATTTTTTGAGAGGTGAAGCAGAGCTGGGTAAGTACATTTGAGATCATAATAGTGATATCGTAAGCAAATGGGAATAATGCGAAACATAAAAATTGTTTTGAAATTTTATTTGAGTTTTCTCGGCGTGAAGGCATTACTTTCTTCCCCTTTTTATGGCCATGGCCCTAAACATAAAAAGGCAGCAGCTTTTGCCTTTGCAGAACTCTAGATATACTTCGCTCTAGCTCGTTTTGCCGTTATCGTATGAAATCAAAATTAGTCTCGTTTAAACCCTTGATGCTTGAGATTTAATTCGCAGTATATGTGACATCATTTAATGATGACGCCAGCGTCGCAAAGTAATTTCGATAAAATTAAACAAAAACTGGGAATTCTCCTACATACGCCATTTTAAGTTATTTGGCGTTTTGTTTGCGCTGAGGGCCCTCCACAAAAGTTCTGTATACATTTGGTCTACAGTATATCGTAAACGAATTATACTGTAAATATCGTTTCAACAACTTAACGTTTTACGAAACTATCTTTGATCCTTTGCGCAACATTGTAAAATTTGTATTGAATTGCATTTACTTGTTTTTGCTTATGAACAAATAAACTGTGACATCATAAGAAACAGTTAATAGTACTATAAAGCAAAATTGCGATGAATCATGCTGCAGTTGTAAATAAACACGATGTTTTTTAGTCTGAAATGGTTCTGAAATCTTACGCAAGTCGAAAAAAGAAATAAATAATAGGCTGTTTTTATACCTACTACTACACTGTGCCTTAACACAATACGCAAATAGTGCAACGGCCAAGTGTAGTACTTGGCACAATAAGTTGAGAGTTTGATTCTTCAACCGCTGAGGAGTTCCGCATGTAGGCACTATTGGCCTACATGAAAACACAATACTTTCATAAAAAAAAAATCCTGATTGATATCAACTTCCTGGTCGTCTTGTTGGGAAGAAAATAGAAATGTTTATGTGCATTTAAATATGCAGCCAATACACAATTTCTTAATTGTTATCTTTTTTCGACTTGTTTGCTGCGTCGACTTTTCCGACTTCTTTTTTTTTACTTTTCCTACTCGTTGCGGACTTACGTTTCGGACTTTAAAAATTATGCAATTGTGGACTTCAGGAATTACGTACGTGATTGCGTACTTGTGGTTACGGATTTAGCAATCTTGAAACATTGTTGCGAACTTGCAGTTGCGGATGAAGAAAATTGAAATTTTGATGCGGAGTTGCTAACGGCGAAGTTAAAATAAACTTGCTGTACCCGGCACTGCCCATAACTTGCCAACTGGTATAGCAGTGATTAGATAACCAAATCTGAAAATTAGGCTACTGGTACTTGTAGACCTACGCTTCCAGTACTGATCCAAAGTCACTTTGTACTGATCTAAGCCTTTCGTGATGTCACAAAATTGCGAAATGCAGGGTTGCCAATGGTACGACTTAAACGGATTAAATCGCATTTTGGTAAACAAGGAGACTTGTGGAAAAAGGTTGGGGGCACCTGACTATTACCTCAAGTATTTCTCATTTCTTCAAAAAAACCGATTTCAAACATTCTCTTTAACAAGAGAAAAAACTGGGAATTTTCCTACTATACCTAAGCAATCTTAAGTTACTTGGGCCTAGAGTTTTGCTTGCACTGAGAGCCCAACATTAAAAGTTGTCCACATTTGCTTTGCATTGTTAAGTAACTGTTCAGCAAATTTCAATGCAAAAGCTAAACGTTTAACAAAAATATCATTGGTTGCCTGCTTTTTCTTAGGAAATATTATCTTCAATGGCAGTTAGTGGCAGAAATTGTTTAGCATAGGTCTATCACCAAAATGGACTGTGACGTCAGTACGAAATAATTAATCGTAGATAAGCCTATTTGTTGCAACTTTTGATTGAAAAGAACTTTCTTTCATGGCTTTATGAGTTATCATTTACCGGTGCAATATGTCATGATATAACGTAGTTTAGATGCAATCTTGCCCTATGCTGGTAATTTTCTCTTCGTCCTTGCACCTGGGGCTGTACAGCTCTTTATGAAGAAATGACACAGTAATGAGAAACCACTGGCAACATTGCCCTTTTTTTTTTAGCTCGAAGTGATTTGGAACGCTAGAAGAAATTAAAAAGTTTTTTGCTGTTAATGCAACCTGTATGCAACACACATTCCCACATTTTTGTTAATTTCTTCGGAATGGATTAAGTTTTTGCATAAATTTATCGATTTAATATTTGGGTAAAGGTCAAAAAAGTCAAACTAACTCAGTTAATTTTTTGCAAAAAATAAACCTCAGCAGGTAATACATTGCAAACTTGATCTATAACACAACAACAGAAAATTTTGACTATAAGTAGAGACAAAATTGTGACTAAAAATGACTATAAGTAGGTGAATACAATATATTTTCCGGTTAGGTTTCCCCCCTCTCGCTGGAGGCACGGGGCTGGGTGCGAAGACCAAAGTGCTAGGAGATTTGGTAATTTTTTACAAAAAAAACTTAATTTTAGTCATATTTTGATAAAAATTAGTACTTTTAAGACGTGACACAAAAATTAGGCATTGCAGCAATGACTAAGCTTAGGGGAATGGGAAATAAACTTCTAGAATTATTTAATCAAAAACGTTATAGCCAATAGACTGTGGAACATATTTATTGAGAGGTTTCGGCTAATTTCTTTAAACCATTGTCAATTTAATTCAAGTAATTCCTTTAAACATTGTCAATCTTATTCAAATAACTTATTCTATTTGAATGAGGTTGACAATGGTATAAAGAAATCAACCGAAACGTCTCAATAAACATATTCTACAGTATTTTGGCTGCATTGTTTTTGATTAAGTGTCTAAATTGATGGCTGCGTAGATGGGTTATGAGAACAATGGCTAACTTTGGTCTTCTTACTTACAAGCCAGTCGATCATTAAATCCTGACTTATAATTTGAAAAAAACTCACAAGGATTAATTTAATTCGTATAAATTCGTATATCTTTTATGAAGATAATTGGGGGTGCGTGGCTAAAGGAATGAGATTTGAGAGATTTAATTGGCTATTAACTAATACTAAATAGCCCCATGCAATCCCATTTTTTCTCATTGGTAAAATCTAGAGTATGTTGAACATTTTCCAACAAGCGATCAAATTTGGTTGCTTATTTTTGGCTATTTTTTCAAGCTTTTACTAATATATTTTGTGACAAATTACCCCCCAAAATAAATGTTTCAAAAGATACTTTAAAACATTTTGAAGTCCATTTGCTGCAAAAAACTGGCTCAGCAAAACTTCTAAAAACTTCGCATAGCGCATTTTGGTCGATATATGCCAATACGCTACTGTTTCAAATGATGTTACTTTAACGACTTAGCGGAGAGAAGTTTTTCTTTGTTTTTTTTTTGTAAAATCCTTAGAAAATACCATAGTTATGAAATATTTACTTTGTAACCAGCAAATTCAAACATTGTTCAGCCCCTGTTTAAGTGTAGAGATGGTGAACAATTAGAGTATATAACAAATAATACGAGAATACAAAGAAATAATGCGAATATATAACAAATACTCGCATTTATTTATACCTTATTTGAGTAGGGTTGATATACGTTCTGTTATCGCCGGGAGTCTTGTTTTGAGACCTTATGCCGGTGGTTTGCCAGGTTGACCATTTTGTCTCGGAATTTAACTAATGATATAATTTCACCGCATGTTTTCCTGAAACTTTTTTTTTTATTGGTCTTCATCTTAAGCCCGCAGAATATCGTGGTTTCCTTAAGTTGAAGATCTTTCTTTTAGTTTTTTGAACTTCACTTCGAATCCGCAAAAAATTGCGGTTTTTCAGACGTTTAATTTTTCGACTTCATTATAAATTTGGTAGAAATTGCGGTTTTCTAGTTCTGCTGCGTTTTTCTAGTTCAAAATCATGGAAACTTAATGACTTACATTGAGCGAAAATCGAATCTGAAAATCGAAAAATTAGTTAACACAAAACACGTGAATAACTAAATATACGCAGAACAAAGTGACTGCAAAGTGACCCAGGCTAATCTGTAGTGGTCTTCACTTCTATTTTATGTTAAAATCTCATATAAAAGAAAAGTTAATTGCAGTGTTTTCCAGGGTTGAAATCGATAATGAAGAAGTAGAGAATCAATTCATATTCGATTATCCTTGAAAAAGTAGAGAATTTTTTATTTCGATGATGAAAAAAAAAGTAAAGATTAATTTTTACAGCGATCAAATTCAAATCAAATCTTTCATTATAATCGCTTTATTACGTCGAAGCGTGTAACGAGTTTGCGGGGCCTATCTCCCCGTGATTGCGCCCAGACAACAGAGCTTCTTTCGAAGAAATATTGCAGCTGTGGCGAGCCGTTGGCAACAGTGTGTCCGATTTGATCGACCCAAGATTTCCGCTCCAGAGACGAGCACGTTACCGCTATACCAACTGTTCAACGGATATTGATAATTATTTTAAGTTCAAAAGTCATTGCAAACTATCATATTATTTATATTTTAAAAGTAAGTTGTTACGACTACCAAGCTGTTAAATTACTGATAAGTGCTCTTGCATGTGAAACATAGGACTGTAAACCAAGCTTTGGATTAGTTATATTGCCAAAGTTTTTTATTTCTTCGTTACAGCACTCTGCGCTCAACCAGAATTTTAATAAACGAAGCCTCAACCCAAAATCAGATTTTTTTGAAAAATGTCTTTATTAAGCAACGTAACCAAATCAAATCTTTCATTACACTCGCTGCACAAGAGCGTGCACGCAACGAGTTTGTGGGGCCCATTTCCAACTCAATGCGACTGCCGGGCAGCACAACTCCTGTCGAAGAAAAGTCGCAGCGTTGGCGAACCGTTGGCAACACTGTGTGTCCGATTTGACCGGCTCGAGAGATGAACGCACTACCGAGAGACAAATAGAGACGAACATGTTACCGCTGGAGCATCTGGCTAGTTAATTAAGCCACGTGCTGAGCAAATTTGTGCAACTCAAGCATATCACAGACGGGGGTCTTGGAACAGAGTCTCCGCCCGCCGTAGGCCTTGGGAATCTGGGGACGAAGGTGCTATTTTAGCTTTTTTTAGCTGGATCTGGAAAAATCGCCATTTTAGCGCTATTCGGATAAAATATCACACATTTTTTAAGCTCTTTGAGAGAACGAAATTGCCAAGATTAGAAAGCCAATTGCAGAATTAAATTGCCCAGGCCATTTTTGACTTGCAATCAAGTCCAAAACATTTTAAACTCACGGTCCCTTTGCAGCCACTCTGACGCTACATGAGAGCGAAATTTTTTTTTTCGCTTTATCTGTGTTTATTTTTTGTTGTGGCGTGCCAATAAATAAACAATGAAACTGAAACTCTTGGCAGGGAAGGCTGAAGCCTCTTTATACCCGTTTGGTTGCGCCATTATGTACCGGTACAGTACTAGTAGATACCAGTTAAAACAGTGAGCTAAAAAATAAACTGCTGCATTATAGACCGGCAGACAATAAGGCGACCAGAAGAATTTTGATAAGCAAGCGAAAATACGAAGCTGTATGCAGAATCGTTATTGTTATTATTATTGAAGCTAGACTAATCTCGTAACTAGGCTGACACAACACCGTGTCACGTGTTACTTTTGCTTGTTTCGGCATCATGCTCACACGATTCCGTTCAGTCATTTTACATATCGTTGCGGAGTTAAAAGTGAGTCCGTTACGGAATTTTATACTGAAGCCTAGAGCTATACATTTTCGGCACAATTTCAAGTTATTTGTATGTTCTGTTGCAACAAAACGCTTGAAATGCTTGAAGCTATTTCTGTTTTACTAAAAAAAAGCTTATCGATGTAAAATATTGATTTACATGAAGAAAAAGCAGAAGAATGACACATACAATATTGAGAAAAAAATAGAGAATTTTTGCATTCGATAGTACAAAAGTTGAGAATAACGTTATTGATTAACGATTTTAATCGATATTTCCAACCCTAGTATTATCCTAAATATCATGTTGGATCCGTTATTGTCCCCGTCAATAGAGTTGGCTGGATTTCGTATGATCATTGTGTTTACCACGCCTCGCCATTTTGTTCCATCACATGCATCCTCTTCACCAGTCCATATTTCTTCATCTCATTCTTCAATTGCGTTTTCCACGTTTGTTTCGGTCTTCCTCTTCCTCTACTACCGCTCACTTCAAATTTTAAATCCTTTACTGTCACATTCTTATCGTCTTTCCTCAAAACATGACCGTACCACCGCATACTGCTTGCTTTAGTCATCCTATATAGAGACTCCTTTATGCCCAACATGTCCATCAACTTCTCGCTGTTTCTTCGATTTAATAACTTCACACTCCACATCGCTCGAATCATCGCTCTTTCTGTTCTTCTCAAAATTGCCATCTCTTTTTTCCTCAAGCACCATCCTTCACTTCCATACAACATAGCTGATCTTACACAACTTTGGTAAACCCTCCCTTTCATCTTTAATGAAAACCTTCTGCCTTTGAGTATTTCGCTGCGTTTCCTGAACTTGATTCAACCAATTCGTGTTGTAGATGTTACCGCTGTTTCGCACTTACCAGTTACATTCAACCTGTCACCGAGAACTTGCTTACAGTTTCCACACCATCACGCAGTATTTCATCTGGTCTCTTGAAGTTCTTTTCCACGCTTCTGCATTTCTTACAAACAAAATTTTTTTTCAAATAAACTGCTACTTCCTCTTATCCGTGCATCTTGCGTGGATCCACTTACCACATGCTGTACATAGCACCGAGTTAGACATAACTTTTGTTCCACACAAGCCACAAGGATCAATCTTACTGTCTAACGTTTCTTCCTCCATCCCACTCACCATCAACTTTGTCTTTCCGAGATTGACTCTCATCCCTTTGCTTTCAAACGTCTCTCTCCATTTATCAGAGTTCTCTCTGAATTCTTTCATAGTTTCCCTCATTAGTACCAAATCGTGTGCAAAAAGAATTTGCTTCATCCATTCTTTCCTTGAATTTTCCGTAACTTCATCTTTCACCATTGCAAACAACAAAGGTAGCAACACAAATTCTTGGTGCACACCAACTTTCACAGAAAATTCTTCCGACAGCCCCGATCCAACTCTAACTTCCGTTTCTGCTTCTTCACAAAGACTCATCACCACCTTCACCAGAATTTCGAGAAAACCTTTCTCTCTCATAGCCCATTCTATCACTCTTCTTGGTACTCTGTCAAATGCCTTTTCCAAATCAACAAAACACTTGTACATTTTTTTGTCTTTTGCTCGATGTTCTTCTTGCAGCCTCCGTACTAAGAATCAGGCATCCGTTTTACCTTTTCCGGGCATGATACCAAACTGTACTTCATCAAAATTAACTAATGCTCGTATTCTTTTACTAACTAAATTATTTACTAACTAAAATAAAATCAATTTCAGATTCTTTATTGACAGAATAAACGTTATCTTTCTTTTGTCCGTCTTCTTAAATCACGTGTTTGCCACACATAATTCTCTTTCGTCACAAAACTCATGTAGCATTCTTCCTTCTACATTTCTCTTACCTATACCATTTCCTCCGTGAACACCCTCGAAACCTTCTATCTCTTTACCAACATGTCCATTAAAATCTTCCAGTCTGAATACCACTTTACCAGGATTCTGTAACTTGCATTCACCTGCCAATTCGTCATAGAACCTGAGCTTCTCTTCAATTGGCCTTCCTGCTGGTGGTCCAAACGCTAATATTACTCGTATGACTTGTTCTCCAAACCCTAACACTACCACCATAGCTCTGTCACTTTTCCTCCGGATATCTACCACCTTCTCACATAGCTCTTTTTTTACCAAAATTCCAACCCCTCCGATACCAGAGCTGTTTCCAGACCACCACAATTTAAAGCTTTGTCCAAAAATCCCGAGAAATCGAGTACCGTCGTTTTTCCACCTTACTTCTTTTAAGCCGCATGCATCCACTTTCTTTTTCCTCAACTCTTCACATACCTCCACACCTCTTCCAAAAAGACTTCCCACGTTCCAACTTCCAAGTCTGATAGAAGAATGTCGCTGAATTTTCGAACTAGCCCCTCTGCCTAAAGCCCAAGCGCTCCAGATTGCAGATTGACGATCAGTGGTAACCCTGGAGTGACTACTCAATTGACCGAGCGAGACAGCCTGCCCAAAGGGCCGACTTTCTTCTACGCTGTTAGCTTTTACTTGTTATTTTTTATTGAAGCATACATTTATGGAGCAAAATTTCTACGGAGAGCATGCCCTTGCTTACCTCCCACCTCAGTTTTAAGACTTAAGTGGTCTCGAGACGCAAGTCTCTCCCACAGTTTTCTAACGTGGTACAAAACTATACTGACATAGTTTAGCCGACCAGCCGAGGCCGTTACCGTGTAGTGGAACTAGAACCCATATGTCAGAAATTGGTATTTGCAGCAAGACCAGAGTATTTATGCCTCACATATAACTACATGAGCGGCTACTCAAAGTACAAAGGTACTACCTGTCTGCACATACCTACCATACATATCTAATCAAAGATATCTAAAAAAAAACTGAAAGAAGCTTAACCTACAAATTTGTTACTTACTCACTGTAGTGCGATTCCAGTTGTAAAACTTGCCAGTTGGTCGATCGAGCGAAAACGCGTTCGTCTCTACGGCGGGAGAACTAATAAGGTTCAAATTTCAGGCTGGTCAAATTGGACACAGAGTTGCCAACGGCTTGCCACCGGTGCGATGTTTTTGCGAAAGATGTAGTGTTCTCCAGAACAAGGACGCGGAGGCGGGCCTCGCAAATTCGTTGCACCCTTCGGCATAATACAGCGAATAAAATAATGAAAGATTTGATTGATTTGAACCGCAATGAGTCTAGATTTAAAATTGGGGCAAGTCGCCTTTGGTTTCCTGATTTTTTAATGTACACCAGTGGTTCTCGACCGTTTTTAGCATCAGAGCCAAACTTTAAACCTCAAGATTGCAAAGAGCCGCATGCAAAAAACACAAGTTAAAAAGGGAATCCGGTACTTATAACCAAATCAACGCAAATTAAAAAGGAAAACCGGTACTTATACTTGCTGTAATACGCAGAAGCGTGTAACGAGTTGGCGGGGCCCATCTTCGCGTCATTGCGCCCGGGCAACACAGCTCCTTTCAATGAAGTGTTGCTGTGGCGGCGAGCCATTGGCAATGCTATGTTCGATTTGACCGGCCCCAGATTTGAAACTTAGACCTCGACCAACTGGCCAATGATACACATAACCAAATGCTAAAACTACAGTCAAGGTTTTGTGGCGCCATAAAAACAGGAGATAAATATGTAGACAATTAGTGAGGGGCACAAAATCCCCAAATTTATGGTAATTTTCAATTTTAAGGAATCGAGCTCAAGGCTACTTTGTTGTTGTATCGCATATTTATCCTTCTATCATCGGACAGCGTCAGACACTAACTATAGGACGATCCGGACACTTTTCCTTGCGATTACTACTTCAATACTTCATACTTGAAAGAATCCGCACCTGCTTAAGAGTTACTAGCATAAGTGGGCAAGTTAATGCAAAACGTTAGCTTCGTTAACCCCTAGTCCGTTAACAAACTTCACACCTCCGTTAACGTTAATCCGTTATTTTCAGCTTTAATTAACGGAAGTTAATAAAGTCCGTTAATTCGTTAACATTTTGCGTGTAATTTACATTTCTGTTTGTTCACTCGCTTCTAGAACACGTATTGACGTTGTTAAGCTAATTGTAAAGAAATGTTTATTGCTATGACGGTCTTTTTGCGTTTTGGAAGTTATATTTAACAGTCTAATCTAATTTCAAGATAAAAATAAGTTCAAATGCACTAACGAAGCTGCGATAGGAAAATCTTTGGAAATTGCGAACAGCGATGATTAATACACCTATGAGGCTGCAGCTTATTATGTACCACAAAAAAGAGCTCCTTTCGTCGTTTTCTTCTATAAAACTCGTGCTAATGCGCAACAAGTGTTACCAGTGCAAACTGGTTTGTACCGGTATGATGAAAGAATAGTGCAAGATATTAATGATAAAAACTTTAACGAAGTTAACAGAACTTAACGGAAGTTAATTTAGTCCGTTAACATGAAAAAACTTTTTAACGGATTAACGAGTTAGTGAAAAAGTTAGCTTCGTTATTAGCGGATTAACGATTAACGGACTTGTGCCCACCTATGGTTACTAGTGATCCAATGATCCTGTAGATTTCTTCAAATTCTCTTCACTGAATTTGCTGCTAGTTCAAAGCCACCAATAAGCAGAGACAATCATCGTAAAGCGTCTTATCCAAACACGTAAAAACGTAACCGCGGTGCAGGTTGGACTCTGATCATGCAGTCAGGGTCGTCGAAAGAATGATGTCTTTACCCTCTTGACCACTATCAACGGTAATTTGACAAATGAAATTAAGGGGGTACAAAACTTAAACTCTTAAGGTGCATGCAATCCAACACATTTTGCACACCCTCTACCAACAAGCGTTTGACCAGAATTTTTCAAAAGAGGGGGCAAAGCCTGCGAGAGAGGTTTCAGGAAGTGCATCGTATCCGGGCCCAAGAGGACCTATAAGTTTTTGAGCACTCAAGTAGTTGCTTCAGCTCTCAATTAGTCGAAGTTCGGTGTACATGCAGGCAAAAGCTGGCCGGATTTCTGGTGAATGCTTTGTTGGTTTTCACCTAATTTGTAATAAAAAGCTGACCAGGTTTTTGTTTTCACCCTATTTCTGACAAAAAGCTGGCCGTGTTTCCGATGAAGAGTTTTTTTTTAGTCTTCACCTAATTTCCGGCCCTGACATGGATAAAGAAGTCCTATATCACTCTTCGCAAACCCTGATAAGATTTCTCTCTGAGGACGGGGGAGGGTGTTTGAACCCAAACATAAAATTTCTAAGCGTTTCAGTCCAGATAGGGGTCTGGGCGTTTTTGTAATTTTTCGGAAAAAAGTTGGATGACATTTCAATGCCAGTTGGATGACATATCGCTCGTATGTAAAGCCATTTAAAAGAACCAATCGCTAAGATTTGCGGATTACTTCAAATACGAAAAGTACGTGGATCATCGTATAATTTACGCCTGACGCTGTTCAGTGAAAGTAGGAAAAATAAGTAAAAGATTTGAAAGCCTTTTCACAGAGTTAAATCGCATATTATCTTCTTTAGCTTTCCCTGCCCCATTGCTTTCTGGTCAAGTATAAAACACGATTAGAAGCATGCATATTTGGGCTAAAATTTCTAAGTGACTTGGCAAAAAGGGAGGTACTTTAACCTCTCTAGCCCTCTTGGATACGCTACTGCAATCAATTACCCATGTGACTAGGAAAATTTGCCCCCAAAAGCCAAAAGCAAATATAAAAAAATTTAAATTTTTCTCAAGCTCTGTTTTGAAATCGAATTTTGCTAATTTCCAAAAGGTAATTTCCAAAGGTTGTGCATTTTTTTCATTATAGTTAGCAATGAAAATGTTGGTCTGTCTTCAGCAGGGCTGGCATAAATCAAAATGCTGGTCACGTGTGATATTACCTACCGTAGAGCAGTCCCGACAATCTAAGGAGCCAAAAATATTGAAAACAATTAACCTGCACAACTTTGCGGAAGGACCTACTGTAACAGATTAACTAAAAACAAAAAATGAAAAGAAGGGCCCAACCGAATAAGATTATAAAGCACATTATCAGCACATAACCGCTAAGTGAATGACCAATTAATTGGGAAAGGGAAGCTTTTGGTTGAGTGAAATTGCATGTTAATGAGTAGCTAGATTTTAGTCAATCTTTTTTTTTCAGATAATAGTAACAAATATCCCAATTAGTACCCAGTAAACAGTAAAAACGGCTTCTGACCTCTTATTCCAAAAAAAGGTGGTAAATTGTTGAAAATTGGAGGAAATTTATTCCATAAGATCGTAGCATTGGTTTTACTTTTAATGAAGAATGATTCTAATTTCGGTATATTTTTGATAATCAGTTGTGCAAAACCATTTGGATCCGAAAATGATATTTTCAAAAAGTTGGTGAGAGCCGCAATAAGGACCGGTGAGAGCCGCATACTGCTCTAAGAGCCGCAATTGAGAATCACTGATCTACACAGTGGTTTAAGTCAGCAACTACCTATCTCATTTTAGCAATAGACTTATTACTACAGCAATAGCCTATTTCAAAATGCACCCAACAGCGTTTTTGTAGTTTTTCGTATTTGAATAATATACAGTTTTTTGGTCTTGCGTAGGTTATTTTTCAGTTATATTGCTTACCATGATTTCAAATGCTAAAAGGTTTGTCATAAACATTCATGCTTTGCATTATGTTTTGATTTTGTTCCTGTTCTTATGGTTACTAATGATTGCGGTGTTACAACGTGATGGAGATGTTACTCAAAAATTTTTAACCCACAGAAATTTGAACTTGATTGATTCTGTACGTAAATTTGTTTTCAAAAACTCCACCGGAAAAACAAAAATAACAGAATATTTAAAAAAATTGCGTGATTCTTATTACTGTGAAGTTACAACTATTGGCTGCCTATCATCTCTCACGAAACCAACCAGCAAAAGTGACATTGTGCGAATTAAGTTTCTTTCGTTAATGACGAAAGAACGGTGTTTCCAACAGTGTCCTTCCAGTTTGTTGCCGCTGTATGTAGGATTGACTAGCGGAGACTTATGTATGTGCACTTGGATGATTGATGATCCATTTCGACTTCTAGGCAAGGATAAGTGCAGTTCGAAATGTCCTGGCGATAAAACAGAAACGTGTGGGGGAAGTAATGCTATTGAATGGTTTAGTCTACAAGTACCCTGCATAAAAGGAGAAGTACTTAATGAATCCAACAAAAATTTTAGCTTTATGCAGTGCCTGTCGGATGATGTCAGAAACACTCTGATGTCATCCGAAAGAGTTATGAAGCAACAAAACATATCCGCTACAGCGTGTATTCTGCATTGTAGCTCATCGCATTATCCTCTTGCATTTTTTGATGACGTTAGTTCTCGGTGCATTTGTGGAAAGTTTACAAAAGAAATAAATTTGACCCACGTGACTGATAATTGCAATGGATCATCAATGAAGATCTACCGAGCTTATTCTGAGGACAAACGATGTGAGCCCCTAAAATTTCTTCCAAAGAATTCAACAGTTAAAAGGTCAGCCCTGGTTAGTTACCCAGGCTCAGGAAACACTTGGATACGTCACATGCTCCAACAAGCCACCGGAATCTATACTGGAAGTGTGTATGGGGATGACCTTATACGTAGATCTGGATTTTTGGGAGAGCCCAAGAAGTTCAGAAATCGTAAGACATTTATTATTAAAGACCACATGCTTTCCAGGTACGCTATGAGTGGGTATGACTCAGCAATTCTATTGGTTCGAAACCCATACAAGGCACATGTTGCTGAATACCATCGAAAAATAACAGCCAATCATCTTGATCACGCCATATCTGACGCTTTTCTTTCTAAACGTTTTGAAAAAATAGTCATGGGAAAAAATAAACTCAAAAGTTGGGTGCAATTAATAAAATACGTGGTTGAAAGTCAAGAAAGTTTCCATTTTGTAATGTATGAAGTATTGGTTCAAAATCCTATCAACGAAATAAAAAAAATTTTGAAATTTCTTGAAGAAAAAAACGGATTTAAACTGCATAATCTTGAAGAAAGACTTCTTTGCTTAAGCGAAAACATCCAAGGGACGTACAAACGAACAAAAAATGAACTAAAAGTAGATCCTTTTACGAATAAAATGAAAGAAAAGTTAAACAGCGAAATACTTTTAGCGGAAAAAATTTTGGCAGATGCAGGAAAAAAAATTAACTTATCGTTTTATAAACGAGAAAAATGATCTGTTGTATGATCAGTAAGGTTTTTTTGGTATTCTGGCTTTAGTTTCTGATTCAATTCGAATAAGAGTATTATAGATAAGCCTGGAGGCAAAGCATTCTGTGAAACTTTTTGAATTTTGTAATGTTGAATTGCCAGTGCAGTAACAGTACCGGTACTTAATATGCTGGTTATGCTGATACCACAGGGGTGCCCAAACTTTTTGAGGGTCGGGCCGCACGTTTTATGAGCTTTACCGAGCAACACAATTCTCATAAAATGTTAGATTAATTTTTATCCCGAATCGAGCGTGCTACCAAGATTCCGCGAATGGGGTAAGTGGCTCAAACCAAAAGTTGAAATTCTTCAGTTAATTAGGCGGCATGCTGAGCCAACCGTTGCAATTCAAGAATATTCCAAAAGGGGGTTTGGGGGCGAAGCCTCACGTTGCTGGGTCGGTTTTTTAAATTTTTGGCAAAAAATAGCCATTTTAAAGCCATTTGAAAGAGATAAATTTCCAAAATTTGGAAGTCATTTGAAAAAATTAAGTCCTTTAGTCCCTCCTCTACAGATCAATTCCAAAACACGTTTAAAAGCTTTTATCTTGGGATTAAATTTTTTTAGTGACTGGGCTCAAAAGAGGGAGCTGATGCCCCCTTTAGCCCCCCTGTTTTGCCACTGTCCCAAATACTGCTCATTTAAGTTTTGCTTTGTTCTACCTGATACACAACTAAAACAATCCTGTTTATTACACAGCACCATCATATTCACCATTTTGCTAAGAGAGGTGCTAGCTTAAATCAAAAGCTAACATTTCTCTATGCCGAAGTTTCACAGCATCCAGCAACCGCAGCCTTGAAAAAAATACTGCGCGTTGAAAACGTATTATGGAAGACGTCGGGGGAAAAAGCCCCTTGCCGATGAGCAACTTTTGCAATTTCATAAAAATTAACGATTAAAACCTCATTTCAAAGAAATTTTGCACCTTTTTACAATCACTTGAAAAAATCCAATTTAGCCCCACTTATAGGTCAGGTCTAAAACACGTTTAAAAGCTATGCTCCCCATTGGTTGCACCAGTTAACACATCTTTGGCGAACTAGAAGTATAGTCAGTACTTAAATTGTAAAATTTTGCATGAAGGAACGCTTTTGCAACCTTGACCAAACGCATCTGGCATTCGAAAGTACTTTAGAGAAGATTACGTAATTCCGTCGCCGAAATTGAATGAATATCAAAGAAAGGTCTTCGCCGGAAATTGAAGTGGTTTTTCGCCAAAATTAGGTGAAGAATTAGGTCTTTTTCGTCTGATCATCCAGCGCTCAAATCTCGATGGGGGGACATCTAAATCTCGATGGAAGGACGCTAACTCTCGATGGGGTACGCGTTCCCCCTACAATTTAAGTACTGAGTAATGAGTATAATACTCTTTATATCTTCATATTCATTTTGGAATGCAAACTGCTGGTAGGGGAAAATATAAATATTGTAAGAAAACGAAAAAAGTTACATCGTAGCTTATGTATAGTTACCGACGAAATGCAAATTTGCTACTTTCTAATATACTCGTAGTGGTGTAATTAACCAAAACGCATTCACGATTCACGAAAAATATTATTTAAAAAATACAATGTCAACAAATTTGACAAAAAGAATTTTTTAGTGAAAAACTTGCAAGTATCGAAAGAAACTTACCGCAACTCTCGAGAGCAGTCTCTTGTCGCGAAAACTTGTTTTGCTGGCCGTACTTTGGGCAGTCCTGTGATACAACATAGAAGAGTATTTGTTCCGTGTTATGAACCAGCAGTGGCAAAGTTACCGCGTACTTGCATGATCGTCATAGGTATCATTTGAAATTTTTATTACTGTGATTACATCATCATCGAATCGAATGCAGAATAATGTTGTCATTTCGTGCTTTGAAACGCTGTTACCTTAAATCCTTTCTTTGCCGTTAGCAACATATTATCGTCATTTTGAGGTTGCAAGATTTCTTGTAGTCATTGACCGGGATCTTGTCTCATCCTCCTGCAATCTGAAGGTATCACTTCAACACTGTCGGTCACGTACAAGAACAATTGTTTAATCTAAGAACAAAAACGATTGCCAATATAGAACTAAGCATAACAATTTATTAGACGCGTTTCGCTTTAACTTAAAGCATCATCAGTAGAATGAATTTGCAAAGTAAGAAGCACGAATTTATATACAATAGCCACCCATTAATTGGCCACGGCACGGCTTAAGATTTGTCATAATTGAATAAAAGAGCGACAGGTCATAGGTTTAAACACACAAGAAAACACAGCGGAGTAGCGACGTCATTTTAAACAACAATTTAAAACAATTAAGCATTGAAAAGATACATGGGCAAAGATTGATTGTCGACATTCAGTTGCGGTTCTGTTTTGGAAATATGTAGAGTTTCTTTGATGCGTTGGTTACTGTTGTTGGTTAGGGTGGAGTTTGGCATCCGGATTTTGATTTCTGTTTATGGCTTTTGCTGACAATTTAATGAATTATGTGATTGAAAAAACAAAAGAGTTTAATATGCAACCGGACGTGTTTTTTCGGTATGTGGATGATTGTTTTGCAGTATTTCCAGATTTTGAAAGTGCTATGTTGTTTTATAGAAAATTAAACCAGATTCACAGTAATGTTAATTTTACCTACGAACTTGAAAACAATAAACAGTTGCCCTTCCTGGACGTCAATGTTGACAATTCAAAAGATAAATTAGAGTTATCCATTTATAGAAAACCTACACACACTGGGCTGTATAATAAGTGGAGTAGTTTGGCTCCCACTAAATACAAAATAAATATGATTAGATCATTAGTCAATAGAGCTATTGAAGTTTGCAGCAATCGACAATATTATTGTTTCTTGAGTGTGAGAAAATTACCAAAATGTTGCAACAAAATGAATATCCTACCAAAACTATTCGGAATGTTATTCGCAAAGCCATAAACAGAAATCAAAAACCGGATGCCAAACTCCACCCTAACCAACAACAGTCTACGAAGCATTGTGTCTTTTTTAAATTGCAGTTTATTGATCGTATTTCTATGCAAATTGAAAAAGAAATTCGTGAATTTTTATGCCCGAATGATATCAAATTGATAATGTCTCATCGTAACTTTACCATTGGCAAACTATTTCCGTATAAAGATCGTCAATCGTTATTACATTCGTCAGGTGTTGTGTATCAATTAACTTGTAGTTGTGGTCAAAATTATATTGGCCAAACCAAACGGAACCTAATTACTCGCCTCAATGAACATCGCACGTGTGAAGATTCTGAAGTTTGCAAACATTTGCTCAATAATCCCAACCACGTAATTAATTTTGACTCACCCAAAATTTTGGACAGAAGTAATCACGTAACTAAATTACGCATCAAAGAAACTCTACATATTTCCAAAACAGAACCGCAACTGAATGTCGACAATCAATCTTTGCCCCTGTATCTTTTCAATGCTTAATTGTTTTAAATTGTTGTTTAAAATGACGTCGATATTCCGCTGTGTTTTCTTGTGTGTTTAAACCCATGACCTGTCGCTCTTTTATTCAATTATGACAAATCTTTAGCCGTGCCGTGGCCAATTAATGGGTGGCTATTGTATATAAATTCGTGCTTCTTACTTTGCAAATTCATTCTACTGATGATGCTTTAAGTTAAAGCGAAACGCGTCTAATAAATTGTTATGCTTAGTTCTATATTGGCAATCGTTTTTGTTCTTAGATTAAGCAGAAACTCCGACCGTTATGCTCCAAAACAATTGTTTCTTTTATTAAATGAATTTGATCTTGCTTTGGATTTCACATAAGTGTATTTGAAAGTGTGTTTTTTGGTTTCACTCAGTTTCTCTTCATTTCTTTTATTTCATTTACTGGTAGCATATGAATTATTTACAATAGCAAAGCATGTAAACCTCGAGTGAATTACCATTATTGATTCAGATGTTTAGCACAGTGCTGCTCTTTATTTATTTATTTTTTCGTGATACACCTGCAGTGACCTGTTCACTACTCACTAAACTACCCTTACATGTAATTTTTGTAATCGGTATAAATGGCAATATACAGTAGTAATTTATAGGAGTAATTGGCAACGCTAATTCTTTCTTGTTTTCGTTTTGCAGAGTTAAATCCAAATAACTGTTTGTAGAAATTAGTTTTGTTAATCTGTTCAAGTCGAAGAAGTCAGAACACAAATCAAAGACGCAAAACTTTTCGAATCAAGAGTAGAAAAAAAGAAACGCAAACTAGACAGCAAAATTGTGAGAGCCTACACCGTTAGAATACAGGTACCTATACACATCTCATACAGATTTTCAAGAACTTTTTATGCCTCACAAATAGCGGAGGTGGAGTCCTCGAGGACGTCCTTCAGGACACGTTTTGAAGTCCTTGGCCTTGGCTTTGAAGGTCAAGTCCTTGGCCTTGGCCTCGGAGCCTCAAGTCCTTTGGAGCTGCAGGGTTGGTGGTTGTTATGGCCACCTAACTGCCAGTGGAAGTTGACATGGCTTCCCAGGAGTCGACCATGAAGGACGTCAAGATATTGCAGTCCTTGAAAACTGCCCTGTTCTCGGCTCGAGGACAGCACTATTTTCTGAACAGTTGAAATTTTGTTGAAAAACGCCAGAAACCTCGCGGAAAATTTGCGAATACTTTTTTTGTTTTCGTTTATTGGAGCATAGGCGTAGCCAAGAGGAGAGGGCCCAGGGGCCCGCCCTCCTCTCCCCGATTGACTTTTCACCAATGACAATATTGTGACAAAAAAGTCTGTTGTTTCTTCAGTTTCAGTTTTATTTTAGCATTTTTCGCTTACAACAGTAACTAGCAACAGTATTGAAGATCATGGGTCCCGGGCTCCCGTCAATTTATTTTTTACCTGCCAATTTAAACGTATAACCCGGAAGAAATGGAGAGTTTTTGTTCTAAAAGTTGCTATTTTAGTCCCACATCTAGCATTTTGATGAATGTAATACATTAACCAGGGCCAGATTGACCATAATATGACGAAGTACCAGCTAGGGGCCCTGCGCTCAAACAGTAAGATTTTTTTCGGTCTTCACCTATATTTGGCAGAAAGATGTTGCAATCTCCAAAGATCTCCAAGATATCCAAAGTGCCAAAGGCTCAACGCGATGTAAATTCGGCCCGCCAATAACATGGTTAGTAGGCGTAACCACCTATTGTACCATTTTTCGATAACAATTCAGTAATTCACCTTTACCTTGCCGGGTTTTACGCGCAAAATACTTAAAAAAAATATTGCTATGGAAAATGCTGATTGAACAAATCATTGGACTTCAACTAAGGGGGCTTGGGTGCACTGGCCGATTACGTATCCCTACAACTGGTTAGTTTCATGACAAAACAAAAATCTCAAAGGAAGACCTTTGAGTGGATTATTATTTACTGCTAAAATGTTGCAAGAGACAATGCACCCTACTTTCCCCTACCTTGACCAAATCACGTACATTTAAAAATTAACTCCAAAATGCAACATGTTAAACGTGTTTTGGACTTAAATTGCTACTAAAAAGAGGAAAAATCAATTTCATTTTTTCAATTGGCTTTCAATAATGTCAAAAATCTAATGCTTTTAAATGGCTCTGAACACTTGCGAATTGTGATTCAATGGCATTAAAATAGCTTTTTTTTCCAAAAAATTACAAAAAATTGCCCAACGGCTGGGGGCTTTGCCTCCAGACCCCCAAAGCCTCCGGCGGCTGGTGGCCCCGTCCCCAGACTCCCCTCTGTGATAAGTTTACGTCGCACTAGCTTTCTAAACACGTTTCCAAAGTTAGATATTTGTACTTTTCAACTATTAGTTTAAGCCCTCTCCCTTTGCAAAATCCGGGTTAAGTGCCAACAGGCAACGATTTCAGATCTTCCATCCTACGATATCTTTGTTTCACAAAAACTTCCTCTTTTGAAAACTTTTGATGACGCCATAGCATGTGATTCGTGGTTTAGGTCTCTCCCAATCAAAACTCTTGGGTACGCTTATGAATTGGAGATCGCCTAAAAAACTTTTTGAAGACCTTTTTTTAGAGAACACTTGCGGCTGTGTCCGTGGTCCTTGGCCTTGGCCTCGAGAGGGTCTGTCCTCGGAAAGGCTGTCCTTGGCCTCGGATTTTTTTTGTGTCCTTGAACTAGCTTGGCCTTGGCCTCGAGCCTTGTGTCCTCGACTCCACCTCTGACAGATAGCAATTTGACCGATCAGTGTTTGAGAGGATAGAGCGTCTGCTTCTGTAACGGTAGACACGAGTTTGATTCCTGGTCGAGTCAAATCGAAATTATAGAAATTGTTATTTACAGCTTGACATGAAGACAGAAAGGTCCCTTCGCGGTCTCCTGGCATAGACAACTAGGTGAATAAGGATGCAATTGCAATTACAGCGTTTATAAATTGCTCACAAAACGCAAAACTAAACGTTAGTTGGTAGTCATGGCCTGTAGCTAGAGATAAATCTCGATGGATGGAAGATTCGAGTTTATAAAGAGGACAAGATTTGAGCTATAAATTCGATTATTTATTGCAGTATCGAAAATTCGATGGTTTTGAAGAAAAGCTCCAGTGACTTTGAAATTTTTTAAGTGCAAGACCTGCTGATACTTAAAAAGCGCATTCAACTTTATTTTTGGAAAACGGAAAAAATCTTTTAAAAATAGGTTTACCAACATGATCTAATTGCAGTTCTTTCAACTCATCAGGTTAAGAAAGTCTAAAAGAAAAATTGTATGCTTTTCTGTTAGAAATCTTCGAAATCAGTGTATATCTGTGCTTACTGCGGGCATGGGTTCGAATCCGATCTGCAATCATTTTTTCTGACAACCAGAGGCTGATCCAGATTGAGACTTTATGTCGTCCATTTTTGTGAATGATAATTAAGACTGAGATCGTCTCCTTAGAATGGCTACTCGCTTGACTAGTTATTCTGAGATTTGAACAGTCACACTCTGTTTCCGCTGCTCGCGCTGTGCGAGTGACAAACACGTGATCTTGTTGACTTACATTCTTGACGACACGTTTCTTAAAAGCCAAATTTTAACCATCTTGTTTCAAGCGGGTTGTGTAGTAAAAGTTGTTTTGTAAATTTATCCTGTTTCGATTCTTGCTGCTCGGTACAAGGCTTTTATAGGTGCGAAGTGAGTGCTGAAGATTGTTCCATAAATTGTGCCCTTATTATCGAAAATATTCGAAGTTGATATGTGAACCGAACCGCTCATCGTGCATGCTAAATATCAACGCTAAATTTTGGTTGTTTACTGTTTGTGAGACCAACTTAGCATCTTGTAGACAACTAAGTGACATTCTGGAAACTGGAAAAAAAAAGTCTCGGCGTTCGGGTTAATGTAGTTATTATTATATTGTTTAAGAAGTGTACAAAATCAAAGCTTATACCTTTTTTTTATGACACATTTGCTGAAATTGCTAGAAGCAAGATGTTTATGAAACATGACTAACTCTTGGTAAAGAAAAATATTTTTTTGAATGTAAAAAGAAAAGTACTACGTTGGTGATGATGACGTAAGTGCGTTAATTTGATTGAACTGTTAATTTGATTCTCTTAAACCCCCGTTATTGTTTATAATAAATAACTGCCTCGCATCGGAAATTGAGTAACCGGCTATTTGGAAAACAACCTGATGACTAATTTGTTTTTGCTGCCGCTATGTCTTATCAACTTGGCTTTATGTATCGGAGACCCACATGTCCAAATCATTGTAATGTTTTGTGCTGGTGGCGTGTTCTCCATGCATGCAAAGCATGCATTGCATGCCTAGTCATTGAGCCAAAAAAGACAATAATAATTTAAACAAATACATGTAAAAATTTAAAGCAAAATCAAACTAAGTTGCCACAGTTACATGTATTCACATTCAAGTCAAAGTAGCAATAAATAGCCTCGCTTAATTTATGGATTTTGGTTTTAACCTATTTTCAGCATGTTGCTAAATTACAAAAAATAATGGCAACAGGCATGCAATTTTTAAAATTGCATTCAACAGCACCAGAGATCGCTACGTTTCGATAAGATTTCGAACAAAATTAAAGTAGTGGTAGGTATCAGCCTGTTTCAGAAAGTGCTCAATAACTGCATGGTTCAGAGTTAGAACTGGATAACAGTGAACATATACCACTTTAAATTTTAAAATTTGAAGTGGTATATGTTCTTTGTTGCAAACAAAATTAGATAGGTTTGAAAACTTTGATTGGCGGATTGTTTGCTGGAAAAGTTCTTTAACAAGTCTAGTTTTTTATTTTCGTAAAATATAGTCTCTATTTTGAGTTTAGATTTGTAACAGTAAATTAGCTAAAAACAGGCCACAAGCTATGCACCAAAGCATGCAGTTTTAAACATTGCATGTGTGTTGCCATTTCTTTTATATACTGCAATTTAGCGATAAGCTAAAAACGAATTACTCAGCGGCGAAACCAAGCCGTGATAGCCGGTAGGTATTGGGATTAGGTAATGTAAGTCAGAGTGAGTTTTTGATAAGGTACTGTTCGCACTATTTGGGCTTAATGCTGAGCTATAACAAAAAAGCAAGATGTGATATCTACTTAAACAGGGAGTTACCGGTAGTTGGTTCAGTTAGTAGTCAGTACTTAGTAGGCCTCAGGCTAGTAGCAGAGTTTGCACCAGGTTTGCAAAAAAATATTTTAGGCTATCAATAAATTACCGGTAGATTTGTTTAGCTGCTTTATTTGTGCTTTACTGGTTGTTAAATTAACTAAACAATTTCTGGCCTAACGATGCATGCATTGGACTGGCCTTGAGCCCACCAGCCTGCTTAATAATGTATAAAACCGCTGGCTTTTGCCAGACTACGATATATTATAATGACATGAAGAAAAGAGGCTTTGGAAGTTGGCTATGTATTTACTATTTAGCAAGTTGGCTCAGCTTAGTTCTACAATTAATGTTTTTACCTCAATGTTATTAAGTCTACTTTACTGTTAGGGTTAGCCTAGTTTGGTATTGGCTACTGGTGTTACAACATGATCGTTTAGTTAGATTCGAACCTAAATTTTTTGTTCTGTCTTGAACACGTCCATTTAGCTAATTTTCATATCTTTGTGTTGCGCATCTTTCCTGATTCGCATGCTAGAAATTCTGCTTAGTTGCTTGAAAGACGCGTTGTTTTGCCTTTGTTAATCACCTTTTTTGTAGCAACGTTTTAATTCTAACACCGTAGTTAAAATCAGTTGTATTTTTTGGACAGTAGCATCAAGAGGATTTTATTTTTGCGGTAAATTTAGTCTTTTTAATATTAAGCTTATTTTTGCGGTAAATTCTGCCCAGCCGGGGAACTTTCGATAAATTTTTGCTGGACCGGTCTTTTTTATTTGCTTTTGTTAATACAAGTTTGTTTTGGAATCCCTTTTGTTAGCCTCTTGAGCGTAAGGACCAGACAGTAAAGACCAAGGCATTCCACCCAGGACACAGCCATTTCAATCTATAGCAACTGGCACATACAAAACTGCTAGACCTCTCACTGTGTGTAGTAACACAAGAAAGACTTGTACTTGGACAGTAAATTTACACACTAATGTGTACTGGGGATAGGAGGCCTAATTGCAATACTAGAAATTTATCTGTGTAATTTGATTTTTTATTTTATTACCTGATAACCAAAGACGTCATCAAAATTGATGACGTCATCATAATTGCGTACCTTATTTAAAATGTCTCGCTACGCCACTGTTTTGTGCAGTCAGCGAGCAGCTGATTTTAACCCCAGAGCGATTTCGCTTTTTAATTCAAGTCTGATCCACTTTGGAAGTGATCTATCATGGGCGCTGTTACGTCGTATTCTTAGTTTTGTTTTTTGTTGCCCACTAGTGTCCTGTGTTCTTATCGTTTGGCTAACGCTAGTTCTGTTTATGATTTGCCAAGTCGCCGAAAGCAAGGCGTCATTTTCACACTGACCAAATCTTCTCACGTGGAGATTTGGTCAGTTCAGTTTTAGCAATCCTAGTAGTTGGATGTTTCTGATTTCTTGCAAATTTTTTCCCTCTGTAGTTAGTTAGCTACTGTGAATTTGAACTCCTCTGACTACGTGGCAAAAGCAATCGAAACTTTGTGTAGGCTACTCTCTAGGCTCCTGGCGCAGCCTGATACCTGCGCACAGGAAAGAATCGCAATACGCAGTAAACAAAAACTCCATTAAAAACTGCGCGTTACGATTCTTTCCTGTGTACAGGTATCGGGCTGCGCCAGGAGCCCACAGTGTACCGTACAGGCGCTATGTTAAGAGGTTGATGCAGTTTGGTCAATAAATATTTTTTGGGAAAAATCTGTGTGTAGCTTTGCTGCAAAGCCATACGGCGCGGATCGAGAAATTACGAAGTTAGTTTCTCACGAGAGTGCTAAGGTTGTTGTTAAACCGCTATAACGCAGCCAGTTCAAGACACGGTCGTCTTGAACAAAAATATAGGTACAGTAAGTACTAGTGGAACAACTGCTGGTTGAATTCAGCAGATTCGATGTTTTTTTGGAGCGTTTTGACTGCCAAGAATTAGTAAATGTATCCTGAATCGTGATAGGTCTTTAGGCGAAGTAAGCCTAGCCTATTGCTTCTATCAGTGGCGGCTCGTCTGCGCAGAGTTGTAAACGGAACCCAATAATATAAGTCCGAACCCGAAAACTAATTTAAAGCCCAATTCATGCCCGAAAAAAAACGAAAGTTAAGTTAGGTCTGAAAAATTTAGCAATGTTGCCAAGTTATTTTGGTTATATTTTTGTGAACCGAAGACTTTAATCAAATCTCAGGCCCGAATCAAGCCCGAAATTTTTGTCAACTTTAGGCCCGAACCCGACCCGAAAAGCCCGGCCCGACTTACAACTCTGCGTCTGCGGTGCTGCGGAGCTTTAGCACGACCTGAAATTGGCTCAAACAGACTTACCTCAGTCATGTTTAGAGATCTGAAGTGTATGTTGTTTTTTTTTCAGAAGTTTGGCGGATACATTTTTTTTTTCTTTGTTGCAAATTCTTTACATGTAAACGATGTAAACGATATAAACGCTTATGATGGAAGCGTAGCTAACTTGTTTAAACAATAGACATGCATATAAATCCTGCTAGGAGAATTAGGTAGCGCTCTCAGCTCCTTTAGCGTGGACTCTAGCGGAGAGCCATATGCTTTGGGTTTTCCAGAATTTTGAATTGTTAAAAGAGTGCTCAGCTGTATTTTAGAGAACATTTAAATAAAGAACGATAATTTAGAAAAAATCATAATGTTTTCTGCATACTTAATGGACTACAGGTAAAACCAACAAAGTTTCTACAACAATAATGCAATATACAATGGCAATCAATCACAGATCATAAAATTTAAAAACAGTTAGCTATAACAATACAAGTTGTAGGCATGTTAGCTTGCTGTTTTTAAATTTTATGGTGCTTGAATGAATGATTGTTAACATATTGTACTGTAGGTCTAAGAAATTATACAGTAGCACTTTCTTACTGCATCGACGTATCTCGTGAGTAATAGAGTGGTCCTAAAATACATAGCAAAATTTAAACAATTAAAATAATTATGGGAACCGAAGTAAATGTGTTCCTTTTAGGCTAAAACCGTCGTGTGTGAAAAATCTCCGAGATAGGAAAACATTTAGAGGTTGCACAAAGGCAGTAAAGTTTTTCTTAAATACTCAATTTGCAAAGATAAGGGCATCGCTGTTTGCAGAGTGTTAGCTGTTTAAAAGCAGTAACGGCTGTAACCCAACTTATTGTATGTTGCCAAGTATGTAGTGTCTTAAGCAAAAAGTCACTTAGCAAAAACCATGCCTATGGTGTGCTTTGAGGCGAAATGCGTGCGGAACTAAAGCTGATTTTCATCACTTTTTTCAATTAGCCAGACGTATTTCTATAAAAGTGCCGCTGCCACACCACGCTTGGCAGTTGCATGCGGGACTTGGATTCCTTGAACCAACTTTCTGTCTGCCATCAATGAGCCTGATAATTCACTCCCAGAATCAAAGTCAATTGATAGAAATTTTTGATCCATTTTTAATTTTTGGGAAAATCCAATTAATTGTGTTTAATCAGCAAACCACGTTTTCCCATTGTTGTTTCTTAATGGCACGCTTGGTAAAGTTTTCATCTTTGTAAAGTTCTGCAACAATTCGTCACTTCATGTCATCATGCACCTCTGGTTCAAAAAAACCTAAGCCACTAGTTTCTTAGACATGCACCAAAGCCAACCAGAGAACGCTTTCATCACGGTTGCCCCAATTCTCTTGTCAAAGTGATTTTGCCACGTTTTTTGCAAGTCCAAGAATTTTTCTACATTTTGGCAAGTTTAGTGCAGATAAAAGAAATAATGCGTTGGTCTATGCTTGCCATAATCAGTTTACCATGCAGTTCTGGCGTATGGTAAACTGATTATGGCGAGCATAAGTTAGAGGCGCCATAATCAGTTCTGGCACTCCTAACCAATTTCTGATTTTGTTCAAGTTTTGCTTTAATGAAGATGCAAGCACCAGATTCTTACTTTTAGTGTTTGAGACATTCATGTCAAAAAACATATTACCCTGTAGCAAAAAACTTTCTCAGCCTATCCACATTTTTTTAATGCTCAAACGATGCCATTTGCTTAAGACTAACTGGTCCCATTAGGAATTGGAGCAATCTTCAGCAGATATTTTATGCAAATGCCAGAAGTGATGATAGGCAGGTGATCGACTTGTGAGAATAAATTTGAATAAGATTGAAAGTGGTTCAAGTGATTAATCGAAACTTTTTTTACAAAAATAGAGTATGTTCAGAATATTATGAGTTATTATTTTTTTAATTTCTTAAAATGATTTTTCAAATTCTTTTCTCAGTTTATGATTTCAGGCTTGCCAGTTGCCACTCTAATATCCCCTGTTTCCATTGATTTTATTCTCTAACATTCCCCTTAACGCTAGAAGAAAATTTTGGTATCTTTGTCATGAGGGTCTATGGATCAGTGCATTTGTACTATCCACATCAACGAAATCTCTCAGGTTATGTTTTTGTTACTTGTAGGAGCCTAAAAGATTCGCAAAGTATTTTAACAAGTTTAATAAGTATCCAAGAATGCGAGTAACACAATATTGTTTTGTAGTGCATGAGGTGAGATTTTATCCAGTAATTAGTAGGCTACTTGGCAACTTAAATGATTCCAGTCAAACTGATTGAAGCAAACTACTTCCGATTACTGAAGAAGACATATAACAATATATATGATGTATAATTGACTTATAAACTGTCTACCCAGTTTCTAAAGTGCTCAATGGACGTGGGCCTCCAGTTAACGGTACAGGAAGTTCAGTTAAAAATTAGATATATAAAAACCCCATTACAAGCTGTTTCCCCGCAATGGGTTTGTCAAGGTGGAGTGGAAACTAAACAAAAACAGTAAAAGACCTCAGTACACCACCCGCGTCTCCCCCGCCTCACATGGGAAGCCCTGTGGCGGGCGCGAGCCCAAGCTATCCCACTAGGGTTAACTGTGGTACGCAGTAGCACCAGCCAAGGGTCGCAACCAGGCTCGATGGTGCGGAGCCGCGGCTAGTATAAAACAGTGTAAGAATTAACTGTGGAGGCAGAGCATCTTAGTCAAACGGTGCTGATGCGCTGCTGCGTGTCTGTCAAACGTTGCGAAAAGCACTATTAAAATTTTAAACACAGTCCTAGATACAAAGTGGCATTTTACGTCACAGTGATCAACCGATTTGCGTTAAATGTGGTTTCATTAGGTTGATGATTTCTTGGTTTACTTGGCTTTGTGTCGACATTTTGATACAATTTCGGATCTTTGATTGAGAGTGTTAGGTTACATCTGTTAGAACAGTTCTGATAGGGCCGTGCTTGTTTCGTGCTGTATGTTTGTATATACTGTAGCATATGAATAATTTCAAATTTTCGCTGTTCATGTGCAACCTGTAAACTTTAATTTTTTCTGAGATATTTTGCGTATGCAGTTTTTTATCGAAAACGAACAACTTTAACCCGTTTCCCGTATAGTTTTCCAAAAGTTTAAAATAAGGACCACTCTAGTGAGTAAACAAGAGTGCAATATGCACTATAGAACATTTGCGTTAATGTTATTCTTTTTGGCCAATCTGTTCCAGAGATTTTTAATTAGTTATGTGTTCTGGCCTTGAAACCTTAAGGTGTAGATAACCTAAACTGTGAAGAGTGAATATCACATGGTTAGCATATCATTAGAATTTCAAAAGGTGATTAAAAAACGGCACCGCGTAGATTATTTTATATGTTGCTGGCCTGAGAGCATTTCAAAAAAATCCTCAGATGCGGTTGCGGCCTTACCACATTACAGAAAGCAGAAACTATAAATTTCGCATTATCTCTTGTTGCCATAATTGTAGTGCTACAATTTTCAAATTACCGAACCTTAATTTTAAAAAAATGAACATTTTTTATACGGAAAAAAAACATACTTTTTAAAATTTTATCTAAAGCTTCAATTTACAATGATAAAAACATGTTTTGTTTAAGATGCTGTGCTTTTTTACTAGAAAAAAAAATTACGTATCTAACCCAACGACAGTGCTCTTGCCTATTTTGTAGCTCAGTCTTCTCCCTCAGCTCGCCTTGCAGTGACGTTCACCGAATTTAGTGTCAACGCTCTACATGATTGTGCGACTTGTGACATTAACGGAAACTGAAGTTACAATTGAGTGCGTTTTGAGTAATTATTTGCTAGTGCACGTGAGGTTCAGTGAATCGCAGCAGCCAGTTTTTCAATTTAAGGCCTTACAATTACCGTGTCGCAGTCACACAGCTGCCGCTCCAACCGATGACATCATTTATCAAATCCAGTGTACGAAATAGCAACAAGCAAAACTCACTCCATCAGCATAGCTTTAAAACTTGCAAACGTAGGTATAGGCCTAGGCCTAAAGGTTTGGTGTTCACCGGACTTAAGTAAAATAACTCTGCTTCTGGCGTTCTTTCGATGAAGTCATAGTCACAGCAAGCTTGATCTTAAAAGCCTTGTTGTTTTTATTGACGTTTCGTTGGTCATGACGACCAACATTATCAAAAATACGAGCAACGATAAAGAAAGAACTACGACTGAAGCTACGTAGCACCAATACGAATTGTAAAATTTTAAAGTTTTAAAATCCGAAAGTTAATTATTACATCACAACAATAAAAACAAACTTGTAGAAAAGCGGATAGTGTTAAACCTTTGGTCACAAAAACTACAGTATAAACTAAAATGATATCAAAGCATTAGGATACTAAAGCAAAGAACGATAAACTACTGGAAAAGATTCACCATCTGAACGATTAATTACTTTTGGCCTAGAAAGAATAAACCAAGATTCGGCGGTTAATCTTTTAGAAAAATTACTTTCAGTTTTTAAAATTCGTGAGTTGGCCCAATCAATTACGTGATCAAATAATATTACATGTTCACACAAGGCGGAATTTTCTGGTTTTTGTTGCTTGATGGCTCTTTGGTGCTCTTTTAATTGGGAATTTAGATCTCGTTTTGTCTGGCCAACATAAACAAAGTCACAGTCTTTGCATGGAACGTCATATACAATGCAGGAAATTTCATCAGTGGTAATAGGCAGAGGTGGAGTCCTCGAGGACGTCCTGGAGGACACGTTTTGAAGTCCTTGGCCTCGAAGCCTCAAGTCCTCGAAAATTGCCCTGTCCTCGGCTCGAGGACAGCACTATTTTTTGAACAGTTAAAATTTTGTTTGAAAACGCCAGAAACCTCGCGTAAAATTTGCAAATACCTTTTTTGTTTCCGTTTATTGGAGCACAAGCGTAGCCAAGGGGGGCCGGGTGGGGGCAGGGACTCCCAATTAAAATTTCACCAATGACAAAAATGTGACAAAAAAGTCTATTGTTTCTTCAGTTTCAGTTTCTAGCATTTTTCGCTGACAACAGTGCAACTACTGTAATTTACGATATTGAAGACCAGGGGCGCCGGGTCCCACTCAATTCAATTTTTGCCAGCCAATATAAACGTATAACCCGGAGGAAATGGAGAGTTTTGTCTTAAAAGTTGCTATTTCAGGCCCACATCTAGCCTTTTTGTGAACGTAATGCATTAATCAGGGCCGGATTTACCATAATATGACGCAGTACCAGCTAGGGGCCCCGAGCTGAAATCGTAAGATTTTTTCGGTCTTCACCTAATTTCGGAGAAAGATGCTGCGAAAATCTCCAAAGTGCCAGGGGCCTAGCGCGATGTAAATCAGGCCCGGCAATAACATGGTTAGTAGACGTAGCCATCTATTGTACCATTTTTCAAAAACAATTCAGTATTTCACCTCCAACCTCGCCGGCTTTTATGTACAAATAGTTTAAAAAAAAATTAGCCTTGGAAAATGCTGGTTGAACGAATCATTGAACTTCAATTGAGGGTCCTGGGCCTCCTGGCGAACATGTACTCCTATAACTGGTTATTTTCATGACGAAATAAAAATCTCTAAGGAAAATCTTCGAGTGAATTATTATTTCCTGCTAAAATGCAGCCAAAGACAATGCACCTTACTTTCCCTACATGGACCAAATCACTAACAATTAAAATTTAACTCCAAAATGCAAGATGTTAAACGTGTTTTGGACTTAAATTGCAAGTAACAGGAGGAATAAACAATTTGATCTTTTCAATTGACTTTCAAATGTCAAAAATCTAGTGCTTTCAAATGGCTCTGAACACTTGCGAAATATGATCCAATGGCATTAAAATAGCTTTTTTTTCAAAAAAATTACAAAACATCGCCCAACGGCTGAGGGCTTCGCCCCTAGATCCCCAAAGCCTCCGACGGCTGGAAGCCCCGCCCCCAAACCCCCATCTGTGATACATTTGAGTTACACTAGCTTTTTCAACACGTTCCCAAAGTTTGATATTTGCATTTTTCAACTAGTAATTTAAACTCTCTTCCTTTGCAAAATCCTGGTTACGTGCAAAGAGGCAACAACGATTTCAGATCTTTCATCCTACGATATCTTTGTCCCGCAAAAACTTCCTCTTTGGAAAAATTTAGATGACGTCATATCATGTGATTTATGGCGTAGGCCTTCCTTAATCAAAAATTCTGGGTACGCGAATGAATTGGAGATCGCCTGAAAATTATTTTTGAAGACCTTTTTTTTAGGAGAATGCTTGCTCCTGTGTCATCGGTTTTTGGCCTTGGCCTCGAGCATTCCTGTTCTTGGCCTCGAGAGGTTCTGTCCTTGGCCTTGGCCTCGGATTTTTTTTGTGTCCTTGGCCTTGGCCTCGAGCCTTGTGTCCTCGACTCCGTAGATATTGGCCAATGGTCCGAATAGGTTTCATAGCAACTTTGACGCCCGATATTTTGACAATCTCAAGCCCGAACCCGGCGCGAACCGAACCCGACACCAAAATCCCCGCCCGACTTTCAACTCTGACGTGATTTATGAACTCTCTTATAGCGAAAAACTATCCTGGTACGATTGTGGTGATTGATGCAAAACAGGGGGCTGGTAATAACAGTAGCTTGGAAATGTAGTGCAGAATAGTACACTTTGAAACATATTTTTCTGTATATTTACCACTGCCACAAGCAAATGGATATTAACGAGTTTGTAAAGACCATACCCACGTCATTGCGCCCGTACAACACAGCTCCTTTCGTAGAAATGTCGTATAGCGTGGCGAAACGCGGACAACACTGTGTCTGATTTGACTGGCCCGAGATTTGAACCTGAGACCTCCCGCTCCGGAGACGAACACGTTACTGCTCGACCAACTTCGAACAAAAGAAAAATAATAACCAAAAGCTATTTTATTACCGAGTACTAAAATGACATGAAGATTATGATATGTTGAAAGCATAGATTGGTGCTTTTCATACATTTGGAAAAGGTGCACTCAGCGAAGTAGCTTGAATTATTACGCACGCTCTCATCAACGATCACAAACTACAGCGCTATACTACCTTGTAAAAAAAATGATCTCTTCCACTGAGGAAGCGCATTGCTAAGTATTGGATTGCTGGAAATTAGTCACGATTTTAAAATGAAAGATGAAAGAATAATAATATATTTGACCAAGTAGGCTAGAGAAAACAAAAACATTAAAAAAGACGTTAATTTTTTTAAAAAAAATGAGCAATTGCGTAGGTAATGTTTTGAAGTTAACATACTGATGAAGATAATGTATATTAGTCACGATTTTAAAATGAAAGATGAAAGAATAATATTATATTTGACCAAGTAGGCTAGAGAAAACAAAAACATCATAAAAGACGTTAATTTTTTTTAAAAAAATGAGCAATTGCTTAGGTAATGTTTTGAAGTTAACATACTCTAGTCACCATACAGAGTTAACAGACTCAGTAAGCACATCCAAGTAACTCGAGTCGCTCAAAAACCGAACAGTTTCAACCCTGTTTACAGCCTTTGTCTATCCACTAAGTATGAGATTCACCACTCGATGCATTGAGACCTGATTTAGGCATACGAGCGATTTTTAAATTTATTTGGGTTTGTTTCATTTTATTTGATTAAGGAAGTTTAAAATATTTTTGGGTTTATATTATTTTGCTTATAATTAAAACCACAAACTAAATGAGTCTATTAGATTTCGTTAAAAGTTAACGTAAAAATTAAAAGCCTAACTAAAAACTAAGAAGCCTAATGCTATTACAATTGCAACAATGATTTTTAAAAATTCAGTTGTATGTCAATATACATTATCTTGTACAGAGCTGGACAGCGCTGTTTCGAGCTTTTAGCTCTCATCGGCAACCCTCAGCTATACATTATCTTCATCATATTATTTGAAATATATCAATCAGTTTTAAGTATGATATCCAATTATGCCAAATTAATTAGCAATAGTGGCAGCAATTCTGCAATATGCTGGTTTTTATTTATCAATGATATAAACAGGAAGATGTCATTTAACTGTCTCAGCATTTGCTAATAGAATACTGTAAATTGTTAAGTCTGTTTGCATACATCTGACAACCTACAAATGAGTGAAGAGTTCCGTTTAGATTAGTTCTACCAATTAAATTCATTATTTTGTAGTTCTGACAAGCGATATTTTGCGTAGGTTCTAAACGATGTAAAACGTTTTAAGTATAGCACCCAATTTTACATTAACATTAGGATAGGAACAATATTGTCAGAATAGAACTAATCTATAGCAATTTATTTATTCCAGTAGAATACTGATGATGATTTTAAGTTGAAACAATACAAGTCAAATGAATTGCTGTGCATTGTTTTGTTCTAGCAAAAGCTTTTGTTCTTTAATATTAGACAGAAATTATGTTCCTAAACAAAAAAGGGTTATTTTTACGCATGTAATGAGGAGCTGGAGCGGTGTTTTTTTTTTGCAAAGGAGCGGGAACAGGAGCAACGCTGCTTGGAAAAGAGCGGCTGCCTACCTCTGCGTACATTCAACAATTTTGCTTATGGTGGTAACCTATTATTAAAAATAGCTATGTAGGTATATGAATTTCCATTGTACTTTAATTGCCAATTTGTTGCTGCAATGAGTGGAAAATGATGCTTCTCAGTTGGTTATTTTTCAGGATGATTGCTACCTATAAGTTCACATTATATTGCAATGCTGCTTATGTAGACAATTATAAACATGCAGGAAGACAATACTCATTTGATGCTCAGTTTTTAAGTAAGTATAGCTTAACGACAAAACGTTGTAATCACTCACTTTGTTTCAGATTTTCTTAAATTTAGCCGAAGGATAGACACATTCAGTTTGCAAATGATCTTTTAAGACCATGATCAAACAATTTGATTTTATCAAACGCTGTGGATTGATCAAATAATTTCTTTATAAATAGTATGTCTGTCACGCGCTTTAAGTTAAATCCATGCCGTAAAACCTAAAAAATGTAATCTGCGTTAATGTGGTTGGGCAATGTAAAAGTGGCTATTATAGGCCGTTTGCTGTAAATTCCAGGACGCTTAAAAATCGAGTTTGTAAAAAAGTTTGAGTGGCAAAAAAATTTTGATGCAGATAGACTGTATTTCATCCTAGGAGGTTTATATAAAAAGTTCTCCAAAAATTACCCTGCAGTTTTCGAGCAAATGGGGGGTAAAGTTGGGGGTTTTCAAAACTAAAAATTACATATTTTCCGCATAATGTGCAAATCTAAATCCTTTTATCATTTCTATTTGCTTATTTTGACAATTTTTCAGATGCACAAATTTCTAGTTTGGTTTTAAAGTTAAATTAAGCAATCCTCCCTAGAGCTCTCTAGCACTACTAGCGGCGAAATGTTTCTTTTGTGTTTATTTAAGCTTTTAATAATTTTCCCCTTAATTTTTCAGTGATTAACCATCGGTAGGAGTTTACTTCATTTGTTTGAACGTACAAAAATGACATAAACTTTTTCGAAAGCATTGGGCTACAGATAAAATTAAAAATTTATTTATTTTGGGGCCTTGTTTGACTAGAAAACAGTTAACAAAAATCAATAAAATTAACTACAAAAGCAAACATGTTTCAAATGCTTGTTAAATATTTAAATTAAGTATAAACAGGATTTTTGATGAAGATACTTTTGAAATGACGTAACCGGTCAATGATGACGTCACAAAAAAACGTAACGAATGAATGAAACGTCACAATACAAATTGCAATATGAAGTTTTTGTCAAAATTTTGCAAAACCACAATACTTTTTGAGTTGATTAAAAGCAAAATCGCGTTTTTTGGTAAAAATCAATTTTTGATGGGTGTGCTAGGTGAATTCTAACCCTAGGGTGCATCCGAAGCAAGTAACAATTGAAGAATAAATTAGAACACTTTTGATTACTTAGGAAAGTGCAGCAAATAAAGCAAAATACGCTGGTTTCCGATGATGTTTTAAGCTTCAACAATGTTTGGAGAAATCAAAACTTTTTTTTAATATCACCGATCACATTAATACAAATTATTTTCATTGTCGTGGTCATCAATCATCACATTCAAGTTGCACGTTACGTGTTCGATATTTGAAGCAGATCTGGAGTCGAGGACACAATGTTCGAGGCCAAGGACTGAAAAAAATCCGATGCCAAAATCAAGGACCGTCTTTTCAAGTACAGACCCTCTCGAGGCCAAGGGCAGAATTGGTCGAGGCCAAAGCCAAGGACCAAGGACAAAATTTTAAAAAAAGCTATGGTCGGCAAACTTTGACTGTTTTTAAGCGCGAAAGTGCAAGACATTGCATTTCGTTAAGTTTTTCATGATAATTTGAAAATGGTAGTTTCTCAAAATAACGAATGTTATTTTGAAGTTTTACGCGTTAGCAGCAATTTTGAATACGTTCCATAGCGGTATCGTGGTAATAAAACAATTAAGACCGTTATGCGAAATGAGAGTAACTAACTTCTGAACATGGAAACGGTCAATTTTAAGACCTTAACTTCATCAGTTAAAACCCCAGTGTAAACGTCCTCTGAGTGATTATGGATCTCTCATCCCCACAGTTTTAGTACTTTTTCCAAAACAACCTTTATTGTTTGAACGACTTCTTTTTGTAGATTTTTAAAAATGTAATCATAGTTTTCAAACATTGTATAGCGACTACGATATTATTATCTAAAAGTATTGCAAAATAGAGTAAAATAATTTATGTTTTTAAAATGAATTAAGATACCGTATCCAGTATTTGCAAGCTCACGTCCTTGGAAAAAACGGGGTCTGGGGGCTAGGGCAAAGTTCACATGCCTCTGTTGAACAATTTTAGTGACTTTTTTTTAATAAAAAAACAGTTTTTGTGATTTTGAAAGAGGTGAAACAATTAAATTTTCAAAGCAATTTTAAAAAAGAAAATACCGGTAACGTAAAAGTTAAGTTGAAAAACTTTAGTTTTATCACATTTTCCCCAATCCTAATTTTAATTTATCTTTTTTTACGTTTTATTACACATGATATCTTTCTGTAGCTCATTAATTGCCTATCGATGAATGAGGGCACGCGTTTCTGCCGTCAAACGTCACTTTGTAAAATTTAACATAAATTATTTAATGGCAAAAATAACTTGAGAATCTTAGCAGGGCTGTATCAAGGAGGAAGGCCTTGAAGAGATTTGCAATTTGGCCGGGGTCGCCCTCCCCCTCTGAAGAGCTCACAATTGTAGAAACGTAAAAATAATAAATCATTATTTTTTTCGAAAAAGACCCAAATTTTTCATGGTAGCTTCTCCTTATCTTAATGACGTCGTGTGAAAAATTGATTGACTGCAGCGCGCATCTTTCTAGCCAGTACCGTAGCTAGGAGGGGCAAATGGTGCTATAGCCCTCCCCCCATTGGTCTTAACAGTATGCAAAATAGCATGCTTTTAGCAGTTTTGAGGTTGGTTTTTGCCCTAAAACGGGAAATAGCCCCCCCAAACGAAAAAAGCCTCCCCAAAGATCGTGAAATGAGAAGTAGAAGTGGGTGTCAGTTGACAGAAAAACGCTCTGAATTTCGGTGAAGACTGTTTTTTGTTTGGAGAGCACTCGATTTTGGCAGAAAAACGCTCTGAATTTGCCTCAATCCAATTGAAACCAAATGAAAATTCGGGTCAAGTTCGTTTACGGTTGAATCAAACTTCAAAAAAAGCCGCCCCCCCCTTTGCGAAATCCTGGCTACGCGACTGTTTCCAGCCATTCAAACAATTATAGTTATATTTAATTTCACGCTCTCATTTTTAACTCCACATGTAGCGCTTTTTTCTGATACAGTATAGTTTATTGTTTGTCGTGGACAGAGGTGGAGTCGAGGACACAACGTTCGAAGCCTAGGCCAATGATACAAAAAAATCCGAGATCAAGGCCAAGGGCTGACTTCTCGAGGCCTAGGACAGGAATGCTTAAGGCCAAGGACACAAGGCGCAGGTGTTCTCCAAAACGAAAAAAAGGTCTTCGCGCGAGGAAATGCCAATTTCCAAGGTAAAGTGAAAAAAGTTCATGGCCATGGATCATTTTCAACAATTTAATGTCCTCGGCCGAGAGCAGGGCATTTTCGAGAACTTGCAGGCTTCAAGGCCAAGGATTTAACCTTCGAGGCCAAAGCCAAGGACTTCAAAATGTGTCATCGAGGACTCCGCCTCTATTATTTGGGATTCTTAGCGGCGATTTTTAACGCAAAAATTGCTCACCTAATGTGGCTTTTTCCCAGATCACATAACAGTGATTAGAGTGCTGCTCTTTCTTATTTCAAAAAAAATCTTCGCGATTTTTGCTCGCATACATTCAGAACAAAGTGGCTTTCTCAAGATAAGTTTTGTTAGTTAAATCACGAATACACTAACATACTCTGTTTAATATGCTATCCCTGGTACAGGCGCGTAGCCAGAAATTCACAATGGGGGGGGCTGTTTTGGGGGTCTGGGGGTGGAGCTCCCAGCCGCTGGAGGTCAAATGAGGTCTGGGGGAGAAACCCCCAGCCGCCGGAGGCACGGAGGTCTGGAGGCAGAGCCCCTAGCGCTCAATAATTTTGGATTTTTTTGCAAAAATAACTTAATTTTAGGGCTATTTTAATAAAAATAATGCTTTTAAAAAGTGGTATGGAAGTTGGCAGTGCAACATGATTCAACCGGTTGCATTAACGGGCTATGAGGGAGGTGGCTAATGATAACATTGGAATTTTCTTGTTTACATGCTGGTAAATCATAAAATCCTATTATTCAATAAAACTCAAACGGAGTAATCTATTTTGTCTATATTTCATAAAGGAAAATAATCGGGGGGAGGCTAATGAAAAGAGATGTTAAAGAAATGATTGGTAATTAATCAACACTGAATAGCCCTCCTCTCCTTCATTTCTCAGTTTATAACATATTTGTTAATAAAACCTATGTTTGGCGTTTTTGCACTAGCGATCAAAATTTATTGATTGTTTATTTTTGGACATTTTTCAAAGTTTTAGTGATTTGTGACTTTAATTTTTGACAAATTAGCCTCTCCTGAAGATATGTTGCAAAAGATGCTCTAAATCACTTTTTAGTCCATTCCAGCGCAAAAAACAGCCTCAAAAGACCTAAAAACGTGATATTTTTCTTATTCTGCGTTTTGGTTGAAGGGCCAAAGGGGGAGGCTATAGGCCCCCCACCCCCGCTTCCCCCCTGGCTACCCTACTGCCGTGGTAACTGTATTACATTTCATTATCACGCACATATACTTTTTTCCGAGTCCATACTCAGATAAGCACGGTTATGAGTTAGCATTAGCAACTCAAAAATGTTTGCGTCAGGACCCCGGATCCCTTGTTATGGCTCTTGATGGTTTTAGGGCTTTGCGGTTTGTAACACCCGCACCGGAAATATTAGCAGAAATAAGAATAACAATTCTACACTGCCTTTTGCCCCTAATTCTCTGATTAAAGTTTTCACACAATGCCATTTAAAATAAGGTTTGCTATGACTTGGCAATAACAATATATGATATTTTTTAAATAAGGAAAAAAAATGAATTGAAAAGCTAGAATTTTTGATTATTTTTTGTTTGGTTATTTTCCTTTTCAACCAATCAAAAAATAATGCTGTCCTCGAGCCGAGAACAGGACATTTTCGAGGACTTGTAGGCAGTGGCGTAGGAGGCGGGGGGTCCGGGGGGCACTGGCCCCACCGCTTGGTTTTAAAGTGTCGAAATTTCGGGCAATTTTATATTATTTGGGCAATATTGCATTAAAATTTTGGGCAATTTCATATTTTTCGGGCTAGTTTGCGTCAAAATTTCGGGCAATTTAATATTCATCAAACCGTCTCAATTTCAGTGAAGACCTTTTTTTTTTTTTTGGAGGTCACCTTAATTTGGCGTCAAAAGTTTGCGTTAAAAGGTCACCTTAATTTGGACAGAAAAACCGATCACTTTCCGGGCAAAATTCAATGTCATTTTTCGGGCAAAAGTTTGGTGCTCCCCCAAATCCTTTTGAGCTACTACGCCCATGCTTGTAGGCTTCAAAGCCAAGGACTTGAGCTTTGAGGCCAAGGACTTCAAAATGTGTCCTCGAGGACTCCGCCTCTGATTTAAACTTTGTTAAACAGAGTGCTACGTGGCTAAAATTGAGAGAGCGTTGGACAAAATCTCAAATGACAAGTCGCAGTGTCTTCATGGGAGTTGGGTCTAAAAGTATAAATCTATTCTATTTTATCTAGGAGCCTGCACAACTATGCTAGATCTACAAATACAAATCTACATTAGGCCTAGTTGTTTGAGAAACAATGCAAGGTCTACATGTTTTGTGCATTTTCAAATCTAAAAGTCTCGACCATTTTCGCAGCACTGTCATAAAATTACCACTGATACCTGAACACAGCAGTTTGCGACGATGTTCTGCTTGGCTGGTCATATAACTTTATTATCTCTGTACCAGTAACTATTGGCTATTTTAAAGTACTGTTTTGAAACAATGCTTCATAATTTCTGTCTCGCACGTCATATCACTTTTGGTTACCAAGTACTTGGCTATCTATACTGTGTAGACCTAGGTCTACTTTAAAGCGATGTTTCATCGTGGATACTAGTATTTATTGCTAGTAATTTGCCAAAAATTTCTTTTTAAAACAAATTTAAGAACAAAATCCAACTATTGCACCCACTTAACCCAATTTAAGCTAACATAGTAAGAAAACTAACCGTTAAATCAGTGTAGCCTACCTCAGGACCTGATCCAAAGCAGTTTTTAAAAATTCGTTGAAGGGAAAGTCCCCAAGTAATTCTATTTTATGATTGGTCGATTCCTGTTGTCTGATTGTATTCATCCGCATTTTAGAAGCCAACTTTCAGGTCAAATTAAAAAAATACTGCAGGAAAATAAGTTGAAAACTTTTGCATGTGAGTTTGTGAGATGAAAATCAATGTATTTGAGCAAAAAATAAGTTGCCACCAGTAGCGTAGCCAGGGGGGGGGCGGGGGGGGCTATAGCCCCCCCCATTGGCCTGCCGACCAAAATGCAGAATAAGGAAAATACCACGTTTTTAGCACTTCTAAGACTCTCTTTTGCACCGGATTAGACTGAAAAATGATTTAAAGCGTAGTTTGAAACGTTTATTTGGGGGGGGGGGCTAATGGACTGCCGACCAAATGCAGAATAAGAAAAATATCACGTTTTTAGCACTTCTAAGACTGTCTTTTGCACTGGATTAGACTAAAAATGATTTAAAGCATAATTTGAAAGCTTTATTTAAGGGGGGGGAGGGGGGGGGCTAATGAACTGCCGACCAAAATGCAGAATAAGGAAAATACCACGCTTTTAGCATTTTTAAGACTGTCTTTTGCCCTGAATTAGACTAAAAAATGCTTTAAAGCGTAGTTTGAAACGTTTATTTAGGGGGGGGGCTAATAAACTGCCGATCAAAATGCAGAATTAGGAAAATACCACGTTTTTAGCCAGTAGCGTAGCCAGGGGGGCCGGGGGGGCTATAGCCCCCCCCCATTGACATGTCGACCAAAATGCAGAATGGGAAAAACACTACATTTTTAGCACTTTGAGACTGTTTTATGCACTGGAGTGGACTAAATAGTGATTTAAAACATCTTTTGAAACATATGTTCAGGGGGGGGGGGGCTAATTTGCCAAACATAAAACCAAGTAATAAACCTTTGATAAATGGTAAGAAATAAGCAATCAAATTTGATCGCAAGTGTAAAAATACTGAACATAGGTGTCATCAACAAACATACTATAAACTAAGGAATAGGGGGGGGGGCTATTCAGTATTTGTTAATTACCAATCATTTCTCTCAAATCTCTTTTCATTATCCCCCCCCCCCCCCAATTATATTTCTCTATAAACTGTATACGAAATAGATTACTCCGTGTGAATTTTATTGCACTATTCGATTTTATAATGTAACTGCATCTAAACAAGAGAACTACATTTTACCATTAGCCACCTCCCAAATAGCCCATTTATGCCACCAGTTTAATCTTGTTTGCACTGCCAATTTCTAAGCCACGTTTTAAAATCACTATTGTTTAATCAAAATAGCCCTAAAATGAAGTTATTTTTGCAAAAAAATGCAAAATTTTCGAGTGCTGGGGGCTCCGCCCCCAGACCCCCGTGCCTCCGGCGGCTGGGGGCTTTGCCCCCAAACCCCCAGCCTCCGGCAGCTGGGGGCTTTGCCCCCAGACCTCCATTGGCCTCCGGCGGCTGGGGGCTCCGCCCCCAGACCCCCCAAATAGCCCCCCCCATTGCGAATTTCTGGCTACGCGCCTGGTTGCCACTCAAATTTTTTTACAAGGTGAACGCTAGAATTTACAGCAAACGGCCTATTAATTCTATTCACATGAATGAATGAACACTTGAACACTGGCTTCGAGGTTTTCAAGGAAAATTGATGTATCTAGCAACCATTAGGGCAATTTTTTGCCGCTTTTTTAAGTATATAGTTTCGGTCAGCTTCCTGAATATCAAGAAACTTCATTATAGTATGCATGGCGCTGTTTAACTAAATTTTATTTTGTAACTTTTCGTTTTTTATAGACAACTTTTTGTTGCAACTTTACCAAATATTGCCAAAAATAGCTTAAACTAATCGGTGATTTGAAAGCAATTAAAAAAATGTCAAAAGCAAATATGTCAGCCCAGCACATTATGCTAAACTGTTGCAGAGCCAAACAAAGTCATGCAGTGTGCGGAGAAGCTTCAGCATGCTGGGCAAGCTGACAGTTTAAGACAGTGGTGTAAAAAGCACTCGAAAATTGTAATAAAGTAAAAATTTTGTTACTGACGAAAATACTACCTGAAATAAAGTACAAAATACTGACCAAAAAAGTACTTGAGTAAAAGTAAAAAAGTAGTCGTTTTAAAAGTTCTCAAGTACAAGTATTTCTGAAAGTATTCAAGCAAAATAAAGAAACTATTCAATCGACCTATGACAACTGGTCGACTACCGTCACATCAGTGCCACACAGCTCTTGGTCTTCTAGCTCTTCATTCTCTCAAAAAGTCATGAATTATCAATTTTTGCAGGTTTTTTGTTATTACATTCAAGACAATTATTCAAAAAGAATAACAATAGCAAAACTTCAAGATTTAAAAATCATGCCATGCAAAATTTCATGGAATCATTTTATAAAATCTTTGCTCAAATACTCATTCATTGTCATTGTTAAATTATGCTAGAATGTAAAAACACTTAGACGAGTCTTAATTGTCAGTGTATGATAATCTACTGTATCTACAGGGTGGGCCAAAAGTTCGCATAATAGCTATTTCAGTATATTCTGCGATAACCTTTTTTGGATTAATTAATTAGAATTCTTGTGGATTTTTTGAATTTAGTTTATTTCACGACATGTGAAGGCAGAAAGAAGCCTGATAAACATTACGTCACAAAATTACACAAAATTATTGTAGATAGCCAATTTAGATAGTCTGGGTCTATTGGGACGAAATTGATCGTCATATTGAAAACATTTTGTAATTGCATTGAACAATATATTACAATGCGCAATACCTACAATAATGTTTATTGCATAATGGTGTGAGATTTTTGGCTCACTCTGTAAAGTTTAGCTATAGAAACATTAAGAAGTCATAGAATGTATTTTCGGCAAAATTATATCTCTGATTGCTTCATTCATCATTTATTTTTGATAGAGTTATCACCGATGCCAGTATACGGTGAAGGCAAACACAAAACAGCGAACGCGAAACTAAAGCCATCTTGAACTGCTTTTCGCCATACTGAATCTGGGCCCACATGACAAAAATTGCGAAATATAACTTGAGTGAAAAAACGTCACATTTTCCGCGCCAACTTAACGAAGATTTTGAAGCAGTATTTAAGCGAGCGAGAAATCTATTTTGGTTCAGAAATTTAATAGCGAAATGTTGAAAATTTCTTGTTAAAGCGAGTTTTTGCTGCAAATTAATTTTTGCGCCTTGTTTGGTATTAGACTGCTAGAAAGAAAGCGAATTGCATTGAGAGCCATTTGCTGTTTCGACTGATAAAGAAATATTGAGCCGTGCCAGTTGACAAAAATAGCAATACACTCTTTTTATAAGCACAATTTTCTAAGAACACGAGGCTCATTTTTGCTCAAAATTTAAGAACAAATTAAAAACAACGCCAGCCTCGGCAGCAAAATAAACCAAAAACAAACGAAAAAAAATTCAGATCAATCAAAGAAACTAAATTTTGTGCTGATTCAAAACAATAAACTTTCAGTGATTTTCTTGTGTTTGCAAGCAAATTGCAACTATTCCAAGATCATAGAGCGCTGTTGCTCTGCACAAGTAATTGAGAAATTATTTTGGCAGTTGTTCAACTTGAAAAAAGCTTACGTTTTCTCTTTCGCAATTTTACGATATTGCAAAAGCAGAAAAAATCCTTGACTAAAGCAGACAGAGCAATAGGAATTAAACAGTGTTACAAAAATGGCTTCTGAAATTGACATCGATGCTCTCACATTTTTAAAAAATCAAGACCAAATTAGGCTGAAAATCGGCAAAAAATTAAGAACAGCCTGTCTCAACTCAAGATTTACCGGTTCTAAAACAGAAGAGTGTACTTCGACTTGTTCACTTTCAAAAAATTTTGAAACCAAAAGTAACTGTTCATATGTAACTTTACCCACCAACAACCTCAAGGGCGCTTTATGTCATTCAAAAAATTGTAGTATGGAAAAAGTTGTTCTTTTTTAACATTGATCCAAAAATATATAATTAAATTCTGTCGTTTATTAACTAAATATTATCAGTCGAGGAATTTGCGTTTTGCAAGCTTAGAAAAATAACGCATGGTCCATAGTATCTTTTTCCATAAAAATTTTGGTACATTAAGTACGCTCGAACGCATTATTTTGAAGTAGAAATGCATCTGACGTCACAATGAGATAATTATTACGTACTAACGCAGGTTACGAACATCTCGCAAAGAAATTCGAGCAAGCAGTTTCAAGCATGTTGGGCGAGACAGTTCGAAAATGGCAGTTTGTGTAAGAAAATTTTTGTTCGTTAGCGCCTTTTAACGAGCGAGAATGGCCATTACGAGCTCGCTAACATGCCCTGTCATGTATGCCCTGATACGTACGTGCACACGTAGAAAAAAGGCGTGGCTACAGTCGCTGTGGTGGTCTGACCTCTGACAAAAGAGTTGCCAGCCGAAAAAGGAGGAAAAGACAACTAACTTAACTGAATTGAACAATTGCCGGTAGAAAAGTTGTCCGTTCTGACAATTTTGTTGTTCAAATTTAAAACTACAGTAGGCTACTTCTACATTTCTGAATCAAAATACTACTTAAGTAGCGTTCTTCACTCTGAAAGTTATTAAGTAAAAGTAGGCACCAAAAAAAAACTACTCAAAAACTCAAAAGGTACTTGTTACAGGAAAAAAATACATCTTAAACTACATCTACTCAAGTAAAAGTATTTCCTTACTTTACACCGCTGGTAAAAGATCACCACTTTGTCCAAAATAAAGTTTGAAAATATTTTGCAATGTACTATACATGATAATAAAACAAGTTAATAATGGACACAAGACTTTGAAAACTGATTTTACTATATGTCATACTCTTTTTATGCAACTTTGAAACGTTTTTTGAAAATAACAGGACTTTTTCATAATTATTTTTAGTGCACCAAAATTGCCCCCAATAACATACGCCTAGTGTGCTCTTCAGTACTTTTCCGAGTTATTTCTGATCGTATTTTGAAGGTAATTGTCACTTCTTGTGCAATCGAAAGACATTATTCAACTGCGAATGTAAACGAAGACTTCAATCAGCCAAGAGATAGTTTGGTGTCGACGATTACTCTTCGGGAATCGATTCATCATCTCGTATCGACGATTACTCTTACGGAATTGATTCATCCTCGGAATTATCTGGAATCGTGGATAGCACTGCAGTTAATAATTTATCTTCGGGCTCAACTGGTATCGAGGTAAACGTTACCGGTTTTAACAGTTCAAACTGTATTCCGATTTCTTGGACTTGTGATGGATGGCCAGACTGTGCTGACGAGTCCGATGAACAAGAATGTTCTTGCACCAAAAATCAATTTCAGTGCCGCCGTTGTCCTTTTCTTGGTGCTTTTTGTGAAGCTAGAACAATCAATGATTTGCAGCAATGCATGCCGCGCTCAAGAAGTAGCAATGACGTAATAGATTGTTCAAACAAAGCAGACTCTGTAATGTAAGTAAATGGTATAAAAATTTATTTAAGTATTAAGTAATAATACGGTTTCTGTTTAATTTCTGCTTCTTTGCCTTTATCACATACCGTACGGTAAAAGCTTAGCAACTGGCATCAAAAAATATAGCATTGCAGCTTTTGCTCAATTGTTTATAATATTAGAGTATGCTATATGCAATTATATACTTCGCCTTAAATTTATGGATAAGCCACAAATTACTGTAACCTAAAGTTTTTGAGCACTCAATGTCTCCATCATTGTGTTGCATATTGCGGTATAATATTGTGCTATTTTGTATCCAGTAATCATATTAGTCAGGGGGTTTACAGGTCCCGAATTGAGGTGTTTCGTTCACATCGTTGCAAACGGATCAAATTTGGCACAGGAGCTCATTGTACCATACCATTTTAATTTTTTGAGGGAGCCAAAAATTTGGACCACTAGAGGTGCTGTTAATCAAAATTTTATTTTGAACTACTCTAAGGCTTGTATGCACCAACCTCGATTAATTTTGATCCGAGGATTAACAAAATTATTTGGGAAAAGTATAAACAAACGGCTGGGCCATTGCTCCAATTATGAAGTAATTCTAGAACAGCATCATTAAACTTGCGAATATACTTTATTTTAATCTGATAAGTCTAACGGTTTAGAAAAGACGCTTTTCGATGATTATTTGTGCTTGGTGGCTTCGAGCAAGATGCAAATTTACGTGGGAAGAAGTCAAAAATCAACCTTAAATTTTGGAAAATGGTCAAACTCCTAAGAGGATGCGGATTTGTTCAAAGGATAGCGCCATTGTCGTTTTATTGTTATAGAAGAATAAAGATGCGTCTATTATCAATCAGTGGCACCAATTCTAGTTATTTTGAAAAACAATGATTTAAATGTTGTTTTACGTTATTATTCTGATGTAATTGCCAATTTTTTTAAATTTTTAGTGAAAATGACGTTCTTTTTTTCAAAATGGCGTCTTAGGCGGTTCAAACCTGATTTCTTTTCGAACATAAAATGGGAACAACCATATGAATTGCTGTTAGACTTATTTTTCGTTGGTAAACTCTTAACTAAAATATTTGTTTTTATTCAAAACGATCGTAGACAGCTTCGATTTCTTCTTTTTGCTTTGGATTGAAGCTACCCCAGCTTTTGTCAAGGGGTGGGAGGGGGGCTTGAGTATCATATTTAATTTAATGTTTTTCATTGAAAACCACAGCCGCCCGCGGCCATTAGTGCGTCAGTATCGCTGAACAGCAGCATTGAAATCACTCCAAAATTTTATTTAAAACCATTGCAATTTAATTTAGCACTTTAAAGAAATTATTATTTTTTGTTCCTACCAAAATAAACTCATAAACCAGTGACGCAATTAGGTGAAAGAGTTGAGATTGCTGAAGCTCCTCTAGTTCTATCATTAAAAAGAATATTCTGATTGTAGGCTGAAACTTTAAAACGTCTTTTAAATTCGACTAATAAAAGTAAAAGGGGTAAAGAAGTGAAAGCTTTCCTACATAAACAATTTCTTTCAAATAGCTCTATTGATGTGATGTTTCTATACAAAAGAGTTAAAAATCGCTCTTTTTTTTCAAAAAATTGCAAATCGTGAAAGCTCTATGTCTCCATTTCCTTTCGTGAGAAGGGTTGCTCCGGACTCCAGTCTGTGATCTTTATCGTATATCCGCGTTTATGATATATTGAAAATGTCTTAGCTTACTCAAACGCATTAGTAGTTATAGTTACGATGTTGTGCATCTTTATTTTGGCTTTCGTTGCTGCCTCTCCTCCCTTGGCAAAAGCATGGTTTTGTACCTGCTATAGACGTCTGTAGAATCTTCAATCCAAACACAAAGTACATCAGATATGGTATAACAACTATGGTAGAACACTATGCAAGATATTGCTTGGCAACTACTGTTGTGAATCGTTAAAGAGGGGCAAAATTGATCAACTATTCATCCGTTTCTCAGATCTAGCCAATACAAGAAACAAAGTTCTATGTGAATTTCAGTCCGTAATTAACCGTGATTGATAATGGTCCTTTCAAAAATAATGTGACCCAGAAAACAGTTAAATTTATTGACATCCAAAATTCAACTAACGTTTACATGACGAAGTTTATATTGTGGATATAACAAAGACAAATGCGTCACAACTAATGCTGCTATTAGTATTAAGGTATCATCAAAAATGTACAAAATAACGTCTAATGTAAGTTATTTTTTCTATAAGTTAAATGATAGCGGTTATCATTTTTAAGTACTATAGTTGTCTGGCTTGTATGAACTGGCTGCAAATCAAAGCAGAGTCTTGTTTAGTACCATTTGAACAAGCAGCTTAGCTCAATTGGTAGTGCTTTGAGTAAGTGATCGAAAGGTGGCTTGCTCCAGGTTAGATGCCCGAATTGGCAATGGCAATGCTCGAACTGGTAATAACAATGCGGCACTATGGTCTTGGACAGTGGTTCCCAATTGGGGGCCACGGTACATTAAGCAGGGGGTCGTGGGACCTTGGACGACGAACACCTATTTTGGTCATGAATGTAAACAAAAATTCTTGGAAATCCCTCAATAAAAATTCTGAAAACAATACCTTCGGTTTGAGATGAAGACCTTTTTTTTCTTTTTGGTCTTCAACGAAAATTCGGGGAAAAATACCTTTAAGTTTAGTCTTCAATCGGTTTGGTATTGCGACAGCCAATATTCTAGCCGTGCAGAGGGCCACTGGTTTTGAGAGACTCTAGAAGGGGCCACAGGCCATCAAAGGTTGGGAACCACTGGTCTTGGAAATGTCAATAACGCTTAGCTCTCATTAAATCAAGCAAGGTAGTCTACTAGTCATTGACAGCCAGCTTTACGAAAGAGTTACAAATAGTGCAATTCAAAATAGATCAGCTACCTTAAAATAGATCAGCTACCTTAAAACCTTAAAATCCTTCAGCCCACAATGAAGCCAACAGTTCCCTTGTAGCAATAAACCGGTATTCCAGTCATCATTTAAAATATACTAATGGACAAACCAGATCGCAAGTATAACGATATCCATGTCCCATTCATAAAAAAAAGTAATCTGTCGCAAATCAATTTGTTGTAAGGGTGCTAATCTCTGGAATAACATCCCAGTCGAAATTCGTTACTCCTACAATTTAGCAAGCTTTCGATTTGCTGAAAATCAAAAAAATTCTTGCTAGCAAAAATTTTTTTTGTTGTTGTCAAAGTCTTAAAGGGGCAGCAAAAGTTGATTTAACTTATTTATTGTATGTCAAGCAAACTTTTATATTTTTTTAACATTATTTGCAACTAATTTCAAAATTCTGCCACCAGGGCTGTTGGTCTCGAGACCATTTTTTTGCAATCTTGGTCTCGGTCTTGGTCTCAAACCATCGTGGTGTCGGTCTCGTAGTTTAAAATTGGTCTCGAAACCGGGTAATTTTTGTTACTAAAATAAAATAGTTTTGTAAGAGGCTAATGCCGCGTTTACATTATCAGTTTGACTACTAGATTTTGCACATGGAGATTAAAATTGTCACATTTACACATGAGAAAAGAAGTCGTTTACTTATTGTGGTTTTATGACAGGAACAAAATCAAAATCCAGGTAAAACTAGAGTTCTTACACAAATCCAGCGCTGCCGCTTTTTTGCGACTAATCTTACACAACGCAAATCATGTGATCGAAGTTTTTGTCTCAAAGCGTTTATACAAGGTTTTAAAAAGCGCGTCGCGAAACCAGGAGTGATAATAATCTACATATTTTGTTTCTTTCTCGACAGCAAGCAAACTAACTACTTTAAAATTGTCAAATTTTGTTTGTTCATAATATATAAACTAAATGTAAAAAGGCCATTGACGCAAACAGGAACCCAAAGAGGGCTTCAGCTTTCCTCCTTTTTGTTACATAACAAGCGTTTAAACGTGTCTTGGACTTGATCTGTGTAGGTAAAGGAGAGGATTAAAGGAGCTGAGTAGTTCAATTCTTTCAAACGGCTTCCGAATCTCAGCAATTATATTCTTTCAAGTAGTTTTACAACGTGCCAGATATGATTCAAATGGCGTAAAAATGGTTGTTTTTTACAAAAAATCGCCTAGCGACTGGAGGCGAATTTCCGGCTGTGATACGATTAACGTACACCAGTTTGCTCAGCACGACAACAAGAAAAGATAATCCTCGTGTAAAAAAGTTTATTGCTTTGTAGAAGCCTCCTCTTTGCATAATCGTAGTTGCAAGCCTAAAAATTCTCACCCTCTCCCTATCGAAAATCCTGGCGGCGTTTTGGTAGTTACGTTTATACTGTAACAACAAGCTTTTATGATTTTCTTTTATTTTCATAATTTTATTTAATTAAGCTTTAGTTGGTTTTTTTGACTCGTAATTCCTAAAGAAAATAAAGGTGATCAATTAGGGCAAGTCTTTTTTGACCTAAAAATTCAAAAAAAAAGACTTTATTGTCCTAACAAAATTAGGACCGGAAAAAAGCTATTTCTTGGCTTTTTCAAGCTTTTATACTAAAACAATCATTTAATAAGCGAAAGCACATAAATTCTCAACAAAACTTGCAAAAAAAGTCTATATGTTCTACTGCCGAATAAGTCTTTCAGTATTTCGATGAACAGTAACACTGCAAGCTAATCACCCGTTGGATGAAGTAAAGTGTAAAATCATGATACAGTAGAATTCGTCTCAATCGTCATCGTTTAGTTCGTCAGTTCGCTTAATTTGTCACATTTTTGTCTGTCCCGGCAAACTTCTTATCTTTTACATGCATTCCGGTTTATCTAGTTCGCCATCGTCTAATTCCATGGTTCTTAACCAAATGTGTCGCGACCCAATGCTGGGTCGCCTAAAAATTCTTTTGGGTAACTTGTTTTTTTTTTGTGAACATCTACAAAGAGTGAAACTTGCAGAAAGCAATATAAAAATAAACGTAACGCCGCATCATTGTAGTCAACCCTTGTTGCATTTTTGTGAACGAAAAACTCCCGCAGTGAAATAATGAGCATCTGGAGACCGCAGAGTTGCAAAACGCTTTGAAGTAGTAAACGATATATTGTAGCACTTTTGTTAGCTTAAAACTCCGGCACTGAAAAAGGTTTGTGCGCATGGAGACTAGAAATCGAAAGGTCATGTACAGTATGTCAGGACAGAATTGATACGATATTAAAAGCTAAATATCAAATATTCATAAAATATGTTCAGTGAAAAGTTGCTTGTACTAATTTCAACACAGTTCTGTCATCATAAATTTTTTTTTCTCATAGCTTTTAATTTACCGATGCATCAGAATATACATGAGTTCTAAAATTTTACAATTTGATTTTTTCAATAAATTTGAATCGCTTTGAAAAAAGGTTGAGAACCACTGGCCTGATTCGTCACTTCGATCAAGCAATATTCACAGCTTTGCTTGTAACTGCCGGATGAATTGATTTCACGCAATCTCAGTGGTTAGTTCAACACGTGTGAGATTTCAAACAAACTAAGAATCCTTGTCGGATTAAAAGCCTACAGTTAAATCTCGCTGCAGCAACACAAAAGGATGAAATACGAAGCGCGTTTTTAATAACAGAACATTAACTACCAGCTGAGAGTGTAGAAGAGTTTAAGCGGAGTACAGTAATTGTAGAAAATAAAGTGCAAAAAAAGAGCAAATGCAGTTTGAGGAGTTAAGATTAAGAGTCAACGGTATCTTTGTGCTTTTTGCGGTTCACTTAAGCATAGTCGTAAGAACGAATTTACAGAACATCAATGCCAAATAAAAGATCTAAGTACGTAAGTTTATCATTAATACAGAATACGTAAGCTTAATTCGCTTTATTTTCAGCAATAAACGTGCATTATTTTCAACAATATACGTAACCAACTGCGTTAACAGCGAAGTAAGCGCCAGGTAAACAAGTTGTTGTGGAGTTTGCATAATTCGTCAGTTCAGTCAGTTCGCGTAATTCGTCACTTTTTTCTAATCTCCTTAAGGTGACGAATTAGGCAAATTCTACTGTAGTAATGTTGTGCTTTGATTTTGAGAAGCTAAGTACTTGATTTTGAGATTTTGGGATCCGTACTACCAATATAGCATGATGACATGGGGAAATACAACTGCTAGATGTCTTAATAAAATTCAAATTCAACAAAATTATCGTATTAAAAATTTAAGTCTTTCCATGGATCAAAACTAAACTTCCTCTTTTATATGAACAACTGCATTTGTTATAATTAAACAACATTTATGAGCTAGAATTATTAAAGTTTGCATGTAAATTTATAATGAAAACCCTGCTTAAATGTTTTTAATTATTTTCGATTGGCTTCTCAAGTCCATTTTTGCTCGACAAGACAAACTGCTAGTAAAAATTGGTCTGTACCTCGATTTGAAAAAATCTGTACTCAACGCTCAATTAAATATAAAGGCGCTAAAATGTGGAATGCGCTTCCTACAGTCCCAAGAGATCGTTACCTCAAAAGTTACGCCATCTTTGTTAATAGACTGAAGCAGATTTTACTGGGTAATCAATTGTAGTCTTGTCTCATAATTTTCAATCGGCTTTGCAAACTTGCAGATACTGTAGCTATTCCAAATTTAATCTTAATAATAACCGGAAAGATTATTGTCTAAAATACCTGTCCGCAAGAGTTTTTTTTTGTTTTTGTGTTTCTGTAATGTACAATTTTAATTTTTCTGTCTATAGTTGGTGAGAGGTTGCAAACTCGGCGACCGCACCAGATACTTCGGCACCTGCTATCATGGTCTTTCGCAGCCTCTCACCAGAAAGGGATTATATCGTGTGATGTTCTTTTATGACAGTGGTTTTTATGTTTGTTCGTTGCTACTAAATGAATACACTATGCTACTACTACAGCTAACTACCTAACCTGGACGTTTGAACTGACTTTGGTTGGATTTACCAAAACACCAGCCCCTTCAAAACGTTTCACAATCGCTTTCACTTCAGGTTAATTTTTTTGCATATTAAGTAGCACTTTACCAGCTTCCCCGATCCCCATTTTGTAAGAACAGGCTTTGGAGGGTAACTTATTGCAGGGAATTCGGCTCTACTGTTTTTTTATTTTTTACTTTTACTAATTTGACCTCTGAAAATTAACTGACGTCTTCGAAATGAGATCTGACTGTCATAACACATTTTCGCAAAATATACAACGCATGTCACGTGAAACAGCTAAGATACGGAGATTTCAGTAGTACACCTGCTGCCACAAAATATTTTGCAGCATCAGACAATAATAGATAGATAAAGCTTGTGCTTGTTTCAAAAGTACAAAATTGACTTTATTGAAAAAACTTGTCTTAGTTATTATCTTCAAGGAAGAGATATTAAGTTTAGTTGAAGGCGCTCTCCAAAAATAATTTCAGTGAAAATCTACATAAAATGATGTCGTCGAGATGCTTTGATGATGGAATCACTTCGACTAAAACAATTTGTCATCTGACTCAATTTATATATTCATAAAACTAACTTATGAGCGAATTTGAGCGCCCCAAATTTTGTTTGACAAATCGAAAGAAACATTGATGTCTCTTTTTTCCGGCCTTGGTCTTGGTTTCAAACTTTGCCAGTCTCGGTCTTGGAGCAAAATTCGAGGCCGAGACCAGTCTCGGTGTTGGTCTTGGAAAAAATTTTGCGGTCTCGTTCTTGTTCTCGGTCGAGTCAGTCTCAACTACAGCCCTGGCTTCCTCTTTTACATCGAAAGATATTTGTAATTATTTTTTCCGCAATCTGTGTTGAATTTCTTTCATTTAAAAAAATTTTTTTTTTGACCATTGATCCGTGACTACTCTTGTTGTCATGGTTTGGACGCTAGCTTGAACGTTATCTTGTAGGTCTATTACTATTATTGCTCCTACCATCATTAGCAACCTATTACTACCAGAAGATTTTCAAATACTAGCCTTGACTAACTGTTTTTAGACAAGGTTTTACTCTTGAAATTGCAACAAACAACTACCTAACGAACTTGGTTAATCAGTCAGTCTACCAGCCTAGGTCTAATCTTCGCCTTTTCCAAAGATCAGCAAATTGCATCTGTTTTTGCTAAAAATAGCAAACTCAAACCAATAAATGTATTTTTACATTTGAAAATAATTTACCTCATCAAAGTCACGACAGAAACCGGGCATCAAAGCTTATCCTACCCTGAGACCTACAATCTGACAAATCCTGTTTAAAAACACTAATGCAAATTTGATGTTGCAATGTTCCCAGCAAGGATGGCAGTACGGTACGGTACGTTCAGAATTTGCGTACTATGTACCTCGCACCTTGAACCGTACCATACCAGCGTACCGTACTTCAGTTCAATTTTTGAAGCGTACTGTACCAACGTACCGTACCCGTACCATTTTAAAAAAGACGTACCGTACCAGCGTACCGTACTTCTTAGCAAAAATTGAAGCGTACCGTACCGTACTTGGGTACCGTACTGTACTGCCATCCTTGGTTCCCAGAGCCAATTTATTTTTCGTCAAGTCAAAATCTTTTCCTTTAAAGCTATTTAGTGTCAAGCAATGAAAAAACTGGGCAAAAACGTTGGTAATCAATCATTTTTCACGTAGGCTATTTAAGGTTAAAATTCAAAAATTAAACTTCATCGCCCCTTTAAACGCTGCTCAGTCTAAGATCAAGGTAGAGTTGCTATTTTTTGCTATTGTTTTTGTTTCTACTGTAGTTTTGCATCTGCAGTGATTCCTTCCGCAGTTATTACCAAACATCCATTAGCTTGCTCGTATCCAATTACTCCGATCATGTTGCACTGTACCTTCTTTAATCTCTATCCAATCTTCACCCTGTAAAATGTGAATTATGCATTTGATTTTTTTGTTGAGGATTAATATGCTTCTTACACTTTATTAACTTAAAATCAATGGTCGCACATTAACAGCAGCCCTGCTTTTTGAAATGTTTGAATTATTGTTTGCTGTGTTTGTACAAGGAGTTAGTAGGTTCTTTCCTTCACGCATGAGCGCTACTGCGCAGCGTCAAATCAAATCGAGGATTTCCAGTACTTTTGCTGGTAAACTCGATCACATGGCTGCTCCTTCACGCATTGGTACTACTGAACACATAATAAAAACACAAAAAAGAGAAAAAACAATAAAAAAGCAAAAAAGTGGAAGATTTTACCAACCCCAGAAAAAAGAATCTCTGATACCAATATACTTTGTTTTAATTTTGCAAAATCGACTGTAGTATCCCTAATTATTTCAACCCTCCCCACGTTGATGACGATTTCACTTGCATTGAAGGACTTTTTGGAATTTCTTCGAGTAGGTCCATCGTAGTAGGACTTTCCGGTGAGCAGATGACAAAAAGTAGTGTTCTTTCCTGTCCAAGCAGTTATTTCAATTGCTCTCAAACGGATGATCATAGATATGAACCGCTTTGCTGGCTTTGCCCTGAAAAAATGCCCAATCGATGTGATTGTCATCAATTTGAAACTGAGATTTGCAGCGACACACATGTCCTTTGTTACGCTGAAGAGTGTAAGTATTCATGCATTCATTCGATCATTCACGTCTATCAAATGACAAAATAAAGCAATATTTATTAGAAAAGAAACAACATTGAAATGTTGACAGGGAGACTGGAATATACCTTTTACTCATCAAGTCGGCAGCCATCCTTTACAGACAAATGATAGGTCGATGTGTTTCTGTCGAAGTTAGAGAGTGACGTCATAATCCCTACTTTTTGACAAAATACTCTGCGAATTATTTTGTAGCTAAGCTTGAAAAAACAACAGTAGTTGATTGATTTTGATTTTGAGTGGAATGTCGTTTAATATTTTCATTCCTTGATGCTTTATGCATCTTTTAGTGTAGAGATGTTGCGGAAAGAGAAATGTTCAAAAAGTTAGGTTGTACAGTACTGTTAAAGATTTGGGTGCTCGTTTTGTTAACTTACTTTGCTTAGTAAAGTAATTGGTCGTTTTGTATGGTTTTGTGAAGAAATCTATTTCGTGAAATGGGCGTAATTAAATTTTGGTAACTTGTTAGTTGATCTAGTCTGAGATTTTTAGAACTTTTGAGCTTAGAATGGAATTTAGTAGGGCTTCCACGTGGTTTTACTCCGCAAATCAGCTTCATAGCTGCCCTGGAATATCTTTGCATACATCTTTTTCATTAGAGAGATGTAAGGTGAGGCGTAGTTTTTATGTGAGCAATGTGAGCTACTTTTCAAATTGAAAGATCGTAGCTTAAATGGTATAACCGTAGTGCGCTCGTTTAACGACTCTTAAATAGCATAGAAAATCTTGAACGGAATTCAACTTCACCGTAGTAAAATGAAGGAAGTGTGTAAAGATGTGCGGCTTCTTAACGATCTGAAGCTGCTGTTACCACAAAACACACCGAAAAAAAGCAGTAAAGAGAAAGTATATGACAGAAAACGAAAGGTATAAAAACCTTGACAAAGAAAGTGAAAATAACAGTTTCAAGTAATTAACAATATGCCGTCACATAATTACTCCGTGTCTTTATCTATGTTTTTTTTACACTATATTTCAAAAAAAGGAAAAATGTGAATGAAGGGTATTACAGGCTAAAACTCATTATTTGTTTTTCCGTTGGTTTCTACAGTAGTGACACTAATTGTCTCTAGGTGTGTTTTAAGAGTAATTGCGTTTAATGTACAATAGTCTACAAAAATCCTTAAATCAAACAAGACAAGACAAATTTATTTCATCTATCCGTAACAGCTCGAAGTAGAAATTAATTGGCATTCGTTTAAGCAGGCGAGAGGGTACTTGTAAAAGACCTCACGGTCATCGAGTCAAGCAACCACCACTAAAGATCATCGAGTGGAACCAATTTCAAATTTCACAATATACTAGCAATATATTTATTTCAGGGAGGTGTGATGGTATTACGCAATGTGACGACAAGTCAGATGAGCAGTTCTGCAGCTGCTCAGATGAAGAGTTTATCTGCCGATGCTATTTCGAATCATCTCGAACATGTCCTTTTCATTTTGCATGTATTCCTAGAAAGAAATATAATGATCAGCAGTTCGACTGCCCTGACAACAGTGACGAGCCTCTTTTCAACATTTTGGATTGTGGGGTTGTAATTTTACGTTACATAGACTCGATTTAAGTACAGATTGCAATAACGTAGGGTTACCGTTTTGCGACAAATCGACTTGTTATGATAATTGGTATTCAACGTCTGCTAACTCCTCCGAAACTATTTCTTTGTGCTCATCGTTTTGTCCGTTCACTGATCAAAAGGCTTGCTCTCTCGTTTTTCAGTGTAGCGATGGCTCCTTAATTCTTGCTTCACAATTTTGTAATGATGTTAGCGATTGCCCTGATAATAGCGACGAAATTCGCAACCAACCTGGATTTAAGTGCACCCAAAAAACAGCAGGTGACTGCGTTTTGCCACAGCCTAATCTTTATGATAATGTTTCGCATTGCAGTGACAATTCCGATCTCTGTTTTGATTCTGGATCTTGTTTTCAATGCTTAGATCACCTTTTAATGATATCATTCGACCAAGTATGTGATGGCGTGATTGATTGCTATGATATGTCTGACGAATACCTGTGTTTCAATAACATTAACGCAATTCAATGCAATGATATTTTAGCATTTAATCAAACACTTTCGGCTACGATATGTCCAGTAAACACATTGTCAAACAAAATTAACCCAGAATTTTACCAAAATAACCCAATTTTAAGAACCAAAACGATTGCCAATATAGAACTAAGCATAACAATTTATTAGACGCGTTTCGCTTTAACTTAAAGCATCATCAGTAGAATGAATTTGCAAAGTAAGAAGCACGAATTTATATACAATAGCCACCCATTAATTCAGGTGGCCACGGCACGGCTTAAGATTTGTCATAATTGAACAAAAGAGCGACAGGTCGTAGGTTTAAACACACAAGAAAACACAGCGGAATAGCGACGTCATTTTAAACAACAATTTAAAACAATTAAGCATTGAAAAGATACAGGGGCAAAGATTGATTGTCGACATTCAGTTGTGGTTCTGTTTTGGAAATATGTAGAGTTTCTTTGATGCGTAATTTAGTTACGTGATTACTTCTGTCCAAAATTTTGGGTGAGTCAAAATTAATTACGTGGTTGGGATATTTGAGCAAATGTTTGCAAACTTCAGAATCTTCACACGTGCGATGTTCATTGAGGCGAGTAATTAGGTTCCGTTTGGTTTGGCCAATATAATTTTGACTACAACTACAAGTTAATTGATACACAACACCTGACGAATGTAATAACGATTGACGATCTTTATACGGAAATAGTTTGCCAATGGTAAAGTTACGATAAGACATTATCAATTTGATATCATACGGGCATAAAAATTCACGAATTTCTTTTTCAATTTGCATAGAAATACGATCAATAAACTGCAATTTAAAAAAGACACAATGCTTCGTAGACTGTTGTTGGTTAGGGTAAAGTTTGGCATCCGGTTTTTGATTTCTGTTTATGGCCATAAACAGAAATCAAAAACCGGATGTTTATGGCCATAAACAGAAATCAAAAACCGGATGCCAAACTTTACCCTAACCAACAACAGTCTACGAAGCATTGTGTCTTTTTTAAATTGCAGTTTATTGATCGTATTTCTATGCAAATTGAAAAAGAAATTCGTGAATTTTTATGCCCGTATGATATCAAATTGATAATGTCTCATCGTAACTTTACCATTGGCAAACTATTTCCGTATAAAGATCGTCAATCGTTATTACATTCGTCAGGTGTTGTGTATCAATTAACTTGTAGTTGTGGTCAAAATTATATTGGCCAAACCAAACGGAACCTAATTACTCGCCTCAATGAACATCGCACGTGTAAAGATTCTGAAGTTTGCAAACATTTGCTCAAATATCCCAACCACGTAATTAATTTTGACTCACCCAAAATTTTGGACAGAAGTAATCACGTAACTAAATTACGCATCAAAGAAACTCTACATATTTCCAAAACAGAACCACAACTGAATGTCGACAATCAATCTTTGCCCCTGTATCTTTTCAATGCTTAATTGTTTTAAATTGTTGTTTAAAATTACGTCGCTACTCCGCTGTGTTTTCTTGTGTGTTTAAACCTATGACCTGTCGCTCTTTTGTTCAATTATGACAAATCTTAAGCCGTGCCGTGGCCACCTGAATTAATGGGTGGCTATTGTATATAAATTCGTGCTTCTTACTTTGCAAATTCATTCTACTGATGATGCTTTAAGTTAAAGCGAAACGCGTCTAATAAATTGTTATGCTTAGTTCTATATTGGCAATCGTTTTTGTTCTTAGATTAAGCAGAAACTCCGACCGTTATGCTCCAAAACCCAATTTTAATTCACTCGCTTAGGCCTAGTTTCAGTTCTTCTACTTGTCGAAGCTTTTTAAACACTTCTTTCGGCAACGGCGATCACAATTTTATCAATCTGGCATTTTGTGACACCAAACACGGACGTACGTCAACTATTCTTTGTGATGGTCGCCCTGAGTGTAAGGATATGAATGATGAGTGTGGTAGAGTCTGCGAACATCCTCATAGCTTCTGCAACAGTAGTTGCTTCCTGAGGTATCCTATCGGCGATAGATATTGTGATGGAATAGAAGATCCTGCCTGTAGATTCATCAACCAGTTGAATTGCCCCAAAGGTTTTGATGAAAGTGATTGTCCATATCGATTTCGATGCAAAGCTGGTGACAAAATAAGCATTGATATTTCACAAGTTTGCGACGGGCAAACTGATTGTGACGATGGCACTGATGAAGCAGATTGTTCATCGTCACTCTTTTCTTCTGAAACTGAACTAATAGCTAATCCCATTTTACGCCGCGCATTTTGCATAATTAGCTTTGTGGTGATCATCGGAAACTTTGTAGTGATTATGATCACTGCAAAACTTTGGAAAACATCCAAACTAACAGAATCTTTGCAATGTCAGCATATCGTTAATTTGAATATTAGTTGTGCTGACTTTCTAATGGGTGTTTATTTGATTACGGTAGCGGTTTTTAGTGCGGTGTACTCCGGATATTATGGTGAGGTTGACCATAAATGGAGAGCTAGCTTAGGCTGTTCGATTGTAGGAAGTCTTGCAGTTATATCGAGCGAAGCCTCTTGCTTTCTAATGGTAATGCTTACTGCTTTTCGTTTAAATACGGTTTGGAACCCAGTGTCTTTACTGTCGATGACTACTTTGTCATGGAAAGTATGCATTGTTGGTGCATGGATATGCGCATTGAGTGTTGGAATCTTGCCAATGCTTGACCAAGCTTCAGAATACTTCTTACATGGCGTTTCGTTTCGAGATATTTTCAATCAATCACATACTTGGAATGAAACCGAAGTGACGACGTTTGTCTGCCGCTTTGCTGCTCTAATTAAACAAGGTATAATTGATGAAGGTAGCAATTGGAAATCAGCAAAGGGTTTCACTGAATCAAATTTAGAGAATTCTTTCTTTCGTGTGTTTGGATTTTACGGTGAAAATAGTGTGTGTCTACCTAGGTTTATATTGCGAAAGGAGAGAATGCATGGGAGTACACTCTTGCTATCATTACAATCAATTTCTTGGCTTTCTATTCATAGCTGTTAGTTATACTGTGGTTTATTATAAATCAACAACCAGAAACAAACTTTTAGGAAAAAGCAGCAAACAGTCGACGGACAAAGAAGCTAAAATGCAAAGGCGAATCGCCAGAATCATTTTGACAGATTTCTTTTGTTGGATTCCAATATGTGTTATGACTTATATAAGTTTAAATGGAATTAATTTTCCAGTTCTTGCCTATCAAATCACAGCAGTAGTTTTGCTACCCATCAACAGTGCTTTGAATCCATTTCTTTACTACAGTCTTTTAGATCGTATTATTGAAAAATTTAAATAAATATTTTTTATCTCATTCCACCTAGAAATGCGTTAGGCATCGGAACACCACAAAGTTATTCTGACATTGCACGTTAGCCGCTATTCTCTTCCAGTATGACCATTGACGGCCTCTATTAAATTACTGTGTGTTATATCTTCTATACTAAGTTACAGTAAGTCATGTATCATACCTCTTACTCCTTCTATTTGTATAATTTTCTATAAGCAAAAAGACAAAATAACACAAGAAGAACAAACCATGTTGTCAACTGAGTAACTTTGAAAAAACAACAACAAGATTTAAGGTCAAAATCAGGCACGACTGTTTCGTAAATATACTGTAATTGCTTGACTTGATAACGAATGTAACAAACACAGGCGCTTTCGTCGAGAGACAACAAAAAATTGTCCAATGCTTTTCCAGCTAAAATTGCCGCTTGGGTAATTTTTTTTAGTAACTGCACAGTAGTACAGTAGTATCGTATCTTTAAAACAATTATATCCAGATGGATGGAGGAACCAGAAATCGAATTAGTTTTACATCAATTGTAGAAATGAGTTCTATCATGATACTGGCTATAAGTACCACTTTACTTTTAATTTTTATTTTAATAATTTCGAACTAACTTACTTCAACCTCAGTAAAAGTGTCTAACAACAGTAAAATGAAAAAATGCTGACTCATGGATATGCTTACAAAATAACATGCAATCTCTAGGCGTACGTTAACAACAATAAACTATTTTATAGGCACTCTTAAACAACCGCAGTAAACAAAAAAACAAAGGCAAAAAATGCTTTGTGTGTTTTTGCCGGTTCACTTTGGTTGTTTCTAGAGTTTGCGTGTTATCTTGTGGGCTCATATGCAGGAGTCAGAATTGTCTGACTTTACTGTTTTTAAATTACTTTACTAATAAAGAACTAAATTTGTTTGAAACATTGAAACGAGGACTAAAGGCAAAATCAATGGGGTTATATAAAAGTTAGGCCAATCGCATACGACTAAATTGGCGTTGACTCCAACTTTCTTGACTTAGCCGTTATCGCGATATTCTACTTTAAACACGACATCGAGCCTCCAATATGTTATGAATTTTAATAATTTTTATTGGCAGCCCTAACGTTAAAAGCCCTGGCGTCGTTAACAGCGCTTTCCCAGTTCTAACTTAAAGCAACGCCGCTGCTAGGCTACTGCATTGAGTCGTTTCGCTACGCACTAATCAGTTTGATCTTGTCAGCAGAATAGATCCGAGCTGGAAAAAAAGTAGATTGTGCGATAGAATAGGTTACAAACGCCAAAGAACAAGCGAAAGTAAAGCTAGTAAAGTTATTAGTGCTGTAGACCATTGTTTTCAACTTAGATGGAAAAGTTTATTCTAGTGTCACAAAATACAGTGAGCAAATACAATAGGCCTACTCAAGTACTAGCAGTCTTATTATTAAGTATGAGTTTGTACTGTGTAGTCTAGTAATAAAAATGTTACTGCTTGGCTAGGCTATGATTTAGACTGAAATGTATCTGACAACTTGATTTTTAGTGAGATCGCTAGTCCACCAAACAGTCTACTTGTTTCACCAACTTGGATCTGTTGTTCTGACGAGATCAAACTTATTAGTACGCAGCAAAACGACTCAACGCAGTAGCCTAATAGCGGCGTTGCTTTAGGTTAGAACTGGAAAGGCGTTACTAACGACGATAAAGCTATCCATGTCAGGGTTGCCAATAAAACTTACAACATTAGAGGCCCCGACATTGTGTTTGAAGTAGAATATCTTTGGAACGGCTAGGTCAAAAAATCTAGTTTCATACGATTCGCCTAACTTTGAATACCCCCATTGTTTTTGCTTTATTGAAAGAAGAAAATTAATTTTAAGATTTTTTTTTTGACAAAAAAACAATGCACTAAGCTATAGACAGTATCCAGAGTCTTATAGGCACAATCAAACCTTTGATTAACAGCCTAAGACGTACTGTTTCGGAATCGACATTCGTCTTTTATTCCTTGTCGGTATAGCTAGGACTACACGTATGAACATAAGCGTACAAAGGCAAAGAATCGCTAATTAGCCAGATCATATAGCACAATTTTTTTTTCCTAAAAATATTAAGTAATCATAATATTACAAGAGATAATTATAATAGTTCAATTCAAAATAAAAGCAATGTACTTACTTTTAAAACAATCTACTGTTTGACGTTTTTAACATACTTTGCCGTTTTTAAAGTACTACAGTCTTTGATTTACGTTACTTTGACGTTTTTTGTGTATCGTACTCAGACGTTTTTAAAATACCGTTTTTTGCTCTTTTTAATGCCGCTTTTGCTGCGTACTCTACCGGTAATTGAAATAGCGCTTTATCTACCGAAACGCAATATTTAATTTACCTTAAAAAAAAACTGAGTTATCAAGACTAATACGGCCATAAAAGTCGAGTAAAAGTAAAGTACCTGTAGAGTATTGCAAAACGTAACTTTTAATGATAAAGATAATGTAGCTATAAGAAGTATTGCATTTATTCGAGGAAGACAATCCCGAGCACATTGTAAAATTTACGTTGTTGCTGTATTTTGGTATTGTTGCAGGTTTGTTTAACTTTTTTAATTGGTTTTGATCCATTATTGTTGAGACTATATCGTGGATTAATTTTAAGTTTAGGCTGTTTATTTTCTCATGAAAATACTGATTTAATGTCAATATAAATATTGTGCAAATGTACAATTCTATGTTGATTTAGTTTGGACGATTTAGCAGAAGTAACGGAAAAAATCGCTATTCGAAACAAAACTTGAAATTATACGGTCAGGTATTTGTCGAAACCCAAAAATGTTTCGGAAAGATGGAGATACATTATCATTTTCATTACGATACGTCAAATTGCATGGAAGGATGTGTCAATTTTGTATTATTTTATCGTCTCAACATTTTGTATATACTTTTTTTTTGCTTTAAAGTAATCTAATTTTACATTATATGTACTTTTAATAACTGTACGCGTACGTTGTTTGTTGTTTGAGTTAGTCTTTTTATTGTAAATAGTGAATTAAAATCATAGTGATGGGCATTGTCGAAGCTATTCGGTCACAGCGAGTTTTTAACTAAGATTTAGAAGTTTTTGCTTGAGATGGTAATTAACGTACTTGCATTAGTTTAACTTAAAATTATCTAAAGTGAGGCGTACGTAATGTTTACATTGTACTACTAAGAGTAATGTACTCAGAAGCAAACCGCCTTTCATTGCTTTTTTTTTAAGGCCATTGGCTGCTAAGCTTATCATAGTGTAATGAAAATTTGTATTTACGACGACCTTCATCGCAAAATCTGGTTGTAACTTGTACTAAATAGGTCACTTTGTTACGTCCTTGACTGCATGATAATTAAACGTTTTGTGCGCTGATTAATCTCTGCTTGCTGCTGGCTTCGAACAAGCAGCTATAATGGACACGAATTTGACGAAATCCACCGGGAGTTTGATCAACAGAAACTTCCAAGTAGAGTAGTTGCGGATGTTGTAAAAACAGTGCTTATCGCAATGAAAAAGCTTATGTATCATCCAGTAGTAAGCGTCTGAAGCTGTCTTTCAACAAGATAAATACAAAAATATGCAACTATAACAACTGCAAGAATTTTCAGAAGTATTAATTATGCGGCGAAAGATATTTTTGTCTCGTGAACGTAATGACTCTAATTTAATTTTGCCTTTTTACTAGTCTAAAAATTAAAACTTTATAAATAGCTTTAAAAACTGCTTTTTCAAACACTAGGTCATCTAAAGCAAGTACAATAGAAGCAGAGTTGTGAGTCTGGCCGATTATTTTGTGTCGGGTTCGGGCTGAGATTGACAAAATGGCGGGCTTAATGTACAAGCTCGTATAGTTGATTTGCCTTGTATTATATGTTTTTAAATGCTACAAAAGCGTAAATAAAAAAGCTTTGGAGAACTGAATGACGACTTTGTTTAAGCATACATACAATTATTGCGTCACTATTCATCAGTATTAACGTAGGGCCATTTTTATTTTGACCTAAAAAAATTTAATTTGACTTTATTGTAGCTAAATTTTGACTTTATTGACCTATACCGTTTTGGCCTCATTGAACTCCAAATTTCAATTAAAAAAAAAAATTTGTTATTTGCAATTCACGTAAGTTTGAAGCTGGTAACCTTCTTCACTTTTCATTAGCAGCATTTGGAAAGAAATATCAATCAGTCACTCTTGTGATTAAAGTAACTAATCGCTGCAGGACAAAAACTTAGGAATCTACACACATTTCCATGTCAATTACACTTTTTTTGATAACCAGTAAATTATGGATTGAAATTTGCTGTTCTTAAATTTTCACAAATTTTTGGCCTCATTTGTTTTTAAATTTTATTGGAAAATACAGTGACACTATTTCAATCTTGCTTGGTTAAAAGTTGCGTTGTGTAAAAGTTTTGTCGATTGCTAAAGCTGTGAAAGCAAAACAGTACAGTCCTAAGATTTCAAAAATCTGGTTAGTTTGTTGTGATATACGGTACTGTATAATAAAAATTGACTTTTTGATTTTTGAATTTGGACATATTGTGTTTTTATTTATTTTATTCATGCCGATGCTGGCTTTCTTAATTTGTTTTTAATTTAAAAAAATGAGTTTCGGAATATTATAAAATTATTTTTGTGTAGAAGTTAATCCAGGCAATTGCATTGCGGCATATTGCAACTATTTGCAGAAGTATGAGTGGATTGAGTGGAAAACTTCATTCAAACATGTATAAAATTGCTCATAACGTTTCATTGGTTCTCAAATATCCAGAAAAATGAAGAAAAAAAACTTTTGTTTGCTTTTGAAAAAGAATTTATGATCATATACAATTTTGACAAATTTTGACCGAACCCAAAATTTTGACTTTATTGTGACCTGTAAAATTCACGTAAACTGGCTCCGGGGCACTCGAAACAAATGTTGCTATACGTTTGATGATACAATAAAGCTTTAAAAAATTTTGACCTTAGCGGGCCCTAGGAATTAGTAGTTTTATTTTACAGTAAATGCATGCAAGCAAAAATCCTAGATCAAACTTAAACCAGGACTAAAGGCAAAATCAATGGCGGTATTCAAAGTTAGGCCAATCACAAACGACTATATTGGCGCTGACACAATCTTTTTTGACCCAGCCGTTTCAGAGATATTCTACTTCAAACACGACGTAGAGGTCTCTATTGTTATAATTTTTATTGGCAACCCTGACGTTGATAGCCTTTGCGCGATTACCAACGCACCCCAGTTTTATCCTAAAGCAACGCCGCTATTAGCTACTGAATTGAGTCGTTTCGCTGCACACTAATAAGTTTGATCTTGTCGGTAGAACAGATTCGAGCCGGAAAAAGAGTAGACTGTTTGGTAGCTTAGATAACAAACATCTAAGAACAAGCGAAAGTAGGGCTAATAGAGTAGTCGGCCATTGTTTGGAACTTAGTTGGAAAAGTTGATTCTAGGGTCACAAAATACTGTAATCAAAAGAATACGCTTCCGTAGATACTGGTAGTCTTATTATCACGTTTGAGTTTGTACTTTGTAGCCTAGTAATAAAAGCTTTATTTGAAAGGAAGTAAAAACTACCCAAAAGCCTTTCTTACAGAGGACCTGACACCTCTACGTACAAAAGTATTTAACTATATAAAATGCGAAAGCAATAACAAATTTGTATTGTGCCATTTTATAAATGGTCGCATTTGCATAAAAAAGGCATCTGATTATGTCGACAAATAAAATTTCTCACGAAATTTTATTTGGTTTTGTCTTTATAAATCGCCCTGTTTTGTGGTCGAATGCAATGCTACATCTGTGCTTTTTAGCCCAACCTTTTACTCGGGCAAACTTGCCCGTATTTGGAGTTGTACTGCAGGTTTTGATGCAATTACTTATGCGCTTGTAAAAAATTTTTTCCATTGCTTTGCTTATCTGATTTTTTATCGACTTGCATAGTTTTTTTTTTGCCTGATGAGACCTTTGAGCAAGGTCGATACGCGTCACGATAGTTCATTCGCAATTTTATAATCTATAATTTGTACCAGTATAAGCATTTTTTTTCGTGTTTGTGATTGCGTTGAAATGTGGAGCTGATTTTTGACAAACCTGATAATTTATTGTGTCGACAAAGAACGGAAAGATAACGGTGTAGGAGACTGGATCTGCGTATTCTCACCAGATGATCTTTTCAAGCACGGAGTAAATGATATTGACCTTGGTAAATTAAACTATTATCTATTGTTGTTGAATGACGAAAACGATAGCGATGAGGAGTGATTGCGAAGTGCTGTTTTTTGCGTTGTAATATGTTTAGTGTTGTAATATAAAAAATGGCTATCTCTAATTCACAATATTGGGTTGCAATGACATGTAAGCAAATTATGATATAGAAAATGACTATCCTGAATTTTTTGACAAATGCGATCACGTGACGTAGGATTATCAAACTCTTATCAACAAAAAAAGGCAAGATGATTTGTTTATGGTTCACTATAATATTTGAAGCCTTCAAAGACATATTAGCGAATTTAACAATATAATGGCGATTTTTGATAATAAGCCAAAACTTAAAGCTATATCAGAAACTAAACTAAAAGAAAGAAAAATTTATCAAAATATCGAACTAGATGGCTATCAATTTAGTCACAGAGACAGTATCACCAGTGCGGGTGGAGCGGGGCTCTGCATAATCAATTCGCTTGTTTATAGTGTTAACCCATGCTTTAATCTCAGATTATCTAATGCTGAGCACTTGTGGGTAGATATGAAAACAAACCAAGGTATTGTAGTAGTAGGAGTCGTTTACCGGCACCCGGAAAACTCGACACATGCCATTGAAGATTTCAATGCAAATTTAAATATGCTGATTCTCTCCCTAGAAAAACCGTTTTATTGTCTCGAAGATTTTAATATCAGTTTATTTAACATTTATGCTCAAGATGAAATTCGTTGGTATGCAAATATTCTTTTAAGCTGCAAATGTCGGTGTTTGATTGATGTGCCAACTAGAGTAACAAAAACATCAAAAACCTTAATTGATCACATAATCACGAACGATAAGCAAAGAACAGTAACCGCAGGAGGGTTAATATTAGATCTTAGTGATCATTATGAAGTACTGTATTTGCGATAATATCGTACAATGATAATAAAAGTAAAATAATCAAATATTTATCTGGGATATGACCAAATTTATTTTAGATGATTTTTTGCATGCCTTAAACTATGAGCTTTATTGTTCATTTGAAGACAAATCAAAAAATGTTAATGAGCTTTATGAAGGCTTTGTAGAAGCTTTTACAAATATAGTAAACCAATTTGCACCTCTGAGAACAGCAACAAGAAAGGAGAAGAAGTTGGGTCTTAAACCCTGGATTACAAGCGATTTAATAAAATTAATTCGAATCAAAAACAAAATGTTCGATCGACTTCATAAAAACAAAAGCAATCTCTTGTTGACTAAACAATACAAAACATTTCGCAATGCGTTACGCCGACAGTTCAAGCAAGCAAAGCTTGATTACTACCACCATTTGTTAAATGACAACAAAGGCAACGCTAAAAAAACTTGGGATGTGATTAACGAATTGACCAATATTAAACGTCGCAGCAACGTACAACCATCAAAACTAACATTGAATAACTATGATACTGTCACTAAACTTCAAATTATAGCCGAAGAATTTAATAGATTTGTTGTTAACATTGGGAAGGAAATGGCGGCTTCAATGCAACCAGTAGCGTAGCCAGGGGGGGGGCGGGGGGGGCTCGAGCCCCCCCATTGGCTTGTGAAGTATGCAAAAACGCATGTATTTTGTGCTTTTGAGGCCGATTTTCTGTGAAAAATGGAAAATAGCCCCCCCCATACGAAAGGAGCCCCCCTCAGACGTTTGAACTTGCGAAACTTGGGAGAAAAATCACTCTGAATTTTGGCGAAGACCTTTTTTTTTTTTTTTTTTTTTTTTTTTTTTTTGGAGATCACCTAATTTTGGGCGGAAAAAACGTTTGAATTTCGGATTTCGGCCGAAAAATTACTCTGAATTTTGGCGAAGACCTTTTTTTTTTTTTTTTTTTTTTGGAGATCACCTAATTTTGGGCGGAAAAAACCTTTGAATTTCCGAGCTTTCCGAGACATTGACAAACCGTCTGAAACTGATTCAAGGTCAATGAAAATTCGAGTCAACGTCGTATGCACACTTCTCACTCTTTCAAAATAGCCCCCCCCTTTTTCAAATCCTGGCTACGCGCCTGAATGCAACCTAATATTTCTAGTAGCGAAGAATGCTCAGTTGGGAAAAAGAAAAAAATAACCAATTCTATTTTTCTGTTACCTAGCTTTCAACTAGAAGTGTTCAACATAATTAAAGAACTCAAAAATAGGAAAGCTAGAAGGACTTTAGATATTGAAACCAAATTCATAAAACACGCTAATCCTACAATTTCTTTTTTCCTAAGTGAATTGTTCTACTTTGTACATATCCAGATTATGAAAGTAGCTGAAGTATCAGAGGTGGAGTCCTCGAGGACGTCCTTGGCCTCGAGGACACATTTTGAAGTCCTTGGCCTTGGCCTCGAAGTTCAAGTCCTTGGCCTTGGCCTCGAGGCCTCAGGTCCTCGAAAATTGGCCTGTCCTCGGCTCGAGGACAGCACTATTTTTTGAATTGTTAAAATTTTGTGGAGCGTTTGAAAAATTTTTTGGAAAACGTTTTTTTGTGGAGATCGCTTGAAAAATTTTTGTGAAGACCTTTTTTTTTTGGAGATCGCCTGAAAAATTTTTGTGAAGACCTTTTATTTTTTTTTGGAGAGCACTTGCGCTTGTGTCCTTGGTCCTTGGCCTTGGCCTCGAGCATTCCTGTCCTTGGCCTCGAGAGTGTCTGTCCTCGGAAAGGCTGTCCTTGGCCTTGGCCTCGGATTTTTTTTGTGTCCTTGGCCTTGGCCTCGCGCCTTGTGTTCTCGACTCCACCTCTGTGAAGTATTTCCAATTTTTAAAAAAGGCGAAAAAGACAAAATGACAAACTATAGACCAATATCACTTCTGTCTCAGTTTAATAAAATATCTGAAAAATTGCTGCATGGTCGTATATATTCCTACCTATCAAAATTTAACTTATTTAGCAAAAAGCAATTTGGGTTTAGGAAAAATTATTCTGCTTCTTTGGCAATATGCAACATTTATGGCGAATTATTAAATAATGTTGACGAAGGTAAATATCGTTACTGTATTTATTTAGATTTAAGTAAATCATTTGATTTTGTCCAACACGACTTATTATTATGCAAGCTAGAATAACTTTATGGATTTAGAGGAAAAGCTTTAGAATTACTGAAAAATTATCTAACTAATAGAGTACAAGATATCAAAATTGGTAACGGTAAATCCAAGCAGCTAAATATAGACTGCGGTGTTCCACAACGATTATCACTCGGTCCTCTACTCTTCATGCTACATAATGACCATCCTCTAGTTTCAGAATTTTACACCACGCTATTCGCTGACGATATTTATTTAGCCCTACCAGATAAAAGTTTAGTGAGTTTTGAAACCAAGGTAAATACACTGCTTAAAAATATCGATATTTGGCTCAGAAAAAATAATTCATCATTGAATTATTCAAAAGCGACGTATTTGTTATGCAATAAACATTCTTACCAATCGATTAAAATCAAGTTCACGGAAGTCATGAATGAAAAAGTACTTAGACGTACCGATTTTGTTAAATATCTGAGTGTTTACATTGATGAAAAACTGACTTGGTCTGTTCATATTAGCAAACTTTCTTTACAATTGGCTAAACACAATGCTATGTTGTATCAAATTTGTGGCTATGTAACCCCACATACTTTAAACATGCTGTATTATAGTTTTGTGTATACCAGTCTAAACTATGGTATCATTGTCTGGGGCACAGCAGCTCAAAAAAACAATTGCATGAAATAAATTTGAGAATGAACAACATCGCGCGCACTATAACTCGGAACAAAAAGTTTTCTCATGTCGTCGCTCGAAACTTAAAGTCGTTTATGTCACTACTTTTTGAGTGTTTGAAAAGCAGAGAAAAATCGATTTAAAGTTTTTTAACTGTTAAAATGTGACGTAGCAGCTTCGCTTTCAGCATGTTCGTTTTGATTTTTTCGCAAAAGCTGCACCAAAACTAGTTAAATACAAACACTCAAAAGAAATTGTGCTTACCCCAATTTCTCCGCTTTTTTTGGGCCCAAAATGGACATAACTGGATTTAATATTAAAACATTGATTTAAAAGTTAGTAATTCTTGTGACATAATTGGTTTTAGAAAAAAAATCTGGTTATAAAGACAAGCAAAAGTCTATTTTTATGCGTTTTTTTGCACTTAACTGTAGCTGTAAAACATAAAACTTAAATTCTGAAAGAAATTTGAATGACTTGGGCTTACTGGCTAAATTTGTAAAGCATTTTTTTTTTTGCTGTCAGAAACAACTTTATACGCGTTTTCTGAGATTAGCAGTGTATTTACAAACATTAAATCACAATGAAAATCAACAAAAAACATCACTTAGTGAAATAGTAGTCGTAGACATTTTGCTGTGCATTAGATGATCTACAATGCTACAAAACTGCCATCACCTAAATGACTTGAGTTCGTTTCTTGAAAAAAAAAATCAGTTTTGAAAATCTCTATGTATGAACAAAATTCGGTGCAACTTGACATTGGAGTATTTAAAAAAGAACCAGCAAAAAACGAAATAAAAGTTTCAAAAAAAAATTTTTTGTGGTTTTGTTTCAATGAGCTTTAAGTTTTGTAAGTAAGTTACTTCACAGTATGCATAACGTTTTAAAAACATAACTTTGCTTTAATTTTAACTTGACAGTGAAGATCAAATTTTGCAAAAAAAAATGTGTCTTAATTCAACACAACATTGCAATTACACAAGTCAAACAGAAAGCTGTTACAACGGCAACGTAGCATTCACGGTTCTGTAGCAAGACTTATTAGTGCAAGTTTTCTATGTAAAGAATTGTGCAACCAAATTTTGTGAGGTTGGTGCTGAATCTGAAACTATCTGCACTTAATCTTAATCAATCTTAAATTGCATTCAAATATTTGCCGTGCTTAAGACAACGATAATATTACTTTGCTGACGATCACTACCGTCATGGAGATGGTTTATTAGATTTTATTCACTTTCTTTCAACTGCTCATAAAAAGAGTGGTATTGAGGTGGAATCAAATTTTGTTGGCAAAGTTTAAGCAAAGATTTTTTTTTTTCTTTGCTTATTCCTGGTTCCTCACTGTAGAGCTTGGGTAGTGATTCTACAGAATAAAGTGGAGCAATCGACCTATGTCTGGTGAGTTTAAATAAATCAAATTCGTTTACAGGCTCCCCATCAAAATCGTATCGAAAAACCATTTTGTTTGGCTTCTCTTTCACAAACTTGGCCTGCATAATTTTGGTGATGTAGAGTTTTTGTGATGTAATGCTCCCATCCTCACTGCTGACTTCAAAACGCTTTTCTTTGCTCGTGTTCAAAAAATCTCGAAAAATTGAATGGCTTTCTTTGCGCTTAAAATCAATCACATCATCACAAAGAAGCTTTTTCACCTTTGGTTCATTTTTCACGAAAGCCATTCGTACGCAAGTAACCCATTCCTCTAGGCTGTAGATACATCTCTTGCTGACAAACTTTTCAATCGTGGAATGAATGAAATCATTCTCATTCTGAGAATGCCCAGTCACTAAATAATTTAGCGTAATTTCTTCAAATTGAAACAAATTAATGGCAATGGAGAGCATAACCAAAATAGCATGATTGTTATTTTGTCCAGAGCATCGATCGCAAAAAAAGTGCACCCTTTTAACTCCTTGTTGACAAACTTTGTTTAAATAGTCAAATACACATGAGGATACTTCGCATGATCCTTTTTTTGCAGTGCTTTCATCCCATATGTAGCAAATGGTATTCATGTTGCAAATATTTGTAATCGATAAATTCCAAAGCTTCAGTCGCAGGGAATAGTAAAATGAGGAGGAATCTCCATGGGGACACAAAAAAGTTTTTTGCAAATCAAATACAGCTACCAAAGTATCGCTGCAAGCTTTTCCGAGTGCTTTCAATTCTTCTTTTTTCTTTCTACATTGATTTTTTTGTGCTTGATGCAAATCATATTTTTCAACTAGCTCGGCAGATTTGTTTGGTGAATTGTTGTAAGCCACACAAAAATCACAGCAGTCTTTCTTAGGAATATGAAATTTCAAATTAAACCTGCTTTTAAAGACACTTCTGTAAAAGTCGTAATTTTCACATTTAACTTGATGATCAGAACACCATTTTTTATAAAGCCTCCACATCATTTTTATGCTGAGTCCTTGAGGTAGGTATTCATATTTTTCATTTTGGCGCACGTAATGTGCTTCAACCGTTGGAAACATTTTGATGTGGTTTACCACAGTTTCAACTCGTTCATTAGATGCAGCATTTCGAGTGCCACTACGAGCCTTGCGACCATCAGGGGCAATAAATCCAGATGATGCAGCAGACTTTAAAGCAGTTTCAACCCTTTGCATGTTTATATTTAAAACGTACAAAAAAAAAGGTTTTGCACACTCTTGTAGCTTCTTCTGGTGATGTTGCCAAAGAGAAGATTTTGTTCGGTTTTCTTTCAGCTTTTCTTTTTCCGGTTTTCGAAGTTTTTCTAATTCGAACCCTTTGCTTTTGTTCTTGCACACTAACATATTTTACCAAATATGCTTTTTGCAAATCATAATCTTTTAAGTCCCAGAAATGTTTATTTATTTTCTTCACATCTTCAGGACCAAAATTATCAGAGCATTGTTGCCTGCATGAGCTGTTGCAGCATTTTTCTTCTTTCAGTTCTCTGCGACTTGGTTTTGTAAAAGTTTCACCCTTCTTATTCTTGAACTGATACTCCTCACCAGCATTATACTTTGTTTTCTTAATATTTTTTTGCCATGACTGTTCATTTCTGATTCTTTTTCTGGTATCAAGCAGTGTTGGTTGTCTGGCTTCAGTACCCAAGTCTTCAACGATAGGAAATGGCAATTTATCAACCTTGTTTAATGGCCATTTTACTATGCTTGCAGGAGCATGCTTATCTGGATCGAAATCTTTCCATTGATTTGCATCTCTCAGTAACTGCTCTACAGCAAACTGCCCTTGCAACGGTTCGCTATCTATGGTCAAAAAAGCAGCTTTAAAAATTGAAAAATTTTCATACTTGAGTAATACGTCTTCACCTTTGTGTAGGTCACATTCTATGCTGCTAGAAGATGCAGGTTCTGTCACTTCATGAACAGGAGTACAAGCATCATGGAAGCCTAAAAGATTTGGTGGTGGGTTACCATCCGACTGCGAGCATACAGAATTTTCTCCGCATGATAGTGCATCTGTATAAGAACAGCACGGCTCATTTGTATCGGAAGTAATAGAAGAAACTTTATTGGTAGCGGAAGAATATTGTCGCAAAGAAACATTTTTTGCAGGAGCACTACTTTGAGAAAAACTATCATCATTGTCAGAAGACTGTGAGTGTTGCGTACTGTGAGCTTTCAAAGGAAAATAATCAGGGTCTTCATCATCTTCAAAATCTGTCACTTCATTCAACCAAGATTCTTCATCTTCGTCTGAGGAAAAGTAGCCAGATAATCTGGAATCAGTGTCATCATCTCTTTCAAGATCTTGCAATTCATTGTCTTCAGCGTCTTGGTTTTCTAACTGTAATGTGGAAGATTCAACTGTAGTCTGTTGATTGTCTTCCCATTCAACTAACCATTTTTGCCCAACTTTTCCTACTACTTTTCCAAACACACGAGCTGTTTTCCATTCTTCACCATATTTTTTATAAGACCATCTGTCACAATCCTCATCGTGTCTGTCGTCGAAGCGCCAGGCTTCAGTGGACACTGAGTTTTTCACTTTGATGCGCCTCATTGAACAGTTTGCAGTAATTTAATGCATTAGCATGAAATGAGGTTTACCTGAAATAAAGCAGTGAAAAACAATAACATAATGAAATCAATCAACCCAAGAAATTCATTTCGGCAGAAGCTAAAAGCTTTTAGCAGCATACTTTGCTTGCTCATTTGGAAAATTTTGTTCATTTAAACTACTTTAGTAATTTGTGCACAGTATAGTAGAACAAAAACTCATTGACAACTGTGTATTGACAATGATATCACATCTAAGCAGTGGTTTGCAAAAAGCATATTTGATAAAATTGTGTTTGGGGTTCTGGATCAAGTTTCTGGGTCAACTTTAAGATTAACGTTTAACTTTCCAGGTTTCGTATTTGGAGTTTGCAGTTAAAGTTTGGTATTGGTTTCCAAGTGCCGATAGGCCTGTTTTTAGTCCAAATTTTTAATCACTAAAAGTAACTGTAACTTGTAACTGTAACTAGTTACTTTTTCAAATTTGTAATCGTAAAACTAACTTAGTTACTTTTTTTGCCAAGTAACTGTAACTTGTAACTAGTTACTTTTAGAAAGTAACTTGCCCACCACTGCATCTAAGATATATTTCATTCAAGATTATAATAATTCTATTCACAAAAAAATTTTCCTCTCAGCTATATTCTTTGTTTGTAGAAAAATTGTTCCCTGACTCACTGTCATTTCAATATTTTTTAAATTTTCTATAAGTCAACTGTTTTTTTTTTAATGTTTTCTATGTTCTTGTGGCATAGGTAGGCCTATATTAACAAGACTGCTATGCTGCATAACTGCAATTTTAACAAAATCAGTTAAAAACAGTCCAAAAACGTCACCTTCGAGGGCCCAGTCTAGCAATGTTTTTTAGGACTAGAAGTTGTAAATGAACCACAAACCAACCTACCAACAAGTAAGGTCTAGTTTACTCCCCCGTTACATACTGCATTGTCCCCTTGCATTCTAATTACCATGTGGGGGGAGTAAACTAAACCTTACTCCCTGCCAACTACCGGCAACTACTAGCCTTAAACCATAGCCTGTTTCCAGGATACTACTACGAAGTAATTGCAAATAAGTTAGCTCTTATTTGCAAATAAGTTAGCTCAATATTTTTTAAATTTTCTATAAGTCAACTGTTTTTTTTTAATGTTTTCTATGTTTTTGTGGCATAGGTAGGCCTATATTAACAAGACTGCTATGCTGCATAACTGCAATTTTAATAAAATCAGTTAAAAACAGTCCAAAAACGTCACCTTCGAGGGCCCAGTCTAGCAATGTTTTTTAGGACTAGAAGTTGTAAATGAACCACAAACCAACCTACCAACAAGTAAGGTCTAGTTTACTCCCCCGTTACATACTGCATTGTCCCCTTGCATTCTAATTACCATGTGGGGGGAGTAAACTTAACCTTACTCCCTGCCAACTACCGGCATCTACTAGCCTTAAACCATAGCCTGTTTCCAGGATACTATTACGAAGTAATTGCAAATAAGTTAGCTCTAGACCAGCTTACAGGAACTGGTTAACTCTATTCCTTTACCAACTCTCAATTGTGGGCATTCGGTTAGTACTCGTCTACTTGTTGTATCAATTTCAGGCTAGAAGTTAGAACATTCCACAAAACAGTCTGCTAAAGTCTGCAAAACCCACAATGCATTATTGCATTATTAAAAAATTTTTAAAAATCTTAAAAGGGTAAAATGTGGTTGATAGAATGACAGGTATTTGAACACGGCAATAACAACAAGACAAACTTAGAAGTCTTGCATAGCCAATCAGATTTACTGCAAAATACATAATAACTGACTAATACCTAAAAATGTCAGTTCATTGCAGAACTAATTGCAAAGCAAAGAATATATCATAGTTATAAGTGCATTGCATTGCATTGCATTGCTTGGAAATAGATTACTACGTTGCAATGCAATTATGTCCAGCTATTAAAAAAATAATTAAAAAATACCGACTATAAGGTTTGATAAGACGTGTCCACAATTTAAGGCATATCTGATTTTAACTTTCTTTTACCTGGGTATGCTGTACGTTACTGTTCCACTGAACTACTGTTAAGTCCATCCTCAAGGACATAACTGATTTTAATATTCGCTTATTGACATTGCGAAAAGGAAAATCTGTCATTTATGTTCGTTGCTGAGACATAACCGTTTTTAACATTCTTTGTTGTTGCAAAAAGTACTTCAAAACCCTTCTTTATGTCCATCATTTTAGCCGTTAAAAAGATTTTTAAGGTTTCATGTGAAAGCGGGTATGTCCAAACCAACAAAAACTCAAAAAAGTGAAAATTGAAAAAAAGCGGACATAAACGATATTAACTTCCGAGCGACGATGTTACTCATTGGTATAAAAAATCAAATTATCTGAAGTTGAATGACATTTACCATTCAAAACTTGCTAAGTTTATGCATAAAATTTATAATGATAAATTGCCACTTTTGTTTCAACGATTTAATAAAATTGAATTAGTACCCAGTCATCGAACAAAAAAACTTGCTAAGTTGAACTACTTTTTACCTCGCATTTCCAAAACTGCAGGTCAAAAAAAAATAGAATTTCCAGGAGCCAAACTTTGGAATGAAATCGATGAAGACATTAACATAAAACGTTTAAATCCTTCAAAAAATGTTTCAAAGAAAAAATTGTATCACAATATTGACTTGGTTTTGATTCGTATGATATTGTAACCAAATTAATTGAATCCTTTTCAACCATGAGAATTTTAATGTGGTGCAATCTTTTTTCAATTTGTTAAGTCCTAATGTGTAATTCAAGTACGTTATCAACTTTTTCATCTTAGTTTTTTCATTTGCTTTTCCTTTTCTGCTTTTCTGTTCATATAAATAATTTTTTCTCCGTAATTAATGCCTTTAGGTCGCAATAGAAATAACAATAAAGGGCAAGGAGTATCTTGACTAGTATACCTGACAGTTGTTTTAGCGCTCCTTGGACTCAGTAATTGTATACGATACGTTTATTTATATGATTTTTGATAGTATTATTTATATGCTTTATTTTGTTTATTTTGATCGTATGTGACTGAGTCCAAAAATAAAATTCACTTACTTACTTACTTTAATCTCGGCTACGATTTAGACTAGAATGAATCTGAAAGATCGGGTTTTTACTGAGACGCTAGGCTACCAAATAGCCTATTCTATAGTCGTTCTTTTTACCAGCTCGGATGTGTTTTGTTGCAAGATCAAACTTATTAGTGCGCAGCAAAACGACTCAATGCAGTAGCCTAATAGCGGCGTTGCTTTAGGTTAGAACTGGGATGGCGTTGGTAACGACGCAAAAGCTATCAATGTCAGGGTCACCAATAAAAATTACAACATTAGACGCCCCCCTACGTGGTGTTTAAAGCAGAATATTTCGAAAACAGCATAGTCAAAAAGGATAGATTCAACACCAATCTAGTCTAATAAAATTCACCCAACTTTAGACCTCTAGATTTTGCCTTTAGACCTCGTTTAGCTTTCGGAGCTCACTTTTCGGGCTAGACTAGGGTTTATGTTTTCGGGCCTGTACTAGTTGGCCCATTTACAAATCTGAATAGTGATGTGCACGCTAAAATTATTGTAGCATAAACTATTTAACAAATCTGAACTACAGTAATTTAGACAACAAAAAGGTGGAAAAGACAAAACATAGACTTGAAAAATTTTTTATGAAATCGAAAGGTAATTCTTTATTTGACTCGCTGAATTCTGCCGAAGCGTGTGGCGAATCGGTGTCAGATAACACGGCTCTTTTCGAAGAAACATTGCAAAAATGGCAAGCTGTTGACAACACTATGCCCAATTCAACCGGCCCGGAGATTGAACTCCAGAACTCCCGCTCCAGAAGCAAATGCCTTAACATTCGACCAATTTGCATTCTGGTCTGGTCTTGCTGTTACGTCACCGGAAAATTTGTATGAATATCTCTGCATTGGTGCCATAGATCATACTGACACTTGGCGTGCAAGTGCAAGGCCAAAATTATTGTTTTATTTAGCTCAACCATAAATTCGACACGCCCAGAGTGTGCAACTATACTACGTTTATTCTTGCCGGCGTGCTTGTTGAGTAAAACAAACAAACAAAGCGCTGACAATATGACTACGACTTTACGCCACTAAGCAATAAATTTTAGAGAGAAGACAAAAAATTTAAAACACTTTTAAGTACTAAGACAGCATCAGTGCCGTAAGTTCCATGAAATTATGCAGATCTAAGACCGTCCGCTAAGTGAAAAACAGACACCTAAAGTCTTGGCCGCTTTAAGGAACTCTGACGTCACTCTCTTGTCATGGAAAACCACAGCTTATTGCTTTTTGTAGGTACTGGATACGTTTCTAGCCATCAATTGTATCTTAAATTGAAGTGGTTTGCTGCCATTGGTTAATGAAGATCTGACGTTTTTCTTAAACATAGAAAGATGTGTCTCATGTGGATTGCTGCTATTGGTTTTTGAAGAACTGACGTCGTTTTTTGGGGGTGTGAAGATGAATCCATTGTGGTTTGCTATCATTGGTGGATATAGATCTGACGTGTTTGTCATCGGTGCTTGTCATCATCATGAAGGTAATCCATTTTGTTGTTGTTGTTAAATTAAAAGTTATTATTTTGATCGACACAAGGTTTTGGAAACTTCTGTAAAGTCAATGCTTTCATGTTTCTGCTTGTCTCCGGTGCAATCTTTCTTTTCAAATAAAATTATGTGCTGTGCTGCAAACTGTTGTGATATGCTACTATGACGGACCAAGTTAACTGAGCGCTGCAAACTGACCGTGAACCAACTGACCGCCTACAATAGAATTCGAGTTGATTGGCAATCAGTTTCTTCACGGTCTGTTCGCGGCGATCAGTTTCGTGGACCCCTACTATGAGGTATCAGTGCTGCTAATCACATGGAAAGAAGATGTGAAGTAAAAGCTAGCATGGCTGTTTTTGGTAAATGAAAGCCTGGCATTATTTTTGTCATGAATAAAACAATTGCTGTATAAGATAAGGTGTTTTTGTTTGCTACTCTGTTTTGACTATACATTATCATTCGTATATTTCAGCAGGTGAGAGCACGATCTGATGCAATAGCCAAAAAAACCAGCAATGCGCAGGGAAACTGGTTGAATAGCAAATAGAAAATTTCACATCGCCATAAAAATGAGCTCTGGACAGTTCCATTTTGCTCAGACAGTTATGTATTTATAATACACGCCGTTTGTCTCTTATACTTTTTTATGTACAAATTCAGTTTAGGGGCTTCAGGAAAAGAGCACTTGGGATATTGTTTTAAAAAATGAATAATGATTTAATGAAAATATGACAATAAATGAATTGAGGCGTCGCGACGCGTTTCGTTCTTGTACAAGCGACTCATTAGGCGACTAAGGCCAATTTTGTTTTATTAGCCAAAGAAAATTGAAACTGTAATTGGCGCCCCTTACCGCTTCTATATGTCTACCAGTGCAATAGTGCTACTTCAAAACTTTTTGCCCAACCCGTCGCGACAGCTCAAATGCATTTATTGTCATTAAATCATTATTCATTTTGTGAAACGATGTCCCAAGTGCTCTTGTCCCGAACCCCATTGACTGAATTTAATTTACGCTCACCAAATTAGTGGTTTGAGCACTCCCGTTTCAGGATCTCTTGACTATGACCCTTGTCTTAACCTCTCTCAAGATTTTTGTATGCACTGTATACATACCCGTTTTAGTAACTTTTAGGAATTGCCACGCAAAAAATAATAAGAACTAAAAAGAAAATAAAAAAAGGGATGATAAAAATAGCAAAAACTTAATGGAGTAGTGGAAAAACCGGACATGTAAACACTGCACATTGTTATGAGCAGAGCTGGGCAAGTCCGCAATTGCGGACAAACAAAAAAAGTTGCGGACATGCGGACTTGCGGGCTTTGGCAGTTTAAATTGCGGACTTGCGGTTGCGAACTATTTTTAATTTTAGTCCGCAATTCCGCAAGTTTTATGCAAATATTGAAATTCCTTTCTATTTTTATAAAATATTTATGCTTTTACCCAGTCAAACCTTAGATATCAATGTATTTTTTTGGAGTTTAAGTTCGGCAGAAATATCAAGTTTTTCGAGTTCAGGCTGACAAAAATCCTAAGTCTGCGTTTTTGCTTAATTGCTTTCTTTTTGTTGACATGCTGTTTTTTCGAGTTCGGCACAACAACCAACTTTTTTGCGTTTAAGTTCGATTTGGCCGCCTTTGTTCAAAGTATGGCTTTGTTGTTTTTTACCGTGAGTTCCCAAAATTAGTTACTGTTGTATCATTTTTTGTACTGGTAGCCAGTGCCGTTGCTACGGTGGGGCCCAGGGGCGCCGTATCTCCCCTAACGACTGCTTGTGCTCCCCCATTTCGGTTTACTCAGAATGCTGTTTTTGGAGCATCACGTAACGACAAGAAAACAGGCAATAATGGAAAAAGGAATACTAATTTTCAAACATAATTCTTGTTTGAAGTTTTCTCGATAATTTGCAAAATCGCTGGCCACCAACTGCTTTACATAAATGTGACCCAATAATTCGTCTTATTAACACGCCTTTACAAATGTGTTGCGGAATAGGGATGTATGCCTATAAAAGCGTTACCGGTATTTCGTTTGTGAATATGACCTGAAACAATACGTGAAAACATTTCTTTAAAAGACCAGCTTTTTTTTTAGATTAGATTTTTTTAAATCAAAATTTATTTTAGGTCGCTGTCAGTCGCGCAACTAGGGGGAAGGGGCTAAGGGGGGCATCAATCCCATTTAGCCAAGTCATTTCGAAAATATAACCAAAAAAAGAATAAGCGTTTAAACGTGTTTTGGACTTGACCTGAAGTATACAGGGGCTCAAGAGGCTAGACAATTTAAATCTTTCAATAACTTCTAAATTTTAGCAATTTACTGTAATTATTGATATGGTTTTAAAACCTTCCAAATGTGATTTAAATGGCGTTATGAAATTGCTATTTTTGCCCAAAATTGCAAAAATCACTCAGCAGGTGGGGGCTCTGCCCCCTCTGTGACACGCTTGAATTGCAACGGTTTGTTCAGCACGGGACCTAAATTAGACAATTTTTGTGCAAAGAAAACATTTACTTTTGGTTCAAGCCCCTGTTAGCAAAACCCTGGTTGCGCTTTTGGTCGCAATCACTCTTGCAGACAGATTTTTGAAGCCATTGTACGGGCCGCATACGAAACAAGCTAATAAACGCTGCCGGGCTTATGTGTGTCTTTTTTCAAAGATGAATACAAAATAGTAACTTTAAAACATCAATTTTTATGTACAAAAGTTCAGTCTATTTTATAGTGCCCCCCATTTTCGGCTAGGGCCCCCTCACCTTGTTTGGTCTGGCGACAGAACTGCTGTTAGCGAATGGTTATCTCGTTTCTACAGTGTTTATAGAAACTAGGAACTGAAATTTGAGTAATACGATTAGTGATATGAATGTTTTTTGCCTTCTACTACGTTTGCCTTTTGATCCTGCCTTGAAAAAAAAAGTGTTTTTAGAATATTTTGTTGTAAGCGGAAATACGGATTGTGCCTTGCTATTTGATGGCTTCTCATTGCAATCCAATGGCTTTTAATCTTCGGATCCCTAGCTTCATAGTACCATTTTTAAGGGTTCGTCGGTGGGTTGTGCATTATGCTTCCATGCAGTTTAGGCACCTACTGCATAAGCGCAACCAGGAGGGCAGGAGACTACAACCCCCCTTAGCCAAGTCACTTAAAAACTTTAACCAAATTTACAAGCGTTTAAATCTGTTTTGAGTTGGACCTGAGAGTAAGAGGGGCTGGGCAATTCTTAAGTTTGCCATCCGAAAAAGCAGCTCAATAACAAGTCGTGCTGTGGCACATTTACTACAATCAACGTTTGTGAGTAATTTCTTTTATTTGCGTGGAATGTATCTACCATACGCTTGCTATACTTCCCACAAGTCACAGCTTTTGACTTAAGTTTGCTAATCAACTATGACCAGATCACTTCGGGACGTGGTTGATAGCAAAACTCTTCTACTCGGTTCATAAAATGTTGCGGACTTGCGGTTCGGACTTCAAATATTACGAAGTTGAGGACTTGCGGTTGCGGACTTCTAAATTTTCGAAGTTGCGCACTTACGGTTGCGGACTTCAAGAATTACGAAGTTGCTGACTTGCAGTTGCGGATTCAAGAATCTTGAAACGTCGTTGCAGACTTGCGATTGCGCACTAAGCTTTTAAACGTGCAATTGCGGACTTGCGGTTGCGGATTAAGAGAATTGAAATTCGGTTGCGGACTTGCGGACTGTGGACTAAAAAAAAAAACTTGCGGTGCCCAGCACTGGTTATGACCTTGTAAACGAACATAAGCCATACCACGGACAATATTAAAAGCGTAGTCACGGAGTGTTCTATACAAAGAGATTAAAAATTCGACCACACTGTGGAACACTTGTGTGAAAACTATTTTGAGATGATAAGGAAAATAATGGTCAAATAGAATTTTTATTTTGTATGTATCGTTAGATCGTTAGATTTAATTTTAGATCCGGTTTATATACTCTTTTATCTTCTCATTAATTGATGAGTGCTGAGTGCTGTTGCTGAAAGCTTGCTTTGTAATAGTGTGTACTGGTTTTGGTTATATGAAAACGTTGCAAATTCTAAAACTTCCTTGGTTCTCATGTAGACTCCGCTGGGAGAGCAGCTTTTTCTTGAAGCTCGAATGAATCTTGAAGCTCGAATAGATCCATTTCTAGTTGATAAAGCAAATATATTACTAAGTAACATGTTCTTGTAACTAGTAAATTACGTAATTTGTAACGTATCAGAGATTAAACGGTTATAACTCATTCGTATTAGTAAGTTATTTAACAATATGCAGTTCTAGTCATAAAACTTGCGTTCTAGTTATTTTTTAAACTAAACAAAATCAAATAGCTTTTTGTCGTAACCATCCGATTGCTTATGGCTTCACGGTTTCAGAAAAAAATTTAAGCTGATTAAAGGCGGTGAATTATCCAGCCAATTCCGGTGCTTTGCAATAGCTAAAATTGAACTATAATTTTTGATATTTTTTGTTTTAATGTTGGGACTGCAGTTGCAAAGATATTCAACAAATACAAAAAGATATCCCCCGAAAAAAGTTTTTGGAAACTCTGAGTTTTGTTCTTCCCGCTGAAACCACACTTCTCTAAACTATTAGGTCTACTAGCTGTGGTTTTGGCGGAAAAAACAAAACTCAGAGTTTCCAAAAACTTTTTTCGGGGAATATCTTTTCGTATTTTTTGAATATTTTTGCAACTGCAGTCCCAAAATTATAGCAAAAAATATCAAAAATTATAGTTTAATTTTAGTTATTGTAAACCACCGAAATTGGCTGGATGATTCACCGCCTTTAAGTTTGCGACGCCTAAGACAAAGCATTAAAAGCAAACCTGTGCGCAATACAATATATTAGTATTGCTTAATTGTTTGCAGAAATTTCTGGCATAAAAGCTGGCAAAAATTAATTTTTACCAAAAAATGCGATTTTACTTTCCAGCAACTTGAAAAAGTATTGTGGTTTTGCCAAATTTTGACAAAAGCTTTACACTGCAATTCATATTGTAACATTTCATTCATCAGTTACGTTATTTTGTGACGTCATCATCGACCAGTTGCGTCATTTCAAAAGTACCTTCATCAAAAGTCCTATTTATATATGGGAAGGTTTGAGGGAGTTACAGTAAATATGTAAAATGAGTTTGAAACAAGTTTGTTTCTGTGGTTAATTTCATTGATTTTTATAAATATGTTTATTGTAATACAAGTTCCCCAAATAAATATATTTTGCGTTTTGTTTGCAGCCCAATACTTTTGGAAACGTTTATGCCACTTTTGAACGTTTAAGCAAATGAAGTAAACTGCTATCGATGGTTAATAACTGAAAAATTAGGGGGGAAATGATTCCAAGCTTAAATAAACACAAAACATACTTCACCGCTAGTAGTGCTAGAGAGCAGAAAGAAAGATTGTTTAATTTAACTCCAAAAGCACACTAGACATTTGCACGTCTGAAAGTTGATAAAAAAAGCAAACAAAATTTATGAAATGATTTAAATTTGCACAATATCTGGAAAATATGAAATTTTTATTTTAAGACAAACCCCAACTTTACCCCCCCCATTTTCTCGAAAACTGCTGAGTAATTTTTGGAGAACTTTTTATTTCAACTTCTTAGGATGATATACAGTCCATTTTCATCAAAATTTATTTGCCACTCAAACTTTTTTGCAAACTCGATTTTTAAGCGTCCTAGAATTTACAGCAAACGGCTTATAAGTCGGTACGGGCTTTTTGGGTCGGGTTCGAGCCTAAAGTAGACAAATTTTCGGGCTTAAATCGGGCCTGATACGTGCTTTTTGTCTTAGGTGCACAAAAATATAATTAATATAACTTGGCTACAATCCTAATTTTTTCAGACCTAACTTAAATTTCGGAGTTTTTACGGACATGATTTGGGCTTCAAATTAGGTTTCGGGTTCGGGCCGGGTTTGGGCCTGAACTAGTCGGCCTGTTTACAATTCTAAATTGAGAAGGTAAAAGCATCGTTTTTACAACGTTCCTAAGCGATTGACCTGGGTTTAATTCTCACTCTGGTCACGCAGTCGCGTCCTTGGATTAGGTGCTTTCTGATGATTTATCTCTCTTGTTTGGTTTCAATCGAGCAGGAAACTTGCTCTGGAATAAGTCAAACTTTAGCAGGTAAACTTGAAAAATGATCAACTCCTAAGCGGTTGCGGATTCTGTCCAAAAAATAACGCTTTCGTATAGCTTTTTCATGACAAGAGAATTAAGATGCGTCAATCTACTACATTTGTAAAAATTAGAGGTCAATTCCTTCGGCAAACGCGAATTTCAAAGCATTGATACAGATGCAATTAACATATTCATTATTGCAAGCGTTGCAAAAACCAATACAAGTATTGCTAAAATTCGGAAAATTTTACTCTGAAAATTGTTTTACCACAACTTTAAATGGCTTTGGGACATAGGCAATACCAAGATTTCCATCATCCAAAGAAGGAAGACTTTCTGGATCCGGAAAAAGCTCAAACTTTTGCACCATTCCAACCAAGAAAATGAAAACTTCCATTCGAGCCAACTGCTCGCCTAAGCATCGACGTGGTCCAACCGAAAAAGGAATGACGTGGTTGGAACTGATGAAGTTTCCTTTTTCGTCTATGAATCGTTCCGGAAGAAATTTTTCTGGATTTTTCCACAGTTTTGGATCATTGTGTACAGCCCAAGTGTTCGAAATTATCTGAAAAATATGCTTGGTATTACTTATATGATATTTTAATTTACAACCTCCTGCTCAGTGCTCACATTGCTCTCGTGCTGGATTGCAGCGTATTGGGAAATGAACGCTTGATTTGAAGCGATACAAAAACGTAATAATATACTGATAATTGTTGAATAATTCATCAGCACACTGCACATCGAGACAGAAATAAAACGTTTTGCTTGTACTCAAGTACGGCAGTACGGTGCGGAACGTTCCAAATTTGAACATGGCGTACTTCAAAAATTTATCGTACCGTACTAACGTAACTACCAAACAAAATTTTTGCATGCTTACCGTTCCAACGTACTTTTCTTCGGATGCTACGTTTTAAAAGTACCATATTTAAAATGTACGGTACGTAAGTCAATCGAAGCTCTAAACGTACCACATTTGATAGATACGGTACGTAGGTAAAAAGAATTGCTAAGTTTTTTTCAAAGTTCTTGTTTTCCGCGCTTCAAAAATACAGGTTTAATTGCACATATATTTAAAAATGGAATTTATGAAAAGCAGTGTTGCCAAGTTTGGAGCTTTTCAACTCATGTGACGACTTTTGCCAAGGATGGCAGTACGGTACGGTACGTTCAGAATTTGAGTACGGCGTACCTTGCACCTTCAACCGTACCGTATCTGCGTACCGTACTTCAGTTCAATTTTTAAAGCGTGCCCTACCTGTGAATCGTACCTTGTTGGGTACGTTTTTTACGTACCGTATCCTTCAATCAGTTTGGTTAAATAAAGATCCATTAATGACATATGCGATCTATGTTAACGTGCTTTTTTGTTTACATCTGATTCGTATTATGCCGAAAGATAAGCTTAAGGCAAAGTTTCTTAAAAAGGTGAATGGTTCAACTCAGAGTGAATCAAATTTTTGTGGGGGTGAACCGGTATAAAAGCATGAACCAAAAAAAAATGGAAACTGGTAAGTTAATGTAAAAGTCAATCTTTTTACATAAGGTTTTGCAATGGTGTTGATAAAAATTTTCAACACCATTCATAAATCACTACTATATTGCGACACAAATCCTTATATCACGAATATTATTACCTTATAAAAGTCTTCATAACAACCGTAATATCTATTAAGACAAAATGGTGCTGATTTTTTTCATAGACGCTATTGCAAAACCTCATGTAAAAGGTTAATCGGTAACACGCTTTTTACTATAAAAGAATGTCTCGAAGCAGCAATTTGTATAAAAATAGTCTAAAAATTGAGCTATTTTTATTGGAAATTCCTTCAAAATCTCCGCGCCTTGGTAGCTCCCCGTAATCTTCCCAGCTTTTTGAAATTGCTTGGAATAATCATTAAACGTATTTTCATCAGGGAAGGATGAAATGAAGAAAACTCTTTAATAAGGTTGAACGGAACCGAAGAAGTTAATAGGTATTAGCTTAAGGAATACTTGAATTTAATGACATGTTGAACTTAAAAACTGCTGAGCTTTACGCTATATGCCGATGCTTCATTCAAGGCTGTAAAAATCTTATAGATTAAAAAATAATGCAACATCAAATTTAGAGGAATTAGATGGCTAAATCTTTCTTTTTTAGTTGTTTTGTCAGGAAAAACCGAAAAAGGTTTTGCAGTCTTTCTGTCAAACAGCGCAGCTATCTGTATACACTACACATGTCTTCCCCACGCGATTGCAGCTCCTCGCACTAAACATTTTAATACTGTCTTCCAAGTAGGTGAAGCTGGAAACATCATTTTTAACTTTTTATTTTTTTTGATCTAGGATTGATCTTTTAAAGCTTTATATATATTTATTATTTTTTTGAAAGATTAGTTCAATTTAAAGTTGATAGTGTGGATCTTTTTGCTCAATACTCGATTTTATTTTGAAGGTGAAGAAGAAGAATAATTTATTAATGGCGCGTTTAAAAGCGAACAAATTGTATGCAATATCATGTAGCTGTAAGTAGGTAAATGCTGTTCAGCCCGTTAGAGGCTAAGTTTAGTGCGGAGTTAAATTTGCCACTTCTTAATTTTATTGTTTTTTTTAACGTTCTCAAAATCCCGGGTCTGAAAGAAAACAATGACCATCTCAGCAGTTAGAATTTAAAGTATATGCACAACTAGCTTTCGTTTTTCTACTGTAATGTATTTAAAGAAGTGTTTATAATTGCAAACAGAGCTCAGTGTATTTAGAATGAAACAAACAACTGCGTAATCACTTCAGCAGACAATCGTGATAAGAGTAAACAGTAAATTTGCTTGAGTTTTCAAAGACAAATATTTTCGTTTTGCGCATAGAAAAAGCACTCGGCATGGTGGACAATATCTTGTTTTACGCACTGCATGAACGGGGTTAATAACTTCGGAAATGGGATTAAAGATGAAGTTGACAAGTCGTTACACTTTTGTTACTACATTAGCAGCAGATAGACAATTTGAATAATTTTTCTTTATTTGCAGAAGCCGTTCAAACAAATGAATTTCTCAAACAAATTTCACAACTTTGCAATATTTCACCTTTGTATTTCTTGGAATAAAATACCTTCCCAATTTTGTATCTTCGGTTGTTTTATGGGGAAGTCCTATTGGACTTAATGTGCGATATCGAGCCATTTCTTGAATGAAAGCATTGGTGTAAGGCATGTCTGCTTTTTTAGCATAACTTATTTCGCCATCACTTCCTAAAAAGAATGACTATAAGTAAATCACTAAGTTAAAAAAATTAATTTTGCATCCTAGGTTAATTTAATCATATTTATCAAAAAAAAAAACAAGAACAATAAGACCAAAAGTAATATGGTTCACTTCAGTTAATAAACTTTTTGTTGTGGCTATCAACTTTTTTATAATATTTGTCATCATTATCTGCATTGAGCTAAATTATAACTATTTTCTTCAATTTGAAATGTTTTCATTCCAGCTTAAATTATTTTCGCTTTATGTTTTCCCTCAAATGTTTTTCACTTAATTTTGTTTTTTTTACACCAAAGATGGCGCCTACAATTTCGACACTATAGGTTTGATTAAGTTTTAGTTTTGCATAAAACTGGGCAGTATTGTTATCTGCAAACTTATTAAAAAGTAAGGCAATCTAAAACGCAATTTAGTCAAATAATTCACCTTACAATAAACACATAGTTATTTACATTTCAGCGATCGATTGCCTGGCCAAACCACATTTAACGCATAAACTGCATAATTACTCGTATAATCTACAAACTACTTATTGCTTACCGATAACTTCAAATATTTCTTTACGTAACTTTCTTTGGACTTCAGGAAAATGTAACAAGCATAGCACCAACCAATCTAGAGTGCCTGCAGTTGTGCTTGTTCCACCCATGCAGAGCTCATGGATGTAAATTAAAAGTTGATGTTTCTGCGAAAAAACAAGGTCCGTTACTCATTTACCACTAAGTTCACTATGCATTTTTCCTAGCTAGATAATGCACGGCTATGCATTAAAGTGATTGTGAAATGGTCTATATCTAATATGAAACCAAATTGTCGTGAAAAAGGTCATCTGCTTTGCTGCGTAAGACTTTCTGATTGATTGTTTTACAATAATTTTTTAGTGATGTAACAGACAGGAAATTCTATTGCGCTGAGTTTTTGTTTAGTTTACACGTCACGACCACCAATTTTTTTGTAATGTATTGCGGCAAACTGCAATGAATCCAGCAACCGTTACAAATCTCAAATAGCTTTGTCCCTGCGAGGAGCTCATTTCTTTTTTGTAAGCTTAATTACAGTTTATTCGCCAACTTGCCTGGCGATCTTCAAGTCAAGCTACTATCTGCCCACTTATCAACCACAAACGGCGAAGACTTCCCACGATCCTTTTTTATTGCTGAATGTCAAGCAGGAAAATCAATTCTTTAGCTCACGAGCTCCAAAAGTCATCAGACAATCAAATAAAGTGACATCACACTTAGAGTGATAAACAAGGTCAAATTATTGTCTACAAAGATACTAAAATCAAGTGCAAAATGCTGCACGATATGTTTTAATGTTCGGGCATTTTTTGTTTGTGCTTACGTCCATTAAAACTCGAAAACATTTCAGATTCTTTTCAAGCAAGTCTCAAGCAGTGCCACGCAAAGAATGAAAATAAAGCTACCGGTACTTTTAGGTTATTGTTTAATTATCTCTGTTACTTATAGGCTTTAATTATTAGCAACAAACATAATTGTTACAATAAAATAAAAACGAACATTTTAGAAATTTATATCAAATAAAAAGATGTATTAAAAACTAAAGGGTAAGTACAGGTATATTTTTGTGAGTTGAATTTCATTCCAATTTTTATAAAAGTTTCAAAATTTGTTGCGAAAGTAAGAAAAACAATCATCATAATCAAAAACTTGTTACACGAGAAAAATATTGGTAGTATAATAATTGTACGGCAGAGTTTTATATTCTTGAAACAAAGTCACAATTTATTGTAAACCATTGAAGTAATAAGCCCAACTAAGTAGGCTAATATACATATCCTCTGACTTGCTGCATGTTATCAAACAAACGCTAGACCTTGATGCGATTTTTAAAAACCAGGTAAGTTAGACAAGATAATTTCACAAGTACAAATGCATGCACTTCATTGACAAGGTACCGTAAAAGAAGAGTCGACTCCTCTTCTTTTTTCTGCTAGGAAAGCATCAATGAAATCTCTCAAATTATTTTCATCAAAAGTATTTTCATGTTCTTGCACTATCGTATCCAGCCAATCTAAAATGCAACACAATATAAACTACAAAAAGTACAACTGTTTACGGCCATACGATTATTTGTTTTTTATACGCTACATCAACAATAAATTTATTGAACGTATATTAAAATACAGAGCCAATTAGTAAATTTCGACCAAATAGATAACAAACAGATTGGTAAAGTTTCTGAGAACGGCAGTTTTTTGATATGCACACTAGATACAGTTGATTTGGCAAGCTAATATGAAACAAAAAACGATGGCTGCAATTGCATCAAAGAATCTGTACCAGCAACTATGATGTAAAGTTTCGGTTGATTTAGTCATTCATTCCTTCATTCGTTCAATCGTTCATTCACTCACTCACTCGTTCATTCACTCGTTCATTCACTCATTCATTCATTCATTCTTTCTATTCTTGACCACCACAACAATAGCGCTTGCATAGTAACACAATAATAACACGTGTAGTCAGGAAAAGAAAGTAATGACACAACGTCAGACGTTAAGACATGCAGAAGATATTGAAGACAAAAAAGCGATTTTTATTTGCAAGGTTGCTACACCTGGCACACCAATTTTATGCACAGTGTAGGCCTATAATCAATCACACTCATCAACATACACATGCAGGCACACAAGATGTTAGAAAATCTAACGGCTGGAGAAGTTGTTCAAGTAATTGATAAAGAAGAAAGAGAGGGACAGTGACCAGTTCGAGGCCATGCACGGTTACGTAGGTGGTCGATGGATGACGCAACTGGCCCAAAAACTATCTTTAGCTCAACGGAGCATGGTAAGGAAAGAAAAACCACCCTGAAAATGAAACCTCACTGTATCCGGAAACCGTTTCAAGCGGTCATAGTATCAAGATAATCGTTCATGCCGGTCATGGTATCAAGATAATAACAATTTTGTAATTGATTTACATGTATTAAAATAATTATATACAACATACAGCAATAGTGAGTCACACCATCCAAAATGTGTCTAAATAAATAGCTGGTACAAAGTACCATAACTTATGATCTCTCCGATGTCTCATTCAGAACAAGGTATACTGATTTTACTTAAGAGTAACTAAATTTGTGTCTATGCATTGTTGATAATGTGTATCTCAGATCAGTTAAGCAGAGTCCGGTGATATTCAGTTTAAAGAGTAACGGCTTTATTTTTCTTGCTGTGCGAACTACATTTTTTTATTCAGTTGCTACTAAAGTATTCTTCAATTTTTTAAAGTTTAAGCAGTGCTACTGTATTGTTAGTGTAAACCTGACTGACACTTCAGATTTTCAACTGCCATGTTATCTTTTAGACATAAACCTGGAAAAGCATATAGTTACATTTTCGAAAGGTTGTTTGATGGTATAGAAATTGAGAAATGTTTTAATCATAATGTTCAAGTCTTCAAAAAACTGTTTCAAAGAAATGAACATTTTGATTAAAGCAATTGCATTGTTTAATTTGTGGAGATTGGAGGCAGTGTTTATAAATCCAAGATAAAGTCCCATTTGTTCTCATATGGAATGAAGAAGTGTTGTATACGACACAATGTAGATAAAGTGATCACGTTACATTGTTATTGTAGCGCTTATTATTCATTCTTCTGTCACCGAACAGCGTCAGGCACTAACCATTGGACGATCCGTACTTTTCATTGCAATGACTATTTTGTGATCAAGGAATCCTCACCTTTTGAAGTTTCCAATGATGCCATCTTCCTGTGGATTTCTTTGAATTCTTGTCCACTGAATTAGCTGCTTATTCGAAGCCACCAAGCAGAAATAATCATAGAAAAGTGTCCTATCCAAATACGTAACAACGTGACCAGGGTGCGGGTTGAACCCAGATCTTTCGGTCAGGGTCGGCGTAAAAACGACGCCTTTACCCTCTTGGCTACGCTGCCAACAAAATACATAAAGTGATCTTGTACAGTAAAGAAACTTTATGTAATTAATCATGGCATTTTTACCAAAGCGACAACCAAAGAAAAAAATAATAAAAAGTTACAATTTTGATCCTTATATAGTTTCATATGGATAGAGCAATTTCTACTGAAAAATAGCACTTGCGTTCAATTCCTATTTGAATCAAAACATAAACACTTTAGAATTGAAATTCAAAGCATTATACTTTTAGATGTTAACAATTAGAGAAAAAGAAATGGTAGCATCGTGATTGTGTGGCGCAATGAAGGCTGATGGCGCCTTAAATTGAAACCCACAATGTCGGTTAACCGTCTCCTAACCAAAACATCTTGGCAAATAAAGGTGTAATTGAAATTTCTGCAGTATAATCGTGATTTGCCAGCTGTTAGTTTTCGTTAACGCAACGAATTTGAAATCAACGATTTCATTTTTTCTATATTCTACTACACAAGATCAAGAAGTAAACTCGGACACGAAAAACTAAAACTGCATTGTTCAAGACAAAAAGTAATAAACTCAATAATGCTCAATTTGGATCTCGTGAGGTGATTGTTGCAAGTTTTTTGACTGTTCTTACCAATGACATTTTGCGTGGTTTTAATTATTTTATTGATTCCCCATGAAATTGGTGGAACGTTTTTCAACATCGGTGACGCAGTCGCCAACTTCTGGCACATGCCCAGCTCTGGATCTTCAAACCTATAGTGCAAAATATAGACAGTTACTTTTAATAAGACCTCGAACGAAAAATTAACCTAAAGAAGTACGAAAGCTTCACAAAAGTAAAACCAACTTTCATTCGTAGATTTCGCTCAAACAGATTACAAAGATCCATCAAATATAGAAAGATAAAAGTAAGTAAAGATAGACCTTACAAATTTAAAATAACAACAGTAATTTTTCAGCTTTCAAAAGAATACATGAAAAAAACATTTAATCTTAGAAGCGACGTGATTTCTACAAATTTTTTTTTTTCTTCAACTTTTCACTGGACAATATTAAACCTGATATAAAATTGTTGTAAAAACTCAACTCTGTTAAATTGAACATATCTTTGAACTTAACGCACGGGTTCATAGTTATTAAACCGTAACTCTTGACCAAGGGAATGTTAGATGGCTGTTGGATACGAAGACCAACAGGTCACTTCGCAGCTCTCTAGTCTACACTCAGTAGCATAACCACTGATCCTCTCGTGAATTATTGGTCTTATTTTTTGACAGAATAAGTATGATTGATTGATTGATTGATTGATTTATAAGTCGTGGTTCTGTCTTCGCGGTATCCAAGAAAACTAACTAAATCAAAATTTTCATTAATTGCAATATCATAATGTTGAAATTCGAGACCTTAATACCAAACATAAAGTGCAAGATATTGTGTATATGAAACTAGTAATCAAGCTACCGTGCACTTTATTCAAGTTACATATGACATCCTTACATGTGAAGTGTTACATGCAATAAGTCGACGAATTCCTTGTCAGTGTAATTAAATCGCTTTCCTACTACCACGTGGCAGATAATGTTGGAAACAGCGTTGTGCAGTGCCTCCTAAAAATAAAATTAAAAAAAATCTTTTGGTATTTAATGACCCAATGCAAGGGATAAGCCATTTGCTGCGAATCCTAGAGCGATTAAAAAACGGGTTTGTAAAAATATTTTGGTGGCAAGCATCTTTTGCTACATTTAAAAAAAAAACATCACCCAGTTGAGTTGATACCAAAAGTTCTCGACAAAATAACAAGCAGTTTTTCAGTAAATGGGGTGCAAAGTTGAGGTGGTCAAATCTGAAAAAACGTAAGAGTTGATACAAATGACATATTCTGCTAGTAAACTTTTTTTACAACGTTTATAAAGTTGTCTTGTGAACTTAATATAGAAAAAAGTTTTAGCTTGCAAAAAGTAATGCTAAGAATGACAAAAAATTTGAAGAAAAGAATGTTTAACCCAAGCACAAAAAATTGAACCACAACAAATCATTAAACTCACGTAAAAACAACTGCACAGATCTGACGGTTATGTTTTAAGTTACACCATATCAAAATTTGTTAATCAATTGTAGATATTTCCTAGAAAGCCAAGAAAGTTTTGCAACACTAGATTTGAAATAGTATTGTAAATTCATACCGCTAAATGAATGGTTTAAGCGGTTTTTTGTCATTTAGTCAAATTTGAACTCAATTTTATATCACGTCAACTAATTACGAATTTTTCCAACCAACTAATTACGAATTACGAATTTTTCCAACCCTAGCAGCTCTAACTAAATTGCCTCTACGCAAAACCGAAAAGCTTTAATTCTTGCTGCATCAATTCAAACTCTTTTTACCGAGACATTGCAAGGTTTTCCATTACTTTTTCGAATTTTTTCATTAAGGTGAAATGATTCCTCCAAACAAATTTTCTCCATTCCCTTCTTTCCAACTCCAAACCTAAACAAAATACAGTCAAGCAAGGAATGCGTATAGCCAATTTCAACAGCATAGTTGCTTTCTAAGTTAATTCCTAAAAATTTCTTATACTCGTAATACGGTAAAACGTTAATGACTAACATTCAAATATAAACCGATTTTTATAGTTTTTCAAGCAGAATAACAAATACTTTGTACATGATGTAGTTGCTACCAGATCATTTTGTGAAATGATAAAATTGCAACGTATTAGCTTTCCTTTTTTCTGTAACCGAATAACAATGCTGAAAACGGAAAATTGGCTGAACTAAACGAACGTTGTAATTACGTAATGAGAACAATAAACGTTGGTAAACTACTGCAAAATTTTCTTTACTTATTTTTAATGAATTTTTTAAAAGACTCATCACTTGTATTTGGTAGAAATATTAACTGGTGGCCTTGGACGTTAAGTGGTACTATTTTTATTTGCATGAAAGTGATAACTGATAATGTCCATAGCGAATTCGATCTTGAAAACAATTTAAATTTAATTGCGCTTTCAAACAGGCAGCTTGTAGCTAATCATAAGTAACAATATGTATTTTTAGCAGCAAAGGCATAACCAGGGAGCTAAGAGGGCTAAATCTCCCTCTTATCCGAGTTGCTGCGAAAATTTAAGCTAATTGTGCATGCTTTTAAGCGTGTTTTAGACTTGACCATGAATTAAGAGAGGAGGGGCTAAGTAATTTGATTCTGTCAAAGGGCTTCAAAATCTAACCAACTAGTTTTTTTCAAATGGCTTTACATACTTGCGAAACGCCATCCAAAAAGCAATAAATAACTATTTATTTCTAATAATAACAAAGATTGCCCTGCGGCAAATTTTAGCTTTGGATTCAAAGCCACTCTCCTCTTAGCAAAATCCAAGCTACACACATGACTTTCAGCTAAATTAAAATTAGAAAATGTTACCCGCGTAAAGTAGTTAATCCAAATACTCGTTGAACTTTCCATAAACGTCCGTAATCTGCAAAACCAAGCCCACACCCTTTTCTGATCGATTCCAAGACAACAAAACGTGGTCTGCCAGAAAAAACCGACCCTTGTTTCACGTATGCCTGTATAATAACGTTTAAATGTCATACGTGAACCATGTAATTCTTTGCTTAGCAGAACGTATTGCAGGTCATGTTACACCTGCAATGCAGTTTCGATTTAAGAATTTTTATGGATTTTATTGATGTTGTCAAGAAACTTAATTTTTGTAGATATTTGGATAACTTCAAGCATTTTTAACTTGCGTATTTGTTTAGATTTACTGATTTACATTTTCTTTAACCCGTCAAGTGCTGAGTTAATACAACACTATCGCTGACCGCTGTTACAGTGCGGAATTACATTCGCCACTAAATTTGCTCATTTTTCTGTTTTATTTTTTAGCGGTTTCAAAATGTCAGTTGAAATCTCTCATCTGAAATAAAACAATAAGCAGTTTTAGCAAGATAAATACCATAATATGCTCAACTAGCATTTGTTTTTCTAGTGTTGTCTGAGTAAAAGTGTGTATGTAAACAAAGTGCATTGTAATTAAAACAAAACAAACAAACAGCTGCGTAATCAGAATACCAGACAGTTGTGAAAAGATTTAGCTATAACTGCCCAAGTTTCCAAAGACAAATATTTACGTTGTGCGCACTGAGAGAGAGTGAGAGAGATTGCGTTGGACAACAAATCTGTATTAGCTTTCCGCGCTTAATGGGTTAATCAGTCGAAGTAACAATACTTTCCAAGGTCTCTTATTGGATTAGTGATGGTATATTTGATCAAATCAGAGCTCTCTTGGTTTTTTGGTTTGAGAATATTTTGGTTAAGGGCTCGGCCTTGAGAGAGAGCACCGATGCGTGAATGGAGACAGCAACTGGGTTTGAATTCTTGTACTCAGTGGCATTCAAAACCAAAAGTTTGCGGTCCAATGTGGTCAACCTGCTTGGTTGAACAGCCTTTGAGCTACAGTATGTCAAATGAAAAAATTTTCTTCTCTACTTGTAAATAATTGAGTAACCTCAGTAAACTTGGGCTTCATTCCCGTCGGGTAAAACCAAAGACTATAAAAATTGGACGGTAAAAATTGGTGGTCTCTGCTTTCTTGCTTGACGTTCAGCAATAAAATGGACAGTGTGAAGCCTCCTCCATGTGTGGTAGCAGTGGTGCCGGAACGCGGGGCAGCTGCCCCTTGCCCTTTTACCAGGAGGGGCAAGGGGGGCTGTACTGCCCTTTGCATTTTAGTACGATAGTAACGAAGCAAACGCCTGCTAATCTTAAAATTCGCTTATCCAATGCAGAATAATTTCAATTGTTCATGAACAATAGATCAAAGGTAGCCGGATCCACAAAATTAAAGATCTGTAACCGATCCGGATCCAACAAGAAGAGATCCGGATCCGTCACCTTCTAAATTTTAAGATCCGGATCCGATCCTATTCAGCCAGTATACAACTGCACTTTGTTCATATCATCGAAAACCAAAAGTACAGTAGACCAAAGAAAAGCAAAAAGATCTTCACTCAAAATTGGGGCGTTTTTTCAGCCGAAATTCAGAGGACCAAAAAAAAAGTCCTCAATAAAAACCGGAGCGTTTTTTCTGCCCAAATTCAGTAGAATACAAACAGCAAAAAAAGGTCTTAGCTAAAAATAGGGGCGTTTTTTCTGCCAAAATTCTGGTAAAAACCAAATAAAAAGGTCTTAACTGAAAATTGGGGCAATTTCTCTACCAAAATTTAGGTGGAGACCAAAAGAAAAAAGGTCTTTGCAGAATGTAGTGCTGATTTTTTCCCCAAATTATTTGTGGAGGCAAAACCAAATTCAGATCCAGATCGGGTCCGAATCTGTATCTTCTAATAAAACTGGATCCGGATCCGCAAAAAATAGTAAGATACGGGTCCGATCGGGTCCGCTCCTGATCCGTTGCCACCTCTGCAATAGATCTAACAGATAATTTAATCGTTTGTGAACAATAGACCTGACAATATTACCCAATTGTGCACGATAGCAATTAACACAGTAAACAGTTTGTAGCAACTTGCAACAGGCTATACTAAACTGCACGTTTTTTTAGCTAGCTCATAAAAGCTGATCAATTGAATGAAACTTAACTCATATCCTCCTAGCGTCAGTTTAAACTGATGGCACGCAAAAGCGTACTGGAGCTATAAGAAGCATTTGAGGGATTAAAGTTTAGTGTTTTGTCAACCAACAGAGCGCTTTCTAGAAATAAAACGTAAAAAAAATTTGTCGATACTAAAACGCATTACAATTTTTATTTTCTGAAAAAAAACTTTTAAAATTATAAACAAAATTACTCTCCATTAATAGGCGCTAAAAAGCTCATTGAAATTAATAGTAGCAAATTGCGTGTGTTAAATGATTTCTAAATAACGTACCGGTAAAATAAGTGAGCAATCTTGTGGAATGCATTTGGTTAGCCTGTGAGCTGTGACACCCAATTTAGTTCCAATAGTATTAGTTTAAACTGACGCTATGAAGATATAAAGTGCTACAAAATTTCAAATTAAGAACTCAAGGATCCCATATCTGTAGACCTCAGCGTTACTCTATCGCAAGACATTCAAGTTTCTAAATTTGTTTGTGGCCAATAGGGATGGGGATGCTGGGATTTTATCAATTTTTTTTCTGATTTCCTAAATCAGAACAAAACTTTCTTTTCAGTGTCGAAATCCTACTGCAGAATTTTGTGCTATAGTCTATTTCTAAGAGGAGGAGCAGACTCGGCTACCGTGTCGCTTGATTAAGCGACGTTCTTGTTTTGGTCTTTCGCTTCTTCTCGTCGTGCTAAATCATGTCCTTAAATGTTTGCTGGATTAGCAATTTGTGTTTTTGTTTTTGCTTGACAATAAAAGAATACTACTACTACTGGGATATGGTGGGAATAAACATCATCTACAAAATTATCTTGTTTTGTAAGTGCAGACGAATTCGTTTAAAATTTGTGATTTTTTTTTGTTTTAAGGTTTACCAGCTTATCTTGTTTTGTAAGTGCAGACAAATTCGTTTAAAATTTGTGATTTTTTTTTGTTTTAAGGTTTACCAGCTTGTTGTAAAAAGTCTTAAAATTTTACCATTAGCCACTGCCTTCACAACCAATCTGCTCATTTACGCAGCCAGTTTAATCATGTTTTTGCACTGCTAATTTCTACGCCACTGTTCAAAAGGATTAATTTTTGCTAAAATAGGCATAAAATTAAGTTATTTTTGCACAACAATTGCGAAATCTCCGAGAGCTCCCGCCCCCCGACCTTCTTGCATACGGATGTTGGGGGCGTTGTCCCAAAACCCCCAATGGCATCCTGCGGCAGAATCTGCCCTTATTTAATTGATAATTTGTTTGTTGTTGGTTGTTAGTGTTGATACGACGTGGCTTTGGTGAAGTATTTAATTGCTTGACCGTATGTCTACAATGTTAGTAGTAATGACTGTACGTACAGTATTCAGTAGCGTAGCTAGGGGGGGGGGCGGGGGGGCTATAGCCCTCCCATTGGCATGTCGACCAAAATGCAGAATGGTAAAAAACACCACGTTTTTAGCACTTTTGAGACTGTTTTATGCTCTGGAGTGGACTAAATAGTGATTTAAAACATCTTTTGAAACATATGCTCAGGGGGGGGGGGGGCTAATTTGTCAAAAATAAAACTAACAAATAAATGAAAACTTCAAAAAATGGTAAGAAATAAGCAATCAAATTTGATCACAAGTGTAAAAATGCTAAACATAGGTGTCATCAACAAACATACTATAAACTGAGGAATAGGGGGGGGCTATTCAGTATTAGTTAATTTCCGATCATTTCTCTCAAATCTCTTTTCATTAGCCCCCTCCCCCCAATTATTTTTCTCTATAAACTGTATACGAAATAGATGACTCCGTGTGAGTTTTATTGAACTATTCGATTTTATAATTTACCAGCATCGAAACAAGAGGACTAACATTTTACCATTAGCCACCTCCCAAATAGCCCGTTTATGCAACCAGTTTAATCATGTTTGCACTGCCAATTTCTAAGCCACGTTTTTAAAAGCATTATTTTTTTATCAAAATAGCCCTAAAATGAAGTTATTTTGCAAAAAAACGCAAAATTTTCGAGCGCTGGGGGCTTCGCCCCCAGACCCCCGTGCCTCCGGCGGCTGGGGGCTTTGCCCCCAAACCCCCAGACCCCCATTGGCCGCCAGCTACTGGGGGCTCCGCCCCCAGACCCCCAAAACAGCCCCCCCATTGCGAATTTCTGGCTACGCGCCTGACAGTATTGAATATGCTCTTTGAAACAGCTGCCCCCCTTGCCCTTCTGACGTTCCGGCACCCCTGTGTGGTAGTCAGGTGGGCAGATGGCAGCTTGACTCGAAGACCGCAAAGGCTGTTCAGCTGTATCCTAGCCAAAGCAGCTTGGTGAATTAAAATGTAATTATAATTAGAGCTACGTACATTTTATTTATTTTATTATGGGCAAACCTGCTTTGCTTACAATTTCATGCTGTTGGTAATACCTGATTGATTGACCCAAAGTCATTCAAAAATATGATATCTTCTGCACCCATTCGTACACTCATCACTGGTCCATACTTTTTGCTTAATTCGTAAAGTTTTTTTATAGGGTCTTTAAACAATGGAAAGTATCCCAGGATTGGAATTCCACGAGGTCCAGGTGGAAAGTCTTTGGGTCGCCGATGCCAATAAACCAAGTACAAAATCAACACGATAAGGAGCCCAATAATCCAATTATCATGCACAAACATACTTATTTTTTGTTGTAGTAGTGCACAGCTCCTTGATCTAAATTTAGAACCTGTAATAAGCGGGAAATAAAATAGCATGATAGCGTTTCCGAAGAAAGTATAGTTTTAAAAACAAAACTAACCTGAACTGAGGTCTGCAGTGAAAATCACTATTCGAGAAGGAATGAATGGATTGGTAATAGTACATTGTCTTCTGCTCGTTTTTCTTTTCTGTTTGTTCTTTATTAACTAGACAGCCATTATTTGTTATTCATAATACGCTCAAGCCTGCTAATATTGCTCAAGTAACTTTACATGCAAGTTATACGTGCAATGCTGAAGTAATCGCGTAATTCTTACGCAGAAAAAAAGAGCCAATATGCTGTATCGTTGGCTTATTTTATGCGGTTTATTTGTTGATCGAACAAAGCACGACTGTCCAAAAAATAGTCACGTTTTGAGAAATGAGAAAAGATTTAGTCTCCAAAATAAAGACTTTCGTATTACTTCAAGCAAAATGACACCTTCGGTCACTCTACTTACAATTGTACAACTTTTTTTGGAATTGTTGTTTTTTCCAGATGTAGTAGTAGGGCATTTGAGTCATTAGTAGTACAATTTTATCGATAAAACCATCACGTGACAGCAGTTCTGTCTCCAAGCGTGCAGCGTTAAACCCATAGTCAACTGTCGAACAAGATTATTGTAAATATACTCGCAGCAAATGAAAGTAAGCAAAATAAGTTTGAAAACGCGTCGAAACCAAATAAGTTAATAAACAATTAGGCTTGCATTTTGAATTAGTAATTCTTTGAAATTACGAAAGGAATATTTTTGTTTCGATTTTTGTTATAAACTAGCCTACATCATGCACAATTATACATTCCGTGTCTCAATGTAGCTTACGCAGCAGAACGTAATGTAAGTAAAACAGCTTTATTTTTGGTAAAATAACTAAAAATTTTTAGCCACTTGCGCTCCAAATCATTACAGAAATATTGGATTGAAAATTTTCATAGGCGATGTGAAATTTTTTCGATTTCTAAAGTACTGGCAAACCGTAAACGGTGCTGCCGTTCTTCAGAGAAATAAATGGCGGGGCTGTAAAAGTTTTGCTCCATTTTTCTGCCAAAGCAAAAGGTCTTCGGCCAAAACTTTGTTCCGTTGTTCCGTTAACTTTTAGTAAAAAAAAACAAGAAAATTTTCGTTAAATTTTTTTTCTATTTTCGTGCCAATTTCGAGAATACCAAAAGTTTTCGCCTAAATTTTGCAGAGTTTTCCTATTATTTCAAGGCAGAGGTCGACGAAAATTAGCAAAAATGTTAGGGCATTCGAGAGCAAAAAAATTGGGAGTCCTACCCTGCCAAAGAAACTTGGTAGGCCGAATCTACCATCGACGACAGCACTGAATATACATTTTATGTGCGAATTGGCGTGTTGAGTCACAAGCAGCACAATTGTACAACCAAGTCAGTCACTAGTCGTACAATTCAAATTGTACGCTCCTCCTAATTTGAATACTTATAAAAAAAAATTAAAAATCAAATATTTTTTGAGTTTAGTGGCTTATACGGACCTTTAGGACGGAAAATAAAATTTTTGCTCGAAAAACTACTATATCGTGTCCGAAGGAGATAGAACCTCTACCACAAGACGAGACAAAACAAGATTTATACGTTTCATCGCTTAGCAACGGCATAAAGTAAAAATTGGTTATCATTTGTTTAGAAAGGCAACAGGGAAGTTGTGAATGACCTCCCTATCATGGAGTAAAGCAACTACCCTCTTCATCATGGAGGCAATTCATGCCAGTAACATTAATGTGCTTAAATGCTTTGTGCAAATGAATTGCAACATTTTGCAACAAAAAAAAATCAAAAACCATCACCTATTAGCATTGCTGATTTTGTGCAGCCCGGCGTTTACCAATTACGGTACTAAAGCCTTGTAGAGTTGTTACAAGAAACTTGAGAAAAAGTTTGTCGTAGTTTATTTAGGATTTCAGCAGAGTGATCCACTTTTCCTTCATTACTTTGATTACTCATGAAACTAACAGCTACAGTAAGTACATTATCAATTAAAACTTCTTGGTAGTTCGTGTTACTAATTTTGTTTTCCAGCTGGGCTCCGCACTTGATAACTTTTGATGAGAAATTGGTGCCTTAGTTTGGGTAAGGAAAATGATTACTTCGTTGGTTTTAGTTAGGTTGACTGATAGCTTATTCACACTTCACAGCAAAATAATCGAGATTTTGTGGTTCTGCATTAAATTTGATTTTGAGTAAGTTGTTCGGGATTAGAACTTTTCGCTACTGGTCATGCCATTTGTCATCGGCAAACTCAGTCTTGGATGGCTCTCCAATGCATCATGTAGGACGCTATAGTGTATATCAGAAAAAAGCGTTAGACCCCGTGAAGATCCTTGAGGGAATTCCAAAACCAATTGGTTTAGGTCAGATTGATTTTGGTTTATGGATAGATACTGTACAAACTGTTGTCCATTATCGAGATAGACTCAAATTAAATCATAGCTTGTGCTTCCATTACCCCTCGAATGCAATAATTATTTAGTTTTATCTTGAGAGTATATATCATGTGATGCTGTATCAAAAACTTTTTTCAAATAGACCATGGTAAATAAGTTAATTGTCAAGATGTCTTCAAATAGACCATGGTAAATAAGTTAATTATATGTTAATTTTTCAAATAGACCAAGGTAATCCTGTATAAGAATGATTATAAATGCTATCGTAGGATGAAGTGACAAAGTCCAATACCGCATTCGTTGTGGAAATTTTACTACGAAAACCACATCGATTTTCATACATTGTGTTTTTGAAAAAACTGTCAAATCTCAAAAATTGGATCTTTTTTATGATTTTAGAAAAGCAAGTTAAAACAAAAACAGGGTGGTAATTACTCACATCTTTTTCTCCGTTTGGAGAGACGGAAGGGATTTTGATAATTTGCAGCACTAGTTTTTACAAATATCGTGAAATTTATGCACCAACAGCCCAACACTGTAGAGATATACCACTAACTTCTGCTTTCATACATTTTTACAATGTCCGTAAATAAGTTCAATACTCAACAAAAACGTAAAGCTCAACCACAAAAATTATACTTTATCTTCTTAAATTTCCACGTTGCGGACTCAAAGTTTAATTAAATATCGCGGAACAAAAATATGAAATTCAATTTCAATAAATCTAAGGAATTTATCATTTAATGAATTTAAAATAAATTTTGAGAACCTTATTATTGTGACTGTTAAACGCTGTCCGGTTACAGAAGGATAAACATGCAGTACAGTTACAACCAGCTGTAATTCTATATGCTTTGACATCTTTCATCTTCTTTTACATAATAATGGCGATCTACGTATAAAACGTGCGTTTTAAAGCTTCAGACTTTATAATACGTAGCTACAGTATAGGAAAATGGTCAAGAAGAGTACCAGAATCCACACACACATCATCCTTGCAATTAAGAATGTGTAACAATTTACAGGAAAGTAACGCTATACCCTTAAATGCGAATTGGGTTCCTAAAGCTGCTTTAGATTATGCTTCATAAATTTTTGAAACAAGTTCGTACGGTATTTATAGTGCTGCAGCCAGTTCAAGCGGGCCGAGCTTTGAATCCGAGACATCACCGCTCATGAACAACGGCATTCTCAGGGCTTGAAATCAAGATACCTTTTTGTGCCTGCCGCTAAAGATTTAATGGCAAACTCTGCCAATATAAAAATTAAGCGGCAAGAAACTGAGCGAAACATTTCTGGAACATTGAATTGAGCAATCGTAACACTAGACTTCATTAGTTTATCTGCAAAATTGATGCTCTGCCGTCAGAAATGCATCTCCCAAGACGCTCCTGGATACTAATCAATCGTCTGTGTGCTGGTGTGAAACGTTTTCGTTATTCTCCAAACAGCTGCGGTATAGCTACAGTTGTAGGATGGGAGTGCAGCGCTGAGAACCAAAAAACAGTCCACATAAAAACAGACTGGCTGTTCTACTCTCCACACCACAATACAGATAGACTGATTCCACTAGATGAAGATACAACCATCTGGATTCAAAAAGCCTGTCTGGGCATTTGACAAGAAGCTCAAACAACCGAACGAAAGAATTCGTCTGATGTTGCCTTTTACCAATAAATATTGCAACGTTATGGAAATGCAATTAACAATTTATGTAGCTGAAGTTTTTCCAAGGTAAGCAAACTGTAATTAAAATTATATCTACAGCAACAATAGGTGGAAAATTGTCAGCAAACTCAGTGAGCGATTAACGCCTTCCTAGCTTACGCCATTCAAAAATCAGTTTGGAGAGTTTATTTAGATCGTTTCCAAAGTGTGACAACCCCTGAAGAATGTATATACCATTTAGGGAGAAAAAGAGCGAAAAGGAAAGAAGAAAAGAAAAAAGTTAATACGACCCAAAGTGCATTGATCGGAATAAAAGCGTCCTCTGTAATCGTTTGCAAGTTACCAGCAAATGTCTAAAATTTCATACTCGTTAGTCGTTATAGCTGCAAAATCATCAAGTAAAAACAAAAAATTAATGCTCGATGCGAGCTTCAGTCGGTCTAATCACAGCCAACAGTTTTATTTATTACATAAAGTCGCATACCGGTTAGAAATAGGCAGGAATTAAAAGCGATGTAGAAAACGTGGGTACGGTACGAGGGTTACAGAAAAAATTTTCTGTAGAATCAAACTGGAGATATAATTAATGCTGCTGCAATGACTTAGATGATCAAAGATTTTTCAAGCAGTGAACGAGCATAGGTGGGCAAGTCAATGCAAAATGTTAGCTTTGTTAACCACTAGTCCGTTAACAAACTTTACACCTTCGTTAACGTTAATCCGTTATTTTCAGTTTTAATTAAAGGAAGTTAATTACATCTTGCCTGTAATTTACATTTCTTTTTATTCACTCACTTCTAGAACACGTATTAACGCTGTTAAGCTGATTGTAAGGAAAAATTTATTGCTATGGTCGTCTTTTTGTGTTTTGGAAGTTACATTTTACAGTCTAATATAATTTCAAGGTAAAAATAAGTTCAACTGCACTAACGAAGCAGGGATCGCAAAATCTTTGGAAATTGTGAACATCGATAATTAATAGACCAATGAAGCTGCAGCTTATTATTTGCCTCAAAAAAGAAGTCCTTTCTTCGCTCTCTTCTACAAAACTCGTGCTAATACGCAACAAGTTTTATCAGTGCAAGCTGGTTTGTACCGGTACGATGAATAAATAGTGCAAGATATTAACGATAAAAACTTTAACGGAAGTTAACAGAACTTAACGGAAGTTAATTTAATCTGTTAACAGAACTTAACGGTAGTTAATTTAGTCCGATAACTTGAAAAAACTTTTTAACGGATTAACGAGTTAATGAAAAAGTTAGCTTCGTTATTAACGGATTAACGATTAACGGATTTGTGCCCGTCCATGTGAACGAGTACAACTCTCGAAGGTTTATATAGCGCAAAAAATGTTGGAATGTCAGAAGGGAGGATTAAAGTTTTGATAAGCACCAAGTAGAAGAGAAATATTATTGGCACGTTCTCTCCAATCAAAGAAGCAGAACGAGAAGCCATCTTTTTTTTGACTTACGTAAACGACTGAGAAACAGTCAATGCATAAAAAAAATCATTGAATTTAAATCAACTTGATTAACCTTATTTTACACCCGGGGAGGCATTTTTGAATTCATTTGAATTCATTTGGCTTATGTGTAAGCTTCATACTAATTGAAATTGGCTAATGAGGTTTTTTTGAAACTGAAAGTTGGAGAAGCAATGCAGCTAAATTTTCTGGGGGTTACTGAAGTGTAAAGGTGTGTTTAATGTACTTCTACCAATCTTAATTCAATTAAAATTGGTTTTTGGTATATGTATTCTGGTATATATCAAAAGGTCTGTTTTTATCATGTATTGTAATTAAAACAGAGTCATGATAAATGAAGAAGTTATTTCAAAATTTTCCTCAGTGGCAACAAATGTTGCTAGTGGGCTTCACTGAGGTCAAAATAAAGTAATTCAGATGAATAGATTTAGCATTGCTAAAAGGCATTTATAGTGTAAAGACGCTATTTTGCTGCAAAACAAATGTGATGTGAGTGTGAAGTGAGTATAGATGGATGGTAAGAAGATGGTTGGGAATACGATATAGGGTGCAGAGAGGGGTCTGAATTTTTATAGAATCTCTGTTTTGAAAAACATAAATTGAAAACTATACTATAACCCAGTACACGTCAAAAAATAAAAATTTAAAACCCTACAGCCTGCTCCACCCGCACTCGGGGTCATCAGGGGTGTCTTATCCAATACTACATAAATTTGCTTTTAAAACATCAATAGTGTTTGTTTTCAATAGCCTACCAATTGCAATAAGGAATTTTTTTAAGCACCGGCAATATTAGATTAACAAAAGTCGTTTTGCTTCAAAGAAGCGATTTTCAGGGAGGACCTTGCAAAAGAGTTTGCTAATCATGAACTCTAGAGCTTCGATATTGCATGCCCTCTAAATTCAAGTAACAGTAGAATTCGCATAGAGCCTCCTTTTTAAAAGCAAAAAAAATCACAAAAATGTAAAACACACACCACAAAAATGCACTATATTTTGAAGGGCAATAAAATACCTAAATTTCGAACAAAATTGGCTCAGCAAGAGTATTAAAGCAGATCAGAAGTTCAAGGTCATTGTCAGGTAGTCCTTCACTCCTGCTATTTGCTAAAATGATATTTGATGAGATAAAATTGATGATTGGCGAAAACAATTAAGTACCGGTTATTTTACAGGCTTGTAAAAAGTTGAGACAATGTTGAGTAAAAAGTTCTAAATGTGGTGTTACCATAGATGGGCGCAAGCCCGTTTATCGTTAATCCGCTAATAACGAAGCTAACTTTTTTCATTAACTCGTTAATCCGTTAAAAAGTTTTGTATGTTATCGGACTAAATTAACTTTCGTTAAGTTCTGTTAACTTCCGTTAAAGTTTTTATTGTTAATAATTTGCACCATTTATTCATCGTACCGGTACAAACCAGTTTGCATTGGTAACATCCGTTGCGTATTAGCACGAGTTTTATAGAAAAAAGCGAAGAAAAGAGCTCTTTTTTGAGGCAAACAATAACCTGCAGCCTCATAGTCTTTTAATTATCGCTGTTTGCAACCTCCAAAAATATTCCGATTGCAGCTTCAATAGTGCTGTTGAGCTTATTTTTATCTTGAAATATAAATGTAAACTGTTACTTCCAAAATATAAAAAAACACCATAGCAATTATTTTTTCCTTACAGTCAGCTCAACAGCGTCAATACGTGTTCTAGAAGTGAGTGAATAAAAAGAAATGTAAATTACACGCAAAATATTAACAACTTAACGGCTTTTATTAACTTCCGTTAATTAAAACTGAAAATAACGGATTAACGTTAACGGAGGTGAGAAGTTTGTTAACGGACTAGTGGTTAACGAAGCTAACGTTTTGCATTAACTTGCCCACCTATGGGTGTTACTGATGACCAACCAATTTGTGCTGCGGTTTGCTTCAAAGCATTATCATGATCCACAATAACCAAATTTATTACTACTGTCCTGCTATTTACCAACCTTAATATGTATAGACCGTAATTAAGCGTTGCTCTCCCCCCTCCCCCCCCTCCGAAAAAAAATTACGGTAGTTGTCACGACATCTTGTACTACCAGAATTTTTTGCAACACGCGTACCGTTATTCACTAAGCCGCCTCGTGAAATGATGATTTACTGTACATAAGTGACCTCTAAATTTCATTGCATTAGCGATCCTGCTTCAGAATATCACATACATATTTTGATAATACACAAAATCCTTAACTGATGAAGATGTTTATGCAAAACTATTTGTTTTGATGTTATTTTTGGTAATCTAATTATGACGTCACAGAAAACATCTTGCCTTAAAAAAGATATTGAACTGATCCGTTTCTACCAGTGAGGTCTTAAGTTTGGGCTAACAGTTTTTATTTCGTTTACGGTACGTGTATTTAGTTGTAACTATACTTTGTTTTTTTTTTTAATTTTTTGCTGCAGATTGACTCCCAATAGCCCAGTAGCAACAAATGCTGCCAGGTGCTTTAAACAAGAATTTCAAAATGTTTTTTCAATGCCAAAAAACATAGAAATAGCGAACTCATAAACACTATAAAAAAAATTGTGCTTTACTGTTGTTATCCGCTAAGCTGTTCAAAAAATTGATATATAGGTGCATAGGCGTAGCCAGGGGGGCCCAGGAGGCCCCCCCAATCAAAATACCACCAACGATAAAAAATTATGACAACATAGCCTAGTAATGTTTAGTTGCAGTTTTTTTTTTTTTTTTTCAGTAATTACGCACATAACAGTAATTAACAATAATCTTAATGATGACAAGGGTGTCCCGGGGCTCCTAAACAAAACCAGGGGGCCCTGGGGCCCCAAACCGACAACCAGGGGACCCTGGGGCCCCTGACTGACAACCAGGGGGCCCCGGGGCCCCTAACTCCCCAGAGCCCCTAACAGACAACCTGGGGGCCCTGGGGCTCTTAACTAACAACCAGGGGCACCTAACTGATGACCAGGGGCACCAGGGCCCCTAAAACAACCATGGGGTCCCAGGGCCCCTAACCAATAACCAGGCGGCCCCTAATTGACGACAAGGGAACCTGGTGACCTTAACTGACAACCAGGGAACCCCAGGGCCTCTGACTAACAATCAGGGGGCCTCGGGGACCCTAACCGACAAGCAGGGGGCCCTGGGGACCCTAAATAACAACCAGGGGGCCCTTAACCCTATCTTGGGCGGGCTATTTTTGCGCCCTATTTTGGGCGGGGGTGGGCAAATTTGCCCCCCCTACCTAAAAGCTTACTGGAAGGTCGTAGAAAGCTAAAACTTTGCAGGTTGGGACTACTCATTGAAAAATTTTCAAAAATATTTAATTTGACTTAATGACGTCATCAGAAGGTTAATGACGTCATGAAAAGTAGGATTTTTAGCGTAGTTTAGGCATACAAGTATAATAAATGCTGCTTTAAACTTATGCTTTTTAATTTTATTCCTCTTAGTTTAACACTTCCGAGGGCGCAGGAAATGATGACGTAATACAATTTATGACGTCATAATCTGGGTATTTTATGCAATATTTTTACAAGCAAAATGACAATTTCAGTAACACCTGTTTACTTTTTTGCAAAGACTGAAAGGCGCTATAAATCGAATTTTTTGTACAGGAAAAGTGTATTTCAGCTATTTTTGAAATTTCATGAAGTCCAGACCGGCTTGGGAATAGCCTTTGTTTCAATGCTCTTGTTGAGTTTTAGATTTCTTCCCATTTGAATTTGCTGCTTGTTCGAAGCCACCAGGCAGGGAATCATCATAAAGTGAATTATCCAAAGGCACAGCAATGCGACATGGGTGAGCGTTGAATCGCTAACCGATTGATAATATACCAATTATTGGGAACGCTGTCGCTGTAAAAACGACGTGCTAATTAGCCAATAATAGTGTATCCAAGGATGTTTGTGTGTTTGTCGTTTCTGAATAACTTGGTGAACATAAAAATTCCCTAAGTGCTTTTGACAGATCAAGTAATTATACCTCTTTCCTTTCACCACATCAATTGAAATTTACAAAGGTTACACCGAAATAAACCATAACACAAATCCGAAAGTATGAAGGTGAAAGCACTTACACCTTAGAGATATTCAGAAACAAAAAAAGGAGCAAAAACAAAAAATAGCAAAAATGACGTCATTAGTGACGTAATTATGACGTCAAAACTTTTAAAAGTTGACTTAACATTACAATGCAACATAAAATTAAAATTTATGACATCCATCAAAAGTAAGTGCTACTGACATGGCATAATGATCAAAATTACACAAAATTGGCCGAGGTACCTCTGATGAAACCGGAAATGACGTCATTTCCCGTCATCTGAGGGACCCCAAAATTTCTGAAAATGTGCGCTATAAAATTTTATTCAAAGTCAGGAGATTCCAAATCCAAACCTTTAGTCGTTTGGCATTTATTTTAAAAAAACCGGTAGGGGGGGCAAATTTGCCCCTCCCCGCCCAAAATAGGGTTAAACAACAACCAGGGTTTTCCAGGGCTCCTAACTAACAACCGGGGGCCACGGGACCCGTAACCAACAACCAGGGGGCCCTGTTGGGCCTCTAAATGACAACCAGGGGACCCCTAATCAACAACCAAGAGGCACCAGAACTCTTAACTAACAACCAGGGGGCTCCAGGGCCTCTAATTAACAACCAGGAGGCTTTGGGGCCCCTAACCGACAACCAGACGGCCTGGGGATCCTAACTGACAACCAGGGGGCCCCAGAGTCCCTAACTGACAACCAGGAGGCCCCGGGGACTCTAATCGACAACCAGAAAGCTTCGGGGCCCCTGACTAACGACGAAGGGTCCCAGGCCAGGGGCCCCTTAATTCAAATTTTTAACAATTTATATGCAAAACCTGCAAGAAATTTAAAAGTAGTTTTGTCCTAAAAGTTGCAAACCCAGGCCTTCTTTAACGTTACTATGAACTTAATGCTATAACACAAGCGGTAATGCAAACCCTCAATTGCAATACTACCAATGAGAAATATAATGAGAGCATAGCCAGTATGTTGTCCTTGTCTGGAATTGCAGTTTCGTTGATTTAGGATTTACGCATACAAAAGTAAGTAACAGTTATGACGACCACGTGTCCACATCATAATAATGTCATGCAATTCTTGGAGGGTTCAAAAAACTATCAAGTGACTTGATTCGAGTCCTCCACGTTTTGGGAAAAAATTATTTTAATTTTGCTTTAAATGTTTTTTTTATGAAAGAACTTAAGGGCGCGATCTAATCTCAAAATCATTGGCTGAGCCAGGGGGGATGGTCCAGGGGGTCCGGGCCACATCAATCAAAATTTTGACTAAAAAGCCTTGTTTCTTCATTTTCAGTTTCTTTTAGCATCTTTGCGTAAAACAGTACACGCGTACAACAGCAATTAACAATAAATATTATTGACGACCGGGGGGCCCGACACACCTCCTTAATTCAATTTTTTCCAACCAATTTAAACGTATAACCAAGGTGAAATCAAGTGTTTTATCATCAGGCCCTCATCTAAACTTTTTATGAACGTAATGCAATAACCAGCGCCGTATTTGCCATATGGCACAGTGCCAGGGCCCGCGCTCAGATAGAAGGGCTTTAATTGGTATTCACTTATATTAGGCAGAAAGATGTTGCAAAAATCCCCAAAGTGCCAGGGGCCCCGCACAATGTAAATCCGGCCCGGGAATAGCATGTTTAGTAAGCGTAACCATCTATTGTACCATTTTTCAATGACGATTCGTCTCCAGCTCGCCAGTTTTTTACGCACAAAATACTTTTAAAAAATAGCTAGGGAAATGCTCATTGAACAAATTATTGAATTTTAGTTAAGGGTGCCTGGGCCCCCTAGCAGCACATGTACTCCTATAACTGGTTCATTTTATGACAAAACAAAAATCTCTGAGGAAAATCTTCGAGTGCATTATTATTTACTGCTAAAATATTGCAGGAGGCAATGTGCCTTGCCTCCCCCTACATGGACCAAATCACTTACAATTAAAATTTTACTCTATGATGCAAGATTTTAAACGTGTTTTGGACTTTAATTGCAAGTAAAAGGAGGATTGAACAATTAAATTTTTCCATTTGGCTTTAAAATGTTAAAAATCTAGTTCTTTCAAATGGCTGTGTACACGTTCAAAATGCGATCCAAAGGCATCAAAATAGCTTTTTTTTCCAAAAACTTACAAAAATCGCCCTGCAGCTGTCTATGATACTACGCCCAGACCCCTGTATATGATACGTTTGAGTACACTAGCTTATTCAACACGTCTCCTAAGTTAAAAATTTGCACTTTCTAATTACTAGTTTTCTCCCTCTCCTTTTACCAAAATCCTGGTTAAGTGCCAACAGGCTATGGCTTCAGATTTTCCATTCTACGATATCTTTGCCCTACAAAAAATTTCTTTTTTGAAAAATTCTGATGACGTCATTGCATGTGTTTTGTGGTTTTGCCCCCCCCCAATTAAAAATCCTGACTACGCCTATGTATAGGTGGTTCTTTGTTTGGGGGCGTTTCCTAAGAGGCGGCTCTGAATGTTAAAAATTCTTGTCTTTTAGTTATCAAAGGATATCAAAAGAATTTCCTTCGTGCCTTTAAATTGTTCAAAAACTTGATTTTTTGGAGATGTTTTGGGGATTGTAAGGGAGTGGCAACCCCAAACCACGCCTAAGTGTTTGCCTTGTAAATGCCAATGGGTGTCGAAAAATTAGCTATCTAACGCAAGTCATTCAAAAAATTGATTTTTAGGGGGTTCACTTTAAAAGGTCCCTGGTAGCGTCACCAAAGCTTATAACTATAGAAAACAAAACTGTGTTTGTAGCAGAGTTGTGAGTCGGGCCGGGCTTTTTGGGTCGGATTCGGGCCGGGTTCGGGCCTAAAGTTGACAAAAATGTCGGGCGTAATTTTGGCCTGAGACGTACTTTTTGCCTTAGGTGCACAAAAATATAATCAAAGTATTTTGGCAACATTGCTAAATTTTTCAAACTTAAGTTTCAGGTTTTTTCGGGCATGATTTGGGCTTCAAATTAGAGTTCTGGTTCGGGCCGGGTTCGGGCTTATATTTTCGGGTTCGGGCCGGGTTCGAGCCTGAATTAGTCGGTCCGTTTACAAGTCTGGTTTGTAGTTAAACATTTGATACAAAAATTAAATTTTGGTGTTTAGCTTAAGAGAAGAGCGTACAAGACTTAGATAAAATAAGGTCTGGGGGCATACGCTATGTTTATCATACAAATAAAAATCTTTGCAAAATTGACGCAGAAAAAAGTCTACGAAGATTTGGTTTGCTATGCTTTCTTCGTTTGAATAAATTCAGAAATATTTGCAAGAATGTTTTTTTGTTCTCTGACAATCTTCGCCAATTTGAAAAACTGTTTGTGGATTTTTGCGAGGTGGTGATGACCACTCGCAAAATTTTACAAACATTGTTTGCAATGTAAAAGCGCAGGTTGAAAGGCCAAAAATCTTTAAAATGACGTGCAGATTTTTATATTTGCAAGCAAACAGAGCTTGAAACTGTCGCCAAGCAGTTGCAACATCACACGTTAAAAATAAGTAATACTGAGTTAATCAAAGAATTTCGAATAAATCGTGAAAAAATTGAAGAAATTTGCGAGCTGGTGAAAGACGAAATGCAGCCTTTTGGTAATTGGGTAATGGATTTGAGCCTCAAACAAAAAGTGCTATTTTGCTCGAAAACGCTTTGAAGTGAGTATTTATTCAAATAGTAAATGGTTTTCTTAAGGTAACTCAACCAATTGTCAGCAAAGTGCCGACTAAGTTTGTTAACAACATTAATACAAAAGCTTTTAGGTTATTTATGTGGCAAGAAACAGAGAGGAAGTTGCAAACAGAAAAAATGACTTTTATCAGCTTGCTGGATTCCGGGAGTGATTGGCTGCGTAGATGGTTTGCACATTCCTGTAATTTCATCTCATGAAGATGACTTTGTCTTCATTAACCGCAAAGGATTTCTTTTCAAAAATATTCAAGCGGTGTGCGACTCAAATTTATTGTTTTTCGATGTCGTTGCTCGATGGCCAGGATCCTATCACGATTCGTTTATTATGGAAATGTCATCCTTGAGTAATCGCTTTGCAAATAATAAATTCGGTGACAGCTGTTAGTTACTTGGAGACAGTGGTTACAGCTTAAACAAATAGTTGATGACTCCTTATGGCACACCAATTCGTGCAGGTGAAAAAAATTAATTTGCCCCACCCACCGAAAAACGCGGCGTGTGATAGAACAGTTATTTGGAATTCTAAAAAGTAGATGGAAAATATTAGATTACACTAAAGGAAGTCTTTATTATTCTCCAGCGTAAGTTTCGAAAATAGCTATAGGTTGTTGCGTGCTCCACAATATTTGCCGTCGCAATGGTAAACCGATTATTGGAGAAGATTGTTTCGTACCACCTCTAGTTTCAGAGGATGGTGATTCACGCGAAGACGTACAATTTAACAGTTACGGAATCACTCAACGGCAAACAATCGTAGACATTTAGCAATAGCTAGTTATACAACCTGATATACGAGGCGTGTCCAGTTTTGGTTTTTGTGGTACTATACGGGCAATCAAAACACTTTAATACTGTAGGTGTTGCATTTTTCAGTTAAATTTTGCGTTCACACACAACCCCAAGTTTCTAGTTTTTGAGGATGTGCTTTAATTGCTGCTTAGGCTTTGTCATTTTTTAGTTAATTTTGTATAGCATGCGTGCTTTTGAAGTTCTGTTGTTATCATGTAATACTTTAATGGAGCTTTCAATGATTTGCTAGTTTTTTTTTATGCTGTCACACATAGGTGGGCAAGTTAATGCAAAACGTTAGCTTTGTTTACCACGGGTCCGTTAACAAACTCCATACTTCCGTTAAAGTTAATTCGCTATTTTCATCTGTAAATAACGGAAGTTAATGAAGTCCGTTAATTCGATGATATTTTGAGTGTAACTTGCATTTCTTTTTGTTCACTCACCTTTAGAACACGTAATGACACTGTTTAGGTGATTGCAAAGAAAAATTTGTTGTATTGTGTTTTTTTTTTGTGTGTTTTGGAAGTTACAGTTTACAGTATAAAATAATTTCAAGATAAAAATAGGCTTAAATGCTTTAACGAAGCTGCGATTGGAAAATCTTTAGAAATCGCAAACAGCGATAATTAAAAGACCTTTCAGACTAAAGGTTATTATTTGCCACAAAAAAGAGCTCTTTTCTTCACTTTTCTTCTACAAAACTCGTGCTAATACGTAACAAGTATTACCAGTGCAAACTGGTTAGTCCTGGTACGATGAATGAATGTTGTTAGATATTAACGATAAAACCTATACGGAAGTTAGCGAAACTTAACGGAAGTTAATTTAGTCCGTTAACATAAAAAAACTTTTTAATGAATTAACGAGTTAATGAAAAACTTAGCTTCGTTGTTAACGGATTAACGATTAACGGATTTGTATTTGAATAAGGTAAAAGAATTCTATTTGAATAAGGTAAAAGAGGTTAAACGGTAGGCCTAGTGGTAGGCCTAGTGATAGTTGGTAGTAGAATCTTTTAAACTTTTGATTCAAGCCTTACCCCTCTTTGGTCAAATCCAACTTTTTCTTGAAGATTTTATTGCAGTGAAGCCAGATGGTGTTCAGCGGGGTTTAGTTGGCAAAATAATTTGCCGTTTTGAGGAGAAAGGTTTTAGGCTTTGTGCCATGAAAATGACGACTGCCAGTAAAGATTTGCTAGAAATGCACTTTGCAGATCTCAGTTCAAAACCATTTTTCCCAAAACTTGTTGAATTTATGTTGTCTGGGCCAGTTGTGGCAATGGTTTGGGAAGGAAAAGGAGCAGTTAAAACTGATCGTAAAATGCTTGGAGAGACTAACTGTTGATTCTCTTCCTGGAACAATTCGTGGAGATTATTGTATTGACATTGGGAGAAACATATGCCATGGATCTGACTCTGTGGAAACAGCAAAGAAAGAAATAGCTTTATGGTTTAAAGAAGGTGAACTTAACAATTATTGCTGTGCTAACAACTCTTGGGTGTATGAATAAGAAGGCTACTTCAACCTGACACTCAGCACTCTTTTGGTTTTTTGTGCCTACATAGCAGGATCTGACATTTATAGTTTTTGTATTTTTGTGTACATAGTTGGATCTGACTTTTTTTTTTTTTTTCTGTACCTTTCTGTCTAAATTTATAATTACCAGTATATTGAAAGATACTTTTCACCTGTTTTCATTTTAAATTCAAAACAACTTTTTCTGCATATTTTGTGGCTGATTCTAAATTTGCTATTTTGTATAACTAGTGTAGAATCTTTCATTGGTTTGACTGCTTGATAATGCCAGTTAAATGTCCATGTGAAATATGTTTAAGACCTTGTAAAAGGAACCAGTGTGCTATTCAGTGTAATATGTGTGATGGATGGATTCACCTCAAATGCACAGTCATTAGTCCCCTTAAATTTCACACTCTTTGTTCTTCTACTGAACCATACCTCTGCCAAAATTGTTACAGTGAATTGTTTCCTTTTCAAACCCTAGATGATAAGCAATTGTTAAATAAAATGAGAAATGATGACAAACTAAACTTTGATATTAATCACACAAATAATTCGTTTTTCCCAGCTAAATGCTTACAGGCAGACAACAAGATAAAAAGCTTACTAAATAATTTAAATTCTGGTTTGGTTGACCCAAAATACTGCTCACAGGCCGAAGCCAATATTATTAACAAAAAGTGTAAATTTTCTTTGCTTTGCGTGAATATAAGAAGCTTACATGCAAATTTTGATAAATTGAATGAACTTTTAACAAATTATGATATCTTACCTGATATCATTGCTATAAGTGAAACCAAACTTAAATTGTTAAAGGTATACAATGCAAAGTTAAGTGGGTACGATTTTTACCACTAAGGCACAACTACAAGATGGGGAGGAGTAGGATTTTTTATTAAGGAGTCTTTATCAATTTCAATTTGCAAGGAGTTTGATTTAAACATTCCTAACTGTGAAGATATGTGGATTCAACTAGATTTAGGGAATAACAAAAAATGTATAGTGGGAGTAATTTACAGACACCCTAAACAGAAATTATCAGAGTTTTGCAAGAGTTTTGAATCAACCATTGAAAAATTGAATAGTAGAAAATTGATGTATTATATCGGAGGAGACTTCAACGCAGATTTGTTGAAAAGTAACTCTGATATCAATATTAAAGATTTTATGAATTTAACATATAGCTTAGTCTGCATTCCCTTAATTACACACCCGACAAGAATAACCACTACAAGCTCAACTCTTTTAGATCATGTTTACACAAACAATGTAGTGGGTGAACACAAAAGTTTTATTCTGGTGGAAGATGTAAGTGATCACTTGCCAGCATAGGTGGGCAAGTTAATGCAAAACGTTAGCTTCGTTAACCACTAGTCCGTTAACAAACTTCACACCTCCGTTAACGTTAATCCGTTATTTTTAGCTTTAATTAACGGAAGTTAATAAAGTCCGTTAATCCGTTAACATTTAGCGAGTAATTTACATTTCGTTTTATTCACTCGCTTCTAGAACATGTATTGACGCTGTTGAGCGAATTGTAAGGAAATATTTATGGCTATGATGGTCTTTTTGTGTTTTGGAAGTTTCATTTTACAGTCTAATCTAATTTCAAGATAAAAACAAGTTCAAATGCACAACGAAGCTACGATCGGAAAATCTTTGGAAATTGTGAACTGCGATAATTAATAGACCTATGAGGCTCTAGCTCATTATTTGCCTCAAAAAAGAAGTCCTTTCTTTGCTTTCTTCTATAAAACTCGTGCTAATACGCAACAAGTGTTACCAGTGCAAATTGGTTTGTACCGGTCCGATGAATGAATGGTGCAAGATATTAACGAAAAAAAACCTTAACGGAAGTAAACAGAACTTAACGGAAGTTACTTTAGTCCGTTAACGGCTCTTAACGGAAGTTAATTTAGTCCGTTAACATGAAGAAACTTTTTAACGGATTAACGAGTTAATGAAAAAGTTAGCTTCGTTATTAACGGATTAACGATTAACGGACTTGTGCCCACCTATGCTTGCCAGTAATGGTGTGTTCTAATTTAAGCCTGCCCAAGAGTGAAAAATCAACTGTCACCCTAATTCGTGATACAAAAAATTTTGAAGTAGAAAAATTTCTAGACAAATTAACTGAAGGAATGGAGCTATTAGGTGATATCAAAGAGGAATGCATTGACAACTACACTGAAAAGTTTATTGACATTTTTCATAAGACATTAAACATACATGCACCATTACGCAAACAAAGCAGAAAGGAAACAAAACTGAAAAACAAACCATGGTTATCCTAAGGAATCCTTATATCAATCCAGCAAAAAATTTTTTGTACAAAAGAGCCCTTAAATTAAATGATAGTAATACATGGGCACAATACAAAGTCTATAGAAATAGACTGACTCATATTAAGGAATTCGCAAAACGACTTTACATTGAAAATTTAGTGATTGATAATAAGCATGACACTTCGTCGCTTTGGAAAATTATAAATAAAATTACTCACTTGAAAAATGTGGAGAAAAATAACATTCCTAATAAAATGTATGCTTCCAAAAGTGAAAGTGCACAAGGTCCACAGGCCATCAGTAACTTGTTCAATAAATATTTCATAGAGATAGGAGTTAACCTTGCATCTACAATCGAAACACCAGCTATAATTGATGGCAAATTTAATGCCACATCTTTGATTTAGAGTAGTTGCAATTCGTTTTTTCTAGAACCAATAGTTGAAGAAGAAGTAGTAAATTACATCAGAGCTATGAATCCATCAAAAAGTACAGGAAAAAATGGAATCCTGCTAAGTATATAAAAATGTCAGGCTCTGTTATAGCTACAGTTCTAACTAACATTTTTAATGCATGCATATCAACAGGATATTTTCCAAAAGTGTTAAAAACCGCTGAAGTTGTTCCAATTTTCAAAAAAGGCCAAAGAGAGTTATGCAGTAATTATCGCCCTATTTCTATTTTAAATCCTTTTGCCAAACTATTTGAAACGTGTCTGCTTGATCAACTAAACAATTATTTTGTGAGCAATAATTTGATTAGTCCAAACCAGTATGGTTTTAATAAAAAATTGCGCAACAAATGAAGCCGTTTCAGTTATGTACAATAAGCTACTTGACAATATGGATAAAAAGCTCATTACATGTTCTATTTTCTTAGATTTAAGAAAAGCATATGATACCATCAATCACACAATACTAATCAAGAAACTAGAAAAGTATGGAATTAGAGGATTACCATTACAGTTACTAGCAAGTTACCTGACTGACCGTCAACAGTATACAATTGTAAATCAATATAAATCCAAGTCAAGAGATGTTATTTGCGGTATTCCTCAGGGATCAACTCTAGGTCCGTTGTTATTTAATATTTATATCAATGATCTTCCACTTGCCTCAAATTCCACAATTCATCTTTTTGCAGATGATACAAACCTTACTCTCTCCCATTCTAATGTTTCAACACTGCAACAAAATATTAATGATGAATTAGTCAATGTAAGCAATTGGTTCAAGGTGAATAAATTATCAATTAACTTGAATAAAACTGAGTTTATGGTAGTGACAACAAAACAAAATAAACCTGAACTCAAAGTATCAATAGATAATAATCCAATCAAGCAATCACATCACATAAAGTATCTAGGTGTTCTCATAGACGACAATCTAAACTGGAAACAACAAATCAAGGAACAATGTTCAAAGGTAGCAAGGGGATCTTGGGCCCTTAATCAATTAAAACACTTTGTAGATGAGCAAACCTTAAGATCTGTTTACCACTGCCTCATATACTCTCATCTACAATACTGCATAAGTAGTTGGGGGACTGCTTCAAAATCAACATTAGCACCTCTCTTTATTCTGCAAAAAAGAAGCATCAGATTGTTAACTGGAAGTGGATATCGTGAGCATACTAATCCTTTGTTCTATCGAGCTAAATGCTTAAAACTCAAAGATATTTACTCTCTGGAAACTGCAAAGCTAATGTACAAAATTCACAATAATGTATTATCTTTTGCAAATTCAGATAAGTTTAACCTAATTAAAAACTGCTATACACATAAGACAAGATTGAGCCACAAAAACAACTTCTTTCTTCCAAGAACTAGAACAAGATTAGGGCAAAAGTCTCTATCATTCGCAGGAATTAAAATTTGGAATGAAATTCCAAGCAGCATAAAAGAAGTTTCATTCTACAGATTTAAAAAAGCTGTTAAAGCTCATTTTTTATCAAACTATGAAACCGATAAAAGCTAGAATAACAGCTTTCTATCAGCAATGCAGTAGTAATTACAGGAATCATAGTTGCATATTTATGCTTGAGTTCAACAATAACCTATTCTATTGCTTGAATGGCATGAGATTGGTGCATTCATCTATCACACATTTATACAATACGTCATCTCTCATTTTGATGTGCCCTTGAATTATTAGTAATTTTGCAGTAACTGACTAAGGTTGATATATACTGGTATTGGAAATTGTACCAGTACCTACTAATGACATATTGGCAAACAATGCAAAACAAAGCAGGGAGGTTTTTTTTCACTCCAATTGCCCACTTTAAATTTTATAAAACATAAATAAGCATTATGAACTTTATTAATTTTATTTTCTATCCAATCTGTAGTTACAGTATTTTTATTTTTTAGTATGCTTAGAGTTAGAAACAATTCTAATGTTGCCTTGCATTTTCTTTACATGGTGACTGTGAGTTTTGTGTATACACTGTACAAAGTGTACATATCTTTGCAACACTTTGTTTTAATTTTGCGTAAAATTTTTTATCATAGAAAGTAGCAGACTGAGAAAATCTGGATGCTGCTTTTTTTAACCTTAACTTGGTGAGGTGGCAGTAGACTTAGATGACCTTTCGGTCTTCGCTGTCTCCTCACCAAGTGACTAAATATCGCTTTGACTCTGCAAGTTTGTGTGTTGTTGGTTGTACCCACCCATCCAGTCACATTTACATCCTACTGTGAAGTATGCTATACTGTAACAGGCAACAAAAAATTAGGCTCTGCAAGTTTCGTATCAAACAACGAATTTTTACTGAACAACGAATTCGTAACCCGTATCGGCTTTTATGATGCGATTACAATGATATGTTTGCTCGTAACTCCCAACTGTTTCCAGAATGACTCAAAGCATGTTATTCGTTCGCCGAAACTTTTGAACCAAATTGCCGAGTATCTCATTTGTGTGACCATTTGCCGACTCATGTCTAACACGGCTTCTTTAATATTTTTTTTTCAATTTTCACCATTTCTTCACCTTGTGATTCACGTTTAGCTGCGGTAGTTCAAAGACGTTTGCTTGGGGGCAAAGAATTATCTTCGTTTGTGCAAGCAAATGGGTGCTTTGTGTTTAAAATATAAGGTAGCTCTGAACTTACAGCTGCGGCATTACAAGCGTTTGCAGTAATTGTTTGGGTCACACTATTACTTGCATTGTTTTCTCTTCGGTTGTCACCAGTACTTAAATTGTAGGGGGGCGCGTCCCCCCATCGAGAGTTAACGTCCCCCCATCGAGATTTAGCGTCCCCCAATCGAGATTTAGGTGTACCTCCATCGAGATTTGAGCGCTGGATGATCAGACCAAAAAGAGCCAGCCAACATGAATAAATCCTACAAATTTCGGCCAAATATAGTACCAAATTGCGGGGGAAAATTGATTTTGAGGGAGAAACATTTCAAATGTCGGCGAAGACCTTTTTTTTGGTCATCATTCAATTTTGGCGACGGAATTACGTAATCTTCGCTAAAGTACATTGGCATGCCAAATGCGTTTGGTCATGGCTGCAAAGGCGTCCCCACATGCAAAATTTTACAATTTAATTACTGGTTGTCACCATAGTATCGCAAAAATTGGTGCCGGGTATACTTTCAGTGCACATGCATCCGATAATCTTTGAAATTTTATATTGAAGTTCCGTTGGTTTTGGAGTTGGGTTTGGAACCCCTATTGTACGACTTGCTCCTTTTTTACGTAGCGCAACATCAAGTTTCGCCCGGCTTTTTACATCAGACCTTTTTTTTTTCGGTTAAAACTTAGATTCCTTTAGCCAGGCTGTTGATAACACTGGCTATGTCTCTTTGTTTGTTATCCAATATCGACTTAGTTTTTGCATTTGTTAACGTCACGCTTAAAAACGTATAATTATCCTTCACTAAATCAACTAATAGCTCCACCTCCTCTTGAGTCCATCTTCAGCCAATTTCTTTAGACGCCATTTTTGTCAATATTGCGGGTATAGGATTATGCTCAACTGTGCGCTCTTAATACAATTTGATATACACGTGCTATATTTTTAAATACAGAAAAAATGTAGCTAAGAGTTGGTCGTTTATGACGTCAAAAGTATTGTTATGGGTATTAATCATTTCAAGTAAGTTCAAGCATTTTAAAATTATATGGCCATTTGAACTTCAACCATACTTGCTTGCGAGAAAGTTTGTTGCCAAAAAGCTTGAAATTTTCCCCACCCATCCGGACTTCTCGAGGCTACAAGTTAGCTAGAAAGCATGGTTTTGATTTTATTAAGTAAAGAATAACGGAAAGTCACATCGCCATAAATAAGAAACAATTGGAAGTAGATCAAATCACTTAGAAGCTCAAAGCTGTTCTTTTAAAAGAACACTGGAATGTTCTGTCACAATACAATAACCAAATTCAAAATGGAGTGAAAGCAAACGCAAAATCTAATCACCACGCTAACTTGAAAAAGCTTCGGGAGCTTATGCTCGCCAAAACAAACAATTCAGCCTCACAAAAATTTCTTTGGGTAAAAATCTCAGTAAAACCAAACAATTTTCTTTAAGTTAAGAAAAAGTTTTGGAAAAAGGCCTAAATTTCGCCATCACACCAAACGGATCCCAGTCTTAGAGATCGTCGCTTCAATTGAAAAAGGTTTTAAAAATGTGCGGAACCAATCTGCGGTCGAGTTAGCCAGAAGCAAAATTACCCAAATTTTGAGCAACTTAAAATTACCTCCACCAAATTTCTTGCGCCAAAGACAGGCGCGTAGTCAGAAATTCGCAATGGGGGGCTGTTTTGGGGGTCTGGGGGCGGAGCCCCCAGCGCTCGAAAGTTTTGCTTTTTTTTGCAAAAATAACTTCATTTTAGGGCTATTTTGATTCAAAAATAATGCTTTCAAAACGTGGCATTAAAATTGGCAGTGCAAACATGATTAAACTGGTGGCATAAATGGGCTATTTGGGAGGTGGCTAATGGTAAAATGTTAGTTCTCTTGTTTAGATGCTGGTAAATTATAAAATCGAATAGTTCAATAAACTCACACGGTGTAATCTATTTCGTATACAGTTTATAGAGAAAAATAATTGAGCGGGGGAGGAGGGGCTAATGAAAAGAGATTTTAGAGAAATGATTGGTAATTAACTAACACTGAGTAGCCCCCCGCCTATTCCTTAGTTTATAGTATATTTGTTGATGAGACTTATGTTTAGCACTTTGACACTTGCGATCAAATTTGATTGCTTATCTTTGACCATTTTTCATAGTTTTCATTTATTTGTTGGTTTTATTTTTGACAAATTATCCCCCCTGAATATATGTTTCAAAAGATGTTTTAAATCACTATTTAGTCCACTCCAGTGCATAAAACAGTCTCAAAAGTGCTAAAAACGTGGTGTTTTTCTCATTCTGCATTTTGGTCGACATGCCAATGGAAGGGGGTATAGCCACACTGCCCCCCCCTGGCTACACTACTGCCCGAAGAAAAGAAAGCTTTGCAGGAATTAAAATCGGATCAAATCATCAGAATTACGAGAGCAGACAAAGGCAATTGTTCAGTGATTATGGACTAAAAGGGCTATGATGATAAAATTATGCATTTGCTGAACGACCGTAATGTTTATCAAATTTTACCTGTTGGCGACAAGTCGATTGAGATTACAGAGAACAAAGTAAATAAATTAGTGTATGGTTTTGCTAAGAGAATAAAATCATAACTCCTTTATATCATCACTTAAAATGTGACAAAGCTGTTACTCCCAAGTTTTGTGGTTTACCAAAAATCCATAAAAGCGATGTTCCACTTAGTCCTATTGTATCTTTTATTGGTGCTCCTACTTATTGTTTAGCGAAATTTTTAGTTAGTATTCTTTCTTCTTTGCTTTCTTTGGAATATACTGTTCAAAATTCTAGTCAGTTTGTGCGGTTTATCAATAATTTCCAGTGTGTTAGTGATGAGGGTCTTGTTTCTTTCGATGTTGTAAGTTTGTTTACACCTATTTCTGGGCCTGAAACTTTGTCGATTATTTCCAATTTGCTTATGTCTGATAATTTGGCTGGATGAGCGTACAAACTTAACAGCTAGTGATGTCATATAATGTGTTGAGCTGTGTTTCCATTCCACTGTTTTTTCTCTTAACGACACTTTGTATCGGCAGATTTTTGGTACTCCTACAGGATCTTGTATTTCACCGGTGGTGGCAAATATTTTCATGGAACACATTGAGCGTCAAGCCCTCACTACTTTTCGAGACTCCACTAAAATTTGGCTGCGTTATGTTGATGATGTATTTTGTGTAATCAAATCGTCAGTAATTGATGACTTTCACCATCATGTTAACTCTAGTTCCCCCAATACTAAATTCACACTGGAATTGGAGGATAACAGCTCTTTAGCGTTTTTAGATGTTCGTGTCAAACGTACTCTTAATTGCAAACTCTGGACCACAATTTATCATGCACCCACCCACACCGACCGTTATCTACAATACGATTCCCACCACCCCATACACCATAAGTTAGCTTTTGCTAGAACTTTATGTCACCGAATCGACTCCCACATTCAAAAACCATCTGAACGCAAATCTCATCTTGACCGCACCAAGAAAACATTGACCCTCAATGGTTTGCCAGCTAGATTTACCCATCCCTTTCCTAAGAGTAAAACCGACAAGCCAGCTAGTACTCAATTAACTTTTTCTGAAATCACAACCCAACCTTACGTCACAGGTGTATCGGACAAAATCAAGCGGATACTTTCGGAAACCGGTGTTCAAGTGGCCTTCAAACCATTTTTAACAATTGGCAGATTTCTCTCTTCCCTAAAAGATGAAATAAATCATAATGAAAAGTCCAACTTAGTTTACGAAGTTCCATGTCAGAATTGTGCTTTTGTTTACATCGGACAAACCAAACGGGACCTCAAATCTAGAACAAAGGAACATCAACAAGCAATAAAATTTCAACGGCCCGAAAAATCAGCACTTTGCCTGCATTCCATCGAAAATGATCACCTCATTGATTGGTCTGAAGTCAAAATTTAAAATGTGGAACATGATTAATCAAAGCGTCTTTTTACTGAAAGTTGGTACATCAATGAAAAGCTCAAGTGCTCAATAGAAACGATGGGTTATCATTCCCTGCTGTTTACAGAAAGTTGCTTAATTTCTAGTGTTAAATTTTTTCTGGTTTAATCTTTCTTAGTGTTAAGTTCTAACGTGGTTTGCTGCAATACTAATTCGAAGAAATTATTTTCATAAGAACTGCTGTCTGTGATTTTTGTACGCACCTTTACATTATTTGCATGACGTAGCCTATCGTAACGATGAATGTTGTCGGAGCCTTGTTTTGAATTTTTTTTCTCTAGTTATTCTACTGCAGCAATGTGTGGGATCGTTTTTCTGTTTTATGCTATTAGAAGTTGATGGCGATTTGCAATCACTACTAATAGCAGTGCTCTGAAGAAGCTATTTGTTTCTAACTAGCAAAACGTCAGCAATAAAGTTATCTTTTGAGTAGCACTTGAGTGATTTCTCAAAACTAGCCTAGAACACCAGAAAAACTTCAGAAATTTTTCATTTGTATAAATCATTGTTGCGGAGAAATGAAGTTTGAAAATTGCAAATGCGAATAAACCATAGCATACCAATTGCGAACCTTCATATCAGAGATGGAAACCGGTCGGGTCGACCGGCACCGGTCGGAAAAACCGGTCGAATTCTCCTTTCTGGCAACTAAAAGAAATCTAAGCACCAACCGAAATATACTTATATATTTTCTCATAGCTAAAACTTTTGATCAAAAAACAGTATTAACAAGCCACATCTTTTGAAAACACTTGTTGAATGGTTTCAAGCTGTGACTAATATGCTGTGACCATTAAGACATGCACATCTAGGGGCGTATTTATGGTGGGAGCATTGCGTCATGCCCCCTCTTTTGGGCCACGGCACAAAGCAAACAAGTACAAAATATAAGTTAAAATCGCGTAATCAGATTATAATAAAGCATGCATGTGGAAGCGGTTTGCGCTACATAAGCGTAGCCAGGGGGGGGGCAGGGGGCCCGCCCCCCAATTGAAATGCTCCCAATGATAAAAATGTCACAAAAAAGACTATGTTTCTTCAGTTTGAGTTTCTTTCAGCATCTTCGCGTACAACAGTACAGGCGTACAAAAGTAATTAACAATAATATTGATCGAGGAGGCCCGGGCTCCCTCAATTTAATTTTTGCCAGCCAATTTACAATGGGCCCTCTACAATAATTTTGATCCAGGGGCCCGGGCCCCCTCAATTTAAATTTTGCCAACCAATTTAAAAATCCCCCTACAATAATATTTAAATGGCCCCCAATTTGAATGGGCCCCCAACAATAATTTTGATCCAGGGTGCCCGGGCTTCCTCAATTTAATTTTTGCCAACCAATTTAAATGGGCCCCTAACAATAATTTTGATCCAGAGGGCCCGGGCCCCCTCAATTTAATTTTTGCCAACCGATTTAAAAATCCCCCTAAAATAATATTTAAATGGCCCCCAATTTAAATGGGCCCCCAACAGTAATATTGTTCCGGGGGCCCGGGCTCCTTCAAGTTAATGTTTGCCAACCAATTTAAACGTATAACCCAAGTGAAATTAAGGGGTTTTGTCTTTAAAGTTACTAACTAAGGCACTCATCTAACCTTTCTATGAACGTAATGCAATAGCCAGGGACGGATTTGACATATGGAACAGTGCCAGGGGCCCCGCGCTCAAACGGTAAGATTTTTTTTGGTCTTCACCTGTATTTGGCAGGAAAATATTGCAAAAATCCCAAAGTGCCAAGGGCCAAACTCGATGTAAATCCGGCCCGGGCAATAACATTGTTTGTAGGCGTAACTATCTATTGTACATTTTTCAATAACAATTCACCTCCACCTCGCCAGGTTTTATGCAAGAAAATACTTTAAAAAGAAATTAGCTCCAGTAAGGGGAATGCTCATTAAACAAATTTTTGAATTGAGAGGGCCTGGGCCACCTGGCCGTATATGTACTTCTATAACTGGTTGTTTTCATGACAAAACAATAATCTCTAAGGAAAATATTCGACTGGATTGCTAATTTACTGCTAAAATATTGCAGGAGGCGATGTACTTTACTTCCCCCTTAGCTGGGCCAAAGTACTTACAAAATTTAACCCGAAAATGCAAGATTTCAAATGTGTTTTGGACTTAAATTGCAAGCAAAAGGAGGACTGAACAACTTGGATTTTTCAATTCGCTTTCAAATGTTAAAAATCTACTACTTTGAAATGACTTTTAATACGTGCAAAATGTGATCCAATGGTATTAAAATAGCTATTTTTTCAAAAAAATTCCAAAAAATCGCCCAGCGGCTGGGGGCTTCGTCTCCAGATCACCGTCTGTGACACGTTTGAATTACAGTACACGTCTTTACTCAAACATGTCTCCCAATTTAGACATTTTCGCACCTTAGGTATTTGTTTAAGCCCTCTCCTTGAACGAGTTCCTATGCCATCACCAGGCCACGGCTTCTGATCTTCCATTCTACGATATCTTTGTCCACGCAAAAATTCCTCTTTCGAAGTTTCTGATGACGTCAGTGCATGTGATTTGTGGTTTGCCCCCCCTCCAATCGAAAATCCTGGCAACGCCTATGTTGCGCTATCTGACATTTTAGCATCATTTTAATCAGCTGAAGAGTAGAAGTGGCGCAGATTAAGATTTTTAATACACGCTAAAATCTTGCCTTTTTGAAAAGCTTTTTTCACCTTGAATTTATTACACTCTACCCTGCACAAAAAAGACCTAGCTCTTATTTTTTTTTATATCTAACTATCCATGGCTCCTTCTGAAGTAGTACCAGCATTTTGAATATTTTGTAGCCAATGTCGTAATAGTTTAGTTTTTGCTGCTCCGCAAATTGCAAATAATCTGTCACCAATAGCTAAAATAATTGTAACTTTAGTTTTTGGCCTTTCGCATAATATCATTCAAAAAAAAACGTATAATAATTTAGCAAGTGCCCTCCAGTTCTTTTTATGCTTATTTTGTGCACATTTTGTGCTGCTTAAAACAGGTCATTCACACAAAAATTTATCCCAAAAAGGCCTCAAAATTGAGTAATTTTTGCAAAAAACGCAAAAATTGTTTTGCGTTTCTTTTCTGAGACCTCCGTCCAAAGTCACAAATTTTTACACCTCACCCATCCCCCCCATTTTGAAAATTTTTTATTAAATACATTGAACAATGAACAAAAACCTTCTGCAAAAAACCGGTTGACCGGCGATGATTTTGAGATTTACCGGTCGGGTCGGGTCGAGGAAATCTTGACCGGTTCCACCTCTGCTTCATATTTGCATTCACATTTGCTAAATGACGAAGATTTTTGAGAAAGCCTCGAAGAAAATTGGCGAATGCAAACAAGCAAAAAACACGAAGATTTTTGTTCGCACGAAGGGCATAGCATATGTCCCCTGATCTACAATGGGCGTAAAATCGCACAAGTTAGAGCGTTTCCCTAGTTTATTTTAAGCAACCGATAGCTTGTAAGCTGGTAAAGAGTACGATAGACGTACCAAATATTGGTTCAAAATAAACTACTGTACATAAACTATACCCAATAAAAACAAGAAAAAAGCAAATGATTAATTAACTATTGCACAAGAGTGCATTTTGTAACAATGCTTCCGCGTACTTGATTGATCACACATGATGCTTTATATGGAGCTTATTCATTGTTCTGACACTGTATTTGAGAACATTTTGACTAGTTGAAGTGCGTTATACTGTTGAATATCAAAGCTCTGAACGTCTGTAGTTGCATAACGCGACGTCAGAAAGCGCATGATTTGGCTTGGTTATAGCATTGGCTTTGGCTTCAAAACAAGGCAAGCTACCGCCGCAACCGATATTAGCAGTTAGTTTGTTTATAGTAGTCTGTTGTTAGAGACTCTTTGGCTTTATCTAAGCATTTTTTGTTGAAAGGAATGGGAGGAATCATTTGAATGACTGTTTTTGGTTGAGTTGACTTGAACTTTTTGCCACCTATACGCAATTAGCAAATAATCAAGTCTGATTAAGATAACGCTTTATGAGATACCATTATGTTTATTTAAGTCGTCAAACTTCAAACAGAGGCAATATTATAATATTTGCTTTTTGGTCAAAGTCTATTCAGTGACATTGTGGTTGACCATCCTGAGTGTGCTTATGTTGTTTGCATAAACAAACACCAGGAACTGGACAGCATTAAGCGATATAAAAAAATGATGAGTTGCAATAAAGTTCTCGACATTAAATACTTTTTTAGAATTTAAATTTACAATTGAGAAAGTGGCAATGAAAGTGTAGATTGATTTTTAATTGTTATTCACACAAAAATACTGCCCTCCCACTCAGTTTTTTTTGTTATAAATCTCTCCAAAAAAAGATTTTTCTTCAAACAAACTTGACTATGAGTTAAATTTATTCTCAAATACCCTACAAAAATTTGAAGTTGCAAAGAATGGGAAAGTTTTGATATTTTGAAGTTTTCCGACGTCACTTTTCCAAATTTGAGCATTTGTTAGCCTGAATTTAACTTAATGACTTCACAAGACGTTTTTGAGACAGAAATACTTTGACTTAGGTATTTGATAATTCAGTTTAAAAAAACAAAACAAACCTATACATAAAATTTGAACCGCTTAGGACGTTATTGACAAAAAAAAGATGTCATTTTTCTAAAAGATAGCTCTGATGTCACTATGATTGCGTTACCAACACAAAACTACATTCTGTAAAAAATGTAGTGACCATCAAACCACAAGCCAAAATTGGCGTTTCCATGACTTTTGGTTTAAGAGTTAGATAGGGGGGGATTTTGCTAAATTCTAGATCAGTTTTGATGTTGGATAAAAATGATGAGCAAATCCCTTAAATGATCAGATTGATGAGGCAAGTATGAGAAACGCATCACCATGTAAGTCACAGCACTTAATGTCAGTTAGTAAAATGAAACAAAACCACGGTTGAGATGCGCAAGGTTTTGGCATCACCATTCCAGCCAAAACCGCGCAAATCGTCTCAAAGTTAGCAATAGAACAACGACGCACGCATGCTGTTTTTTTGCGCAGTGATAAAAGGCAGTGGTAGCAAATGACCATTCTCCTCTGGGCCATCCCAGGCAAGCGTGTTGGGGCAGAAAGGAAGTATTTGCAATTATATTGAATTTTTAGCTCATGTTCTTCTTCCTTGTTTTGGAAGGTTTTTGATACTCTCTTTGTGCGTTAATAATTCTCCATTTACGGAAGTAACCAGGCCCCACATTAAAATATCTTAGTGAGCTCGTAAGGTCATTTCGCTCGATTAAAAGCGCTCACGAATAAAAAAACTTCTTAGACAAAATGCCGTTTGCCAACCGTCTCACCCAACATGCGTTAAAAAATAGACTTGCTTAAATTTCTTTGCGAGATATTATGTAATCGGCGTTGATATGTAATAGATACATTGTGTGTGACGTCAGATGAATTTCTGCTGCAAGATAATGTGTTCAAGCCTACTGTAATTCTCAGGAAAAGGTACTAAAGTGTAATTATAGGCCATGGGTTAATATTCTAAGCTTGCAAAATTCTCCATTGATAATGATTAGTTAAAGAATGACAGCAATTTAATTATATTTTTGAATCGTTTTTTTCCATACTTCAATTTTTTTGAATGAGAAAGAGCACCCTTGAGGTTGTTGGTGGCTTAACATATATTTTAACAATAACATTAAGTTTTATCGTTTTTCAAAAGTGAACAAATTGGACTACAATTTTTTTAGAGACAGTAAATTGTGAGTTGAGGCTGGCTGTTCTTAATGTTTTTGCTGATTTTCAGCTTCATTTGTTCTTGATTTTTTCTTAAATTTTGAGAGCATCGATGTCAATTTCAGCAACCATGTTTGTAAAACTGTTCCGTATGCTCTGTTGGCTTGAGTAAATATGCTTTTAAACTGCTTTTGCAGCACCTTAATTTGCAAAAGCAAAAAAACGAGTTTTTCCAAATTGAACGACAGCCAAAAATTTCTCAGTGGCTTGCGGAGAGCACAACGCACTATAATCTTGGAATAGTTCCAATTTTGCTGCAAACTAGAAAAACACTAAATATTTACCGTTTTGAAACAGTATAAATTTGGTTTATTTTATTGATTTAAAGTTATTCTTTCGTTGTTCTTAATTTATTTTTGCTGCCGAGGGCTAGTATTATTCTTAACGGTTATCAAATTTTGAGCAAAAATTATCCTCGTGTTCTGAGAAAATTGTTCTTATAAAAAGAAAGAGTGTTCTACTATTTTTGGGAATTGGTGCTACTCAATATTTCTTTATCAGTCGATATAACAAATGGTTTTTGTTGCAAATCGCTTTCTTCTTTCCAGTCTAATAGCAAACATGCAACCATTTTAATTAATTTTCAGGAATAATTCGCTTTAATAAAAGTTTTCAGCCATTCACTTTTAAATTTGTTACCAAAAAATATTTCTCACACGCTTAAAAAATGCTTCAAAATTTTCTTTAAGTTGGTAAGGAATATGCGACGCTTTTTTTCTCGAGCTATGCTTCGCAATCGATCCAAGCAACTTAGCGAGCGAAAATGACGTTACTCAGCTCGCAGAGCTAAAGATTCACGTGCAAAAATAACCTCTTGTCTTAAACGAGTATTTCGTTTAGCAGTGCCTCTTAAAAAATTCTCATTGTTATTGCAAGCGTAGAAACTCTGATATAGCAGGCCCAGATTTATTTACCATATTTCGACTCATGATATCTTCAACATCTTTTCAGTCTTCGGAAAAGTGCATTCCCCGTGAGCACAAAGTTAGTCAAATAAACGTCTTAACATGGCTTAGATTTATGCAGAAAACGTAGTCGAGATGGTCTAATTTTTGTCTAAATGTTGTCTATTTTGCAAAAATGCAAAAATCGTGGAAAAGACTTCGTTACAAAGAAGTCGAATATAGGTTACCCATTGACCTTGACGAGTTATTTAATTTTGCGTATATTCGACTTCCTTGTAAAGACATCTGTTCAATTTGTGCATTTTGAAAAATAGACAACATTTAGACCAATTTTCGTTCTAGACGTCTTTTAGAAGTTTTGTACCCACTGGTTTATTGCTGAGTCATCAGCATATGTATAGCCACTAGGGCTTTAATATTGTAATTGGCGGAATCCTGCAATGGTATAACTCAATTTAGAATCAAAATAACGATGATAACTGTAATATTATTTCAGCCAACGAGCATGTAAATTAACCAAAGCATAATTACTTCTAAACACACAAATACTTCCTCGCGCGATAGCTGATTATCATCGAGCCGCGCGGAAATACAATTCATCGAGGTCACATTTATACTGCAGAATGTATTACTGCATTCTTAGTATAGTTGTTATTACAGACATCAAAATATACGAGAATACCAGAATTAATGGGTAGACGATTTATAGTGCGAGATAAGCTAGCTTCACCTCTAAGTATCATTCCTTAAACCCCACACTCTTGGCAACCGTTTTTGGTATATCATGCACTTACATTTTGGGAAGAAGAGTATCGGTATATATTCTTGAAAAACACTTTTTTGAGGCGCCACATCCGTCTAAGTTCTCTATTGCCAACAATCACTACCCAAAATTGGCCTCTCGATGAGGAATCATAAGATTGAGATTCAATTACTTACATCCGCGTTGATTTCGTAAGCGTTTAAAAATTTAAAATACGGTACTGTTTGTTTGAATAAGAAATACCTTGATGTCGAGGTAATTGATGCGTTATTTTTTGTAGGAGCAGTGATGAAGACCAAACTCTTAATACTATTCTTTACGATTTTAGAATTTTTTAAAGTTCCTTAGTTTGTTTGATGTTAAGTTCACCAATTTTTATCTCCAGAATTACTCTTTTTTTTTATCGAGTGCTGTATAGTAACATCACCGTAAACTGTTTTGAAATTTTTTAGTTTACAGTAAAAATTTGCAAATTTATAAAATGGAGTCTGGCAATGAGTGGTTTATCGGGGTAGTTGCAGCGGTTATTTTATACTTGATTTATTGGTTTCAACGACCGGAACGATTTCCGCCTGGACCTCGTGGAATTCCTATATTAGGTTACATTGGTATTTTTAATAAACCAGAAGAGAAAATCTATGAACTGAGTAAAAAATATGGATCTATATTCACTATTCGAATTGGATCAGAAGATATAGTTTTTCTCAACGATTATGAATCTATTACGCAGGTGAGTTGGTATCTTTGATAGGGTAAAAACTATACAATAGAAACTTTAAGATGTCAGTTTGTTGGCAGTGTGGCCAAAAAGGTAAAAGACTTCGCTTTTAAGACGACCCTCATGGCTTGAACTTGGTTAAACTTTCACCCTGGTCACGTTATTGCATCCTTGGATAAGGCACTTTATGATGTATTTTCTTCGGTAGCTTCAAACAAGCAGCAAATTTACGTGGAAAGAAATTAAATGTCAATTGGAAAGCTTGGAATACGGTCAGCTCGAAGCGGGTGAGAACCCTTGTTCCAAAACTAAAGCGCAACCATCGTTTTCTCGCGGGTGGAGGATAAACGTGGATCAATCAACCAGCTTTATGTCTCTGGTTGTACAATATCATCTTTAGTCATTTTTATCCAGGACTGAATATCAAAGACTGAAAGCTGATCCAGCTTACAAAGTTGTGTGTTTTATTTTCTTAGATTTTATACTGTATTGAATTTCGAACTATTTTAAAAACGATTAAAGGTTTACTTTGGGCTTTTCCTAAAAGCTTAATCTGCCCTATAACGTACAATTTAAAAGTGAAGACTGTGCTCTTTCTTATCTGTTGGATTTTAGCTAGCAAATTTGTTCAAGAATGCAAATTCGCTATAGCAATTGGTTAATACTGTATGATACGTAATTTTTTTTTAAATTTATGATTGATATGCAAAATTGTTTTGGTGATGAGATTTTTATCAAATAATTTATGCATCAGCAACACTTATACTTCTTTCACTATAAAATTATAAACAGCCTACCAGGGAAGGCTATGCTTCAAAATAAATAAATTTTTAAATTCAATGCTGTAGTCTAAAATGATGATTTCTTAAATTTCATTGACTTTGACAGGCTTTGGTGAAACATGGGACAATATTTTCTGGTAGACCGCAGTTCGCAGATTTAGAAAAAATCAAAAAAGGATACGGATTGGCATTTGCAGACTATGGAGACCTTTGGAAAACTCAAAGAAAATTTGCTGTGAGAACCATGCGAGGGTAAAAGTTGAATGGAATTTTACATTTTTGTGATGTAAAAAGTAAAAGCTTTATTGGATAGCCATTTTAGAGTGTAGCTGTATTTTTTAGATTTGGAGTCGGCAAAAAAGAAATGGAAAATATTTGCTTGGAAGAGTTGCGTTATCTTAATGAATCTATTCGAAAACAAAACGGGCAGGCATTTGATATTTCGGTAAGCAAATGACCCATATCCATTGATGGCTGTCCATCTGTTTTCTTTTTTGGTTTTTGGTTTTAGTTTTTTATTTCCGATTTGATTACAATGCAGTACACTTGTTTCAAAAAAAAAAACAATTTGATGAAAACACAAAGCACATTTTTGATTAAAATTTAAGAACAATGCAGCCTCATCATGACAAAAAATAATTAAGAACACCGTTTAGTACTACGCATTTCTAAATATTCAACTACTCAGCATTGTTTTCATGGCCTTTTCTATATTACCGTAGGTGATTTGTCTAACAGTAGTAATATTCTATAGCAAAAGCAAACTTTAAGCCAGGCAAAAATGGATTTGTGTTACTCTATGCTTCAATAAAGTTAAAATCAAATTAGGAATAAACAAACCTGAAAATTCGAAAACATTTAGCAACAGCCAGCCTTAACCCAAACTCTACTTATTCTTATAAAAAAGGGTGATTGGCATGGATCAGATACTCAACTATCTCATACAGCGTTTCAAAACAAGGGATTTCTGGCCTGAGGACGTCAAACAAGCTCTCTTCTGCGAGATCACATTTTCTTGTAAAACTCTGAGCTATTATTTTTACAGTATATACCTTCAAGTAAAAGTTTATTTAGAATTTGCAAGACAGTGTATAGCAGAAAAATAATGAGTTTTTGTGACATTTGAAAGATTTTGAAATAATTTTTGAAAATTTTACTGAAAGGTTCCCCACCAACCCATTTTTCTGAGCCCCCTTGCCCAAAAATTTTAATTTTCTTGCTTGTGGTGCACGATAGCGATAATTTGCATGCTTAGAAACATTTTAGGGAAATGGGCCTTATGATTACATACTGTTTGAAAAAAAAAATTAAACAAAATCGAGTAATGGGGTCAAAAGTTATAAGCAATAAAGTGCTAAACTTGTAAAATTCTGCCTCTAGCGGTAGAAATGCAAAAATTATCATAATTGGCTGATTATAGTGTGGAATTGATGTCAAATTCCATTTTATGGCAAGGATTTGTTTATAGCAAGTACTTCATAAAATTTGTCTCTATAGAGCAGGAGTACTCAACTAGTTTTAGCAAAGGTCAAGATACGGCAGAAAAGGTTGAGAAAACTCCGGAAAATGTAAAGACCTAGATGTGGTTGGAGAACACCGCAAATTGCAGACCAAATTCCGGCCAGCGACTAAAAATAAGTTGCTCCGCTGTTTCGAAGCCGAAATTTCATTGAAAATAAAAAAAAAGGTCTTCACCGCTGTTTCAAAGCCGAAATATCAATGAAAACCAAAAAAAGAAGACTTGACCGCTGTTACGAGGCCGAAATTTCATTGAAGACCAAAAAAATAAAAAATTATAATAAAAGCCTTCACCGCAATTTTGTAAGGGTTTATGCACTCCTAATCCATTAGGCAGACTGTAAATTCCCGCCCACAGAAGTTTGAAGGTCCGAATTTAGGTCCGATGGTAGGCCGCGGTCCGAATTTGGCGCTCTGCAGATCTTGATTTGGACCGCGGTCCGCCGGTTGAGTAGCCAGGCTATAGAGGATAGAGCAAACCATTGCTGTTCTACTGCAATATTAAAATGAGGTTTTGAAAAATAAACTCAAATTTTTTTTCAAAATTTAATTTAAACGTAATCATACAAGCTAAACAGTAGCAATTGGTGTTGATGGTGGACCTGCTGAAAGCTTTAAAATTGTGTTTCAAGAAAGCAAATTCAACAACTGTTTTCAAAAGACGACTGCTTGGGTTCAGACACGAGGACAGTGAAAAACCTCAGGGCATATTACTATTGGAAATAGCAAAATATAACAGGTATTTGTAGCTCTGTCTTACATGCAGAGATATGTAAAAAAGAATAAAATGCTTACAAATTTCTGGTAAAACTTTAATTTTTGTTTATTTATTTTCCTTTTCCCGCAGGGGCTCCTTTTGACATGAGCCAACAGATGCAACAAATTTCTGGAAAAAAGCAAACAACAAAAGTGAGAAAAGTCTTTACCTAAAAATAAAAAAGACGTAGATAGAAGCATTGAATTTTTGGTGAAGATGTTTTTTTGCGCTTGGTTTTCGTCTTCGTATGGCAGAAAAAAAGCGTCAAATACGGTAAAAACCTTCGTTTTCTCCACCTAAAATTAATAAAAAAATGTAGCAAATTTATAGTGAAGCTTGCTCTCTTTGGTTTAAACCACTATTTGCGCCATTACCAAGGGGGTTAAAGCATTTCCAGAAAGGGGCTTGGCTCTGATGGTCCCCTTTTGGCTACGGCCTTGAGTAGACTATATTTGAGATTGATGCTTTGGTCACCAGAAGCTAAAAGAGTCGTCATAATTAATTTTTTGCTATGTCATTTTTAACATCATCAAAAAAATGCTCATCGTGCAATACAATTTTCTCAAAGAGTTGAAAGTGTGGCTCCATTCAGGAAAATTTTTGCAACAATTTGATCTCTTAGTCGCTGAACAGTAGTTTTAAACTTTATGGCAAAAATTGTCACTTTTGAACGCTTTTTTGTGCTAAAATTTAACACTGCTGTACGCCACTACAAATATTAAACCTATTGTTTTTAAGTTTCTGCTGGCGGCAAAGTTTAAATTTCTGTTATTGTTTGCTCTTGACTGCGCGCTGCAGCGTATTTTGACTGAATTTTCAAGACAGGGAAAGAGAGGCCCAAGAACAAATTTAAAGGAATGCTGCTCGACCTCTTTTCGACATGCGTCTACGTGGGTTGCTAATCCGTGAACTTTAAATATTACAAATCGTTGTGCCTTCCCAACAAAGGAAAGTTTATGCTTTTGATTACATTAATTCCCAACATTGAGGTTTTGGGTGTAATTCGTGATAGTGTTATCGTGAGGAAGAAAAACGATGTAAGGTAGTTCACAACAATCTGTCGTAATATCCCTGATAGTTTAAATGTATTTGAATTACCTTTTTGTAAAAATTTGAAAAATAACGGTTTTACTTTTACAGTAAACTTTTGTGAAGACAATTGCAATGGCATAATCAAAAATAGTTCAAGGTTAAGACTTCTGCTACTTAAATTTGGAATTTAAAACTATTATAAGCCTATGCAAGGTAAAAGGGAATGTCAGCCTAAATGCAAAAATTTATGTATATTGCTTTTAAATGGCAAATTTCATTGTAATGGTTGCTTTAATTGTTTTCTCGCCAATGAAAATGTAAGAATTGACATCAATTTTCAGCAATTAGCAACCAAAAAGACTTTTTGCAATTCTACCACTAGAGGCAGCTTTTCACAAGTTTAGCACTTTATTGCTCATAAGTTTTGACCCCATTGCTTGATTTTGTTCTATTTTTTTTTAACAGTGTGCAATCATAAGGTCCATCTCTCTAAAATGTTTCTAAGCATGCAAATTGTCGCTGTCGTGCAATGCAAACAAGAAAATTAAAATTTTTGGGCAAGTGGGTCAAAAAAATGGTTGATGGAGGATCTTTTTTGTAACATTAAAAAAATTGTTAAATTTTTATTAAAACTAATGTACTGAGAAATTAATGATAAGCTATAGACAGTATCTACAGCCTTAGAGGCATAGTCGAAAGTTTGATTGTGCCTCTAAGACTCTGGATACTTGTCAGTGACGTACGCAGGATTTTGAAAAGGGGGGGCCAGAAACTTCAGAAAATTTGAGAGAGACATACATCAGAATTTGAAATTGTCACACCCAAATTTCGTCCCATTTTTTGGCCAAAATCAGGTGAAGAGCAAAAAAAAAAAGGTCTTCACTCAAATTTCGTCCCATTTTTCGGCCAAAATCAGGTGAAGAGCAAAAAAAAAGGTCTTCACTCAGATTTCGTCCCATTTTTCGGCCAAAATCAGGTGAAGAGCAAAAAAAAAAGGTCTTCACTCAGATTTCGTCCCATTTTTCGGCCAAAATCAGGTGAAGAGCAAAAAAAAAAGGTCTTCACTCAGATTTCGTCCCATTTTTCGGCCAAAATCAGGTGAAGAGCAAAAAAAAAAGGTCTTCACTCAGATTTCGTCCCATTTTTCGGCCAAAATCAGGTGAAGAGCAAAAAAAAAAGGTCTTCACTCAAATTTCGTCCCATTTCTCGCCCTATTATTTCGTTTTTCACCAAATATCAGGTGTTTCGAACTCAGAGCCTGATGCCCAACTTGCAAAGGGGGGGGGCCATGCCTCAATTTTGCTCACTTTTCTATGCAATTTTGCAATCCATGGCCCTATGGTCCCCCCCCTAAATACGCCCCTGATACTTGTCTATAGCTTATCATTGTTTTGAAATCTTTCATATATAACAAAAAATCCATCCAATGCCATAGCAGGCAATTTAACATTCTAAAAAAAATTTAGTAATTGCTTTAGTATGTACAGTAGTTTGTTCTTTGCAGTTTATTTTACACAACGTTGTTTCGAACATCATATGCAACCTTGCGTTTGGAAATCGGTTCGACTATGATGACAAACGATTTGTGGAATTGCTAAACCTTGTAATACATGTGTGAGTATGTTATTAGTTGCTTGGTACTTTCAAAATTGATAAACTGTGAAACGGAATAGCTCGCAAAAGGTTAAAATAAGTACTGCATCAATCTCGATTTACTAAATGGTCCTGGCTTACAAAACCTTATTACTGTGGCTTATGCTAAACGCTTTCACCCTCCCACGTAATGCTGGATTATTTGGTTAACGCATTTTACGTACAGTACACAGGGAGCAGGGTACATTTTATACCTTTTTACTGTTTAAATATTTTTGGCCCTTTATCCAACTCCTAAATCAAAATTTATGGAAACATCAAGTTTAGCAAGCGGTTTAGTGTTCACCAAAATTTACGATACAGTAAAACTGGTTCTGAGCGTCATCAGAGTGACGTCACAACCATCTTTTGAAAAACTAACAGTACTTTTTTAATGACATCATAGGCCCTCAAATTTTGAATACAAATTTGTTTTTGAAACTGAATCGTAAAATGCGTGGTCAAAGAGGTTACGTCACAAAACATCTTATGACGTCATTTAAATTACACATGGACCAAAATATGATCAGATTTTGAAAAGTGACTTTTGCGAATTTTAAAATTGGGAAAATTCCCTTTACGTTGAGCAAATTCAAGAGATTGTGTTTGTGAAAAAATTCGTCTCAAATTTCGGCGAAGAGGATGTAAATTTCTTTTTTCTGAAAAGATTTATCACAAAAACCCAAGAGGGGTATTTTTCCCCTCTCCTCCTTAAAATGGAGTTAATTGAATTGGTGAGAAATTGATCGGTGATCAATCATATCAACGCTTACTTGCTCATTCGATCAAGTCATGGAAGAAACTGATTTAGTTTATATTTTCCTTACTTTAAACTCTTTTATCGACAATTTGACTTACTATAGAACTAGTGCAGTAGTACAAAAGAGTATATTATCATTGCTGTTTGATTGTTCATTTACATTTCATTCAGCGAATTGCCTTGCCAGGAGACAGCAAACCGACCTTTCGGTCTTCGAGTCAAGCTGCCTCCTGCCTATTTTTCTACCACATACGGTGAAGGCTTTACACTGCCCCTTGTAACTACTGAACGTACGGCAAGCAAGGAAGCTGCGAATATCAATTTTTGAAGTCTTTGGTTTAAGTCTACATTTCAATAATAGACGCTCTATCCTCTTTATCTTTGATCGTTATTAAGCTTTTGGTCGATGTTTCCAGAAAGTGTTAAATGATCTCTCGAAGCTATTTGGCTCACTAACATAATCAAGCACCATGCAACTAAAATCAATAATCAACAAAGTAAAATTCCTTACATGCTTCGCCTTTTCCACTCATTAAAAGTGTATTCAAAAAAATCAGGGCGATATCTTTATCGAATATTAGTTTGCACTAATTAGCAAAGTTATAAGTTACTGCCTTGGTGCAGACTGGAAATGTCACTCTTATGTTTCAGGATATTGTTTTATAGGTTTGACGATCCATTTCTTGCGTTTTCTAGTAGAATTGTGGCGTTTGTACCAGCTATGGTAAATATTCCGCCTGTTTCTTGGGGAGTTAAGCGATTAGAGGATATTACGAGGAAAAACTTTGGTAAGTTTTGTATCTGAATCAGTACTTATTGAAAGGCAGTATGCTTTTATGAGAACAATCGAATAGAATCTGAATAGACACAACGAATAGCAAAAGCAGAACAAATATAAATTACGCAAAAAGATTTATTTTTTCTCTTTGCCTTGCGTATCGGTTCATCATGAAATATCGCCTATGGCAATGAACAGTTCCATATGTTAGTTAATAAGCGGATAGCGCGACGCAATGGCAAATAGTTTTTATCATATTCGCTCGGCAACCACAAGTGCAAGAAAATCATATTAACTAACACTAGGAGTCAGTACTGAATCTAAATAAACTGCAATTTGGTTTGTACACTCATCAAAACAAACTGTGCAACAAAATTTTACGAGTAGATGATGTTTGATGTCATCAAAAAACAAATTAAGACGTCACAATGGTGACGATTCTGATTTAAAAGCAGTTTACATCAAAATCAACCCACAGCCCTCCCACATGCAAACTTGGGCCATCTGATAACTGCTGAGATTACTATTATACGCTTTGAAGTACAAAACATGATTAAATCATTTTAGTATCTTGTCGAAGATCAGATGAAAGATTTCTGATTAGATAAAATGTTTGGTTTATGTTAGTCTACTCGATCCGTTTATCCAGTTTCGTGTTGTTTTTGTTTGTTTTCAATTTTTTCATCCAGTTACCACAAACCAAAACCAAAAAAGAATGGTTAGGGTTGGTTTACTCGATCCGTTTATTCAGTTTCTTTCAATGGTTGGTTCCTTAAATTGCCAGGATTGGTTCGGTTTTGGTCATGAGTACCAGCATTTTGGATTACGCTAGCCCTACTGATGAGCATTGAAATTAAGCAAAACTCGAGTCCAGTGCAGTGCTTTGAAAAAATTGCCTACGGTTTGCTTGTTTGGTTCAAATTTGTCTAGTTCCAAAGTCGGTTGGTTAGAGGTATTGCTTGACGTGTTTTATCGTATGTTGTTGAGGAGATATATTAGTGCCACCCTTTTCACTTATTGGTTTCCAGCTTAGTTATTTGCGCACGCATTTTCTTGTATGTTAAAAATAAGAAAGCTTTCTATTCTGATTCGTTTTGTATATTTTCAAATTTAGATTGGATGGAAGAAATAATAAAAGAACATGAAAAAACGTTTGACGAAAAAAATCTCAGAGACTTTATTGATGCTTTTATTGAGGAAAAAAGAAAGAAGAAAGATCCTACGTTTACTGTAAGCAAATTTAAAAGCGTGGTTGATCTTATTTTTCAGTAAGCAGTAATAGGCCTTTATGTGATGACAAATTTATAGAAATATGCTAACCTAAAACCGTTGCTTTTGCGAAACATCAATTAAAAAAATAGCTTTGGTGACTATTGCACAAATGTAAACTTTCCAGTTAGTTCCTGAACAAAATGCAAGACTTAAAGTTTACCATTTCAATGACATACTTTTCATTTACTCGGCCCAAACAAACAATTTTAAATTTGAATTCATTGTCTAATTTAATTAAAAATCTGCAAAGTTAAGTTGAATTTCCTGCGAATAAATGCTGAAAATGCATACTTGCAACTGTAAACTTTTCCAACTTATTCAAAAAATACATACTCTAAAAGAGGCGCAAAAGCAAAATTCATGATGCACATGGTACAAAATTCAGAGGTGGATCCGGATAACTTTGATTGATTGATCGATATTAGCCTCCACTCACGAGAAAGCAACGGTGGGGCTTTTGCTTTGAACAAATCCTTAATGCTAAGAAGTTGACTGTATTCCAAGTTTTCCAATTGGTGTATGACTTCTTTTCCACGTTAATTTGCTGTTTATTGGAGAAGCCACCAACCCGATGTAATCATCGTAAAGCGCTTTATCCAACGACGCAGCAACGTAATCAGGGCTCGAGCTAAACCCAGAGTATTCACTTAGTATCGGGATAAAATCGACGCCTTTACCTCTCAGCCACGCTGCCAATAGCATCATATCAAAAACTCAAAGCAAAATGCGCAATTAAGTTTTTTTTTCAGTAACTAAAGCGCAACCTAACTTCCAAAATGAGTTTTTTGATTAAATTAAATGAAATAGAAACGCTTTCATTGCGCTACGGGGTTTTGCAACGAGCCAAAGAGCAAAGTAACTTTGGCAATAAAATTACAGTCGAAAAACTTGGAAGAAGAAAAATGAAACTACTTATTCTTAGTTCTGTCCTAGCTCTACTAAATTTTGTTAATTTACTTCAGGACTTTCAGCTGCAGAACTACCTCCATGATCTTTTTGTTGCTGGATCTGAAACGACATCCAGCACCCTGTACTGGGGTTTGCTTTGTTTGCTGCATTATCCGGAAACACAAAGAAAACTGCGAAAAGAAGTGATGGATGTGCTAGGTACAATATCACTAAAAAATGATTTTGCTGGCTGAATTCAAATACGAAATGATTTGGTGCTATTTCGGGTAAAATTTCAAGCACTGTATGTGCTAGTTTTGATTAAAATAATTTGAACAAAACTTTAAAAGCGTTATAGATGACCATTCAACTTGATCAAAACTGAGTAATCCACCAAAAACGATAAAATACTTGAGAAAAAAATTTCCCAGAAGAAAATTCATCTTTGAATTAATTGGCAATGGCTTAAATTTAATCTACAATTTAAATCTAATGCACATCACACAAATTCATAATTCACAATTCAAATAAGAGTTGAATTATTAGCAAATATAATATACCCTTGTTGCAACTCATCTCGTTAAAAAATGGTTTTCGATAAACTTTTAACATCAGTAGCTTTATCATCAGTGGCGTAGCGAGGGAAGGAGCGGGGTAGCCCCGCCCCGGATGACACCATTTTGGGGTGACACCATATTATGATGTGAAAGCATAATTCCACTGATTCGTGGTGAAGATCTTGCTTTTTCGTTTTTTTTGGTCGCCGACCGAAAACCGTGTAAAACCCTGTAATTTTACGGCGAAACCCTTTTCTTTTTTTGGTCTTCACCTGTCTTTGGACCGAAAATCCACTACTTTTACTTTTACAGAGAAGACCATTTTTTTCGTTTCCATCTATTTCTGGACCGAAAAAGGGTGACACCACAAAATTCCGCCCCGGGTGCCGCCATCTTTAGCAACCCCACTGTTTTTCATCAAGCTCATTTTAGGCAAAATCATTTTATTTCATTTATAAGCTATAGAGAGAATGCAGAGTCCTAGAGACACAATCAAACCTTTGATTAACAGCCTAAGACATACTGTTTCGGAATCAACTTTCGTCTTTTATTCTTCGTCAGTACAGTTAGGATTACATGTATGAACATGAGCGTAAAACAAATTAACAAATCATAACAGAACATATTTATATATTTTTTGAAAATATTAAGTAATCACAATATTCGAAGAGATATACGTCTAGTTCAATTCAAAATAATTTTCAATAGCATTCGTTAGACAGCTGTTTCGCCCAATTTTTGGGCTCAGCAGTGAGGCTAGCAGGGTCAAAATGGCAAATATCATTAGTGAGAAAAATCTTGAAAACATACATCGATTCAAATTTATCAATTAATGAATAAATCTTTACCGATTATGTTTATATTACATAAATTTTTACCCATCAATTTTAACCAAACTAAATAAATCTTAGCCGAAAAATCTTTACGCAATAAAATTAAAATCTGGGAATCAAAATTTTACCGGTTGATGTACAAGTCAAATCTACGTTTCATTTCAATTTTGCTACTGTGGTAAAATTTTAAGTCGGTGTAGTACTCTGTTTTGACTGCTGAAATACTTATGACGAAAGCCAGCGGCAAACTTGATGCCGCGCTTCTTTTTTTTGGAATGCAAAAGGCTTGCAAGCATAACCCGAAAAGGGTTTTTCTGCGTTGGTGAGGTTAGACTGACTCAGAAAGGCTGGTTCATACGCATGAACAAATGAATAGAGCTTTGTTAGTTGTTACTTCGTGTGTATCTCAGGCTCTTCCGGAGTTGTATCCTACTCAAAGAGATCTGAAATGCCATATACGAATGCGTTCATACAAGAACTCTATCGATTCCGTACTTTGCTTCCTCTTAACGTACTTCACAAAACAAGCGAAAGCACTGAATTTGCTGGATATTTGATTCCAAAAGATACAAAGGTAATAGTGCAATACCAACATAACAATATTTTTGGCAACTACGATTTTGACTAAAGATGCGTTTACTGAGGACTCGAAGCAACGTGAAACGAAGTTTGGCAAACTTTGCGAGTGGTCGCTCACGTCACTTGCTCAAAATAGGCCAACTACTCATCAGCAATATCAGCAATTTCGTTTAAGTGAAGTAAAGCAACCACTCGTGAAGATTTCGACCGGCTGCCACCTTTCAAATGTTGTCAACGACGTCATATTTTTATTGCTTTGCGTCGCGTTCTAAATAAACGCACCTTAAGAGACCCCGCCAGCGGTATGGTTCGTGCTCCTGTTTAGTGTCTAGTGCGAATTGGACCATGGTCTGACTGGTGTACTGCTACTAATGCCATTTTTGTGTTCTGTAATTGGATGTTATTATTTTGGTCAATTTTGGAATCTTGCAAAAGAAAAAAAGATTGAAGCAAAATAATATTAATCCTTTAGCATATAACATATAACGGTATGTAACGGTATATAACAAAAAATGTGTTTGCTCTAACAGGAAATAATTTTTTTTATTTTTATTTGCTATCTTAACATCTATGAAAGCCTTTTAATTCACCATACAAGCAAAAGTTATAGTGGTTGCTAACATTATTTCAAAACAAGCATTGATTAATTCTCAAATTTTTTCTGCATGGAAAATCGTTTGACAAAGTTCTTCAAATATAACGAAGCAACTTATCGCATATTTGTTTCGATTATTCCTAACCATTGCAACCTTGTGGGGTTATATTCTAATAATCATAAGGTACTGTACATTTACTACAGTATTGTTCAGATTAATCTCAATACTTATTGTATTTTACAAAGACATGATGAATTAAAATTAATGTATAATGTATAAAAAGTGTTGATCTTACTGATAGAACTTTATGATTGACTCATAGATTTCAATATCTATCGGCTTCATAATTTACCCCTGCCTAATCATTCAGTTAGAAATATTAAATATCGTAAGATGCGCTAAGCCCGCAATCTATTTCGCGATATCTCTATCATGAAAGAGTTTCAACCACAGACTAATCAGATTTTTAAATCGAAATTTTGGGAGAATCTCTCCAAGAGCTCAAACGTTTCACTTGGCAATTAAATCTTGTTGACTCGGCAAAACTACGAATTAATGATCATTTTTTCCATTAATAAAATGACCTTTTTCAATAATATTATGTAACACTTTGTGGCAACGTGATTCGTTCCAAAATTTTCGGACGTTTTATTATTTCTTTGCGTTTACAGATTTCAACTAACCTCTGGGCAGTTCACAATGACCCAAAGTTATGGAAAGATCCTCAAAAATTTCGTCCCGAACGATTCATAGACGAGAAAGGAAACTTCATCCCTTCCAATTACGTAATTTCATTTGGCGTGGGACCACGTCAATGTTTAGGAGAGCAATTAGCAAGAATGGAAGTTTTTATTTTCCTAGTCGGTATGATACAGAAGTTTGAGTTTCTTCCAGACCCAAGCCAATCTGAACTTCCCATTATCGAACGAGGCTCTTTGGGTTTTGTATATCTTCCATTGCCATATAAGCTTGTAGCGCATGAACACTAATATACTACATTTTGTAGTATTTGCGTCGTTTGAAATTGATATTCAACGTTGATAATATAAGCACAATATGCTACATTGTTCAAAAGCGGTAATAAAAATCGAGTTTCTAATTGTCTTGTATACGTCGCTGTTGCTGCTATCTCTTTCTTCAAGTTTGAGTATACTAACTAACCACCCTGCAGGCTTTGGTCTCTTGAGGCTGCTGATATCAAAACTCCGAGTTTACAATGCTGATTTTAGTTGCAAATTTAATCATGCGTTTCAAACAATGGTTTTCAGCCAATTTATTGAAACAGGCGCAAACAAAATAATCGCAATGAATGAATGAATTACTACGACGTCAGAAAAAAGGCAGATAATCGTAATGCAATCACACGCCAATCAATCAAGTCGCTAACTTGCTACAGCCTCACACTGAATTTTAGGCTTTTGTTACCGGTAACGTAGACGAGTCAGTCTCCATCAAATGTGCGAACGACCAAAATTCAAAATCGAACTTAAAACAGCCCAGATCACAAACAGGTTATCAAAATAGCAGCAGTTTTTCATTACAGGATCACTTCATTATCGTAGCTTAGCCCCTTGGTGCTGATTTAAATTCTTGATTGTTAAAAGCAGTTTTGCGAGGAGTAGAACGGAAGCTGATCTATAGCTAGAATGGAACGACTCGAGTCGTATTTTTTGATAACTCGAACTCGACGACTTGACTCAATTTCGTTTTTTGGGTAAATGACTGGGACTCGACTCAATTACGCATTAATGTAAATGATTCGAGTAGACTTTTTGTCGTGATTACTCGACCCATTTTATTTTAGATTTTCTTCACATTCAAGAACAAGCAACGCTCTTGCTTCTTTTTGTGGATTATGTGTTTACACTTACAACTTCATGTACAGTACGTTAACCCTATTTTACACGGGGTATTTGACCCAAGCATTTTACGCGGGGAAGGGGAGACAAAAATTTCCGTTATGTAATTCCTAAATCAAAGCTCATAGGAACACCAAATTTGGCATGCGGGTTGGTGTTTTCAAAATTTTTTAGAGAAAGTGATTTTGAGTTGATGACGCCATAATTGTGACGTGACGGCCATTTTTTCAAAAATTACTTCATTGTTGCGATAACGTCACAGCCGGTTCAAATCTTGTACATAGCCTAAGTTTGTTTTTTGATACTAAATCATAAATTGCCTAAGTCAAGTTAGTTAGGTCACAAAAACTCTTTTGACATCATTTAAGTTAAGTATTGGCGAAAAAATGTTCAGATTTCGGAAAGGAACTTCGAAAAACCTCAAAAATTGGGAAACTTCAAATTTCAGAAGTCACTTACAATAAATTTTGCCTCAAATTCAAGTTGATTTGAAATAAAAATCTTTTTTCTGAAGCGATTTGTCACAAAAAAAAAATGATAGGGTAGAATTACTCCTCTCAACGAGTAAAATAAAACCCCTTCAGAAAAAAAGATTTTTATTTTAAATCAACTTGAATTTGAGTTAAAATTCATTACAAATAACTCCTGAAGATTTAAAGTAGCCACGACAAGGGGAAATTGTCCGATTTTTGAAATTTTTCGAAGTATCTTTCTGAAACCTGAGCATTTTTAAGCAATGCATAACTTATGTGACGTCATAAGACGTTTTTGCGACGTAACTAAATTTTAAACGTTTTATGCTTCTTGATCAAAAAACAAACGTGGGTACAAAATTTGAACAGCCTGTGACGTCATCGCAAATTGAAGTTATTTTTTAAAAATATGGTCGTAACGTCACAATTATATCGCCATCAACTCCAAACCAATTTTATGAAAAATTTGGCTAAACACCAACCCACGTGCCAAATTTGGTGTCCCCATGACTTATGGTTTAGGAGTTAGAATGGGGCATATTTGCTCCCCTCCCGTGTAAAATGCGTTGGTCAAATACCCCGTGTAAAATAGGGTCAACGTACCTTCATCCAACAGTAATATAAAATTAAATGAAGAAATATTGATTTTGGCTTTACATAAATAGGGAAAATAACAGTGCTTTTTTTAGATCTATAGAAAAAGTAACCGAAATCGATTTCCTTTTATTTAATTTTATTTCATTTTTGGGTGATTGGGCATAAAATCAGTGGTGCAAAAAGTACTCGAAATGTGCAATCAAGTAAAAATTTTGTTACTGACGAAAAAATTCTTGAAGTAAAGTACAAAGTACTGACCAAAAAAGTACTTGAGTAAAAGTAAAAAAGTACTCGTTTTAAAAGTACTCAAGTACAAGTATTTATGAAAGTATTCAAGCAAAATAAACAAACTATTCAACCGACATATGGAAACTTGTTGACTACCTTCACATTGCTGCCACAAAGCGCTTAGTCTTCTAACCAACCTTTCATTCTCTCAAGAAGTCATTAATTCTTAATTTTTGCAAGTTTTTTGTTGTTATATTTAAGACAATCAAAAAGAACAACAACAGCAAAACTTCAAGATTTGAAAATTATGCCATGCGGATCTTACGCGGAATCATTCTATAAAATCTCAGCTCAAATACTCATTCACCGTCATTGTTGCATTATGCTAAAATTTAGAAACACTGTGGACGTTTCTTGTCAGTGTATGATAATCTACAGTATCTATAGAGTGGACCAAAACGTCGCATATAGCTATTTCAGGATATTCCGCGATAACCTTTTTTTGGATTAATTAATCAAAGTTACTGTGGATTTTTTAATTTAATTTATTTTGCACCATGTGGATGCAAGAAGAAGTTTGATAAACATTACGTCACTAAATCACACAAAATTATTGTATTTAGCCCATTCAGCTAGTCTGGGTCTTTACTGGGACAAAATTAATCATTATACTGAAAACATTTTGTAATTACATTGCACAATATATTACAGTATCGTACAATGATGTTGATTGCATACCGGTATATGGTGAGTGATTTTTGGCTTACTTTGTAGAATTTTAGAAATAGAAACGTTTAGTAATCATACAACACATTTCTGACAAATCTATATTTCTGATTGCTTCTTTCATGATTTATTTTTAGTAGAGTGAACAGTTTTGACAGTATGCGGTGAAAGGCAGACACTAAACAACGAAAGTGAAACTAAAACCATCTTGATCTGCTTTTCGCCAGACTGGATCTCATACGTACGCGCACATGTAGAAAAACGGCATTGCTGCAGTCGCTGTTGTGGTCTGACCTGTGACGCAAGAGTTACCAGCCAAAAAAAGAAGAAAAGACAACTTGGTTAACTGAATTAAACAACTACCGACAGAAAAGTCAACCGCTTTGACAAATTTGTGGTTCAAATTTAAACTTACAATACCTTGTGCTTTTTTGAATCAAAATACAACTTAACTAGCGTTACTTCACTCTAAAAGTAATCAATTAAAAGTAGCCACAAAAAAAACTACTCAAAAACTACTCGTTACTGAAAAAAAACTACTTGAGTAATCCACTCAACTAAAAGTATTTCGTTACTTTACACCACTGTGTAAATTAAACATTAAGATAAGCTATAGACAGTATCCAGAGTCTTTCAGGCACATCAAACCTTTGATTAACAGCTTAAGGCGTATTGTTTTCGAATCGACTTTCGTCTTTTATTCCTCGTCAATAGAGCTAAGAATTCAAGTATGAACATGAGCATACAAAGGCAAAGATTCGCAAATTAACCAGATCATAACAGAATACAAAAAGTTGTTTTTGTTGAAAATATAAAGCAATCGCAATATTCGAAGAGATATACTAGTGCAATTCAAAATGATTTCAAATAGCATGCCCTAAACAGCTGTTTCGCCAAATTTCAGGGCTCTTAAGTACAGCTAGCAAGGGCAAAATGACAAATATCACCAGTGATAAAAATTTTAAAAACATATATCTTTAGCAAGTTCTCAATTATTGAATAAATCTTTACCAATCATTTTTATTTATTAATCTTTACCTATCAATTTTAACCAAACTACGTAAATGTTAACTAAGAAATTTTGACCCAATGATACTAAAAGCTGTTAATTAAATCTTTACCGAATTAAACTATGTGCAATAAATCAAATCTTTACCCGTTAATCTACAAATTTTACCTTACATCTCTCAGAGGAACGATAGGTTAGCTGACTCTTTACTCTCCTCAATGCTCGCCTTAAATGGTTTCATCTCCAGCGGGCTGAAAGCCTCAAAACTAGAGCCAAAATTCAAAACTAACTCGAAATAAAACTAGGCTAACAATCTCTGGAAATGAAACGCTCTCAATACCCTGTACTCTCCTCATAGATCGCCTAAAATGGCTACGTATTGTTCTTCTGAGCCTTTTTGCAAGCCTATCGTTTTTCTGAGAGATGTAAGGTAAGATTTGTAGATGAGCAGGTAAAGATTTGATTTATAGCATATAGTTTCACTTGGTAAAGATTAATTTAATAGCATTTAGTTTCATTGGGTGAAGATTTCTCAGTTAGCACATACTTAGTTTGGTTAAAATTGATTTCTAAGGATTTCTGTGATATAAAAATAATCAGTAAAAATTTATTCATTAATTGATAACTTGGTAAAGACGTATGTTTTTAAGATTGTTATCATTGGCGATATTTGTCGTTTTGGCCTTGCTACCCTTACTGAAGAGCCCTGAAATTCGGCGAAACAGCTCTCTAAATTAATTTGAAATTATTTTAAAATTATTTAAAATTGAACTATAGTATATCTCTTCGAATATTGTGATTTTTTACTATTTTCAAAAAAAAAAAAAAATATATATATATCTATATTGTGTTATGATTTGTTAATTTGCGTGCGATTCTTTGCCGTTTTACGCTCATGTTCATATTTGTAATCCTAGGTGCACTGAGAAGGAATTAAAGACAATAGTCCATTCGAAAACAGTGTGTCTTAGGCTGTTAATCAAAGGTTTGATGTGCCTCTAAGACTTTGGATACTTGTCTGCAGCTCATCATTAATTTCTCGGTACATTGTTCTGAATAAACGTTAATACGTTTTGCAATTAAGATAACTCGCAAATTTATGGAGGTGACGGAACATTTGTTCTGAGGATAAAGAGTCATTTTTCGTGGAATATATGAAGGGCGTAGACACATTTTACTCAATCTCACATGACAGTCGTTTTGAATAAATTGCGGTCAAAATATTTTCAGTTGCTGAAATCCTGAAACACCTAGCGAGTCAAGTGTGCCTGTTTATTACTAACCTTAAGGGTATACATCTGAAGCAAACATTTATTTCAAAAATACCAACAAATATGGGTAAAGGTAAGGTAAGGGATTAATACATTGTCAGTGTTGCTCAAAATTGGTGTTAGATCACAACGGCATAAACATTTACGATTTATGGCATTTCGCTTGGCAAATGCGTTGATGTACTATAGTTTCTGGAAACATAAAGCAATATACACGTGACATAAAATGCCACGTTTTACTTTTAGTTTAGTTTATTGTTATTTAACAATGCACGTATATCAAAAAAGATAAAACACACATAGAGTAAATAAAACAGTTGCAATGTCTGGGGCACCAAAAAAGCTTTCGGGTTTTCAGTTAAAGTTCCCCTCCCCCTCTTTTCAACACTTGACGCATGACAGTTTGGATAGGCAAAATTTTTTTAAAATGTATAATCAACAGAAAAGCATGATTTAAATTCAGAATTCCTTTCCTTAGTTTTTACGCAGAAACTATAGTGGGGTATTGTTCAAGCAAAATTTGTTTAAACTGTTTTTTGAAGATCGTAAAATTCTTTGATCGTAAAAAGATCGTAAAATTTTGAAATTACATAACATATGTAAATTTACATGTAATTTACATATGTTATGTAATTTCAAAAAATCTAACTTTTTGTACAAATGAGTGACATGAGAGAATCGTCTTTTATTTCAAGTTATTGCGAGCACAATATTATTAAGTTGAATTTCTATTTCATGTAATTTGGTTTTAGTTGCAATGCCTCTAACTCAAATTCGATATTGTACATGGCTACATATGAAAGCGTAATATAGAATTTTTAAAATCGATAAGTTGAAAAAGATTGACTAGGACAACGAAAAATTTATTTCACCGATCCAAGAATGGCAGTACGCTACGTTCAGAATTTGCGTTCTACATAACTCGCAACTATAACCGTGCCGTACCAGCGTACCGTAATTCAGTTCAATTTTTGAAACGTACCGTACCTATCTACCGTATCTTGGTGCGGTGCGTTTTTTTGCGTACCGTACCTTCAATCAATCTAGTGTAACAACGATGCAGTAATGACATATGCAACCTATGATGACGTGTTTTAGATTTATATCTGATTTTTATTATACCGAAAGATAAGACAGCGTTTCTTACAGGGTGAATGGTTCAAACCAGGGGAATTAAATTTTTGTGAGGGTGAACCAGGATAATGGGGTGAACAAAAAAATATTGAAACTGGTAAGTTAATGTGAGTAACTGTGGCAACACGCTTTTTGATAAAAGATAATATCTCGAAGCAGCAATTTGTACAAAAATCGTTTAAAAATTGAGCTATTTTTATTAAAAATTTATTCAAAATCTTCGAGCCTTGATACCTCGCCCTCATTTCACAGCTTTTTTTAATTATTTGGAATAATCGATAAACTATTTTTATCAGGGGATGATCAAATGACGAATTCTTAAATAAAGGTGAACAAAACCGCAGAAGTTAATAAGTATTGGCTTATACTTGAACTTATAACATGTTGAACTTAAAAAGAGCTTAGCTTTTCATGCCGATGCTTCATTCAAGGCCGTCAAAATCTTATAGAACAACAAATAACGCAACATCTAGAGGCGATTCTTTACGCTTCAGGAATAGTTTGGTGGTAAAAAAATGACAATTTGTGTGCGCAAATTAAGTTTTATTAAAAACAAAGACATCGAATAAACTACTGTTACAATGATATTTGTATTTTCTTGTATTTTTACACAGCAAAATTACCTACATTTGTTTAGTTGGTCAAATTAATTTTAATATATCGGAAACCTGTTTACGTGTCGTCATTCACGAGGCGCTAATGCAATACATTTTTTATTACTTTTCTCCTCAAAATTCTTCGATAGGCGGCGGAAAGGGATGAATTATAGCAGTGCTGCGACTTGACACTGTCAAGTTGACAGTTTTCGGAAAATGGATCGCTGTTCAACGAATAACACCGCTAAACAAATAAATAATATTAGAAATAATTATAGTACGTTTTATGTACGGATACCGGATAATTTTTTTTCAAGATCTCAGAAAAATCATAAATGGGGATGTAATTGTAAATAATAACTACGTGCCTATTTCAGCTTTCAATACATGCAAAACCGTCTCAACATAACTTGTATCTAATAGCTTTAATTCGACTATTTTTTTAATATATCATGTATTTTTATTTGTATGTTCACGGTCGCACGAATCTCCATTGACACCCACAGGTTGCACATAAAAGGTACCGTACCAATAGGCACGGTGCGTTTGGTATGTTTAGTACGCAAATTCAAACAGCGTACCAACGTACCGTACCCGTACCATTACAAAAATCGCGTACCGTAATTTTTAGCAAAAATTGAAGCGCACCGTATTTGCGTACCGTAGCTTTCTGTACTGCCATCCTTGCCAACAACTACCACAAACTTACTGCGATTTGCAGTAATATTGCTTTTCACAAACGATTAACCACACACATTTCTTTTGTAGAAATTCATCTAGTTGAGTCGATATTTCGTTCTTCCGAAGACAAAAATATAACTTTCGCGAAATGGAAAATTGTTATTTTTCTTCATAAAATGCTACTTTTTAAAATGGTTTGATGCCTTTAACCAGATCGATATTTCACCTAAACCTAAATCTAGTAAAAAACTTAGTCTTGAAATTTTAAGAGGCCATAACTCAAAAATTACAAATGATGGAGCTTATTCCATTACTACAAACAAATAATGTTTCATTTGTAGAATAAACTTCATAACTCGATTTTTTTTTACTTTTTGTAGTTTGGACTCCATTGACTCTGAGCCCTTCATATAGTATTTAATTTTGCAATCAATTTCATGGTAAAAAAAATAAACTAAAAACTAATTCTTATCAAAAAAGTTTCCAAGCTTGTACAAAACTTTACTACATTTAATCATAAAGGCATATAATATTATGCAGCAAAGCTTAAATTTCGCGTAAATCAGGGTCGAGTAGAGGACGAGCAGATATAATTTAATGTATAGCTGTTGCATAAAGATTGCAAAAATAATTATTGTTGTCGATAATAATTACCAATAATAGAAAAAACTTAAAGTTGTTTTGCAACTATCTCAAACGGCATTGGTGCAAATTCTATTCCTGGAGCTCCTTTGTTGATATCGGGAAGTTTTAAATCGCTTGAATCAGGGAGGAACTCAAACTTTTGCACCATTCCCACCAAGAAAATAAAAATTTCCATTCGAGCCAACTGATCTCCTAAACAATGGCGCGGCCCAATTGAAAACGGAATGACGTGATTGGAAGAAACGAAGTTTCCTTGATTGTCCAAAAATCGTTCCGGGAAAAACTTTTCCGGATTTTTCCAAACTTTTGGATCGTTATGAACAGCCCAAATGTTTGCTTGAACCTGAAAAAGTGACACTTCAACAAACTTATCAACCAACTAAAAACACTTAGCAATTTCTGCTTTATTGGCAAGAAAAATTAAATGAAATCTAGTTAAAAAATTAATGAACCTCACGTTGAGTTTCCTGCCATAATAGCTTACCCGAAAATATATAGCCGCCTAGTATACAGCGCTGCAGTTTCAAGCAATATCACTTTCCATCAGCTATATCACCTCTCAAGAGCTATTCCATGAAACAGCGGCTGTACTAGGCTGCTATATTTTTGGTAGGCGATCATGAAAGATATGTAAAGTAACTCGTGGGGTTGTTCATTTATTTTTTGACTTCGTTTCTATTTTTCGCTTACCAAATGGCAAGGTTGAGAGGCCTGTCAATCTCGAGGAGAGTAGTCAGACTCGGTTTTGCGAGAATCGCTGCCAGACAGTCTCAACATGTGACTTCTGCGAGTTGCAATTGTACGCGAGCATCGCGTTAAAATCTCACCGATGTAAGTGCCTGCTGCAATTTGATTTTTTAGAGGCGTGTCCGGCGATATTTCGCAGACAAAATGTCACACGATTCTAGCGCCGTGTAGGTGACCTTCGCGATTTGAGCAAGAAAAAAAGCAAAATGCAGATTCTTGGAGCTGTTAACGGTTAGTCAATGCAACACGCCGGATGAAAATCTTTCATTAATTTTGTTGATGCTCTCTATATGAATATAATCTACTTACTCTTGTTCCTTTAGGAATTATCCATTTTCCAAGTTGAGCATTTTCATCCGTTTTGTGAATGAGCGCTAATGGTGTTATCGTACGAAATCTAAACAACTCTTCCACAAAAGCACAAGTGTACGGCATTTCTGATTTTTTTGACCATGAAATCCTTCCTGATGTTCCTAAGAAGTTAACACTAATTCATATATAAACTACTGTGATTCTTCTCTCCTTGCAGTTTTGCGTCAAGGTGCGTTTGCACTTGCTGCAATTAAAGCAATTAAAATTTGACGTCATTGACAACTTGCGAAAGGTTTCAACCGGTTGCACACTTTGCGAGCTGTTCTTTAGACTTAAACAAAATTGTTTTTAAATAGTTGGCTTATTTTGAGCAAGTGACGTACTCGACCGCTCACGAAGGTTGCCAACTTTCTTAAACGCACCTTAAAACGTCAGAGCATTCATTGATCAGCTAGAGCAGTGGTTCTTAACCTGTGGGGAATTCTCACTGGTGGGTAATGGCGGAGTTGCCAAATGGGGAATGACCGGTCGGACAGAAGAGCACTGCTTCGAAATTTAACTCATCACATGTTGACTTACTTTACAAATCACAACCATTGAAAGTTCTAATAACAAAAACAACCAATATATAAGGTTTTGTAAGTCATGTTTGGGTAAAAGTGACAACACTGTTTAAAATTTTTCAAAGAGCAATGCTGTGGTGGGCAAAGACTTAGCCAGGGGGGGAAAAGGTCCTCTTTTTTCGCGTACGATAGTAAATAACAATAATATTGACAACAAGGGGGCATGGGCCCCTTCAATTCAAATTTTGCCAACCAATTGAAATGTATAACCTGGAGGAAATTAAGAGTTTTTTTTTTCTAAGAGTTGCTACCTCAGGCCCTATCTAACCTTTTAATGAACGTAATGCAATAACCAGGGCCGGATTTACCACATGGCACAGTGCCAGGGGGCTACGCGCTCAAATAGTAAGACTTTGTTTGGTCTTCACCTATATTTGGCAGGAAGATGTTGCGAAAATCCCCAAAGTGGCAGAGGTTCTGCGCCAAGTCAACCGGCCCGAGCAATAAAATGGTTAGTATAGGCGGAACCATTTATCGTACCATTTTTCAATAACAATTCACCTCCACCTCGCCAGTTTTTAGGCGACAAAATACCTTTGAAAAAAAAAGCTAGGGATAATACTCATTGAACAAATTATTGAATTTGAATTGAGGGGGCCTGGACCCTATAGTCGTAGGCGTACTCTTACAACCAGTTATTTTCATGACAAAACAAAAATCTTAAAGGAAAATCTTCGAGTGGATTATTAGTTACTGCTAAAATATTGCTGAAGGCAATTTCCTTACTTTCCCCTACCTGGGCCAAATCAATTACAAAATTTAACACCAAAATACAAAATTTTGAACATGTTTTGGATTAAGTTGTAGGTAAAAGGAGAATTGAACAATTTAATTTTTTTCAATTGACTTTCAAATGTTAAAAATTTGGTTGTTTTAAAAGGCTCTAAACAAGTGCGAAATGTGATTCAATGACATTAAAATACTTAATTTTTCCAAAAAGCGCCCAGCGACTGGAGGGCTTCACCCCCTAGAACCCCACACTCTCCGGCGGCTGGGTGCTCCGCCAAAAGAGCCCTGTCAGTGATACGTTTGACTTACACTAATTTACTCAACTCGTCTCCCGATTTAGACATTTTCCCTCTCTCCTTAGCTACAGCTTCTGATCTTCCATTCTACGATATCTTTGTCCCACAAAAAGCTATGTCTATGGTGGTGGGAAATGGAGAGTTGGCAAACTAAAAAGTGGGGAATTGGAAAAAAAAAGTTTAAGAACCCCTGAGCTAGAGTTTGAAATCAGGGTTCAAAGAAATTATTTTCTTTCTCTCACAGGGTTTTTTGTTCTTAGAATAAGTCTGGATGATATGGCTAGCAGTTTGAATGCCTCCGCATTCGCATTTTGCAGTTGTTGCCAGACCCCATCGGAGCATGTTGGAGCGGAAACAACTTTCAGCAGTTAGCAAACGATTCAGTCTGTGTAAGGTGCAGTAAGTTTAGGGAAATTGCGGAAAATCCTCTAGTTATTAAATCTGCAGAAAAAATGTAATTGCGTGTAGGAGAAAAAGTTCTCCAACAGCTTGATTCAAACTGTACACTGCTCCGGTTCCACAACTAGCGCTAGTAGCACAGATCAGAAAATTGTACCGTTAATTATAATTTTTTTCATTTCCTTGCACCAAGTATATCAGCAGTTTAGCTTTGATCGGTGTGAAGAACACAAAAATATTGACTGGAATATAATTATAATTGAAAATTCATGTCATGTTTACCCACAAAAACAGCTTAAAGTAAGTAGGATGAGGTCGTAAAAATTAAAGTCGTGCTATTATACTGTAGAAACGGAACGAAATCATGCAATTTCATTCTAAATTTGGTGTTGTCACAAAAACTTTCAAAGTCAAACTGGTGGTGAGCTTGATCATTGAAATGAGTTTTGATATACCAATACCTAATTTTTGATTTTGCTAAGGCTATATGCTGATAAAAGTTGAAGCCAATGTACTTGCAAAGATTATTTAAACGTTTCGATATTTTTGTGGCATTCTCAGTGGAAAAAGTTTTTGATATTAGTTTGAAAAACTGCAAAAGAAATTTGCAAATGTACAAATTACTATCCACTGACGAAGGTACAAGCGAAATTCTGAAACGCTTTAAAATTGAAAAAGCTTGACATTCTTCGTGGCTGACTCCCGGAAAGTCAAAACAACTTCCTCTGGCAGCTAGGTGGCAATATCAACCATCAATCCTGCAGCAGCAAGCAGCTCTTGTATTAAGCCTATGGCTGTCCTTAATACAAGAGCGCAGCAATTTTTCAATTGTTCTTTTGTGAAGTACCACAAGTGAAAAATCGTTTTCCCCTATAAACCCTCTGTCACTGTGCAATTCATTAGGGTTTGTCCAGTTTGGCCGAAAGGTGGCTGGGGAGTACCTTTGGTTTAGATATGCTGAGGGCTGCTGATGAAAACTAAAAGCTCGAAATAGCTCTGTATAGATCTGTGCATCAAGTTTTAAACTGTTGGTTAAAATTAAAGTTTGAAAATGCATGGTGACTTCAATCTTTTCAAAGCAGTCAAATGTACGTTTAATCTTTACCTTGAGGCTAGCACTTAAAAGGAGATGAAGCGTCCAGTCAATTCTAGTAATCTACGATGGCTAAAATTGAAATACAATTTTGAAATGTTTTGTTATCATTTTGGGGCTGCCGTAGCAAAGATATCTCTCGTGAAAAGCTTTGGAAACCCTGAATCTGTTTTCTCAGCCTGAACTTCCACGGAAAGAGAGAGACTAAATAATGTTTACCTTCCAGTAGCATCGCATGGACTATCCAATTTTGGTAAAATCCTCACTTTTTCTGGAAATTCAGGCTGGGAGAACAAATTCAGGGTTTCCAAAAACCTTTTAGGGAGATATCTCTGCATTTGTTGAATATCTTTGTAACCGCAGCCCCTAAATGAGAACAAACAATTTAAAAATTATATTTCAATTTTAACTACTGCAAACTACCGGAATTGGCTGGATGCTTTACCCCTTTAACGTGCAAATTAATGTGCTTTATATTTACAGAAACTAATCTGAAAGATTACTGAAAAATTTATTTTTCTTGAAACTGTATGGTACTCTAGGCTGCTATTTTTTGTGGGTAGTCAATCATGACAAACTTGTGGTGTAACTGATGTTGTAGTTCATTTATATTTCGACTTCTAGTCTGAGAGAACAATGCAAATCTTACCGAAACTATCAATCACTTCTTCCCGAATTTTCTTTTGAGAAGCAGGATAATGCAAAAAGCATAGCAAAGCCCAGGATATTTGGTTGGCGGCTGTTCCTGAACCGGCAGCAAATAATTCTTGAATGTAAGTTAAGAGTTGAAAATCCTGTGAAACCAATCGAGTTAAATCAGCAAAAATGATTTACATCAAAGTAGCACGTTGAGTTGGAATAGGACGAATCGACAAATAAACCGGCAAGAAAATTTTTGTAGTTTGATGTTTTAGACTATCACGAAAAAAATACTGTTTGGTTGATAAAGTTGAATGCAGCTTAGAAGAGCGAAAAAGTTGCTGTGCGGTATTTATAAATTTATGATTATAGCGTACTGCGTTTGTTACTTTTGGCAGACGATCTATTGGAAAGAGTGATTGGAAGACAAATGACTGGGTTTTTTCGAACCGAAGGTGTTCGAGCGTTTACACTGCTAATACGATCTGTGCAGTAAGGTGTAACACTCCAAAAAAAGTTTTATTAGGTTAGTAATTTTTTGATGCCAAATGAGATAACTAAAAGAATGGTAAATTTTTTTTTGAAAAACTTTGTTGTTTTTACCAGCCAAACGGCACGTTTCCTTGCCGACATAACCAAAATTCACAAATTTGGTCTAACTAGGGCTACGATTGTCGCATCGAGCGAAAAATTAGTGTCAAAAAGCTTTGAATAGCCAAGTTTATATCAACTTCAAAAGGAACTATAGGTCTAAAACCATTATTTTTCGAGATAATTGCAAAAGTGTTATATTTGTTACTTTTTGACATGGCAGCAGCTGTGGCGTGACTCAAGTTAGTACAAATGATATAAAGTCGGAAACGATAAGTACACAGCAATATAAACAACCAAATAGTCTCAGCGCAGCAACAAAGTAGTATCAAAGCAGCAACATAAATCATCTCTCTACATCCTCCCGTTCAAGGATCTACTGTTGAGGCACCAGTCACATAATACATTAACATACGATACTGAACAATGCAGTAAAGGTAAACACTCAAAACCATTTTACACTTGAAGTCGTTTAGGCGGCACCACTTTTCTTCCATATCTAGTCATATACGGAATAGGTCTACCTGCATCCCTTTCATCAAATGAAGCAGGACTGGGAGAGATTTGATCATTAATTTGTGAAGGCAATGGTGTAATATGCCGACGGTTTCTACGTAATGACGAACAAGCACTAGATTCGGTTTTTACAACATACGATCTAGGAGTATGATGGGAGTGTTGGACAACACCAGGCTGGCGACTGGAAGTCGGGGTATCAATCCAAGCATATGTGTTCGGATGTAAAAATGGAAGGTCACGAACACGGTGACGTTTGTCGAAATTGCGTTTTACTGGTTTTAGGCACCAGTCATTTCGATGGCGTGGGTTCGAATCCCACCGCTACCACCATGTGGCGTGACTCAAGTTAGTACAAATGATATAATGTCGGAAACGAAAAGTACACAGCAATATAAACAACCAAATAGTCTCAGCGCAGCAACAAAGTAGTATCAAAGCAGCATCATAAAACATCTCTCTACAGCAGCAACATACTGCCAAGAATGAATAATTATTCCATAAATGTCAGCTTAGATTTTGATTTCAGTATTCACTAATGCTTTAAAGTAGTACTTGACAAACCCACAGGCTTGCATACCAGTAATACAAAAATAAATGACAGTTTTAAGGGAAGAGTGCATTAAATGGCGTAAATCATATGCGTATTGCCGGTACAATATTTATTTGACATAGTTTAATTCATACCTCAGTATCAGTAACAATCTTAGTGTTTTTTCTATGTTAAATAATGCAATAGTGCAGTTACACGTTATGATGGAGTACTGTCGACTACCAACTTGTTTTACTGATTTCAATTTTTAATCTGTTCTGTTTAATTTTCATGAAGCACTTGGCAGCAGACTACACAATACTCATACTGGTGCATGGTGAAAAAAAGTACACAATACTTATACTCTGTAAAATAATAAACATGTTTTGAATTGGGTGAAAGCATTCACATGATGTCTGTTAGTGAAGACAAGGCAACAGTAATTCCTGTTTTAAAGCCAAAAAAGCAGTTAACATATAAAATCATACTGAAACTGTTGGCAATGCTACATAGTTGCGGATATTAAAATGAATTCTGTAGATCAGTGTTCTTAACCTTTTATGGTTTGTGGCCCCTTTTTAGAGACTCTTAATACCAGTGGCCTCCTGCTCAGCAATAAAGTTTTCTGGCTGTATTTCAGTTGTAGTGACTACATGAATGCATAGGTCTTCAGCGCGCTTAGTGACGTCACAGACAAACAGCCAACGTTGCTACAAGCGCTTGAAATTGGCAGGAGTTTTTCTGCAAGAGTCTAAAAACGCTTAAAAAATTCAGCCGTTCACTGGCTGTAAGTGGTTAATTGCCGTTAATAAATCTGGCGCTCGTAGTCCCCTGGTTAATGTCCCGTGGCCCCCTTGGGGGCCAATGGTCTCCGGTTGAGAACCCCTGCTATACATGTTTGTCAAAAGGTAATGTTTCTCAGAATGTCAAAAGATTTAAGAAAATAGCAGACGTAGGTGTGACTAGAATCCGATATCGAGCAATTGGAGCAACTATGCAATTGTGCGAATGTAGGTATATCTAAACTACAGAGAAATTTTAATTACAAGCAATTGAGCATACAAGAAAAAGCATAAACCACAACCAAACGCCATGGAAAAAATTCCGAGAATTAGTAGTTCCCAACAAGATAAGTAATAGTAATTTTCGCACAGATTGCTGCACCACAAACTAGATCTTTTTACCGAAGAAAACCTTTAAGAAATCGTAAGATTAGGACAAAGATCTTTCCATGTTTATTAGGTCTCAAATTAATTCATGATGAATAATTGAGCTCCTTGGAATAAATTTGAGATTCAAGTTTTGATGGAGTACCGCTGCAACGTCGATGGTGAGGTACTTGACATTAAGTTGTTATGGTGTTAACTTTTGCATTAATCAGTACAATCAACCCAGCAGCTCTATGAGACTTAGCCACTTTAACTAAACTGTGCTTCGTCACTTCTCTTCGTTGCTGACACACTACCGGTAGTGACTGTTTGGATGGCATCAACAAGACACTTACACTATTGATAATCATAGCACTGTCTGCTGTGATAAAAGATTCTAGAATCAGTTCGAACCTGTTTGCCTTACTGTACCAAAATAAAAATCCGCAATGCCGAATTTGGAGTAGTCCTTGCTCGAAGCCTAATTCAGTGATTGGTGTGCATGTACACTGTGCATGATAATTATACCAATCGTGCATGTACACTGTGCATGATAATCACACCAATCACTAATCATAATTCAGTGATTGGTGTGCATGATACTGAAACGTGTGGATAAGTTTAAATATCTTGGAGATTAATTCCAAACTGATGAAAGAATATTGTTGAAAAATGAAGTCTTTATTTTATAAGTGCGTCTTACTATCGATTCAAAACGAGCATACCAGTAATTTACAAGAGATTAAGGCAAAACCTACCCTACATTTACCTTGTGGTCAATGGCCAGGTTTTTTGTGAATTGCTGAAAAACGTTTTGTCATTTCGGTCAAAATAATCAGAAAAATAATTGAAAGAATTAGGTGCACTTGAGCATTTAATTTCTAAAATCATGCTTGCGATTGTACTGTAAAAATGACAAGTTAGGTGCAATTTCTGAAATATTCAATAACGGCATTGATTTAAAATTTTGAATGAAAAAACAACAACTGCCCATATTTTGTTAGATCCTAGGACCCGGGGTCTACTCGTATAAACACATCAATTTACTTGCTTTGATATGGGGTTTAATAAGCCGCATAGTAGGTTTGGAGGCAAGTGCTGACATTCTCCAAAAGTTTTTTCTCCATACTTGACTACTTTGTCATCACTTGTATTTAAACCCTGCCCAGACAATGGCAAACTAAATAGGCAAAATCCGTTTTCTAGTAAAACTTGTTTACTCTAGGGGGCAGCTTGTTAGAATTCTGGGACCTGGGTGGGAAAAAACTGTGTGTGTAAATCTTATTCTGAGTGAGATGAAGAAGGGAGTGAAAGTATGTCGTAGAGCAGCTCAATCTGGAGTGGCTGCTCTCAAAAACTTTTATAATATAGAGGGAATTTATTTTGTTATTACTTAAAAATGACAAAATGCCCAAAATACAAGAAAATATGACATTTTCGCAATAAAAGGTTTAGTCCTATAGTTTCTTTTAAAGTTGAATATAAACTTGGCTATTCCTAGCATTTTGAAACTAATTTTAGCTTGATACGACATTCATAGCTGGAGTTAGACCCAATTTGTGAATTTTGGTTATGTCGCCATTGAAACTGGTCGTCTGGCTGGCTAAAACACTTATTTTTTCAAAAACTTTTTACAATTCTTCAAGTTAGTTCATTTGGTATCAGAAATTCACTAACCAAAACTAATTCCGAAAAAAAACAAACTTAAAAAGTGTTACACCTAGCTTTGCAGCATATCGGTTATAGCCCATTCCGATACCAACTGATCGCACTAATATTAGAAAGCTTATTCATTTTCTTTGTTGGCACCTACAACGAGATGCCTATTGTATAAAACTCAATTTACAGTACAAATTGACTAAAAACCAAAAGATACACTTCGAGAGTTAATTAATTGTTTGAATAAGTTTTCGTTCGAAGTTTTGTCACAAAATTGAAATTTCTTACTGAAAATGTAGAGTCCTCTCCTTTTCTTTTTTCAGCAATGAAAGCATCAACGAAATCTCTTAAGCTGTTTTCACCAAAGCTTTCTTCGTGTTCTTTTATGATAACTCTCATCCAATCTAGCATCATTTGCAGTTTGCACGTTAATAAAGTTGTTGCCATTTAAATCTTTATATCAAGATCCTCTAATTATGCCAATCACATTCTAATCAACATGATGGAGTGCTTAATTTATGTCTGGTTTTTTGTTTTTAAAAATAAGTATTTCTCACTACGGGTTAAAAGAGTCTGCTAACTTTGAGAAATTAACAATACATTCTACCAAATTGGCGCGATTGGAGGTTAACCCTATTTTACACGAGAAGGGGCATTTCTGTCCCCTTTTGGTTTTTTCATGATAAATCCCTTCAACAAAAAATTTTTCTTTCAAATCAACTTGAAATTTGAGTTAAATATATTCACAAATATGTACCGAAAGTTTCAAGTAGCTAAGGTAACATAAAGTTACCCAAGTTTGAGATTTGCTGAAGTTACTTTCCGAAATCAGAGCTTTTCGGGGCAATATTTAATCTAAATGACATCATAAGATGTTTTTGTGACGTAACAAATTTGACTTAGGAATTTTATGATTCAAAATCTAAAAGAAAATCGAAAAACGATATTCGAATAGCCTGTGGCGTTATTGCTAAAAATGACGTCATTTTTCAAAAACATGGCCATGACAATAATGACATCATTACCGGTAACTCAAAACTAATTTTTCCAAAAAACTTTGGTGAACTTCAACTTGCATGCCGAATTTGGCGTTCCTATGAATTTTGCTTCAAGAATTAAAAAGGAGGGCATATCTGCCCCCTTCCCCAGTATAAAATGCTTTGGTCAAATAGCCCTTGTAATACTGGGTTAAAATGGGCCTAATGAATAGAAAACTAGATATAGGATAACTAAACAAATACAGTATCTAGTATGTCGGCATTAAAATCTAGCAAATACAATTTAATAGTCTTTCGATTTTAAAACCAACGTACAGTAAATCCCTTCACGTGAGACCTTCACGGTAAGTCAGCGCTTTTAATTTTTGGCATTTAATCGGGTTCCCAAACTTGGCCTGACACCGTCAGTCCCATATCTAAGGGTTAATAAAATCTCCAGAATATGGTCTAGCCTCCCAAAGAAATTCAGTCAAAAATACTTTATATTTCAATAGCTAATTTTGATTGCGGAATGCGAAAAAAGCAGAATTAAGATTGAAGTCATTAAATGGCGTCTTTACACGATTGCTAACTTTTTTGGATTTTGTTCGTTAGTACATGCTCCTAGTTATTTGCTACTTCATGGCAAAACAGGGCCAAATTACGAAAGCACCATGCCAGTCAAAGAGTTTTCATGATAGCGATGTTCATTTAATCGTATTTGTATGACAGATCTGAGCTTGAGCTCCAAGATGTGTAAATCTTTCATTTGTTTGGAAATCTAAAGACCTGTTTCAACAATTTTAGTTGGTTTTGGTGAAAAGCCTGTAGCAGCCCTGGGCTAAGTATATCTTGGCAAATACTAAAAATATCACACACTAAAACAAAATATCACAGGCACAGATAGTACTCAAAATTAATTGTCATAATCGTAAGAAGAGAACCCACATTACACGTAATGCATCATCAAACACTACTTGCCACTCACCAAATACAATTCGGACTCGATCAGCAAACATCTTTGCGCCTATTGAAAAGGGAGGTATTCGTGCCAGCACTGGAGCAAAGCTGGTTATCTTGGTTGAAAATCCTGCTAAAGGATTCTCAAACCTAAGCACAAAGATTAGCATTAGGCTCTGATTACTGAATGATTACGGTACTAGCAAAACTCAAAACATAACTAACACTAAGTTATTTTTTGTAAAGTCTGAAAGCTCAGTCAATTTCTTGACTGAACTACCATCAAGCAAAACAGTCGAGCGGGAAAAAACTTTTTCTCTGATTTTGTAATAATTTAGCTTTTTTAAGAGTAACAACCCTCTACGTAATAACTGTTTTCGTGGTCGTCGGTATATTGATGATTGTGACTCCCTATTTTGTGGCTTCTTCAGTTTGTTTTTCATGGATTTTAGACTTTACACTAAACAAAAAAAGACCTACAGAATTTCAGACTCAATATTTCAACAAATCTTTCTTTATACTCGCTGTATGACGCCGAAGCGTGTAAGGAGTTTACGGGCTAATCTCCGTGTCATTGCGCCCAAGCAACACAGCTTCCTTCGAAGAAATGTTGCAGCAGTGGCGAGCCGTTGACAACACTGTGTCCCATTTGATCAGCCCGACATATGAACCTCAGATCTTCCGCCCAAAAGACGAACGCGTTACCGCTCGACCAAATGTTAGCATTAGACTAGAAAAAGTGTCGAAAAATGTTAGCATTAGGCTAGGAAAATCGATTGACACCAGGAAGTGTTTGCATTTGGCTGGGAAAACTGATGATAAATGTTAACATTTGACCAGAAAAAATGATTGATAAATGTTGGCATTACGCTAGGAAAATAAAACAAATTTAGATGAGTTAGTCTTTTTTTAAATAATGGAGCGGGCAGGCTAGCATGCACAGAGTCAAGGATGGCAGTACGGTAGAGTACGTTCAGAACTTGCGTTCTACGTACCTCGCACCTTGAACCGTACCGTACCAGCGTACCGTACTTCAGTTCAATTTATGAAGCGTACCGTACCAATGTATCGTACCCGTACCATTACAAAAAAGGCGTACCGTACCAGCGACCAGCGTACCGTACTTCTAAGCGAAAATTGAGGCTACCGTTCCGTAGCTACGTACCATACTGCCATTCTTGCTTTTAACTCCTCGCAACTTTAACTGATTTTGAAATCACAAGCCTATAAATCAGCAATCGCAATTCACACACTTAGCGTCGTCTTCAGCTGTCTTTTGCCTCTGCATACAAAAAGCCGGCGCAACGTGCGAAAAGTCTGGGGTTTTTAACCCACAGCGTATTCAGCTTAAGTGTCGCAGTTGTTTTCATTTAAATTTTTCTTATATAATGGCGTGCCACGAATGTCCTAGGCTCCTAGCATCTATAGGCAATAGTTATGACATCACAATTGGCCATGCTTGTGACTGTGACTTGTGACATCATCATACAATTGTAACGCCAAATTAACAGGCCATAATGATTACTTGAGAAAAGTCTAGACTACGTGCATTGTGCACGCTGGGTACGGTTACACGAATCTTTATTGACGACCGCACGTTGCTCATAAAACGTTTAGTAGGCAAATTTAAACAGCGTACCAACGTACCCGTACCCGTACCCGTAGCATTACAAAAAAGGCGTACCATACCAGAGTGCAGTATTCTTAGCAAAAATTGATGCGTCCCATACTGCCATCCTTGCACAGAGGTGACGCCGTTGCGGCCTGACCTCTGACACTAGCTTCCGGAATGTCTGAGCTGCTGTAGTGAAACGGAGCGTTTTATTTTTCACTCCAAAATTTTTTCCAGCGACTTCGAATCCAACCAAACTCCGAAATTTTTGGATAACACTCCACTCCGATACCCAAAAAAAGGCACTACAGATTCTACTAAAATTGCAAAATCCGACTCCGCTCCGGTTTCCACCCAATGAGTTGCAAGGCTGGTTGGCGGAGTGGATTTGTTCCAACTACCTATGTGAATTACGGTTTTATTTCTAGTAGGCATTGTAGGCCTGGTGTGACATCATAGCACGGCATATAGTAGTCATAGCATGTAACATTAGGCGATGCAGCTAAGTATGGCATTGTAGGAATAACAAAACACCTCGGTTGACATCAGGCTTGGAATTGAAAATATTGTAATTATTTCACAATTTTGCTGTAACTGCAAATAAAAATTTTCAAAAGTCGATAATTGTAATTGCAATTGAAAAATTTTCTGCCTATTTTCAATTACAATGACTCTATTATTCACTAGGATAGATGATAACAAAATGTGTTTGAGCATTATCAATTTTCCTCCGGTTGCAAATCGATATTGATATTTTCTACCAGTTGCAATCACATCTGACGTCACAAATCGAACATCAAAGTAAATTAGGAATAGTAAGAGTTAGTTTTAGAGATAGGGTTAATCATATTCATAACCTAAACTTAGCAGTTAGCACCGACCGACTGTAATCATAACCAGAACTAACTCTAAGCCAAAAAATAACCTAACATAGAATTGGCCCATGACGTCAGCTGTGACTGTAACCGGTCGTAAGTAACCATTGCAACCATAGGCGTTGCCAGAATTTTTGATTGAAGGGAGGGGCAAACCACAAATTACATGCAATGACGTCATCAAAAATTTTCAAAAGAGGAACTTTTTGTGGCGCAAAAATATCGTAGAATCGAAGATCTAAAGCGGTGGCCTGCTGTTGGCAATTAACCAGGATTTTGCTAAAGGTAGAGGTAAACTAATAGTTAAAAAGTGCGAATGTCTAACTTGGAAAACCTGTTGAGTAAGCTCATGTAACTCAAACGTAACAGCCGGGAGTTTGGAGGCGCAAGTTTGGAGTTTGGAGGCCTACAGCCACCGGAGGCTTTAGGGGTCTGAGGGCGAAGCCCCAAGCTGCTGGGCGATTTTTGTGATTTTTTAAAATAAAAAGCTATCTTAATGCCATCGGATGACATTTCGCACGTGTTCAGAGCCATTTGAAAGGACTAGATTTTTGACATTTCAAAGCCAATTGAAAAAATTGAATTTTTCAATCCTTCTTTTACCAGCAATCTACAAGTCCAAAACATGTTAAAAATCTTGCAATTTGTTGCTGAATTTTAATTGCAAGTGATATATTTGGCCCAGATAGAGGGAAGTAAGGAACATTGCCTGCTGCAATACTTTTAGCAGTAAATAATAATTTACTTGAAGATCTTTTTTGGAGATTTTTGTTTTGTCATTAAATTCACCAGTTATAGGAGTAAATGTTCGGCCAGGGGGCCCAGGTCCCCTCCATTCAAATTCAATATTTTGTTCAACGAGCATTTCCCCTAGCTAATTTTTTTTAAACTATTTTGTTCGTAAAAACTGGCGAGGTGGACATGAATTATTATTGAAAAATGGTACATTAGCTGGTTACGCTTACTAACCATGTTTTTCCCGGGCCGGATTTACATTGCACGTTGCTCTTGGTACTTCGGGGACTTTCGCAACATCTTCCTGCGAAAACAAAAAAAAGTCTCACCATCTGAGAGCGGAGCCCCTGGCATTGTGCCATATAGTAAATCCGGCCCTGGTTATTGCATTACGTTCATAAAAAGGTTAGATGAGGGCCTGAGGTAGCAACTTTCAGAACAACCCCGTAATTTTACCCGGGTTATACATTTCAATTGGTTGGCAAAAATCAAATTGATGGGGCCCGGGTCTCCTGGTCGTCAATATTACTGGTAATTACTGTTGTACACGTGTACTGTTGTACGTGAAGATGCTAAAAGACACTGAAAATGAAGCAACAAGTTTTTTTGTCACATTTTTGTCATTGGTGGCATTTCGATTGGGGAAGGGAGGCCTGGCCCCTGGGTCCACCTCCTGGCTACGCCTATGACTGTAACTTCAATGCTATTTGTGATATTAAGATTTTGTGTGCTTTTTTGTTTGTTTGCCCTCGCGTGCATTTCAAAGCAACACTGATGGTTCTATTTTATATGATCATGTAAAATATGTGATATTATTGGCAAAAGTTAAAAGAGTGTTAAATAGTAGTTATAACGGGAAGTTGTAACGTACACAATTTCAACTTTTATGGTTTAGCTAAAACTAAAACCATAATGTTGCTGGAAACAATTCGAATTCAATAACATACTTGACAATTGCTTACAAACGAAATTATGTATTGCAAAAATAAAAGTTCAAGAAAGATTGTTGGAAAAATAAGGATAAAGAGAAATGGGGCTTTAATAGGTCTGGTATTGAAACACAAAACAAATCCACAATGTTGACATAAGCAAAACTCAAGGCTTCATATGTACGTGAATTGGTCGCAATGTTTTGAGAATCTTTTCATTGTAATTGAAATTGTAATTGAAATTAAAATTACTTGAACTTAAATAATTGTGATTGTAATTGACAATTTTAGGTTGTAATTGTATTTGTAATTGTAATTAAAGCAAAAAAAAGTAATTTTTCCAACCCTGGTAGGCATAGTATGGCATATAGTAGGCTTGCTATGGCTCATTAGGCATAGAATAGCACAGAAAGCGTAGAATGGCATAGTATGGCATATCAGTATCAGTATTTATTCACCAAAAACGGAACAATACGCTCAGGTAAGAACAGCGAATAACCAAAATGGTCACCAACTTTACTAAACCTTTGTGAGACGTACAGACAATGCGACAAGTGGGAACAAACACCGGCGATAGCACGCCGTAAAAAAAGTGTTAATGATAGCAGCTAGCTGAAAACAATATGATTAATACTTACAACACTTAGGTGCTAGTTGTTACAAATGAAAAAGTATTACAGTCAGTACCTCGACAATGCCAACCTCGATAATCTCCAGCAGCATTACCGCAAAGTAGGCTTGCTATGACACCGTAGGCATAGAACATCACAGTAAGCGTAGTATGGCTTAGTATAGTAAGCATAGTATGTCATAGTAGGCTTAGTATGGCACAGTAGGCATTGCAGGATTGGGATAGCATATAGAAAGCGTATTATGGCACAGAAGGCATAGTATGACATAACAATCTGGCATAAGTAAGTTATTATGCCACAGAAAGCATAGTATCCCTCAGTAGGCATAGTAGACACTGCACTGCTACAGTTTAGCATGATATAGCATGTCATACAAGGGTACACGTTGTATGGCATCATAGAAGGCATAGCAGCATATAGTCTTAACACAATTCGGCATACCAGGCGTGCTGTGGCGTAGTTTTCACATAAACAGAGGCTTTTCCTTATCGAGGTGAAGAGTCTCTGTGCCTCAATGACCTGCAAAGCAGTACTGGCTGAAGAGCTTCAATTCCACCTATAAGGTTAACCATGCTAAAGAGGTCTGAGGGTAAAAGCCAGACGAAGTATACTTCAAATCAAACAAGTTGGAAAACTTTAAACCTGGGTTAGTTAAGCCCATCAGCTTTGTTAAACATATGACCTGGTAGAAGGACAACTTTGATGTATTTACATTAAGGAGAAGAATAACTCTTCGCAGCTACATTAAACTGCAAAATATCATGATGAATACAAATAATGAATATTACCTAAACGACCTTAATGGGTCCATCTATACAAGTGGGACCTAGTCCGGCACGGGAGCGCCTAGGACTACCAGGTCGTCATTCAGCGAAACTCCTATGCCATTTGAGTCTTAGGCAGAGGGGCTCGCTTGAGACATAAGCGACAATGTTCACCAGCCAGCCCTAATGGCAGCTCCACAAATGTGCCCCGCTACACGTTTGGTGAGGCGAATGGAGGCAGCGCAGAGCAGTCATACTCGAGATGTCGCTCATTCACGGGTCAATCATCACAAACTGCTGTTAGGCAATTGGAATATCCTCACCTTCACAGGAAATGAGTTATAATTGCTTGAGAAAGCAATGCAGTATCATCTCTACATTGTCCCAATTTCTTCAACCAAACGACGTGGCTAAGGAACTCTGGATCTGGATGGCGGATGAAAACTCTTCTAATCCAGTCCTGATCTTAGCATGTCTGCTCAAGTTGGTGTGGGAATTCTCGCAAAACCCCGGTTTTCAGATTGTGTGTCAGATTGGATTTCTTTCAGATCACTGGTCTGTACGTTAAAGCTCAAAATATTGGGTCAGTCATTGTGCCTATTGAAGGTATATTCTCCCAATGCTACAAGTGAATATCAGACTTTTGTGTATACAGTAAATGATGCTCTTTTACGAGTATCACATAATGAATCTGCTACAGTCCTTATCATAGGCGTAGCCAGGATTTTTGACTGAGGGGGGCCCAAACCACAAATCCCATGCATTAACGTCTACAGAAACTTTGAAAGAGGAATTTTTTGTGGAGGCAAAGATATCGTAGAATGGAAGATCAGAAGCCGTGGCCTGGTGTTGGCATATAACTAGGAACTCGTTCAAGGGAGAGGGTTTAAACCATTAGTTAAAATGCGACACTGTCTGAATTGAAGACGTGTTTGAGTAAAGAAGTGTACTGTAATTCAAATGTATCACAGACGGGGGTTCTGGACGATTTTTCGTAGTTTTTTGGAAAAAAAAGCTATTTTAATACCATTGGATCACATTTCGCACGTATTCAGAGCCATTTGAAAAGACTAGATTTTTAATATTTCTAAGCCAATTGAAAAAATTAAATTGTTTAGTCCTTCTTTTGCTTGCAATTTAAGTCCAAAACACGCTTAAAATCTAGCATTTTGTGGTTAAATTTTGTAAGTGATTTGACCCAGGTGGGGGAAGCAAAGCATATTGCCTCCTGCAATATTTTAGCAGTAAATTACAATCCAGTCGAATACTTTCCTTAGAGATTATTGTTTTGCCATGAAAACAACCAGTTATTTGAGTACATGTACGGCAAGGGGCCCAGGCCCTCTTACTTGAAAAAATTTGTTCAATGAGCATTCCTCTTACTGTAGCTAATTTTTTTTGAAAATATTTTGTTGCATAAAAACTGGCGAGGCGGAGGTGAATTGTTGTTGAAAAATGTACAACAGATGGTTACGCGTACTAAACATGTTATTGCCCGGACCGGATTTGCATTGAGTTGGGCCTCTGGCACTTTGAGATTTTCGCAATATTTTTTTGCCAAATACAGATGAAGACCACACAAAAGTTTTATCTGAGCGCGGGGCCCCTGGCACTGTGCCATATGTTAAATCCGTTCCTGGATATTGTATTACGTTCATAAAAAGGTTGGATGAGGGCCTCAGTTAGCAACTTTTAGGATAAAACCGCTCAACTTCACTCGGGTTATTCGTTTAAATTGGTTGGCAAAAATTAAATTGAGGGGCCCAGACACCCTGCATCAATATTATTGTTGGGGGCCTATTTAAGTTGGGGGCCATTTAAATTTTGTCGCAGGGGCCCATTTAAAATAGTTCGCAAAAATTAAATTGAAGGGGCCCGGGCTCCCTGGATCATTATTATTGTTGGGGTCCCATTCAAATATTATTGTAGGGGGCGCATTTAAATTAATTGGTAGAAATTAAATTAAAGGGGGCCCGGGATCCTGGATCAATATTATTAATTACAGTTGTACGCGTGTATTGTACGCGAAAATGCTAAAAGAAACTAAATCTGAAGAAACAATAGTATTTTTTGTGACATTTTTAGCATTGGTAGCATTTTAATTGGGGGGGGATCCCGGGTCCCTGGGTCCCCCCCTGGCTCCGCCTATGGTCCTTATGGGGGATTTTAACGATCATTTTGGCACAGACACAGATACGTAGAAGGGTGTGCTCGGAAAACATGGAGTCACTGGATTGAATAAAAAGGAAGGTATTCATTGTAGCTCTGTTGTAACAACGGACTCCGCATCATGAATACCCTTTTCCAGCAAAGAGAGGTTCACAAGTACACACGGCTTCAATTTCGTATGGATCAAAAATCTTTGATAGATTTGTCACTTACTCCACCTTACGAATGTCACTTACTCTATCACGGATTCTGCAGTTACATTTTCATGGATGTGAATGAAATCCTTTCACAAAGAAGGGAATGCTTTGAAGATCTTTGGCGCAGCAAGGTAACTAAAGCCATTGCCGTTTAAACTGAGTATCACCGGACTCTACCTTAACTGGTGTGAGATACACATCATCAACATTGCATAGACACAAATGTAGTTTCTCTCATGGGTATACTTTCGTTCTGACTTAGATATCGGAGAGATCACAAGTTAGGGTACTTTGTACCAGCTATTTATTTAGACGCAATGTAGATGGTGTGACTCATATTGCTTTATGTTGTGTATAATTATTTTGATGCATATGTATCGATAGGAAAATTGTTATTGTCTTGATGCTATGGCCAGCTGCTACTTGAAAGGGTTTCCGGACCCGGTAAGGTTTCATTTTCAGGGAGTTTTTTCTTTCCTCACCTTGCTCCGTTGAGCTAAACATAGTTTTGGGCCGGTTGCGCCACCCATTGACCACATACGTAACCGTGCCTGGCCTTGCACTGGTCACTGTCCCTCCCTTTTCTCTTTATCAATCATTCGAACAACTACTCCAGCCGTTAGTTTTACTTCCATATTGTGTGCATGCATGTATGTTGATGAGTGTGATTGATTAGGCCAACAATGTACTTAAGCTGGTGTGACAGGTGTAGCAACCATGCAAATAAAAATCGCTTTTTTGTGTTAAGTATCCTAGGCTTGTCTTAACGTCTGACGTTGTGTCGCTACTTCCTTTTCCTCACTCTACGTGTTATTATTGTGTTACCATGCATTTGCTATTGTTGTGGTGGTCAAGAATAAAAAAGAATGAGAATGAGAATCCTGTAAAGGCATCGACTCGTGACACACAAGAAGTGATACATTTGGGGAAGAAGTATTTTTTGTAGCAGAAGTAACAACTACAATTAAAGGGATGAAATCTGAAAAGCTACTGGTGAAGATGAAATCAGACCCAAGATGGTGAAAGCGCTGACTGGTAAAGAAATTTTCTGGTTAACGCGAGTGTGTCAAGTTGCGTGGAAGTTTGGAAAAACTTTCTGAGATTGATTAGCAAACAGATGTGATTATTCCGATATTCAAGAAGGGAAATCGCAAGCAATGTACAAACTACGGAGAGATATCACTCCTCAGTTTTGCCAGGAAAAGTATACGCTAAATGTTTGGAAAGGAAATGCCGAGAAACAACGGAATCAAAACTGGAGGATAGCCAGTGCGGTTTTCGTCCAGGTTGCCGCACCACGGACCAGATCTTCATCCTGAAGCAAATCTTCGAGAAATCTTAGGAGTACAGCAAAGATCTCTTTGCATGCTTTGTCGATTTTGAAAAATCATATGACCGAGTTCCTCGGGATAAACTTTGGAAGGCTTTGCGGGAGTATGGTGTTGAAGGTCAGTTGTTACGCGCCGTTAAGTTATTGTACTGCCGACCGGAGGTTTGTGTTCTAGTAAATGGCAAGCAATCAAGGCCGTGCCATGACGGGTTTGGACTCCGGCAAGGGTACGTTTTGTCACCTCTCCTTTTCATTGTTTACGTGAATTCGATCGACAAATGCAGCAAAGCTGATGATTGGAAATCGCAAAATCAATCGTCTGCTATTCGCTGATGATTTGGTTCTGCTATTTTTCGCAGAATTTGACCTCCAGCACGCATTAAATAGCTTTGCAGATGCTTGCGACACCGCCGGAATGAAAATAGCACGGCCAAAATTGAGGTATTTCCTTTTTCAAGAAACCATGATCAGTGCGTGTTGCAAGTGAATGGAGCGACATTGAAGCAGATAGAGAAGTTCGAATACCTTTGGATTGCATTCACGGGTGGCGCAAGACAAGACAAAGAACTAGATACCAGAATAGGCAAGTCCAGTGCAGTAATGCGAGCTTTGCATTCTATGTTTGTCATGAAACGAGAATTGTCGAAAAAGGCAAAGCTCTCAATCTACAAAACAGTTTTTGTCCCCATTCTCACCTACTGTGTGGTCATGAATCTTGGGGAGTGACTGAAAGAGAGCAATCCCAAGTGCAAGTGTCCGAAGCGTGGTTTTTACGAGGAATCGAAGGAGTTACACTATTTAACAAGGTGCGTAGCTCTGAGATTCGAAAATCTCTTAACATCGAGCCATTACAAACTCGTCACTTGACACATATTACTTTTGCGAATTGAAAAATCTCGTTTTAAATGGTTTGGCCATGTAAGCAGAATACCGCCGAAAAGACTCCCCAAACAAGCTTTACTTGCCAAAGCAAATGGAAAAAGACCCATTGGACGACCTAGAAATAGATGGAACAATTACATTGAGAATCTACACTGGAATCGCTTGGGACTTCACTCAAGCGAAATGATAAATGTGATAGAAGACCGTGAAGTGTGGCAGCTTAATTTTGAGCTGCTCCCCCCGCAAGCAGCATGGAAAAGCGGGCAAAGAAAAAAGAAAAAAAAAGAATAATATTTCAACGAAAAAGGTCTTTCATTAAAACCAAATTTTTCTAATTGTGGTGTATGTGCTTTCGTCATTTTCCTAAAACGCGATTGATCTCTAGGTCATCATCGTTATTATTTTGTCGCACTAAAACTTCAACCGTTGTAGCCTACTATTGAGAATTTTTTTAAATCTTGATTGAAAAGTGGTCGGGGCAAACGAGTAATGACTTTTCTGAAAGATGTTGTGTTCCGTTTTTTGAACTATTTATTGCAGAATTAGTCTCCGGCGGTGCTGATTTGCAATTTGCTCAGATTGTCTTTTTAGAGTGCTTAGATTGTTTTACCTACCTTCGCTCTAGCTCTTTTGAGAGTTATCTAGTCTTTTCTAATTACGAGCATCATTCAATAAATAGGTGAATTTTTTGGTATAAGGACTTATAATTCAGATAGAAGCTTAACTTTTTTTTTCTTCTTCTTTACATGGGTGAAATTTCTTTTGCAGAGAGTTTAAGAGTTTTGGTAATAAACAAAAATGTCAGATAAAAAAGCATGCTCCAGGATTGAAGAGCGGTCAGTTATCAAGCTTGTAGTTGCGGAAGGGTGCAAAGGTGTGGAAATTCATAGGAGAATGTCTACTGTGTGTGCAAGGCCCAATCACCAAAGTTTTTTGCACTTTTTGAGAAGCTTTGTGAACAGTGCCAACTACTGTAAACTGCTGAAACAGGTCAAAAAAGACGTAAAGAACAAACGTAGGGGTCATCAGTCGAAAGGGGTCATCTTGCATCATGACCATGCAAAGCCTCATACAGCAGCCCAAACGGTGCAGACCATCAACAACCTGGGCTAGGAACTGCTCCCTCATCCCTTTTACAGCTCAGACCTTGCTCCTTCAAACTTCCACCTGTTTGGTCCCTTGAAAGAGTTCACGAGAGGCACAAAGTTTGAAAGTGATGATGAAAGAGTTCATTCTGAAACAGTCGAGCTGGCGAGCGGTTGGTAAAAACTTGCAGCGCAAAAACTGGCAGATTGAAGTGACTACAATTTTAAGTGCAACATGTCTGAATCGAAAATTGACGAAGTGTTGAGAAAACTGAACTTTTTGATTGAAAAATCAACCGCCATGCAAACAAGTATAGACAATTTCAATGAAAGAATAACTGTTGTTGAAAATAAAATAACTAGTCTTGAAAGTGAAGTTGAAGAAATTAAACAAACGAAAGCTGATTATGACAAGGTGAATGATTTTCAAGCTAAAACTGACGCAGCACTTGATGAATTAAAAAACAGGTGCGATGATTTAGAGGAATATGTACAAAAAGCTAACCACAGAAGTAGAGTTGACGCGCTTATGAATAAATTATACAGCAAGAAATTTAACCTTCTGATTTATGGTATAAAAGAGAATGAGCAAAATGTATGGGAAACTATAACTGAATCTGGAAAACTAGTATATGATTTCATGAGGGATGTTCTGCTTCTTAAAAATCCAGAAACTATCAAATTAGCTGACGTTCACGGTTTGCCACAACATCCAGTATTCAATACTGCTGGTGGCAAAGTGACTCGACCAATAATTATTAAATTAACGAATTCCAATGATAAATACTTGATTTTCCAATCCTTAAAAAATTTGAAGACATATAACGAATCGTTGAACCTTAAACCCAAGTCACCTGGGTATGTCTATGTAACCGAACACTTGCCTCAAGAACTGAAGATCCAAAAACAGAAACTACTACCTCATTATAATGAAGCAAAGAGCAGTGGTAAAAAAGTCTCGTGGAAGATTTCTGCTGGAATGTACTGCTTGTATATAGAAGGAGAAAGATTTGTTCCAAAATGACATTATTTTCTCAAAGGTTCTCTAACCTCGTAATCTAAATTATAAGCTAGTTACATACAATCAACTGTTAATGAGTGTTACTTATAATGATTAGTGTTTTATACTTTGCTTACTACGTAATGATTATTTCGTATCAGCATTAATTATATTCTTTCTGTCAACTTGAATGTCGCTCCTATGATCTTGATGCAATAGGCATGAGTTGCATAGAAAAAATACTGTGTTAATTGAACATTATATAATTGCTACAGTTTGCCTGTGACGCGAATGGATTACTGTGTTTTAATTTAATTATTTCGACCACAATCTAGTTACAAACTTAGACAGATTTAGTTATTCAAAACTGTGCTACTACTGAGGCTTTTACGTTTGCAATGGACATGACAACCAGCGTGGGAAGCAATGCACCTGCGGGCGACTTGCAACAGGACTCCATGACGACTTGCGCAAATTCTGCTGCTTCCACCAAATTTGATTTGAGCAATGCTTTGCACAATACCTTAACTAGTAATTTCAAAGCTTGCCGATACTACGAAACAAATGCTAACTTACCAATCTCATTAAAAACCAAAAAGCATTTTCTAATGCATATCAACATCAGATCTGTGAACAAAAATTTCGAACTCATGAATCATGAATTGTTGAATTCTCTGGCGATGCTACCAGATTTAATCTGCTTATCCGAAACAAAACTCAAAAATCATCCCTTGGCTAATGTGTCTTTACCGGGGTATGCTCCACTTATCACTGCAGATTCTGATACAAATGCTGGCGGCGTTGGAGCTTATGTTTCTAAAAATTTTTCTGCCACAATTCTAGGTAAAAATTTATTGCAATCCAACTGTGAAGACCTTTGGCTTCAAATCGCTGAAAAATCCTCCGGAGAAATTTTTAACCTCGGCATAATTTATCGTCATCCTAAAGGTGATGTTAATGATTTTATTTCAGCGCTAAATGAAAAACTTTTACAAAAAAAACAAACTCAGAAATACTATATTTGCGGTAACCTCAACATTGATGTTAACCCCATGAGCGCTTGTAATAATGCATCCACTTATACTCAAATGGTTGCCAGCAATGGAGCCTACTTGCTAATCGACAAACCAACCCACATCACCTATACATCGCAAACTGTTATGGACCATATAATTACCAATGACACAACAAGTATTATATATCCTATTATTTTCTTAAGCGATATAACTGACCATTATCCAGTGGCATGTATACTAACAAATAGTAGACATGAACAAAAAAACAAGCATTGTGAGCAACCTATCTATTACAGAGATATGAGTCATTTCAAGAAAGATGACTTCGATGCTGAATTACAAAGATTAATGACTGAATTCTTAGATACTATTACTTTGAATACCACTGATGAAACCGAAATCAATTTCAAAAACTTTGTTAGTGTCTTCAAAGCGTGTATCAATAAGCATGCACCGCTCAAGCCTGCATCGCGCAAAAAGCGTAGATTGTTGACTAAACCTTGGATTACAAATGAAATTTTGGATCAAATCAAGCAAAAACAAAAACTTTACATCACGCATTATGTCCAACGTACAGAAGAACAAAAACGTATCTACAAACGATTTGCTAATAAACTAACTAAAAAATAAAAAAAATGCTAAAAAACAATATCTTCAAGACGAAATAGTTAACTCCAGAAATGATATTCGTAAATTTTGGACCATTATATCAATTCGTTGACTCCGCAAAAACCTAAATCTAGTTTTCCAAACTGTATCAATACAGCAAATGGTTTAATCAACAAAACGGATGCAATCGCTGAAGAATTCAACAATCACTTTTGTAGTATCGGTAAAAAACTTTCTGACAAAGTTGATGCGAGCAATTCACCTAGGTTTAGTACATATTTAACTAGGCGTGTTTCCTCGTCAATGTTTTTTAGCCCTGTCACGTCAATGGAAGTTTATAATATCATTAATCTACTCAATCCCAATAAGAGCTGTGGCCCTGATAGTGTCGATGTAAAGTATTTAAGGTCTGCTGCTGTGGTCATTGCACCTGTACTGGCGCTATTGTGTAACGCTTGCCTAACACTTGTAGTATTTCCTTCTTGTCTAAAAATATCAAAAGTTATTCCCATATTTAAAGCCGGTGACAAAACTAATGTTACTAACTATCGCCCCATCTCCCTCCTGTCATGTTTCTCAAAAAATTTTAGAAAAATTGGCCTACACTAGAACCATTGATTTTTTAAATCATGAAAATGTCCTTCTCTCAACTCAATACGGTTTCAGAAGAAACTACTCTACTTCTCATGCCATTATAGATATTCTATCTGCTTGTTATGATAATATAGAAAAGAAATTATATTCAGGACTGGTTCTACTCGACTTGGCCAAAGCCTTTGACACTGTTGATCATTATATTCTTCTTCAAAAACTTGATCATTATGGGTTAAGGGGGATTGTTAATGACTTTTTTAAATCATTTTTAAAAGACGGATCTCAATTTGTTAGTATTGATAATCTCACTCTTCTCTAAGTACTATAAATATTGGGGTAGCCCAAGGATCTACCTTAGGTCCACTTCTATTCTTGTTATATATTAATGACATATCCAACAGCATTGATTCCACTCCACGGTTATTTGCAGATGACACCTGCCTTTTGGTAACATCTCCTTCGTTAAAGCAATTGAAAAGTTCGCTCACCTCTGAAATCAACAGAGTTAGTATGTGGGTGCGAGCTAATAAACTAACATTCAATCCTGCTAAATCAAACTTATTAATAATTACTCCAAAGCTCAATTCTCCCTCTATTAACATTGATATTCAATGTATGGACGGCCTCATTAAATCAGTAAACAAAGCAAAGTACCTTGGTACACTTTTAGACGCTAAGTTAACTTTTTCAGACCATATCAAAGCTCTTGAAACTAAGGTTTCTAGATCCGTGGGAATTCTAAGTAAATTAAAATATTTTTTACCCTAAGATGCTCTTCTTAAACTTTATTACGCTTTAATTCACTCTCATCTTAATTATGGAATATTAGCATGGGGTAACACCTATCATTCGTATCTTCTTAAATTAATGAGATTGCAAAATAAAGCAATAAGAATCGTGACCTGTAGTGGATGGAACAATAGTGCTTTTCCCTTGTTTAAAAAAACAAATGTTCTTACTATACCCTTGTTATTTCAATATGAAACGGCCAAACTCGTGCATAGACACAGCAGCAACGATGTTCCTGTAAATCTGTCTAATTATTTTACATTGTCAAAAAATATTTACTCAACTAGGTCTACCACCAGCGAAAACTTACAGACGCCGTTATTAAGACTGCAAAGATCCCAAAAATCCATTAAATTTACTGGTGCTAAAATCTGGAATTCTATCCGGAGTAATATACGAAAATCCTCATTTCGAAACTTAAAAAAATGTTCAAAGCATATCTACTTCACTCATCTGATTACTGATTAGTAAAGTTCTGTCGTTTTACACTCAGTCAACCAATTGTATGGTTCATTTATCTTCTTGTATTTACTGAAACGTAGTGGATGCGCTTTTTGCATGGTTCCTGTGGCTTTAGCTGACGACGGGGATCTATTGCTCTTCATACTGCTTGATTCATAGTAACTGACATTAGCACCTTGGATTCTTTTATTGCCTGTTATTTTTCCTCTTCTTACCCTCGAATATCTTGGAATTTAAAGTCATCTTTTCAAGATGAACAGAGATGGCTACTGTCTCGAAGACCTCACGGTCCCTACGTAGCTTCTCTGTCGCTGCTCTTGTCGATATTATTTTGTTGATATTTGTTTAGTTTAATTTTACTGGCAAAGTTGTCTTTTTTTTTTTTTTTGGACTTATGCAGTGTTATTTAATAAACTTGAAACTTGAACTTGATGAAGTCAAAGTGTTGTGAGTGACAGGCTGAGACATCAGTCTGCAGATTTTTATGCTGAGGGAATACGGAAGCTTGTGCAAAAACGGAAAAAATGTGTGAAATTAATGGGACAGTATGTCGAAAAAAACAAAATTATACTTCTATCTGAATTGTAACTCCATATACTGAAAAATTCACCTTATTTATTAAATGACTCTCGTATATTTTATCCAGGAGAATGTGCATATCAACTGGTTCTGATAGGACTTGGTTATGATGTTTCGTGTCAGTATCACATTTACCCACTACAGGAGCACGATATTCAACTATAAACTGACTAGAAATCGAAGCTGTCTGTCGCAAGGTTCTAGAACTGGCTTTTTAACTACTGCTGGTTTGCGAAGGAGGTTTTTCAGGTATTTGATTGTCTTCTTAAACCTTCAAAAAATTATCTTTGTATGAAAGTTTTGAGTATCCTTTATAAGTACATAACGACGCAAGATCAGTTTGGGAATCGAACTCCGATCCAGCAATCTTTAAATAACAAATTTGGGTTGATTTGTAGTTTCCTGTTACTTTGGAGCTTATTCAACAAATTACTAAAAAAGCATGAATATTTGGATTTTGCTCGGGTTTGCGTTCTAATACCATTAGTTGTGTATTCAGAAAATTGGGGCAGACTTTTCTTTTTTTCGATTATCTTAAAGTTGTTTGAAAAGCAATACACAAAAACATTGGCATGTAATGTACTGTATCTCCTGATGTTTTGATACCGTAGTTGATTATCGTGTGAATGCACAGAGACTTATGATAAATGTTAAACAAGATCGGAACCCAAACGGAGTCTTGTGTGAGTCATGATTTTCGGTATGAGACATAGTATTTTTTCTTTCACAGTTGCAGTTTGAGGTTAAGTGTGTAAAAAGTGCTTGGTTTAAGCATGATTGAATGACTGAATCTCAACTTGAAAACGTCGGCGAATGAAATTAACTTTGCCAAAATCGCTTCTTGAATGATGCCTTAATCGACTTCAAAAAACAAAAGCTTTTCTTATAAAACAAGATGCATTTGGGTCATAAATGTTGCTGCGATTATTGGAACAACTGACGCTTGCGTCGCGTGTTCCTTTGTTTTTACTCGGCCATTTTCCAACTAACGAGTGCGAAATTTCAAACTTTTGCTTATAACTCAAGAACGGTTTGATCTAGCTACATGAAATTTTGATAGCAGTTTGAGATTAATAGGTTATATGTTTGTATCAAATTTCGAGGCAATAGGTCTTGTGAATTTGGTTTTAGAACCCGAAAACCGCCCCGCAAATTTGGCGTAAAAAGCGGTCTCAGTCAAAAACGGCTTAAGTACGGCAAAAAATATTTCATATGGTTATATGTCTTAAGATACCCTTTCATCCCAACCAACCCACTTTTGGCCGTGATGAGGTTTATTTCTTTGTTTTCCTTTTATTTCCTTTTTTTTCTTTTTTTTTCTTTTTATTTCCTTTTTTTCCGTTTTTTCTTCCTAATTTTTGTGCGCTCTTCTTCTCCTAAACCACAAAACATCGAAATCTAATTTTTGTGTAAAGTTGTGAAGCAGCAAACGAAATTTTTTCTGCCAAAATGTTTTGGGGCAACTTCACCGGGAACCCCCCAAAATGGGGTCCCAAAAAATTAATTTTTTGAACGGCTTAAGCTAGAGTGCTAAATATTTTGACATAATTTGGGAGAGCCACCCCCCCGGAACCCTCCCAAATGGACCCCCCAAAAATCAATTTTTGAATGGCTCAACTTAGGGTGCCAGCAGTCTATTTTGATATCAGGAGAAATTTAACAGACAAATATTTTGACATAATTTGGGAGAGCCACCCCGCGGGACCCCCCAAAAATCAATTTTTGAATGGCTCAACTTAGGGTGCCAGTGTTTTATGATATCAGCAGAGATTTAACAAAGAAATATTTTGGTGTAGTTTGGGGGTGCCACCCCCCCAAATGGACCCAAAAAAACAATTTTTTGAACGGCCCAAGCTAGGGTGCCAGTGTTTTGTGATATCAGGGGATATTTAACTGACAAATATTTTGACTCTACTTTTCTGGAGGTTCCATAATCAGATAGTTTTAAATAATTGCTGATTTTACGGTAGACAAAAAGTACTTTTGAGCGTTATAGCATTAGCTACGCGTCGGTCGTTCACTGGGTTTGCTGGCTAACTCTCATTTAGTTCATTCAGTTTTAAGTGAAATTACGTTATGAGTTTTCTGTTTTGTCTTCGAATTTCTTCATTTAGAAAGTTCTTAATCCTTTTCCAAAATACTGGCTGGCTATAATTTTATACGTACGTATAAACAATTTGCACAAAATTTCCCAAAACAAACCGGTACTCACGCTTGAATTATTCCTGTCAGAGAATTATTGAAACCTTCGTCATTGTAATCAAAGCGGTGACCAAATATGATGTGGCATAGGTTGTTTGAAACAGCACGGCACAGTAAATCCTATAAACATTCATTTTGTTTTCGCGTTCGTTTTTGTTTTTTAAAACAAGTATAATAAAAGCGGCATAGTCAGATGCTGCATTTCTGTTCTGCATAACATTATTTTCTTTTTCAGGAGAAAAATATCATGCAACTGTTTGTCTCCGACACCCAACAAAACATTTTCTTAGCCGAATTGAGCAATCATAAGTTTGAAAACTCGATCATGCAAAAAAGTAGATATTTCTAAAATCAGACAATGCAGTTACTAAAAAACGATTTCTGTTTATTGTCTGATATCATTTTTGTTATTTTGCTTTTTCATTGGTTGTTGCGTTTTGTCCTCCTACTACAAAACAGGACTATTCTTGTTCTTTAATTTTCTCCTTCTATGATTTCAGCAAGTAGATTTGATCATCTTTTTGTGTCTAATCAAAGCACTGAACCGGCCAGTTTATCGAGCGGAAACGCGTTCGTCTCTGGAGCGGGAGGTCTGAGGTTCAAATCTCGAGCCGGTCAAATCTGACACAGAGTTGCTAACGGCTTTCCATCGCTGAGGCATTTGTTCACAAGAAGCTGGGTTGCCCGGGCGCAATGACGCGGAAATGGGCCCGGCAAACTCGTTCCACGCTTCGGCGTCATACAGCGAATATAATGAAAGATTTGATTTGATCAAAGTACTGATGATGCAATCAGTGTTGTCGTAAAAACAATGTTTTGACCTGGCCATGCAGCCAACTATAACGGCTATGACGATATTGAAAAATTTTGGCGCTTTTGCCAAAGTAACATTGTCCATGATATAATAAAGAAAAAGCCGATTAATTTTTATACAAAATGTGGTGATAGACAACCTATCTGCAAAACGTTTTACTCCAATGACTTGCAAAGTTGGATAAAAGAACACAAAATTGAAATACTTGTACAAAGCTGCTCCTTAAACTGAAAAATCCCTATTTTTTAAAGAAGTTTATGTAAATTTGTATTCCGAATCAACTCTATATGCAACAAAATAAAAGTAAAATAAAATATTAGAATCATAACATTGCGAAAAAAAATCAGAAAAGATATCTAAAAGCTGCAAGCGAGACTCTGTAATGTTTTTGAAAGACCAAGACATAATCGCACATACGATAATTTGCAATACCTCCAAAAAATTTATGAAATGTGTAAATTGCAAAAAAAAACAAGAAAGTTGAAAACAAACTAAAGTGGAAAAAAATGAGAAAAACTAAAAAGAATATAAAAAATAATAGAACAAACAAAAATTCATCAAATAAAATCGGCTCCGAAATTGCATGAATTTTGCTGAAGAAAGATTTCGCTGTTTATCCTTTAATGTCACAATGTCTTAATGTGGTTACTAAAGCCATTTCAGTTTTACCTTCAAATTAAACGGTTTTCCGTTTTGTCTTCGAATTTCTTCATTGAGGAAGTGCAATTCTTCTAAGCAAATATTTTCCATTCCTTTTCTACCGACTCCAAATCTGCAATAAAAAAAGCGCCCTTTTTAAAGTTTTTCACAGAACTGATGATTCTATGCTCTTCTCTAATATTTGTGAGCAAATACGACTGCGAAGTAATTATTCAACACTAACTTAAGTTCTGACGTTACTTTTTTACTGCTGCAGCAGTTTACCGGCAACATATTTAATTTGAACTTAAATTCGAAGCATCTTCCTAGCCTGAGAATTACAAAAACAACGAATCGATACCGCCGGAAGGCACAACAGCAGCTGCTAAAGGAGATGGTGGTTGTGGGTCATGAAACCAACGTCAGATTTGAGAGGAAAGTATTGGTTTGCGCTTATCTTTTCAGCAAAAATCGGAATAAATATATTTTTTTAAGAATTTTTCCCAAAACAAACAGGTAATTACTTCGCGACAATTTGGTACTATAGTAAATTAGTTTATTATTACGGCAAAGTGATTACAAAATTAATCCATTAAATTACGCAATATTCGTTTAAAAACTCACCCTCTCAAGGTCATGAGGCCAAATTTCCTTTGGGATTTCCACTTATCACCATAATCAATAAAAGCTATTCCATTATCTTTTTTGAGATTTTTTACTGACGGAAAATGAATTCTACCCGAAAATATGGATCCTTGCTTTACAAAAGCCTGATTGGAAATGACAATTGGAACATTAACACCATTTTACACGACCTTAAGGGATTTCAAAATTGTTTGCTTCTAACCAATTTGACCCACGTCAAATTTATTAGCCAATAACCTCTGCAAAACTAAAGATTCTGGAGTGAGAATAACTTCTCCCTACTTGAGATTTTTCCAACCATTTTGACAAAATCTAAGCACTTTGTAACACAAACTTAAGTTGATTGATGTCGTGAGACATTTTGTAATAACATCATTTTGACGTAGGCATTTTTGATTGTAGTTTAAAAAAAAATTGCCAGTAAAATTTTAACTGCCTAAAACGAAAAGAAAAATCAAAATCATTTTTACAAAATTTGGTCGTGAAGTCATTATAGTTGATGTTTTTTTGACTTCAGCATGCGGTTTACATTTAAAAAACTACGCATAGCAGTCTGTTTATTCAAAGCTAATTATTCTCTCAAAAATTGATCCATTACTCCTTCACCATTTTGTCTTTCATAAATTGTTAATTTTATTTTTGAGCAGTATTGACTGAAGTTTTCTAATTACTAGTTGCTCTACCCACAAAACTTTTTAGTGTAGCCAGTTCAAATATCTTTTGCAGCGTTAATGTGCAGCTTCTTTTAGGTAATAATTTCAATTATTTTTTCAAAAAAATTGTAAAAACCTCCAAGTGCCGAGAACTCCATTCCCTTGTAGTTGTTGGATGAAAAAAGCTTCAAGATCCAGCATCTAGTGGCTGCATACTCTGTCCCCAGACCTCCAAATTACTCCAATAACTTGCAGTTCGGAACTATAAGCATAGGCCTAGTCAGGGGGGGTGCACCGCCTCTCCCCCCCCTCCCGCCAATTGAAATGCTACCACCAATGATAAAAATGTGGCAAAAAAGCCTTGTTTTTGCAGTTTCGGTTTATTTTAACATCTTCGCGTAGAACAGTACACGTGTACAATAGTAAAAAACAATATTATTGACATCTAGGGAGCACGGGCTCCCTTGATTTAGTTTTTGCCAACCAATTGAAATGTAATGCCAGGTGAAATTAAGGATTTTTGTCCTTAAAGTTGTTACCTCAGATTTTCATCTACTCTTGTTATGAACGTGATGCAGTAACTAGAGCAGAATTTACCATATGGCACAGTGTCAGGGGGCCCGCGCTCAGATGGCACAAATTTTTTTTAGTCTTCATCAACATTTGGCAGAAAGATGTTACGATAATCCCCAAAGTATACCAGGGTCCCTGCGCAAAGTAAATCCGGCCCGGGAATGATATGGTTAGCTGGCATAACCATCTATTGCACCATTTTTCAACAACTATTCACCTCCGCCTCCCCAGTTTTTACGCGAAAAATACTTTTGAAAAAAAATTTGCTAGGAAAAATACTTATTGAACAAACTATTGAATTTAAATTGAGAGGGCATGGGGGCCCCTGGCCGTACATGTACTTCTACAACTGGTGAATATCATGACAAAACAAAAATCTCCAAGGAAAATCGTGGAGTGGATTATTATTTACAGCTAAAATATTGCAGAAGGCAGTGCGCCTTACTTCCTCCTACCTGTGCCAAATCACTTACAAAATTTAACACTAAAATGCAAGATTTTAAGCATGTTTTGGACTTAAATTGCAAGTAAAAGGAGGATTGAACAACTTAATTTTTTTCAATTGGCTTTGAAATGTTAAAAATCTAGTCCTTTCAATTGGCTCTAAACACGTGCAAAATGTGATCCAATGGCAATAAAATAGCTTTTTTTTCCAAAAAAATACAAAAAATCGCCTAGCGGCTGGGGCCGGGTTCCCAGACCCCCGTCTCCGATGCGTTTGAGTTACACTACTTTACTCACACTCGTCTCAAAGTTAGACATTTGCACTTTTTAACTCTTGGTTTAAGCCATTTCCCTTTACCAAATCCTGCTTATGTGCAAAACCAAGCCACGGCTTCTGATGTTCCATTCTACGATATCTTGGCCCCATAAAAAAGCTCCTCTTTAGAAAATTTCTGATGACATCATTGCATGTGATTTGTGGTTTGCTCCCCCCTAAAAAAAAAATCAAAAAAAGAAAAATCCTGGCTACGCTTATGGCTATAAGCCTGGCAACAGAATCTTTATGCAGAATTGTTATTGGTGCAGAATTTTATAATAACGAACGTGAACTTTTACAGTATGCATTTGCACGTGGCATTTTCAAAAATAAACAGCAATAAAAGATTTGGTTTTGCAACCAAACCTTTTTCGATAAATGAAAAAATAAAGGTAGAAAAATCGAAAATAGCTTATCAATAGCACTCTCATTGAATCCAACACAACTTGCAAGTCGCCAACCTATACTTTAGACCTGTCCAAAAAAAGGCGAGTTTTGAAATGTGAGGAGGTCCGCACGTTTTCCCGTTGCATTACCTCTAAAACCATTACATACCAATTTGCAGTCGGATTCATCAACGTTTACAGGTCGCGCAAAGCGATTTTTTATTTTCAGGATTTATGAGCTAATTTTAGCGACCGCTAGATGGCGCAACAGGTAGGAAAACTTAAAAACAATGTTTATACGCGTTTTAAATCAAGGAATGTGATTTAATGTTACTTGGCTTGGTTATTTAGCAACTGAGGCACATCAATCAATGCAATGAGACCAAGAGCAGCATTAGTTTTCGCTAAAATGGTACTTTAGCAAGTCCAAACACTTAAGAGTTCTGCAAGACGCCCTAACATTTTTGGCACCCTGCCAGATGAAACTGTGAAACATAAGGCGTTCAAGCACTAAAAAATATTTACAAAGGTATCATCTAAACACACCATGCCGGGGTTTGCATAAACAAAATTTCAAAAATTGTGGAGGAGAACCTTCACTCCCCGCTTCGCTGCATCGTTTACAACTTTTACTGTTCGCACAAAGTCTCTAGCGTAACAAAAATCACCTGACGTTTCCCACTCTCAGCATGGCAGTGACAGCTAGTCATGGCTGATATTTAATGCCGTAAACAAAAACAAGACTCCGGTCCAATTAGGTCAAACAACTATATTGATCGATCAGTATGAACAAACACTGGCTTGCCGGCTCTGAAAACTTCTGGTTTAGATGTTTGTAATGGTGCTTTAGCCATTTCGTCTTTGGTTTTAACCGAAATATATTGGTTGCTGCTGAACATCGCAAAAACGACCATTTCTGCTGTTAAATACCAGCGATTTTTTAAGACTTTTTGCTAAGCAGTTTCTGCGATCTCATTATCCACGGCTCGGTAGTCCATCATCTGAAGAATAAATTTTAGGTCGTTGTATGGGGCATCAGCGCCAAGACTTGCGTTTAGGCAACTGAAAGTGTAAAATAAAACAAGAAATTGAGTCATTCTAGTCAGTTGAGGCATTATTTTCGTAGTAGACGGTAACTGATCAGACAGCATGAACATTTTTGAATGTAGAGAAGTTGCCCCATCCATCTGGCGCTATACGTAGCTCCCGGTCTGTGAGGGTGGTAATTCTCCTTTTCTCCAAGCAAAGCCAAAGTATTTTCGGCACATTGTTTGCAATCTCCATGAGCAATCATGGAGTCTGTTTCTGCGGCTTTAGAAAGTTTTTCTTTCAGTTCAGAGATAACTTGAAATATTAGTCGGAGAAGAGAAGCGATCCACTACATATTCAGCTTGAGACCAAGCTGTACTCCTGTTTTTGTTGAGTATACTTTTTTCGTGCAAGAGCTCTTTAAAAACCTGCCTTAGAGTGGGCAACTTTCAGCCAGTAATAGATTTGCTCGGATATTCAATCAAGAAAAATTTGCTTTATTTCTAATCCGTTTAACTATCTTCTTTCTTAAAGGGCCACTGGCGAATGGAATGCTGGACATAACTCTCACTGATTAAAATACGAATACTTGATAAATTACAAAGTTAATCAAAATCACTAAAACTCTACGAACAAAGGTTAAACCAACCAATATTCTTTCGTGATAGGCCGTCAGTGTTTTCACTGAATAGTAGCTGGTATAAACATATCACTTTAAGATGTTTATCTGTGTAATACTAAACAGAACAATCCTCATTTATGGCACAAGTGTACCGCTGTGTGCAGTTTTCTCTATTAATTAGTACGGTAATAAATCCTGTCTGGACAGCCGCCTTTTTTATCAACTGCTATTCTACAGCTACCATACGTTTTGAAAAAGTTTTCACCTCTTTAATCTTTTGCTAGGCAGGACTCCTTAGTCACCACAGCTAATATATTCGTGTACTGTACGCTATTGCACTTCCTGCAGAGCTATATAATAACTACATTGTGTGTGTGGGCCTGCAAGTGATGCCAAGTTGCTATTTTGGCGAATATTATTGCTATTGTTAGTGTCGTTATGTTGATTGATGTGCCTCAGTTGCTAAATAACCAAGCCAAGTAACATAAACATTACATTCCTTGACTTAAAATGCGTATAAATATCAATTTGAACTCTTGTTACCTGTTGCGCCATCCAGCGGTTGCTAAAAATTAGTTCATAAATCCTGAAAATAAAAAATCGCTTTGCGCAACCTGTAAACGTTGATGAATCCGACTGAAAATTGGTATGTGATGGTTTTAGAGGTAATACAACGGGAAAACGTGCGGATTTCCTCACATTTTAAAACTAGCCTTTTTTTGGACGGGTCTGCTATACTTGCTACAGAATTAGGCATACATTGAATCTAACAGACAAACTATCAGACAAAAAGCTGTAGGATCTTTGAAGTTTGCTTGACCGTCTGTCCTATTATTGGGATTTTTTATTGCTATATTTCGATTCCTTACAACAAACTAATAACTCTAAATTAGATGGTTTGGTGCTTCTTATATCAACTATTTTTTCACAATACTCTATTGGTTTAAACTAACGAACCTGCTTAATGCTTTCATAATCGTTCAAGAACACCATATCCGTAGACCCCATTCGCACACCTAAAATTGGTCCATATTTCTTGCTCAATTTAGCCGTGACTTCATGCGAACGCTTACTAATCATAGGAACGTATCCCAGAAGTGGAAATCCTCTTGGTCCGGGTGGAAAATAGTTCGGACGTCGATACCAGTAAACCAAGTAAAATATCATCAATGAAGCAATTCCAACAATCCATCCAAGTTCAGATATTGTTTCATACATTTTATACAATGTAGCTACTTTTGCGTTATAGGCTAAGTCTATGCTAAGTCAATGCTCACTAAAGCAATACGTTTTGGTAAGTTAGAAACTTCAATATATTTTTCTCATAGTTGTGTCGTAGCTAACTCGTTCAGTTGTTTGAAGTTTTTCAATTTTGAGTTTTGTTGTCATTACATGTTTTGCATATCTATCCTTCGGTTACCGGACAGTGTCAGAAGCAAACTTCAGTATAGGGTAATTTTTGTAATTTTTCGAACAAAAACAAAAAAAAACAAGCAGCCATTTTAACGCCATCATTTGGATAACATTTTACGTGTTTGAATAGCATTTGAGAAAACCAATTTCAAAAATTTTGAAGTCTTTTGACAGAATTAGTTTTCTCATACGTTTTGGCTGCCGCTCTCATACTGAAATTCAAAACACGTTAAAAAGCATGCATGTTTAGGTTAAAATTTTTAAGTGGCTTGTCTAAGGGCGGGATGCTTCAGCACTTTTAGCCGCTGCCCTTGTGCTACTGACAACGACGCAACGCTAGAAAGCGAATCGGGAGCCAGTAAACTTTCGACCACTAACCCGGCGCTCTACCAACTATGCTATCGCTGCTGCAACTTCTTTATGGCCAAAGTAAAAGCTTATCACTAATTAAGCGCGATGTCGCTGCCTCACTATTGTGATGTCAGTCTGATTCATCTATATGACCAAAGGCTAAATGCTTCTTGATATTTTTGCGTTGTCATTGCATGCTGAATGCAGATACAGTATATTTCATTAACAATGACAATTTTTTTGAAGAATTATGGTATACATTTTTTTGATAAAATTTTAATCCAATATTGTAAGCGGCACGTAATACAGTAAAGGCCAGTGCATCGCGGACCACTGAATAAACTTTATACAAATAACCTGCAAGCAAGTGAAGAAGTAATCACGTTTGCATCCTTCTACAATAATTTGCAAAAGTATAATATAAGCAAATTGTTACTTGTAGCTAAGTATTTGTATGATGCACAAAAAAAAAAAAAAAATCAAAAAAAAACGAGCATGTCTAGCACTGCGTTGCCCTCTATAGGAGTATCGAGAGGCTGTTAAAGTAAACTTATTTTGAGAAAAGTTCAAAAATTTCACTACAGATTTTTTCTCTCACTAATAGTTACACGCAAGCTTTGTAGTAGGAATGATAATAATCTACGATAAAAATAGCCAACGCTTTTGATTGATTAATTTGATTGATATACATTTATCCTCCACTTACGAGTAAGCAAAGGTGGAGCTTTTGTTTCGGACAAATTGTCCTCACCCGCTTAGGCGTTGACCGCATTCCAAGCTTTTCGATTGACGTTTGACTTCTTGCCACATAAATATGCTGCTGTTTAAGCGACCAAGTCGAGATAATCATCGTAATGTGCCTAACTTAAGGTTGCAACGAAGTGACCAGGGTGCGGATTGAAAAAAGATCATGTAATTGGGGTGGTCCCAAAAACGACTCTTTAACCCTTTTGACAACAGCCAACGAAAAATGATATCGCTTTATCAGAGCTCACCATACAAGTACAGTGACTACAGTCAGTTGAAAGTTTTTAAGTTTGTAGGAATTGACAATATTTAGTTACTACCTGATCGATTGATCAAATGGCTTAGTAATGAGCAGCTTACAATGATAGCAACTGCGGTATCCAAGGCTGTTCTGCTCCAGCTGGTTATTTCAAAAACAAAAAAATAGAAATGTGTTTCTTTCTGAAAAATGTGGAAAAAACGTTTCGGAACGTCAAAATGGAAATAGAAAATTATATCTCAATTTCTCAAAAACAGAGCAATAACTAGCGCAAAACGTGATGCAATACCGACAACAGTTCTTCTTCTTTGTTCATTGCCCGCTTTTCGGTGAGAGTTGCGGGGGCAGCAGCTCGAGATTAAGCCGCCACACTTCACGGTCTTTCATCACCTCCATCATTTCGATTGGGTGAAGTCCCAAGCGATTCCAGCCAAGATCCTCGTTGTAATTCGTCCATCTAGTTTGAGGTCATCCAACTCGTCTTCTCCCATTTGCCTTGGCAAGTAAAGCTTGTTTGGGAAGTCTTTCCTGCGGCATTCTGCTTACATCGCCAAACCACCTAAGCTGAAATGTTTCAATTCGAAGTAATGGCTCGATGTTAAGAGATTTTCGAATCTGAGAGCTGCGCACCTTGTTAAACAGTGTAACTCCTTCGAATTTGCGTAAAAACCTCATTTCGGACGCTTGCACTTGTGGTCGCACTCTTTCGGTCATTACCCAAGATTCATGATCATACAGAAGGTGAGAATGGGGACAAAAACTGTTTCGTAGATTGAGAGTTTTGCCTTATTTGACAATTTTCGTTTCGAAACAGCCGAATAGTGCAAAGCTCGCATTACTGCACTATCAGTGGCGTACGCAGGATTTTGAAAAGGGGGGGGGGGGGCCCAGGAACTTCAGAAAATTTCAGAGCAGAGCAACAAATTGTTCCACCTGAAATCAATCCGATTTACTGCCCAAAATTAGGTGAAGAGCAAAAAAAAAAAAAGAAAAAAAAGGTCTTCACTCAAATTTGGTCCGATTTTTCGCCCAAAATTAGATGAAAGAGAAAAAAAAAAAAGGCCTTCACTCAAATTTCGTGCGGTTTTTTGCCCAAACTTGGGTGCAAGCCGGGAGGAAACGCACAGGACATACCCTTTGTGTGATCAAACCTAACGCATGACTTCCAAAGGGGGGGGGGGCCCATGCCTCAATTTTGCTTACTTTTGTATGCAATTTTACAATCCTGGCGACCCAAAGGGGGGCATGGCACAATGCCCCCTCCCCTAAATACGCCCCTGTGCACTAGTCTTGCCTATTCGGGTATCCAGTTATTCGTCTTGCCTTGCGTCACTCGTGAATGCAACTCTAAGACACTTCAACTTCTCTGCCTGCTGCAATGTCGCTCCATTCACTTGCACCGAGCACTGATTAGGGTTTCTTGAAAGATGAAGTACCTCAGTTTTGGCCGTGCTTATTTTCATTTCGGCGGTGTCGCATGCAATTTCCAATCGTGGTACACTCATCAGCTTGGCTGCATTTGTTAATCCAATTCATGTAAACAATGAAAAGGAGAGGTGACAAAACACACCCTTGCCGGAGTCCAACGCCGTCATGGCACGGCTTTGATTGCTTGCCATTTACTTGAACACAAACCTCCGGTCGGCAGTACAATAACTTAACGGCGCGTAACAACTGACCTTCAACACCATACTCCCGCAAAGCCTTCCAAAGTTTATCCCGAGGAACTCGGTCATATGCTTCTTCAAGATCGAAAAAGCATGCAAAGAGCTCTTTGCCAAACTCCAAAGATTTCTCAAAGATTTGCTTCGGCGTGAAGATTTGGCAAGTAATGCTGCGATCCGGACAAAAACCGCACTGACCATCTTCCAGTTTTGATTCCACTATTTCTCGGCATTTTCTTTCAAGGCATTTGGCATATACTTTCCCTGGCAAACTAAAGAGTGATATCCCTCAGTATAGTTTAGTTTGTACATTGCTTGCAATCTCCTTTCTTGAATATCGGAATAATCACACCTGTTTGCCAATCTCTGGGAGCTTTGCCATACTTCCACGCAACTTGATACACTTTCGTTAACCAGAGAATTCCCACCAGTTCGCCAATGGCGATGATTTACCTATATCTTACAGAAATACGGTAAAATCTTTGCTTTCATTTGTATTGTGATGAATATATCTTGTGCTGAATATATCTTGTTTTCCAAAAAGAAAAAGAAATAAACATTTACCGATAATCATTAAAATCACTTATAATTTCAATTTTATTCACCATGTTTTTCGAGGCGGGGGACAGCGAAGGAGCAGTTCGGTCTTTGAGTCAAGCTACCACCTGCCCTGTGCTCATTTGTCACCCTCGGCGGAAGATTCGAACTGACCTTTTTAATGATGAACATCAAACCGAGAAGCTCTTAAATACCAATTTTAAAATCTTTAATTAGATCTAACCGAGGATCGAACTCGATTCTACCATTTCAGTAGCGGGCGCTATATTCAGTATCCACACTTACAGCTAAGGAATATGCTTACAGTTTATTTCCATAATGGCGTTTTTCAATAGTCTTAGTTTAGGACTTAAATTGTTACAAATGAATTTAATTAAATCTTTCACTAGAATTGGTATCTCTATTAGGCAAGCTTTTTTTATCGCAAGATTTTATCTACTAATCTATTGATTTCGAACCAAATCTAACCAAATTATTAATCTAAAACAAAAACCCTAACCTAAATCCTAACTAGCACCTTAATCCTAATAAACACGCAAATAAAAAGAGTGCGAATGAATATTCATCAATTTTTTATTTCATTGTCGCTAACTTATAATTTTCTGGTGAAATGTTCTTTCTTTCTTTTTATAGTTCGCTTCTAGGAAACGTTTTAACGCATAGCAAAAAAATAAGCCGGTGCATTCACATAATAAAAAATAAATACCATAGGCTAACTGATAATTTTTGTAAAGTCTAAGCGGCAGAACAAAACGGTAGAAGGCGGAAGTGACCTACTTCCAAAACAAACTGAGTTTCAACAACATTTGCGAGCGCGGTTTTCAAGATTGTAAAGATCTTTACTGAAAGATGGTTGTTTTAGCATTGAAACGGCATTCAAGCAAAATTTTTTTTTGATTAGTTTTCTCTCAAAAAATTTTGACAGATCTGAAGACTAACTTCACCAAATTTCAGTTTTCAACGACCTTTCGTTCCCGAAATATAACAATTTAGATTTCCCATTACAAAATGTTTTTCTTCTTAGAAATTTTGCTAGGGTTGCCAAGTAGAAACAAAACTTGAATAAGTTACTGTTTGTTCCTATTTCTCAATATGTGTTTTACGTTAGTCTTGCTGTCAAGACAAATTAAAGGGAAAGAATTGTAAATTAGCTGTTATATACTTATGCTAACCTTCCAAACGTTAATCTTCTGTCAAAATACTAAAAATGGCAACACTGTAATAAGAGGAAAATTGTAAATTTGGACAGTAATATCTTGAAAACGAGAAAACGCAGAAAGTTCAGATTTTGTGAGAATGCATTTTAGACTTTTCCTAACATTTTAATCAACAATAAAAAACTTGACTTAAATGCCCTTTTAAAAATTTTTCCGAAAAAATTTGCTCAATGCGACAAACGGGCAAAGACTTCTTTTTCTACCCTTCACTAATTCGTATCAATTTCTCCTTTCCTTATAAAAATCCTGGTTACGTTTCTTATAACAGCTTGCCCTGCTTTGCATTCGTTGAGAGATTAATTTATTTCAGGCCAATGGTCAGGCTAATAATAACCGTAGCTTACTATAACATGATTACGCACTTCATCATAATATGTGCCTTAATTCAACGAAAAAGCCTAAGGCGCAAACAATTTGTTGCATTGACATTGCATATTAATATCTGTGCAATGACAAGCAAGGATGGCAGTATGGTACGGTACGCCTCGATTTTTGTTAAGAAGTACGGTACGCTGGTACGGTACGTTTTTTTTGTAATGGTACGGGTACGGTACGTTGGTACCGTACGCCTTTTTCGTGAAGGTACAGGTACGGTACGTTGGTACGCTTTTTGAATTAAAAACCCCTGACTTTTCGTACATTGCTCCAGTTTTTTGTACACAGAGGCAAAAAACAGTTGAAACCGACGCTACATGTGTAAATTGAAATCGCTGATATATAGGTTAGTGATTTCAAAGTCAGTTATAGTTGCGAGTAGTCAAAAGCAAGGATGGCAGTACGGTACGCTTCAATTTTTGCTGAAAAGTCCGATACGCTGGTACGGTACGTTTTTTTTGTAATGGTACGGGTACGGTACGTTAGTACGGTACGCTTCAAAAATTGAGCTGAAGTACAGGACGCTGGTACGGTACGGTTGAAGGTGCGAGGTTCGTAGTACGCAAATTCTAAACGTAATGTACCATACTGCCATCCTTGATGACAAGTATTAGTAGCATATGCAAGTATTACATTAAAAAGTAGCCTACAGTATTAGACAGGGCTGGAGAGAAGAACTGCAACTTCGAGTACGAGTACATAGTCATCAAAAAGGCACGAGCACGAGTACTTGAGGTTCGAGTACGAGTTTGAGTACGAATTTGCGTACGAGTACCAAAATTTTTTAAATCTGAAAAAGGCAATTTAATTATTTCTAATAGAAGTTGTTTTTTCTATGCCGATGGTTTTTGCTTGAATAGCAACCCTGAAAAAATAAACTGAAGAACTAATCAAATAGAACAAAAATTTATTCATAAGAAAGGGACAACAAAGTTGTAGCATAGGAAATCCATCCAAGCTGAGTGGGGTGCAGTAATCAAGTTTTAAAATAAAAATTGAAAAAGGAACACCATTTAAAAGGTACATTACAAAAGCAATTGAACAAACATCAAACTTCACAGAAGACAATGCTAATAGTAGAGAACAAAAAATTACCAGTTGCAAGCCTAAGACAGCTGTTTCGCCTAATTTTAAGGCTCATCAGTTAGGCTTAGCAGGGCCAAAATGACAAATATTACAGTAATAAAACTTCCGAAAAAAAAAACTTCAAGAAAATGTTAATCATTTGCAGCTAAAATAAAATACTTTCACATAATAATCTTCACCCAGCAAAGTATGCTAAATTAATACTTTCTCACTGAGATCGCTACCGAACGAAAGTTTGGGTCTCAAAATGCTAGACTCACTGAAATTTTGACCAAATGAAACTAGGTTACTAGCTATTAATCTAACTGAAATCCTTACCGAAAAACGCTGAGTTATAGACTACAAATCTAACTGATATCTCTACCGAATACACCAAAGCTACAGGCTGCCAACTACATCAACAGGAAAGTTGACCAAATGAAACTAGGCTACAAGCTACAACTGACCAATATTTTACTAATTTATGGTTGATCAAATTCAATGAAGCAGAAACAATTGTGCAAAAGTTGCACTAAATTAACTCGGACACATCAAAAATATACTCGTGCATTTAGGAGAGTTAAAATTTGCGTTTTTAAAGGAGAGGTGCTTGACCTGTGAGGGCGTACCATTATCCCGCCTTGACTGAATACGCGTTCCTCAGTAGCGCTTGTGGCTGGCACGCAATGCACACGTTTCGCTAACAGTCCAAGAGCGGATATTTTGCAGAATTTTGTCGCCAATAAGCAACAGCGTCAAGAACATGCTGGCCTTCTTCAAGTAAAAACTTGTCAAACTGTGCGACAACAGAATCTGTTTGTAGTGAAGTGGAAGTTTTTTTGCTGTTTAAGCGCATGAAGCAGGCATCTATCTTCGATAATTTTGGAGTAGATTTGCTTTCTGCTTTATCATTTTCACTGGATGATACCGGCTTTGACTTAATTACAGTACTGGTATCTTGTCTTTTTCAGCACAACATCTCGCTTCAACAATGATCATATCATATCTACCAAAAATAAACACCAGAATGTAAATATCCACTTCGCAACAAAATTGTTGATAATGCACTTGGCTCATCATGCGAATCCAATCAAGTTAGAAAAATCAAGGAAACCAGGGTGTCGAACCGAACCTGAACCCGAACCGTAAACCCGAATGAACCGTTTCATTTTGGTGAACCCGAACCGAACCAGCAAAATTTTATTTCAGTGAACCTGAACCAAACCTGAACCCTCAAAATTCTGCTCAAGTGAACCCAAACCGAACCTGAACCCCTAACAAAAGTATGAATATATTTTTCCATATCCGGATGCCGCTGGCGCTGGTACACGCACAATAAGAGCAGTGGTGATCATCAATAGTATCAGCAATTTCTCCTTTTTTTTCTGGATTCATGTAATTGTAATTGTAATTACACTTTATTCACCAAGTTGCCTTGGCCAGGAGACAGCGAAGGGACCTTTCAGTCTTCGAGTCAAGCTGCCACCTGTCTACCACACACGGTGGAGGCTTCACACAGTCCCTTTGATTGCTGAACGTCAAGCAGGAAAGCTGTGAATACCAATTTTTATAGTCTTTGGTTTGACCCGACCGGGAATCGAACCCGAGTCTACCGCTTCAGTAGCAGACGCTCTATCCACTCGACCACTTGCTGAACTGATTTTTTTTCTGGACGAAACGAGTAACGACAGTTAAATTTTAAGTCAATGAACCCGAACCAAACCTGAACCAGTAATATTTTACTTGAGTGAACCTGAACCAAACCTGAACCTTGAAAATGGTGCTCAAGTGAACCCGAACCAAACCTGAACCGCTAAAATATTTTGAGCAGGAGCTAAACCCAAACCCGAACCATTATTTGAAACGGTTCGACACCCTGAAGGAGACCAAGATTTAACTTTATTTAGAGCCAGTAGTAAAGCAGTCACTGGAGTACAGCGACATAAATTTTTATCCAGCGTCTCGCAAATGCCTTACCGTAGACCAGGGCAAAACGACTACCTTTTGCACAGTACCGATTATGCCTTGTTGTTGCTGAAATGATGTGCAATCAACATACAGTAGTTATTTGCATACTTTCCTACAATTTCTTCAAATCAATATCAACATTATCAGGAACAAAATGCTATAACCGGAAAATAAAACCCAACCGTCAAAGATAAACCTTTGCTCTACAGACTACCAAGACTGCAAACTCTCATTAATATTTATTTCCTTTATCATCACAAGCAACTGGGCACTGGCCACTGGGAAGCAAGGCCTAAGCCGCCCATGGCTAACACCAAAAGCGATAAAAACACCTGGGCTCATCAGGTCTCTTAAATTCTGGCTATAATCCACCTGTTGCTTGTCCTGTGACAACTGCGCTGCTATGTGCCCACCTATAAACTTACAGCAGAAAGCAGAAAAATAAAGGTACTCTTTTCTCCCTTTTTTCGCATGATTTAATGTAAAAGTGTTAGAGATAGCAATTAATTGTCAAAAATAACCAATTGATTGTTCCAAAACCAATTTTTGATGAGCCAAAAGCCAACTTTCTTCATAAAACACTTTGCTTTTGAAAAAAAACACGGCAAAAAACGACTTATATCTTTTGTTGCTACATGCTACCTTTCATTGCAACAATGTACTTAACTGTACTTGACCAATTTAGGCACTCGAGTACGAGTACTAGCCGAGTACTAATGGTTTCAAGTACGAGTACACTAAAACAGAACAGAAATGATTTATTTTGTGGATCAAGACAAAATTCGGCGGCATGATACATTTACTTGGATACATCCAGACTATCCTTGTTCCACAGGAGGCTGCGAAGGGACCGGTAAAGGTTTTCGCGTCAAGCAGCCACCCAGAAGATAAGACGCTGAAGCATCTTCAAAGAGTAACTATACTGCAAAAGCAACACTAGCAAAAAGAGTTTCATAACATAAAAAAAGAAAAAAGAAAAAAAAAAGTGAGTGAGCAAGCATTGTTCAATGTAAAATAAAGTAAAAAATACTTACAAATAAACATTATTGCCAATTATCCTCGGTATTTCTTGAGAAGTGAGTTTTTAAAGTTACTTTTGAATTTATTAAAATTTTGATCTCTAATGTTAATGGGAAGAAAATTTCAAACTTTGGCGCCTTGGTATTTGATAGACTTTTGGCATCGTGAAAAGGAGAATTTTGGAATATACAGGTTTTTCTTAGTTGAAGATCGGGTACGACGACTATGGACAGAAGAAATAGGAGAAAAAAAACGAGGAGATACAAGGAGGAAGAGCTTGTTTGGAATGTTGGTACATCATTTTTCCAACTTCAAATGTGTACTGATCAGCAATTTTTAAAATACCTTGTTTATAAAAGTGAGGAGTTATCGGGCTTCGGTAATTACAGTTAAAAATAATGCGAATGGCCTTATTTTGGAGACGTTGTAATTTTGCAAAATAGGTTGAGTAGGTGTTTCCCCACAGCACGAGGCCAAAGAGCAGATGAGGATGAATGAGGGCAAAGTACAGCAAAAGTAAAGTAGAAGAAGGGAACAGACATCATACTTTACTTAAAATTCCTACCGCTCAGGCGACTTTGTTTTCTATTGCATGGATATGGGATTGGAAGTCTCGCTTGTTATCAATTACTACGCCTAGATATTTAGATGAATTACAACAAGCTAACGTACAATTATTGTATAAAATCTTCAATTTTTCTTCATTTATGTTTAGTTTAGGGGGGACATAAATTGATATGGATTTTTTTGGATTTATTTGCAATTTGTTAGCATTGCACCAGTTTTGAAGATTTTCCAATTCAGCATTACATTTCTGTTCAAGAGAAGAAAAAGAAGAGTTACTTACAACCAAGCAGGTATCATCAGCAAAAAGGCATGGATCACATGATGTGGAATTGGAAAGATCATTTACATATATGAGAAAAAGTAGAGGCCCCAAAATAGAGCCCTGAGGAACACCTATGTTAATTGGTTTGGAGGAAGAATGACAACTATTCAAAGACACAAACTGACAGCGATAAGAGAGGTAACTCTCGAGTAAAGAAAATGCTGGTCCACGAATGCCATAGTGATACAATTTATGGAGAAGAATGGGATGTGACACGGTATCAAACGCCTTTCGAAGGTCCATTTGCAGTATTCCGGTGTGGAGATGATCTTGAATTCGATCATATATGGGGGTTATGACTTCAATTAATGCATGTATCACACTATGCTTTTCCCTAAAACTGTACTGGGAGTCGTAAAAAACCTTGTGCTTGACAAAGAAATTAATAAGGCGATTCTTTATTAATTTTTTAAGAACTTTAGACAGGCTGGAAAGGAGAGAAATTAGTCGATAATTTTGTAAGAGTTGTTTATCACCAGATTTAAATATTGGGATAACTTTTCCAGTCTTAAACATTTGAGGAAATATGCCAAATTCGAGAGCGGTGCTAAAATACAGGGATAATTTAGGAGCTAAGACATCACCACCTAAGCGCAAAAAGAAAGAGGAAACATTATCATAACCAGAGGCAGTGATGGGGTTTAAAGATCTGATTATATTGAGAATTTCAGTAGGTAAGGGAGGACTAAGCACAATGGTTTGAGGTACAGAGTTCTTTAGACAGGTAGTAAATTTAACATCATCAGTGTTATCAATTGCACGAGCAATTGAGTGACCAACCTTTGTGAAATAGTCATTAAAAAGATTGGAGATCTTAAGTGGGTCATCAATAACAAGGTGGTCTACATTTATTTTAGAGATAGAAGGTTTTGTTGAAGAAGGCTTATTGGAGATGACGGAATGGATTAGTTTCCAAAGTTCTCTAGGGTTGTTTTTTTGCTCTGTAATAGCAGCCTTGTAGTACATTTTTTTTGATAAGTTTTTAACGCGTGTAAGCTTGTTGGCATATAATTCATAAAAAGACTTTTCGTATGCATTTCCATTTAAAAAGTAAGATTGATAGAGTTTTTGCTTATTTTTAATAGATACAAGCAGGCCCTTGGTAAGCCACGGTTTTTGTTGGATCCTTTTTTGTTTTCTGGACATTGTTTGGAGGGGGGCATGCTTTTCAATTACTCAAGAAATTGCTTGCATAAACAGATTAAAATGAGTATCAAAGTTTTCATGGGATATATTGGAATACATAAACTCGTAAGTAAAGGGAAAAAGGGCAGATTCTAAATCATTACGAAACTCTTCTCCATCAACGGATTTGATGTTTCCATCAACAAATTGGTACTCCAGTTTTTCTCGAGTACGAGTACAAGTACTGCATTCCTGGTATTAGACTTAATAAATTACTTTAAATAAATTTCAAGATATACTACTCGAAATCGGTTTCATTGAAGAAATGAGAACTGCTTGAGGTAATGAGAAGGTGACGCAAACATTTTTCCACAATTACTCTTATTTTCGAAAATGTAATTTAATCCGTTTGACTTCGTACCACTGACAACCCTGCATTTCGCAATTTTGCGACATCACTTAAAGGCAGATTTTGCAAAATTTCTCGCTAACTCTCCGAAACTCGATTTTCGATGAGGAAGGCAAGAACCTAGGATTCTGCTTTAGCCAGAAATTCCAATTCAAAGTAAATTTATCAATGACATATACGAGTGATATAATCTACTGTGTCAAAGTTAGACCAGTTTTGATGACGTTTTAACCTATGAATGATACAGTAGATATCGTCTTATTCGTCATTGTGTAATTCGTCAGCTCGCTTAATTCGTCACATTTTTGTCAGTCCTGGCAAAATTTTTATATTTTATGTGCATTTTAGTTCGTCTAATTCGCCATTGTCTAATTCGTCGCTTTGTTCAATTCGTCACCTCTTTTTATCCCCGAGAAACTTTTTCTTCGGCTTATTCGTCATTTTCAGATTCAATTCAATGTTCAAGCGATATTCACAGCTTTGTTTGTAGCTGCAGGATGGATTGATTCACGCAGTCTCAGTAATCAGTTTAACACGCGTGAGATCTTAAACAAACAAACAAAGAGTCTTTATTAGATTAATAGTGTACAGGGAAATCTCGCTGCAGCAGCACAAAAGGATAGAGTGCGAGACGTGTTTTCATTACAAAAGATTAACTACCAGCTGAGAGTCTATAGAAGAGTTTAAACGGAGTACAGTAATAATAGAGATTAAGTATAAAAACAGAGCAACTACAGTTAAAACAGTTAAGATAAAGAGTTTACGATATAATTGCTCTTATTGCGTTTCACTTCAGGATTATTTTCAGAGCGAAGTTTCAAAAAATCAAAGTCAAATAAAAGATCTGCGTAAGTACGCTTATATTATATCCTTTTATATTCAGCAATAAACGTGCAGTACATTCAACAACATACGCAACAAACTGAGTTAACTACAAAATAAGGACCAAGTAAGCAACCCGTTATGGAGTTTTTATTTGTTTGCATAAGTCGTCAGTTTTTCTAATTTGTCACTTTTTTTAATTCCCTCGAGGTGACGAATTAGGCAAATTTTGCTGTATGAAATTTGAAATCAAAAGCAATCATGCTGTAGATCAGTACTTATAGCCTAGGTCTACAAACCAGAAGCAGTAGCCAAGTTTTCAGATTTGGTTGCGATACTCACTGCTACTAGCTGGTAATCGCCGTTCTTAGTCTGCGAGAAATTTTGCACATCTGCCTTTAGTGATGTCACAAAATTGCAAAATGAAGGGTTGCCGGTGGTGCGGAGTCAAATGGATTAAATCGTATTTTCGTGAATAAGGAGAATTGTGAAAAAGGCTTGTGGCACCTCTTTAATATTTTATAAGCTTCGAGCAGTATCTCTTTAATGAGTTTCTATTTTATTACCGGCATCAAACTTAAAAATGAAACCATCAGTCCGGCATTACTACAACTCTAAATTTTGAATGTAATTCACCTACCAAACCATTTGTAACAGAGACCTATTCTGTTAATAATAATTTAATTGTGATGTTTTGAGATTTGACATTGCGCAGCTTCCGCGCTGGTAGGCTTTAGGCCAGATAGCACGTAAATGATTAAAGACCTATTCGCCAAGAAATCTACTGCAACTATATAAAATTTAATTGCATTACAATGTAATAAAATAACTAATCAAAGTTTTATCTTGCAAAGATTGCTTTAATCAAGCATCGGCTGGACCTTTGCGTCCGTTTACCCCTATAATGCAATCAACTTTACATAAAGTATTTGACATTTGTTCCAAAAAGCGTAAACTCGAGAAGTATCGATATTGTAAACTCGCTCAGCGGATGAGGACTTTGCCCCAGACCCCCGATTAATTATGGTAGTCCTACCGACTAAACTACAAAGAAAGCAATCTATGCTTTTAAATAATGAGAGTCCACTATTAGGTCTAGATACAAGTAAATAAAATTAAAATTTTCTTTAAGCTGCATGCTCTTTAATACAAACTCTACCCGAGTATTTAAAGTGCTGTTCTGAAATTAATATCTCTCAAATTTATGCGTTTCTACCGACTGGTACTTATTTCAGTAAAGGGACTATTTACGGGCCACCTCTGCAATTGAAGCAATTGCACCAAATTTGATGCCCGTCTTCTGAGAAAATTTGCCGAAACTTTAACCTGCAGTGCTACAAAAAATGAACGCTGTCCATTATTTTATATATCTACATGTTATAAAATATTGTCTAGTATTAATATCTAGCATGTATTTCGATCTTCTGTTTTATCATCATTGATATACTAATAAACATCTTGCGTTACCAGTAAACTGTTCAAAAATGTTTTGATTTTTCTCTCTGCCACTCATTAAATTTACTCACATTAGCGCTTTAAATAAGGTAATAAAATTCGCGATTTTCAGATAAAAATCTCTTTTTGATGGACGAAAGTAGCAATTCAATGTCAATTCATTCGTGATAGCTGGTTATAACAGGTTTGCAATTGCACAGAATATGACACACTTTAAAATAAAACTTGACTCGATTAGGCAATTGCTGCGCTTCTTCAGACAGACGGTGCTGAACCTGATAGTAAACATTTCCGCTCTGGACGACGAATAGAAAATGCTTGTCAAGCGCATCGTTGCAGAAAAACGAATTGACGTCATAACTCAATGCAACATTATTCTGCAAGAATGTCACCGACAATATTAACTCAAATCTTCACAATATAATTGTCTTTGGCAGGTAAAATGAAAGGCGTTCTGTACAGGTTACAAGTTGAAGCAAAGTATCACAAACTATGTATACCCAAAAAAAAGGCTGAACACATTTTGTCAGCAGTGTATACTCCAGTAAAATACAGAACAAACAAACGACAAAAACTTATTTCTTTCTGGGAAAATGTCCTTAAAGAAATAAATAGTGAAGGTCTTCAATCTTTTTTACATTTCTTTTGCCACTAGCTTAAACGGTAGCGGAGAAAACAAAAGTCTAGAAGCCCATCGTCAATAACTGACAGTTTCTGACTGTTTTCAGCAAGAAACTCAAACTTTTGTACCATTTCAACCAAAAAGATAAACTTGCATTCGAGCCAACTGCTCTTCTAAACAGTGACATGGCCCAATTGAAAACGGATTAACGGAATGACGTGAGTTGAAGTGATAATGTTTCCTTGGTCGTCTGAGAATAGTTTAGAAAGAATTTTTTCCGGATCCTTCTTTGGGTTTGAGTCGTTGTGAATCGCCCGTATATCTGCTTGAACCTAAAATTAACATTCTATTGTCTTTAAGCAAAAATCATTAAAAAAACTACAGCGTTATTTTTCACATTTATAGGACAAATATAAAGCCAAGTTTTGAGGTCCTAAAAGTAATAAAGAATTCAATATATTTGTAATTTTACTTTCGAGTCTAAAAATAGTAGTTATACAGTAATTTGTTACAGATTTATTACTAAAAAGATTATCATTTAAACAAGAAAACTTCAGCAAAGCCTATTTTGAATAGCTCCTTTAATTTCTTTTCGTATTTGAAGTTTTTATTCTTACTAAAACTTGAAGCTAAAATAAGCAATTTCAAAAACCTCAAAAAAGTGACTTTGGAAAACCTCAAAAATAGGAAAACTTGATTCGAAACAAAAATCTTTTGTGTAAAGGGATTTATCACAATAAAAAAACAATATTTTACCCCTGGTCGCCGTGTAAAATAGGGTTAATAAATATTTTTTGCAAAGTGATTCAATCACAGTAAGCGGAATCCAAGCTGGTCTACCCACAAACGCTCAAATATTTTAGGAATTATTTTTGCACAAAAATAGCTCCATTTTAAAAGTATTTTTCTTCAACTTTCTCCATTTAGTTAGAAGATAGCAGTGCAAAACATACAAAATAAAAATAAAACAAGTACCAGGGTGTAAGCTAGTGTAGTTCAGTAGCCATCCTTTGTTTCTTTGTGTGTTTCAATACGTCCCAAAGACTAAGAACTGAAGTAAGAGTTTTGTAACTAGAATAGTGACAATAAATATTGTATAAGTATTGTGACGATAAACTCATTTGAAACAAGCGAGGCAGCTAGTGCAAAAGCATATTTGGCATTGGCTGCAAAGAAATTGAATTACTTACCCCGAATAAATGCTTGAATCAGGGATGTGGAAGCAGTCGAATTTTTACTGCTTCCGCTTCCAGCTCCTCTTGAAGTTTTATGCTTCCGAGTTCGCTTCCTCACCTTTGGAATTTTTCGATTCCGCTTCCAGCTCCAGATTGAATTAGTCGCTTCCGAGTTCGCTTCCGCTTCCGGTCTCTTTCATTCAAGTGCTTCCGCTTCCACAAAAAATTATAACCGCTTCCGCTTCAAACTTCCGCTTCCACATCCTTGCTCAGTATGAAACTGCTAATTGTATTTCATGTAAAAAAAAAGAGGCAAGTTTTTGTTATAGAGTAGCCTAGCATGTCATAACAAAATAACCAAGATCTAGCAATCATGGGTAATAATGCACCATACGCGTAGCCAGGGGGAGTTAGAGGCCCGGCCCCCCCCCCCCCCCAATCGAAATGTCACCAATGAGATAGAGGTGACAAAAACGCCTTGTTTCTTCAGTTTCAGTTTCTTTTAGCATCTTCGCGTACAACAGTACACGCGCGCAACAGTAATTGACAATAATATTCACAACCAGGGGGCCCGGGCCCCCTCAATCCAAATTTTGCCAACCAATTTAAATGTATAATCAGGGTGAAATTAAGGGTTTTTGTTCTAAAAGTTGCTACCTCAAGCCCTCATCTAACCTTTTTATGAACGTATTGCAATAACCAGGGCTGGATTTACCATATGGCACAGGGCCCCATAGGCCTAACCAGGAGCCAGAAAAGCCTAGGGGGCCCGCCCCATCCAATTGAAATGTCACCAATGACAAAATATGACAAAAAGTGTATTGTTTTTCGGTTTTGGTTTCTTTTGGCATTTTTCGCTCACAGCGGTATATAACAACTACATTGACAACCATACAGGGGCCCCGAGCACCCCTCAATTCAATTTTTGCCAACCAATTTAAATGTATAACCGCGGAGAAAATGAGAACTTTTGTCCTAAAAGTTGCTATCTCAGGCCCTCACGAAACCTTTTTATCAGAGGTGGAGTCGAGGACACAAGGCTCGAGGCCAAGGCCAAAGGCACAAAAAAAATCCGAGGCCAAGGCCAAGGACAGCCTTTTCGAGGACAGACACTCTCGGGGCCAAGGGCAGGAATGCTCGAGGCCAAGGCCAAGGACCAAGGACACAGCCGCAAGTGTTCTCCAAAAAAAAAGGTCTTCAAAAAAGTTTTTCAGGCAATCCCCAATTTAGAGGCGTGGCCAGAATTTTTTGTTGGTAGGGGAGCCCAAACCGCAGATCACATGCAATGACGTCATCAAAAATTTTCAAAAGAGAAACTTTTTGTGGGACAAAGATATCATAGAATAGAAGATCTGAAATCGTTGCCGGCTGGCACTTATTCAGGACGATTTTTCGGAGAGGGCTTAAACTAATAGTTGAAAAGTGCAAATATTTCACTTTGGAGACGTGTTGAGAAAGCCAGTGTATCTCAAACGTATCACAGACGGGGGTCTGGGGGCGGAGCCCCCAGCCGCCAGAGGCTTTGGGGGTCTGGGCGCAAAGCCCCAAGCCGTTGGGCAATTTTTTGTAAGTTTTTTAAAAAATAGCTATTTTAATGCCATTGAATCACATTTCGTACGTGTTCGGAGTCATTTGAAAGCGCTAAATTTTTAAAATTTGAAAGCCAATTGAAAAGATGATATTGTTTGATGCTCCTTTTACTTGCAATTTAAGTCCAAAATACGCTCAACATCTTGCATTCTTGCGTTCAATTTCAATTGTACGTGATTTGATCCAGGTAGGGGGAAGTAAGGTGCATTGTTTCTTGCTACATTTTAACAGTAAATAATAATCCACTCGAAGATTTCCTTAGAGATTTTTGTTTTGTCATGAAAATAACCAGTTATAGGAGTATATGTTCGGCCAGGGGGCCCAGGCCTCCTCAATTAAAGTTCAATGGTTTGTTCAATCAGCATTTTTCTTGGCTAATTTTTTAAAAAGTATTTTGTGCGTAAAAACTGGCGAGGCGGAGGTGAATTATTGAATTGTTATTGAAAAATGGCACAATAGAAGGTTACGCCTAGTAACCATGTTATTGCTGGGCCGGATTTACATCGCGCTGGGCCCCTGGCACTTTGGGGATTTTTGCAAGATCTTCCTGCCAAATATACGTGAAGATAAAAAAAAAAGTCTCACCATCTGAGCGCGAGGCCTTGGCACTGTGCCATAGAATAAATCCGGCTCTGGTTGTTGCATTACGTTTATAAAAAGGTTACTTGAGTGACTAGGTAGCAACTTTTAAGAGAAAAACCCTCAATTTTACCCGGGTCACACATTTAAATTGTCTGGCAAAAATCGAACTGAAGGGGGCCCGGGGCCCTTGGTCTTCAATATTGTTGTTAGTTACTGTTGTAAGCGAAAAATGCTGAAAAGAAACTGAAACTGAAGAAACAATAGGCTCTTTTGTCACATTTTTTTCATTGGCGAAACTTCAATTGGGGAGGGGCCCGGGCCACCTACCTACCACTGGCTACGCCAATGATCCAATTGAGAAAAACAAAAAAGGTGTTTGCAAATTTTCCGCCAGGTTTCTGGTGTTTTACAACAAAATTTCAACGGTTCAAAAAATAGTGCTGTCCTCGAGCCGAGGACAGGGCATATTTTGAGGACTTGGGGCTTCGAGGCCAAAGCCAAGGACTTGAAAATGTGTCCTCGAGGCACAGGCGTAACCAGAGGGGGGCCCAGGGGGCCCGCCCCCCCCCCGATTAAAATACCACCAATGATAAAAAATTATGACAACATAGCCTAACGATGTTTAGTTGCAGTTTTTTTTTCAGTAATTACGCACACAACAGTAATTAACAATAATATCACTGACGTCGAGGGAACCCCGGGATTCCTAACTGAAAACCAGTGGGCCCCAAGGCCCCTAACAACCAGGGGGCCCCGGGGCCCCTAACTGACGACCAGGGGACTCCAGGGCCCCTAACTAACGACCAGGGGACCCCTAACCTACAACCAGGGGTTTCCAGGGCCCCAAACTGACAAACAGGGGCCCCTAACTGACAAATAAGGAGGCCCCTAACAGACGACCAGGGGGCCCCAGGGCCCCTAACCAACAACCAAGGGGCCCCGGGTCCCCTAACTAACAACCAGGGGAGCCCAGGGCCTCTAATAACCGCGGGCCTCGGGGCCCCTGGGCCCTCAACCGACAGTCAGGGGACCCCAGAGCCCCTTACTGACAACCAGGGGGCCCCGGGGCCCCTAACTGACCAACAGGGGGTCCTGGGGCCTTTATCTGTTGACCAAGTGTCTCGGGCCAGAGGCGCCTTAATTCAAATTTTCAAAAGTTTCAATGCAAAACCTTTGAGAAATCTAAGAGTTTTGTGCTAAAAGTTCCAACTCCAGGCCCTGGTTTGACGTTATTATGAACCTAATGCTATAACACAGGCGGTAATGCAAACCCCCCAATTGAAATACTACCAATAATAAATATAATGAGAGCATAGCCAGTAGGTTGCCCTTGTACGGAATTGCAGTTTCTTTAATTAAGTATTTACGCAAACAAAAGTAAGTAATAATAATGACGACCACGTGTCCACGTCATAATAATGTCATGCAATTCTTGGGAGGTTCCAAAAAATTGTCAAGTGACTTGACTCGAGTCCTCTACGTTTTAGAAGAAAAGTTATTTTAATTTTGCTTTAAATGTTTTTTTTATGAAAGAACTTAAGGGTGCGATCTTATCTCAAACTCATAGGCGTAGCCAGGGGGGTGGCCCTGGGCCCCTTCAATTGAAACGCCACCAATGACAAAAATTTGACCGAAAAGCCTTGTTTCTTCATTTTCAATTTTTTTTTTAGCATCTTTGCGTCTAATAGTACACGCGTACAGCAATTAACAATAAATAATATTGACGACCAGGGGGCCCTGCGCACGCCATTAATTCAATTTTTTCCAACCAATGTAAAGTATAACCAGGGTAAAATTAAGGGTTTTTGTCCTAAAAATTGCATCCTCAGGCCCTCATCTAAACTTTCTATGGACGTAATGCAATAACCAGCGCCGAATTTGCCATATGGCACAGTGCCAGGGTACCGCACTCAGATAGAAAGGCTTTTTTTTGGTCTTCACTTATATTTGGCAGGAAGATGTTGCAAAAGTCCCCTAAGTGCCAGGGGCCCCGCGCAATATAAATCCGGCCCGGGAATAACATGTTTAGTAAGTGTAATCTATCATTTTTCAATAACGATTCATCTCCACCTTGCCAGTTTTTACGCACAAAATACTTTTTCAAAAAATGGCTAGGGAAAATGCTCATGGAACAAATTATTGAATTTCAATTGAAAGGGCCTGGATCCCCAAGGCCGTACATGTACTCCTAAAACAGGTTAACTTCATGAGAAAACAAAAATCTCTAAGGAAAATCTTCGAGCGGATTATTAAATTTACGACTAAAATATTGCCGGAGACAAATGTGCCTTACTTATTACTACTAGGACCAAATCACTTACATTTAAACTTTTACATCGTAATGCAAGATTTTAAACGTGTTTTGGACTTTAATTGCAAGTAAAAGGAGGATTGAACAATTACATTTTTTCGATTGGCTTTCAAATGTTAAAAATCTAGTTGTTTCAAATAGCTGTGAACACGTACGAAATGTGATCCAATGGGATTAAAATAGCTTTTTTTTCCAAAAACTTACAAAAATCGCCCAGCGGTTCGCCCCCATCCCCCATAGCCACCGGCGGCTGGGGGCTCCGCCCCCAGAACCCCATCTCTGGTACGTTTGAGTACACTAGCTTACTCAACACGTCTCCTAAGTTAAACATTTGCACTTTATAACTATTAGTTTTCGCCCTCTCCTTTACCAAAGTACTGGTTAAGTGCCAACAGACTACGGCTTCAGACCTTCCATTCTACGATATCTTTGCTCCACAAAAAGTTCCTTTTTTGAAAATTTCTGATGACGTCATTGCATGTGATTTGTGGTTTTGGCCCCCCCAATCAAAAATCCTGGCTACGCCTATACTTCGAGGACGTCCTCGAGGACTCCACCTCTGCTTTTTATGAACGTAATGCAATAACCAGGGTCGAATTTACTAAAATATAGCGCAGCACCTAGTAGGGGCCCCGCCTTCAGGTGGTTAACCTTTTTTTGGTTTTCACCTATATTTGGCTGAGAGAGTGCTCAATTTCAGATTGCTTTTCGCCGAAGGGATTGGGATATTCTTGAGGGAGTATTCAAAATTGATCAGTTCCATATCCATTGTGATATTGGCAGCGGATTATAGCCATCTGAAAAATTGAGCACTCTTGTCTAATCCGCTGCCAATATCACAATGGATATGGAACTGATCAATTTTGGATACTCCCTCAAGAATATCCCTATCCCTTCGGCGAAAAGCTACCTAAAAAATTGAGCACTCTTGTCCAATCCGCTGCCAATATCACAATGGATATGGAACTGATCAATTTTGGCTGAAAGATGTTGAGAAAATCTCCAAAGTGCCGTTAAGTGCCCAGCGCAATGTGAATCCGACCCGGGCAATAACATGGTTAGTAGGCGTAACTACCTATTGTACCATTTTTAATGACAATCCATCCACATCTTTCCAGTTTTTCCGCGGCGAAATAGTTTTGAGAAAAAAATGGTTGGGGCAAATGCTAGTCATACTAATTATTGAATTGGAATTGAGGGAGCCTGGGCCCCCTGGTCGTATACATACTCCTAGAACTGTTTATTTTTAAGACGAAACAAAATCTCTGAGGAAAATCTTGGGAGTGAATTATTATTTACTGCTAAAATACTGCTCAAGGCAATGTACCTTGCTTTCCCTGCCTGGGCCAAATCACTAACTAAATTTAACCCTAAAATAGAGATATTAAGCGTGTTTTAGACTTAAATTGTAAGTTAAGGATTGAACATTTTAATTTTTTCACTTGACTTTCACATGTTAAAAATCTACTTCTTTAAAATGGTTGTAAACACGTGTAAATTGTGATCCAATGGCATTAAAATAGCTAGTTTTTCCCAAAGAATTACAAAAAATCTCCCAGAGGCTAGGAGCTTCGCCCCCAGCTCCCATAGCCTCCTTAGACCCCGTCTATGATACGTTTGAGACACACTAGTTTGCTCATTACGCATCCCAATTTACACTTTTTGGGGGAGGTTGAGCCCTCTCCCTGTAGCAAAATCCTGGTTATGTGCCAACACTCAGGCCACGGCCTTTGATCTGCTAATATGCAATATCTTTGTCCCACAAAAAGTCCCACTTTCGAAAATGTCTGATGACGTCATTGCATGTGATTTGGAACCTCCAACCAAAAATCCTGGTTACGCCTATGTAACGCACTGCAGTACTTTAATCATGATCAATAAGACAACTTTTAATCAAGCAAGAATTAATTTGTGTCCCTTGGTTCTCCAATAAAATTTAGGAAGGCTTTATTTTACAGGTAAGTTTTATGTCTATCTACTAGTAGTTTTTTGTTAATTCTAACTAGAATTTAACATAAACTCAAATCCTTGACCTAGTCTAAGCTTACCCTAAGTCCAACTAACCCGAACTTAAACCAACTAACTTAAACCTTAACCTCGGCAGTTAAAACATGAAATAAAAAAGAACGAGCTTTAAAAATCATGAAAATTTAAGATCAGCTAGCCTTAGCCCTGAGCGAAATACTGCAAGAGCTATACACCTAAACATAGTTTTTTTTTTTTTACCGGTAACTAAACTGCAGTATCCCTTACAGTAAGCTATCATCCCTATTCCCTACTAGCCAGTAACAACAGGTTCTTAGTTACCGGTAAGCAATTCTCAATTTGTATCAGCTGCGACTAGCTAAGTACAAGGTTTCATCAACTACAGGTGACACTACTTGGCTTACTTGGCAGTGCCACTTGCCAACGCGTGCAGCAGCCACAGCAAATTAAGAAGGAGCCTCCATAACCACATCGTGGCCACTCCTGGCCACAGTAAACTCTCCAACTCTAATACCATAGTAGAATTGGTGGTATCACGCGCATCACGCCCACGATCTTTCACAAAGACGGTGTGCTCCTGGCTCTTTATTTATTGCAATAATTTAAGGCAGCACAAACGTTAAAAATTATGGCAGTAACTAAAATAGAAATTTTGCATACATAGTTATGTGCCTAGAAATAATATTATTATTGTTACATTTTACCCTAACGGTTGTAGCCAGTTTGAAAATCCGGAAGCGCCTGATTTTTAAAAAATTGCTTCCGCTTCCAGCTCCTTTTCAACACTTTCGCTTCCGAGTTCGCCTCCGCTTCAACCTCTTTCATCAAAGTGCTTCCGCTTTCACAAATGCTTAACCGCTTCCGCATCCCTGGCTTGAATTGCTATTTACAAACTGTCCAGGTGTTATTAGCTAGCATGTTGTGAAATTAATCAATCTCTTATTAAATATGTAGGCTTGTAAGTGGAATAATGTACGAGTAGTCTTAAGAGAATCCCTAATTTAGCCTTCAGAGAACCCCTCCAACATGCGAAATCGTATTGGAATTGCTAGCGATTATGTTTTATAATGTTTATGTAACTTCCAATCAGCCACCAATAATATAAAGTCAAATAAAAGGAAATTGAATTTGGCTTTTAAATACGAAAAATAACAGTTGAGGCATAGATTGATTTCCTTTTATTTAATATTATTTCATTTTTGGTTGATTTTATGTTTGATTTTGTATTAAGGGTGTTAAATGAACAATTTTATGTTTTGCAACATATCTTGCAAATGCATGCAAATCTTAACGAGTTTAACGGAACATTTGCCGCAAGGATAAAGAGTCATTTTCCTTCAAATATAGGATTTAATTTTTGCAATCGATTTCATGTTAAAAAATACAAATAAAAGCTAAACCTTATGAGCATCGAGAAAAAGTTATCAAGCTTGTACAAAACTTTACTACATTTAATCATAAAGGCATGTAATATTATGCAGCAAAGCTTAAGTGTCGCGTAAATCAGGATCGAGTAGAGGACGAGCAGCAATAATTTAATGTATAGCTGTTGCATAAAGGTTGCAAAAACAATCATTAGTGTCGATAAAAATTACCAACAATAGAAAAAACTTAAAGTTGTTTTGCAACTATCTCAAACGGCATTGGTGCAAATACTAATCCTGGAGCTCCTTTGTTGATATCGGGAAGTTTTAAATCGCTTGTATCAGGGAGGAACGCAAACTTTTGCACCATTCCCACCAAGAAAATAAAAATTTCCATTCGAGCCAACTGATCTCCTAAACAATGGCGCGGCCCAATTGAAAACGGAATGACGTGATTGGAAGAGACGAAGTTTCCTTGATTGTCCAAAAATCGTTCCGGGAAAAACTTTTCCGGATTTTTCCAAACTTTTGGATCGTTATGAACAGCCCAAATGTTTGCTTGAACCTGAAAAAGTGGCACTTCCATAAAATCATTAATCAACTAAAAATTCTGAACAGTTTTTGCTTTATAGACAATAAAAATTAAATGACATCTAGTTAAAAAATAAATGAACCGCACCATGATTTACACCAAATGCCTATCATGATAGTCTACCCACGAAATACAGCAGCTCAGCTGCTGTTTCAAAGAAAATGACCTCTCGGTTAGCTACAGTATGTCTCATCTTGTCAGCTATTCCTTGAAACAGCAGTTGTACTGGAGTGCTATATTTTGTGGGCAGGCTATCATGACAGACATGTAGTGTAACTCCTGGAGTGGTTCATTTATTTTTTGACTTTGTTTCAATTTTCACTTTACCAAATGGCAAGGTTGAAGGGACTGTCAATCTTGAAAGAGTATGCCATAAATCCATTAGCAAAAATGTTTGTTTAATAAATCTTTTCGTAGCCCATGGTCCATGCCTGCTTGACAAATGGCCTAGCGGTAAAAGCTTTTTGATCAAATTTTGATTAAAAATGTTTTTTATCACCGGTGTTTAATCATCATATCAAGTGACTTTTTTTTGGAAAGCATTTCGAATCGTAACGCGTAAATTGTGCAGTTATTGCTCTACAATCTTTCCAAATTTACATTATATTCCAATACCGGCATTCAAGCCACGACCCAAAACACAGTAACTTACATTCCAATGTTAAATGACATTTTTAGTTAATTGTGCAATAGAACTTTCAATTGATTCATGTAATTTTCCGAAGTCTTTATTATTTTGAAACTTTATTGTATTTTCAAGATTTGTTCCCCTGTATTTTGGATGATTGTAGAGCATGGAAGCATTTGTTTTGAGCATAAAGAATAGACATTTATCTTCAGCTGATGTCAGAAACAAAAATGCTAATGCAACAGCTATAAAACGAAGATAATTTGTGTTTCTCATAAAAAGCATAAAAATTATTTTTGCCGTAAAATAAAGTACGAAAATCACCATTAGGTCAGGAGTCTCAGGACTTAATGTAAATTTTTTTTTCTGGATTTTGTGCACCGGATGAATAAACTACTAAATTATTTTATTTGCAAAAATACAATGTCATACACGCAACACAATGTTATGACAAAATAAAAGTTATACTTTCATCTTAAACAAAATCACGGCTATCACAACTTTTTTAAGGTAATAATATCCTTGATGCAAACTGTACTGACGCAATTAACAAGAAATGTGACAACCATAAATCTCCCTCAGCTTGAGAACGAGGTAAAAACAATGATAAAAATGACAAAAATGAAATGATAGCTTAACTCTGTCATCATGTCAATTTCAAAATTGCTATGGAACCAGCCTGAAAATATTAAAAATCTAGTTTTTAATCATTTAGGAGACAAAATCGAGTTTGATCCAAACGGGCCATCCTCAGTTATTCGAGTTTATAGTGCAATTACTAAGCATATGACGAAAGTGCATATTTTTTCACCGTTAAATTTTTATTTTACCAAAATCTCATGAAAAACCGCTTGCTGAAATTAGAATATTTCGGTTAGTCAATGACACGCTGAATGCATATCTGCCCTAAATTTTGTTGTTATTGTTCTCCACATGAATATAATCTACTTACGCTTGTTCCTTTAGGAATTATCCATTCTCCAAGTTGAGCGTTTTCATCCGTTTTGTGAATGAGCGCTAATGGTACTATCGTCCGAAATCTAAACAGTTCTTCCACAAAAGCACAAGTGTACGGCATTTCTGATTTCTTTGACCACGAAATCCTTCCAGACGTTCCTGAAAAAGTTTATACTAATTTCTGTATAAACTACTTTGTATCTTCTCCACTTGCATTTTTTGCGTCAGGGTGAGTTTATACTGGACGCAAAGCAATGCGAAGCGACGTAAAGCAACTAAAATTTGACGACATCGACAACTTGCGAAAGGTTTCAACCGGTCGCAAACTTCGCGAGCGGTTGCTTAGACTTAGACAAAATTGTTTTTGAATAGTTGGCTTATTTTGAGCATGTGACGTAATCGACCGCTCGCAAAGGTTGCCAACCTTCTTAAATGCACTTTAAAATGTCAAAGCTTCTATTGATCAGCTAGTATTCGAAATCAGGGTTCAAAGAAACTAGTTGCTCGATCCCACGGGGTGTTTTGTACTAGATGCTAGTCTGGATGATATGGCCAACAGCTTGAATCTCTCCGCATTCGCATATTGCAGTTGTTGCCAGACCCCATCGGAGCAAGTTGGAGCCGAAACAACCTTCACCGGTTAGCAAAAGATTCAGTTAGAGTAAATTATACTAAGTCTGGGGAGATTGTTAATCATTAAATCCTCAGAAGAGAATGGAATTGCATACATTAAACTTTAGATTAATTGTATTTAATAGCCTACTTGTGAAGGCGTTGAGGAGAAAAAGTTCACTATCAGCTTGATTCAAACTGTACACTACAGTTTCGGTACCACTATCAAAGAGCAGAAAAATAGATTTAATTACACCAAATAAATCTCCTATTTAGTTTTGATCGGTGTAAAGAACAAAATATTGACCGGCCTAGAATTGAACATTATTGGAAATTTATGCCATGTTTACCCACAAAAACAGTTTGAAGTAATTACGATGAGGTCGTAAAAATTAAAGTCATGCAATTATCGCAAACTACTGTAAATGAAATCATGCAATTTCGTGCTATATTTTGCTACTGTCACAAAAAGTTTCAGAATCAAACAGCCTTTGAATTCGAGCATAGAGATGGTTTTGCAATCTAATACATAATTTTTGGTTTTGCTAGGCTATATGTTCATAAAAGTTGAAACCAGTGCACCAGCAAAGATTTTTCAAATGTTTTGATGTTTTCTCTTATGCCATTCTCAGTGGAAAATGTTTGTGATAATATTTTGAAGAAAGCCAAAAGGAATCTGCAAATCTAAAAATTATTATCCATTGACGATCAAGCTGTAAGCGAAATTCTGAAGAGTTTGAAAATGTTGGATACAATTAAACCATGCCAGCTTTAATCTTTTTAAAGCAGTGAAATACGTTTAATCTCAACCATGTGGCAAGCACTTATAGTGCAAATTAATGGGTTTATTTACAGAAACTAATTTGAAAAAATTACTGAAAAAGTTTTATTATTACTTAATTATTACTGAATGTATTATATAAACCCAGGTTTCATCCATGGTAATGAATTGAGCAAGGAAATTGTCTTCATCAGCTTCAAACAGTTCAAGATTGCCCATGGATACCATGCACCTGATGCTCTTTCGCTCAGGTGTCAAAAGGCGAGGGACCCATCTTGCAGAAACCTTTGAGAATCCAAGTTCCTTGGTCAAAATTTTATCTGCTCGCTCAATAGATATCCCTAGTCTTTCTGCTACTTGAGGACATGATGTGCAACGATCTTGCATGACCATCTTCAGAGCAAGGTCAATGTTATCCTTGGTTGTGGCTGTTGAGGGTCGTCCTCACCTTGGGTCATCTTTAACCCTGACTCTGCCACGCTTAAATTCTCTAATCCAACGTGTGACTGTTGCATATGAAGGAGCACTCTCTGCCAATGTTCCTAACATGTCATTATGAATTTCTGAGGCAGTCATGCCTTTCAAATGCAGGTATTTAATGATTGCGCGAATTTCTGTTTTCTCCATTTTTTACTGAATTCTTAACTCTAGTTTATTTAAAAATCTGCAAAAACAACAACGAACATGTTAGAATCACAAAATTTGGCAAAAATACTGACAAGAAGTTTTAATTTCAAAAAATTAAAAGTTTGACCCCGCATCAGTGATTCTTGTACATAATGCTTAAAACTTTTCATACACCCCTCGTATATAAAAATCACAAATAAAAAATATTACTGGCATGAAACTGTACTAGGCTGCTATTTTTTGTGGGTAGTCTATCATGAAAGATTGGTGGTGTAACTCATGGGGTGGTTTATTCTTTTTTTGTCTTCTAATGTGAGAGAAAAATGCAAATCTTACCGAAATTATCAATCACTTCTTTCCGAATTTTCTTTTGAGAACCAGGATAATGCAAAAAGCATAGCAAAGCCCATAAAATTGTATTGGCGGCTGTTCCTGAACCGGCGGCAAATAATTCTTGAATGTAAATTAAGAGTTGAAAATCCTGTGAAACCAATTGAGCTAAATCAGCAAAAACGCTTTACATCAAAGTAGCACGTTGAGTTGGAATAGAACGAATCGACAAATAAATCGGCAAGAACATTTTTGTAGTTTTATATTTTAGACTATCAAAGAAGAAAATACTGTTATGTTGATAAAGTTGAATGCACTTTGAAAGGGCGAAAAAGTTACTTTGTGGCATTAATAAATTTTTGAATTATTTTTTTTAAAGCGTACTGCGTTTGTTACTTTCAGGGACGATCTATTGGAAAGAGCGATTTGAAGATTTGAAAGATTGTTACTTTCAGGGACGATCTAGACAAATGACTGGATTTTTTCGAGTCGAAGGTGTTCGATCGTTTACACTACTGATACGATCTGTGAAGCCAGTCGTTTACAGCCCATTCTAATACCACTGATTGCACTAATATTAGAAAGCTTACCTATTTTGCTTGTTGGCCCTTATCAACGGCCCCTATCAATGCCTGTTGTATAAAACTCAATCTACAGTAGAAATCGATTAAAAACCAAAAGTTTTAAACTCTGAGAGGTTTGGTTTGATGGTTAATTAATGGTTTGAATGGTTTGTTAATGGTTTGAATAAGTTTGCTTTTGAAGTTCTGTCACAAAATTGAAATTTCTTACTGAAAATGTGGAGTTCTCTCCTTTTCTTTTTTCGGCGATGAAAGCGTCAACAAAATCTCTCAGGCTGTTTTCATCAAAGCTTTCTTCGTGCTCTTTTATGATAACTTTCATCCAATCTAGCATCATTTACAGTTTGCTCGTTAATAAAGTTGTTGCCATTTAAATCTATAGTACAAGAAACTCTAATGATGGCAATCACAATCTAATCAGCATGATGGAAAGGTTAATTTATGTTTGATTTTTTTTTGAAAAGTAAGTATCCCTTACTTAGGTATAAAAAAGATTGTGCCAATTTTGAGAAATCAACAATACATTCTACCAAATTGGCTCGATTGGAGTTAACCTTATTTTACTCGGGGAGGGGCATTTTTGTCTCCTTATAGTTTTTTTTTTTTTTGAGATAAATTTCTTTAAAAACGAGATTTTTATTTAAAGTAACTTGACTTGGTCAAATTTCATTACAAATAACTTCTGAAGGTTTCAAGTTGCTAAGGTAACGGGAAGTTTTCCAATTTTGAGGTTCGCCAAAGTCCCTTTCCGAAATTTGAGCTTTTTTTGGCCAATATTTAATTTAAATAATATCATAAGACGTTTTTGTGACATAACAAATTTGACTTAGGTAATCTATGATTTAGAATCGAAAAAAAAAATTCGAACAGCCTGTGACGTTATCGCTAAAATGACGTCATTTTTCAAAAATATGGCCGTGACAATAATGACATCATCAATTCAAAGCTCATTTTTCCAAAACAATTTTGGTAAACACCAACTTGCATTTTAAAATTAGAGTTTCTATGATTTTTTTTAGGAATCAGAATTGGGAGGGGAGGGCATTTATGCTCTTTTCCAGTGTAAAAATGCTTTGATCAAATATCCCGTGAAATATAGGGTTAAAATGGGCCAAATTAATAAAAAAATAGATATCGGATAACTAAACAAATAGAGTATCTTTTGTGTTGGCATTAAAATCATTCTAGTGATTATGGTATAATTGCCTTTCGATTTTAAAGCCAACTTAAACTATTAATTTTTGGTTGTTAATTGGGCTTCCAAACTTGCCATGACTCCGTTAGGCCCATATCTAAGGGTTACTTTGGAAAAAAACCTGCAGAATACGGTCTAAACTCCCAAAAAAATTCAGGCAAATGTACTTTATATTTCTATAACTAATTTTGATTGCGGCACACAAAAAAAGCAGAAAAAATAATTGAAGCCTTTAAATGACGTCTTTACATGATTGTTTTCTTTTCAGTATTTGTTCGTTAGTATCGGCTCCTGGTTATTTACTATTTCATGGCAAAACAGAGCCAAATTACGAAAGCACCGTTCCTGTCAAAGAGTTTTCATAATAGCGATGTTCATTTAGTCGTATTTGTATCACAGATTTGAGTGTAAACCCAAAATGTGTAAATCTTTTATTTGTTTGAAAATCTAGAGAATTGTTTCAACAATTTTAGTTGTTTTTAGTAAAAAGCCTGTAGCAGCACTGGGCTAAGGTATATCTTAGCAAATACTAAAAATATCACACACTAAAACAAAATATCACAGCCACATATCGTATTAAAGATTAATTGTCATAATTATAAAGAGAGAGCCTGCTTTACACGTATATACATCATCAAACATTACTTGTCACTCACCAAATAAGATCCGTATTCTATCAGCAAACATCTTCGCGCCTATTGAAAAGGGAGGTATTTTTACCAGCACCGGAGCAAAGCTGGATATCTTGGTTGAAAATCCTGCTAAAGGATTCTCAAACCTAAACGCAAAGATTAGCATTAGACTCGGAAAATTGAATGATTACGGTTCTACAGTAGCAAAACCTAAAGGATCGCACTAAGTCATTTTTTGTAAAGTCATGGAGCTTAATCAACTTCTTGACCGAACTATCATCAAGCAAAACAGTCGAGAGTGAAAAAACATTAAAAAAAAATTTTGTTATACTTTAGATTTTTAAGAGTAACAACCCTTAATTCAGTAACTGCTTTAGTGGTTTGTTTCGGCGGTATATTAATGATTGAGACTTCTTATTTTGATGGCTTCTCTTGTCTGTTTGGATGAATTTTAAAACTTTACACTAAACAAAAATATGCATTACCCTTGCATATATGACGAAAAATAAAAATGCAAAATTTTAACCTCTCACCCACTGATTTTGTTCCACTATAGAAAAAAATGTCTTGAGCAAATTTTTTTGAAATTTGAATACAGTTTAGAGGTGGCCCACGCTTTTCAAATTTTACCCTTCTTATTTCGACATATTTTGATTATTTCATCATATTTTGTTTGCTGCACAAAACATACACCATGAATTTTTGTATAATATGCAAATAGTGAAATGCACTAATAATAGAAACTACTGTTAATTAAATCCACATAAGAAATAAATCATGCAATACGAGAATTTTAACTATTCATTTCACAAAAAGAATAATTTTAGCGTTCAAAATGGAGCTTTTTGGTTTTTCATCTTGCTTGCGCTGACCAATCATTTTACTTTCAAATACCGTTACAAAATGTGACAAACATGTGTAAGTGTTATATAATTCTTGACAAGGTATGCAGAAATTAAGTAGTGTTCTTTGTGAAGGTTGATTTTTTGCAGTCTGGTAATGTATTTCGATGGTTAGACAAAACTTGTAGCAGAAATTGGAGTTGTTCTTCATCTTTGACTAGTGTCTTGTTGAAATTTTGAATCAATGTAACCCCACGTTCAGCCCTATCATTAACCACAGCCAACTTGGAGACAATATTGCGAGCTTTTTTGTAGTCTTCATCATCACACCATAAAGCTGGATCTTTTGTCAAAAATGCTTCTGACAATTCTAGAATCTCAAACAACTTAATTGAATTTGTTGCACAAAATTGATCCAACCCCCGGGATACCAAAAAGGCTGATGTTTCTACTCTTGGTCGCTTGGGAGGATGTTCGGGGGCAGGTTGAAACCATGAGAGCTTTTTCTTCAGCAGATAATCTTGTATCAAACAAAGCGAGTGTTACCAGTTCTTCAGCTATGTACCATAATTGGAGGCCTAGTTTGTGACTTGTTGCTACAGAGATGATTGTGTGAGGATATTCTAACAGTGATCTCATTAAAGTAAAATCATTTAGAGGTGCTTCAGTAGAGCATGGTGCAGTAATCCCGGCTTTTAAGTACACTTTAACAGCAAAGATGGCCACACCACAAATACCATGTACCTCTGCATGTGTCATTATAAAATGCTTACGAAAAAGCCACATTTTGATGGAATAAATTACCTTTGCCATCCATCTGACTCTATTCATTGCCCCAGAAGCTTGAAAGTGAAACCCACGTGCAGGTATCTCCAAGTGAAACCCACTCCCCAAGATATATAAGAGACAGCTCCCAGAATTCTTTATAGTCGTTACGAGGTTGCTGAAACACTAATTGATGGCAGATAAAATTAATTAAGTCATTGTGACATGAAGCTGTGACATGACAAGTACGCAGTTTTCATTTTGTCGTTTTCTTTATTTGCAGAGTTAGTGATGTAGTTTGTTTTTAGTTTTGATTGACAACTGATGATGTTCACCTTGTGTGAACAAAATCGATCTTGTAAATTTAATAGAACGGCCAGATTTTAATAAATTTTCTGCTATTTTATATGACATGAAGCTATATAAACTTCGACTGACATATCAGTGTTAGCTGGTGCAAACTGGCCATAATCAATATCCTGCCACTGCTGCTGAAATCGTTTAAATATTTGAATCTCTGATCTGGTTGAAGTTGCGGTCACTTTCTCAAAAGCTGATCCTATTATGAGCTCCATAATATGGTGACGACAAGGGAAATGGAGAACATCCTTTTCAAGTTTCTCCTCAATACGCGTGCAAGCACCAGAACGATGTCCTGTGTTGGAGGCAGTGGTGTCAAATGAGAAGGCAACGACTTGGTCTCTAAGATGCCAGTCACCCAGGCACTTTACTACCGCTTAGCTTGTGAAGCACCAGTACCCGAGGTTAACTTGCGGACCCTAAGAAGCTTTTCAGGGTTAGCGCCTGACACCAAGATTGGCAGTCTATCAATATGTTTCTTCGTTGTAATGTCCTCTATTAGTTTGCCATTCCAATGCACTGTTAGTGGCACAGTTGCAGCAAAATTCAATTTTAGGTTTTCAGTTGCCTTAGACCTGTGCATAACTCTTGCACGTTGTATTGAGTTGCGGTTGATATTAATGTCAGAGATATTATGCCCAAGACTTGTTGCCATCTCTCTTAGGACATACGTTGCATTACTTGATGACGTCTTTGTCATATCTAAGGCAGCTGTCGGTTCTGGAGTTATTACATTTTTTGTTGCCCTTTTTCGAATTGAAATATTGGCTTGGTTAACACTGGCATCACTATCTGACTCAGAAGTTGTTTCAGATTCTTCTGACGTAAAGTCTAATGTGGTCTAGCTGCAGCTAGCTTCCAGTTCTTCAGTACATAATTTCAGTCGCTTCACTTCTGCGTGTAAGCGCTTTTGCTTCCGCTTCATTTTCCCCACATATACCCTGTCAACAGGTCCAATTGCACCTGGGGGCCCTTTTTCTCTCTGTGTTAAAATAAAAGCCTGATCTTCAGGGTTTAATTTGGGTAATGCATTTGCATGAGCAATATCAAACAAATCTTCAGGCCTATCAACAAATTTATTTTCTTTTTCCTAATGTGCTTGTGTTGTTCTGTTCTTGTGTTTTTGCAAACCTATCCATTCACTGCATATTGACTCAAGCTTTGTTATGGAATGCTGGTTGCTGCGCGTTGGAATACTTGCCTTATCCCAGATCTCAGATACTGCTTTTATTGTAACTGAACTTGCTTCTCTAATTGTTAGCTTTTGAAGTTTGTGTAGATACGTGAAATAACCAAAAGCCTGCCGATATAATTGAAGTTTCGCACCAAGAATTTCTGATATATAAGAATTAACAAGATACAATTTAGCTCTAGTTTCCATGTTACTCTAACTCTAAAAAGCAAAATTTGTATCATTGATTGTATGATAGAGATTTCATACTTTTAGTAAACAGTTTTATCTGTTAATTGCTGTAATTTTTATAATATTGTTAAATAACAAACACTAAAATGGCTGAGTGTGTACGGTTAAATGATGGCTCGAGGGCCACCTTTTAACATTATTCAAATTGAAAAAGAACTGCTCAAGTTACTTTCACAACAAGTGGAACAAAATGAGAGGGTGAGAGGTGAAAATTTCAAAGCTTCATTTTTAAGGGCCACTCTAAAATGCATACAGAATTTTAGACTCATATTTCAACAAAAAAGATCTTTCATAAAAACAAAAATTTTCTGATTGTGGTGTGTGTGCTTTCGTCATTTCCCTAAAACACGATTGATCCCTAGTTCATCATCGTTATTATTTTGTCGCACTAAAATTTCAACCGTCGTACTGTAAAGAATTCTTTTAGATCTTGGTCGAAAAACGGTCGAAACAAATGAGTAATCACATTTCTGAAGGATGCTGTGTTCCATTTTTTGCACTATTTATCACAAAATTGGTTTCCGGGTGTGCTGATTTCCTATTCGCTTAGTTTGTTTTCCCTAACTTTGCTCGAGCTCTGTTCAGAGTTATCTAGTCGTTCCAAATTAAATTTTATCCTGGAGGAAGTGTAATTCAGCTTGTTCTGATAGGACTTTGTTATGATGTTTCCTGTCTGTATCATATTTTTGCCAGCTTTTTTTGTTCAAAGAGATCGAAGTAATTGGAGAGAATATCAAATGTTGATATAAAATTTTTGCAAAATTTTAAATTTTTTGCTTACTTGCTGTCAGCAAAATAGTGAATACTGAAATTGTTTATTTGTTTTTTCTTTGAACCTTTAAATTTTCGATACAGAACTGGCAATTGAATTGGTTTCAGGGAAACTATCTGTGATTGTTCAACGTTATGCTTTTTCAGTTTTGCATTAGGAGTATTAAGGAGGTATTGAGTGGTTTACCCACTACAGGAGCACAATATTTTACCTGTAGACTGACGCGAAGTCGAAACTGTTGGTCGCATGGTTTTAGACCTGGCTTTTTAACTGATGCTAGTTTGCTGAAGAGGTTTGTCAATGATTGAATTGTCTTTTTAAAACGATACTGCTCGAAATCGGTTTTATTGAGGAAATGAAAACTACTTGATATATATACAATAAAGAGGTGTCTCAAGTCTTCTTCTTTTCCTCTTATTGGCTAAAATACGATTTGATCTATTTAACACCGTACCATTGGCAACCATGTATTTCGCAATTTTGTAACATCACAAAAGGCATGATTTTGCAAAATTTCTCGCATACTAAGAACGGCGATTACCAACTGGTGGCAGTCAATAGCCAAACCAAATCTGAAACCTTGGCTACTGCTAATGGTACGTGTCGACCTAGGCTACCAGTACTGATCTACAGTGGTTTTTGGCATCAAATTTTATATCATTTAAAGGCTAAAAACATCACCTAAACTGATCTCACATTTATACAGTAGATCATATCACTCGTACAATGTTACAGATTAATTTTTTTGAATTGAAATTGCTGAATAAAGAAGAATCCTAAGCTATTACCTTACTAATCCAACATCGCGGTGTTTAGTTTACGAAAAATTTCGCAAAATTATGCCTTTTCTGAAGTTACAAAATGCGAAATGCAGGGTTGCCAATGGTACAGAGTCTAACGGATTAAACTATATTTTTGCTAATAAAAGGAACAGTGGAAAAAGGTTTGGGGCACCTCTCTATTACTTCAAGTAGTTCTTATTTCCTCGATAAAACCGATTTCAAGCAGTATCTCTTCAAACCTTAAAACATCCTTTTAGCACAAAAGTCTTGAAAATCCTTTTTAAGGACATAACAACGCAAGACCAGTTCGGGAATCGAACTCTGAGCCAGCAGTCTTTTAATCACAAGCTTGACTTGATTTGTACTTTACTGTTACCTTGGAGCTTGTTCATCTTAAAAAAGCATATTTGGATTTTGCTCGGGTTTGCGTTCTAATTCTTGTACATTAATTGTGTATTCAGAGGGTTGGGACAGACTTTCCGACAGTCATTTTTTTGATAGTCTTGAAGTTGTTGAGAATGCACAAAAACGTAGGTATAAATATATTGTACTGCATCTATTGACGTTTTAAAACCGTAGTTGATTATTGCGTAAATGCACCGAGACTTATTATAAATGTTGAACTAGAGATCGGAATCCAAACGTAGTCTTGTGTGAGTCATGATTTTCGGTATAACGCTTGTTAGTTCTTCTTTCACAAAAGCAGTGTAAAGTATATTAAAAGTGCTTGGTTTAAAAGCACGATTGAATAAATGAACCTCAACATGAAAACGTGGGCAAATGAAATTAACTTTGCCAAAACCGTTTTTTGAATTATGCCTTAATCGTCTTCAAGAAACAAACAAAAGCTTTCCTCTAAAACAAGTCCGCTTTTTGGTCATAAATTTAGTTCTATTATTCATTCAGTTTTAATTGAAATTACGTTATGAGTTCTTAATCCTTTTCCGAAATACTGGCTGGCGATAATCTTGTATCTAAGCAATATGCACAGAATTTCACAAAACAAACTGGTACTCACGCTTGAATTATTCCTGTCAAAGAATTATTGAAGCCTTTGTCATCGTAATCAAAGCGATGACCAAATATGATGTTGCATAGATTGTTTGAAACAGCACGGTGCAGTAAATCCTAAACGTTAATTTTGTTTTCGCGTGCGCTTTTGTTTTTTTATACTACTGGTAGGTTAAAGACAACATAATCAGATGCTGCATCTCGATTCTACATAACATTATTTTCACATTATCAGGTATAAAAAAAATCATGCAATTCTTCGTCTCCGACACACAACGAAATATTTGCTCTGCCGAACTAAGCAGCCATAACTTTCAAAACTCAATCGTGGGAAAATGCAGATACCTCTAAAAACAGATGATGCAGATACTAAAAGGCAGTTTTTGTTAATTATCTGGTATGATTTTTGCTATTGTGGTTGTTTGTTGTTGTTGTTGCATTTTTACCTCCTGTCACAGGTCAAGACTATGACAGTTCTTGTCTACTGATTTGCTCCGTGTTTGATTTCAGGGAGGAGAGATGAGTATCGTTTAGTGTCTAATCAAAGAACTCAGCAACATGACTAGCTGGTTGAAGCTTGGTGATGCGATCAGGGTTGTCGTAACAAAGATGCTTTTAAAATCTTGGCCATGCAACAGACTATGACATCATTGAAAAATGGCGTCGTTTTTGCCAAATTAGCCATGGCTGCATGATGCAAAATCCAATTAATTTTTCTGCTCTTTCTTTGATTTCAGTAGGGAGAGATGATCATCGTTTAGTGTCTTATCAAAGGACTAGTGAAGCAATCAGGGTTGTAAAACGAAGTTTTGACTCTCTTGGCCATGCAGCGACTATAACGTCTACGACCTCATAAAAAAATGCCGTCGTTTTTGCCATAAATAGTCATCACAATATAAAGCAAAATCCGATTCATTTTTCTACTAAACGTGGTGAAAAACAACCTATCCGCAAGATGTTTTACTTCAATGATCTGCAAAGTTGGATGAAAATACACAAAATTGAAATAATTAGTATAAAGCGGATTCTTAATTCGAAAAATCTCTATATTTAAGAAGTTCATATAAGTTTGTATTCCGAATCAACTCTATATTTGATAAAATAAACAAAAAATAAAATAAAAGAAATAAAAAGTGTTCAAGAAATAACAGAGCAAAGGAAAAAAAATCATCAAATAAAATTGACTCCAAAATAGCATGAATTTTGCTGAAGCAAGATTTCGCTTTTTATACTGTAATTGTCACAATGTCTTAGTTATTAGAGTAATTCCAATTTTACCTTCATATCAAACAGCTTTCCATTTTGTCTCCGAATTTCTTCATTGACAAAGTGCAATTCTTCCAAACAAATATTTTCCATCCCTTTTCTACCGACTCCAAACCTGCCATAAAGAAAGCGCTGGTTTTAAAAGTTTTCCACAGATGGTTCTTCGCTTTGCTCCAATATTTGCAAGCAAATACGACTGCACAGTAACTATTCAACCCTGACTCAAACTGGGACGTAACCTTTGTAACAGCTGCAGCAGTTTATTTGTAAAATATTTAATTTGAGTGTAAACTCGAAGCATCCTCCTAGCCTGTGAATCATAAAAACAACGAACCGATACAATTGGAAGGCACAACAGCAGTTGATAAAGGACATGGAAGATGTGGACTATGGAACCCTCATTCAATTTTAGAGGAAAGTATTCGTTTATGCCTACCTTTTTTGAAAGAAATTGTAATTAACAGATTATTTTAAGAATTTTTACCAAAACAAACAGGTAGTTACTTGCGTACATTTGGGACAGCAGTACATTAGTTTAACTGCAATCTGACTGCAAACACATTGAATTACCCAATATTTATTTAAAAGCTCACCCTCTCAAGGTCATAAGACCAAATTTTCTTTGAGATCTCCACTTATCACCATAATCAAGGAAAGTTATGCCATTCTCTTTTTTGAGATCTTTTACTGACGGAAAATGCATTCTACCCGAAAATACGGATCCTTGCTTTACAAAAGCCTGAGTGGAAATGACAATTGGTTAAAACATTAACACCATTCTACACGACTTTAGGGGGTTTTAAAAATTGTTAACTTCCAACCAATTTGACCCTGAGTCTAATTTATTAGCCAATAACTTCTGCAAAATTAATGATTCTGGAGTGAAAATAAGTTTTCCCTACTTGAGATTTTTCAAGCCGTTTTGACAAAATCTAAGCAATTTGTAACACAAACTTAAACGAGGACTAAAGTAAAAATGAATAGAGGTATCTGTAGTTAGGCCAATTACGTAAGACTAGATTGGCGTTGACTCCATCCTTCTTGAACCAGCCATTCCAGAAATATTCTACTTCAAACACTACTTAAGGGCCTTTAATGCTATAATTTCATTGGCAACCCTGACGTTAATAACCTTAATGCCGTTAGCAACGCCATCCCAGTTTTAATCTAAAGCAACGCTGCTATTAGGCTACTGCAATGAGTGGTTTCTCTGCGCACTAATCAGTTTGATCTTGTCAGCACAACAGTTCCGAGCTGGAAAAAGAGTAGACTGTACGTTAGCCCAGGTAGCAAACGTCTAAGAACAAGCAAAAGTAAGGCTAGTAGAGTAGTAGACCATTTGTTGCAACTTAGTTGGAAAAGTTTAATCTACGGTAACAAATACTGTAAGCAAATACTTCAGACCTACTCAGGTGCTGGTATGAGTTCGTACTTGGTAGCCTACTAATAGAAGCCTTATTGCTAGGCTATGATTTAGACTAATAAATTTTTTTTTTAAATTAAAATATTGCTAGGCTATGATATGACTGGCTATGATTTAGGGATAAATTTATCAAAATATCTCAACAGTATCTAATGTTTTTTTTTGGTTTGATTGCAAATTGTAACGTAAACAATCAAGAAAACTTGCCTGAAACCTAAATTTTTTCTAAACTTGTTTTTCACATCATGATAACTTGATCAACATACTCAAAATCGTTGTGTTTCTTTTTCTTGAACGCTTTTACGTAAAAAGTTTATCTTATATAAAATTTTAGCAATTTTCTTTTATTCACAGAAATAATTGAATCAAAAATCTTGCAACTTCTTTGTTAAGTCTTGCAATTTGTTTACTTTGAATAATAATTTTCAGAGATGGCGTCGAGAACTCAACGTTCGAGGCCTAAGGCCAAGGACTCAAAAAGATCCGCGTCCAAGGCGAAGGACCGCATTTTCGAGGACAGACCATCTCTAGGCCAAGGACAGGAACAGTCGAGGCCAAGATCCAAGGATATAATTTTTCTAAAAATTATGGTCTGCAACTTTTTTATTATTTTTTAGCGCAAAAGTGCTTAAAATAATGCATTTAGTTAAGCTTTTGATGATAGTTCGAAAATAGTTGTTTATAAAAGTAACGAGTGCTATTCTGAAATTTTGCGCGCTAGCAGCAATGTTGATTACGTTCCGTAGCGGTATCTTGGTAATGAAACAATAAAAGCCGTAACTATTGAATAAGAATAGCTATTCAAAGGTAACCTGTTCGTCTTTGGAGCGGGACGTCTGAGGTTCAAGTTTTGGGCCGGTCAAATTGGCCACAGTGGTGCCAATGGTTCGCCACCTCAGCAACATTTCTTCGAAAGAAGCTGTGTTGCCCGGGCGCAATGACGCGAAAATGACCTCCGCAAACTCGTTACACGCTTCGGCCTAATGCCGGGAGTATCACGAAAGATTTGATTTTGATTTGAAATGGTCCGTTTTAAGGCCTTAACTTTATCTTTTAGGGACCCGGTTCAAACTTCCACTGATTATGGTTCCCACCCTTTTTAGTAGCTTTTCAAACATTAACCTTATCGTTTGATTAAATGACTTTTTTTCACATATTTTTTGAAAATGTTATCATAGTTTTTGAATAGTATACATTGCAATTATGTGATGTTGTTATGTAAAAGCATTGCAAAATACTAAAAATAATTTATGTTTTTAAAATGAATTGAGGTACCGTGAAAGGTATTTGCAAGTTCAAGTCTTTGGAAAAAACAATTTTGGGGCGAGTGCAAAGTCCCCATGCCTGTGTTGAACATTTTTAGTGATTTTTTTTCAAAAAAAAAAAAGCAATTTTTGTGACTTTTAAAGAAAATTTCACAATTTGATTTTCAAACTAACTTGGAAAAAGAAAAAATACCGTAAAAGTTAAGTTGAAAAACTTTAGCTTTCGATCATTTATCCAATCCTAATTTTGAATCAATTTTTTCTTTAGGCTTTAGTGCATGTGATGGCTCTCTATAGTATCGCATCTACTGCCTAATGCCTATCGGCCGCGAGCATGTTTCGGCCGCCTAAAGACACTTTGCACAATTTAACCTTAGGTATATAACCGCAAAAAGTAATCTGAGAATCCCAATAGGGCTGTATTAAGGAGGAAGGCATTCGTGACATTTGCAATTTGCCCCTAGAGCCCTCTTGGAAAGCCTAGCAATTGCAGAAACGTAAAAATATTAAGTCTTTTTTTTCTAAAAATGCCCTAATTTTTTGCGGTAGCTTTGCCTTCTCGTCGTCATGACTTAGAGTGAAAAATTGATTAAGTGCAGCGCACATCTTTCCAGGTATTCGAACAATTTTTCGTAATATTTAATTTGGCATTTGCTTAATTCTTCATGCAGCGTTTTTTTCTGATAAAGTAGTTTATTATTTGATATTGCTATCGGCAATTTTCAACGCAAAAATCGTTCAGCGCATGTGGCTTTGCCCCAACAAACCGCTTGCAGTTATTGGAGTTGTTCTTTCTTATCTCAAAACAAATTCATTGTAATATTCGCTCGCATATTTTCAGAACAATAGTTGGCGTTCTCAAGACAAATTTTCTTAGTTGTATCACAGATATGTTAGTTGTATCACGTATCACGCTTTCACACAATGTTGTTTAAATGGTTTAGACTATCTAACCTGCTGAATGGTTTCATAATCGTTCAAAAACACCATATCCGTAGACCCCACTCGCACCCCTAAAATTGGTCCATACTTCTTGCTCAATTTAGCTGCAACTTCGTGTGAACGCTTACTCATCATCGGAAGGTATCCCAAAAAAGGAAATCCTCTTGGTCCTGGTGGAAAATAGTCTGGACGTTGATACCAGTAAACTAAGTAAAATACCATCATAGAAGCAATTCCGACAATCCATCCAAGTTCAGAAATTGTTTCATACATTTTATATTACTTTTGCACTTTATAGGCTAAGTCTATGCTTAGCGTACAATTGTAAGCGTACAAGCTTACCGTTTGTTAATTCTAAATAATTTTACGCCAGTAAATCGATACGCCGAGCACTCCAAACTTTTAGCTACAAGCAAAACAAGCAATAGATATGCTTGATTAGCCAGAAAGACTGGCCCGTACAATCGATTGCAATTTATTCTGAAGAACACTATTTTATTACAAATTATATCTGCTATTAGCCTACTGTGATAGTGTGTTTTTGACAGGCTTGGGCAAAATACTCTCCAAATGTTTTTACATACAAATACAAAATACAGTGGCCATAAAGTAATTAAATACAAATACAAACTACTTTCCGGCAATACTGGTAAATACAAAATACAAATACTGTAACAATATATTTAAATACATTTGAAAATACTTTGAAAATACTTTGAAAATACTTTTCCGAAAAACTAAAAAATCATGTACTTAAAAAAAAACTTGGCGAATACAGTCTTGCAGGTTTTGTAATTCGCACCATGAAGCAACATTTCGTAGACCAGTCTGAACATGCGTAATTGCGCAACTAAGTACATACACTAAAGTTATGAGAGAGTTGTTTACAATTTTGCTTTAACGGCTGGGAACTTCCTTTGTTCAGCGTTGTATACATATTCATTGCGAGGAACAAACGTATTTAAAATACAAAATACAAATTCTTGTTGTAAAAAGCATTTAAATACAAATACAAAATACATAAAAATAAATGCTTTTAAATACAAATTCAAAATGCAGTATTTTGTATTTCAAACACGTATTTTATTTTAAATTGCTGTACAAATACATCCCAAGTCTGGTTTTTGATAGACGCCCGAACTGCGAACACCACCTCTACTTTGATTCCTCCGTATCACACTTCACACTAAACTCAATTGCAGAAAACTTAAACCATACGTACACAGAAACTTGGTAATAAGAATTATTCTTTACGGTATTTTTCTCTTATTAACGTGATATTTTCAGGTGAATTAGAAACTTCAATTGATTTTTCTCCGAAGTAATTGTTTCGTTGTTAATTCGTTCCGTTGTTAAAAATTTTTCTATTTTAAGTTTTGTTGCATTCAATTTTTGTTGCATTTACATAGCTATCCTTCTGTTACCGGACAACGTCAGACATTAACAACTACAGTATAGAGCAATTTTTGTACCTTTTGGAAAAAAACAGCTATTTTAACGCTATTTGGACGGTATTTCACAAGTTTGAATACCATTCGAATAATGTAATTGCAAAAATTTGGAAGTCTTTTGACAGAATTAGTTTACTCACCATTTTCGGCTCCCGCTCATATACAGCTCAAGTTCAAAACACGTTTAAAGGCATGCATATTCAGGTTAAATTTTCTAAGTAAAGTGGCTAAGTTACTTGACTTAGCCCATCTCTTTATGTCACTGACAACAACGCATTGCTAGTAATTTCGGTAATCGAATCGAGAGTAAGCAAACTTTCGATCACTAACTTAGCACTCTGCGTAACTACAGTAAGCTATTGCTGCCGCAACTTCTTTGTGTTAATAACATAGCTTTGCACTAATTAAGCGCAGTAATGCTGCCTCATTATTGTGATGTCAATCTAATTCATCGATATGACCCAAGGCTAAATGATTCTTAATATTTTTGCACTGTCATTGCTGAATGTTAATTTATGTCATCAACAATGACAATTTTTTAAGAATTATAGTTTGCATTTTTTGATAAAACTTCAATTCAATACTGTAAGCTGCACGAAAATGCCAATGAATTGCGGGAACTGAACAAACTTTATACAAAGTAAAGGTGCGTTTAGACTGGACGCGAAGCAACGCGAATACCATTCGAATGCCATTCGAATACCATTCGAAGCAACGCGACCTTCGTCAACCTTCGCGAGTGGTCGATTGCGTCACTCGCGAAGGTTGCCAACCTTCGCGAGTGGTTGCTAATCTTCGCGACAGGTCGCTTCATAGGCTAACTTTAATGACTTATTTTTAAAATGTATTCAATGAGCAGAAAGCGTTGTGTACTTTATTATTGAAGCGCTATTATAGTAATCACAGGTTCTGTTTCGTCATAGAGCGCTGGTATTACCGGTAAAACGAAGATTGAGTTTATATTATGTCATCACGCAATAACAGTGAAGAAGAGTGTAGACTAATAGCTCAGGTAACAAAGCAATCTTGAGAAAAAAGTTTGTAAAGTATAAGTGAAAAACGAAGTACAGTAGATCGAATTTGGAAATGAAAAGACTAGTCATTTCTTCAAAAACGTAGTAGTACTTAGCCTATTTACTAGCTATTAATGATTTGCGTAGATCCTTCCAGTAAAAATTTGCCATAATCTGTTTTGGCGATGACAGTTCTAGGTTTTAATGCAGAAACGCAAAAAGCTGGAAGCAGATGTCAAAAGTTCTCTTTAGGTGTTTACTCAGTTAACAAATCCTTAAACGCTTTCACCACCAAGTCTCATTATGGTGGTGGTAGATCTATCGGTATCTTGTAGAGTGTAGACCAATAGGCTAGTCTACAGGTACATTTAAAGCATAAACTATGTTGTTTTTTTGATGTGATTTTTCTTTTTAAGGCAAGCATGTTATGATACCTGTAGTAAGCTTAAACAGTTGTTTGCATTTCTTATTTAGTGCTGTTTGGGAAGACTCCCAATGTTAACGCTATGAGTGAAACTGAAAGCTGGATTTGTCATCAGTTATGTAGTGGATTTTTTGCTTATTGTGCAATGGATTACTGTGTTGATTTGCTGGAGAAAGTAAAAAAACACTGCAGTTTTTGCATGACTTGACACTATCATCGAAGGACAAGAATTTAGCACAGTAATACCAGCAGTTGCTTTGAGAAAAAGTCAGCTTCTAAAACTAAGTTTGGTGTTTTACTCTCGCTAGCGGAGCGCGTATCGATGCTTAGTGCGAAGTTAAATGCTTTTGAGAGCATTTTATTAGTTTGTATTTTCTTGCGGTACCAGTAGGCTACGTTGCGACGGTCGCGTTTACCTCAAAGGGCTTCGCTCCAAACCACCGTTTGTAAGACACAGACAAATTTATAGCTGTAAGGTCAAGCCCCCTCTTAGCAAGTTTTTGGTTATGCTCCTGATAAAAAAAACATTTAGATTTTTTTACGTGAAAATTGTTACTCAAGCATCTGAATAAAAGTGTTGTTAGTTCTCACATTTTCATGTAACTGACGCTTCCTTTTCCAGTCCAATTATTTTTATAATAAATGCTGTATCAAGTTTTTTGTGTAGTGGTGACTAATGAGAATGGAACAATATTAATCAACTTGCTTGGCGGGTACTTCTCTACCAATAATAGTAACCTCAGCAAAAAAATAGAACTCACTTTCTACTGGTTAGATACATATTGGCTTTCTAGTTCATCTAAATACACTGACTGTAATTATAGGCCTAATGATTGAACTTCAGACTTAAAATTGTTTACTTTGTCACTTTATTCACCATGTAAAGCAGTAAAAATTTTAAGAGACAGTAAAAATGTTTTGAAATTCACGAACAACGAATTTCAGATATTACACAAAGACACAGTAAATGAATATTTAACACACTTGACACTTCTATTTTCATCACATAGAACCGGAGTGAAAAATCACTTCCACCAGACTACAATATTCATGATTATAAAACTTGGGGTAGTCCAAAACCATTGCTTCCAATTCAACTTGATCACTGTCACAAACCTTCAGAAACAAGAAGACTTTTAAGAGGACATTCAGAAGAAAAAATTCCATGTTTGTAGCTATTCAAAGAAGTGACTACTAATGGCGAATCCAAAAGTTCTTAGAAATTTCTCGATTTTTTGTATCTATCTAGCTGTTGTATGTAGCAGTGTAGCTTGAAACCGATTCTAAATACAGTTTTATTCACCATGTTGGCTTGGTCAAGCAGACTGTGAAAAAACTTTTGCGAGTTTTCCAGTATTCAAGGAATAGTTCAATTGTGGTTAGGCTACTTTTAAAACAACAAGCTAACAAACAATGGGTAAAAACACTCTCAACACATTCAAAACTGGCCTGTTGGTGGGTTATTTTATACTCTGAAAAAAAAAACACCATGTTAGTTTAAGTTTACTTTAAGACAAAAAAGCAAAAGCTGCTCAGCCAAAAGAACCACTGGACTAATACAATAGCTTCTGCTATACTGCACAGAATAAAAAGTTTTGGTTTAAAAGCTAGATGTCGAGGGGCTAGGCCTACTGCTTTGTTGTAGTCATTATAATGAAGCTCTGAGATCCAGCATAGCTATGAAAAATCACTCAAGGATTTACAGCCTTAGCTGTCTAGATCCGAATTAACTTGGCTAGCCTAGCGCTATCGCGAATCTAACTTTAACTTAGGTTTTGTCAAAATTCAAAAAAGGTTTGTTACTAGCTACTAGAGATGGCAACAGCGCAGCGTACGCGGCCGCGCGCTGTTGTTGGTGCACCGCGCCGCGCAGCGTGGCAACTAAAATCTGCATTACGTCACAGCGTCAGCGCAGCGCCGCGTACAATCATTTTTTTTACAATTATTGCTGGTGATTTTCTCTTTATAAACAACAACGGTTAGTCTGGATGTAAGTATTATATGAATTGAAGACAATGCATGCTACTAAACCAGTAAAAGGTGCCTTCGGTTGAAGTTTATTTTTTCAGAATTCTGAGCATCCTAGAATCGGCTATTTTGGCCACAAGAAACGTACTTTTAATCAGTTGAGCGTGTTTTTTGACACCAACAAAAAGATTTTGGTTTTGGTTGGCTAGACTAGGAAAGGCTCACGACGTACGGTGAGAAGATGAAACAAAGGCAGACATATGTAGAAGAAACAGGTTTGTGGGAAACAGTCATCAGAGTAGAGGTACAAAATAAAGCCTAGCGACACACCCACCCTGTACGCAGTAAGCCTATGGTATTGGTACAAGCCCAAGGCTAGACAACAGTTTTTATTACACATGCGCTTGCTTTTCAGAGTGACAGAGTTAGTTCAGTGTAGCCTGTTCGTCAACAAGTCATGGCATCAAGAATTAGGCTTTCGGTCCTATGCTGTATGCCTGTAGCCTATCTCAGATCTGGTAGACCTATGTAGTAGAGTACGAAGACAAGGCTACGCAAATTTCCAATGACAGAATAGCCTACGTAGTAGCAAAATTTATTCCACAATCAAACACACATGCAAACGACAAAGGTATAATACATAGGGTAGTTTCATACAAGTGTAGTAGCTTGTGACAGCATGCAGAGCACGTGATACCTCATATTTCATTATTTGAGCTACTGGTTCAGGATTAGTACAGTAGTTGCATGGAATCATCAGGTAGACTGGTAGATTGTTTTTGATTGTCAAAACGTGGGGCAGAAAAACTAATAGAAAGCACACACAAGGCAGATTAAACCTGAAGGCCTATAATTGAACGACTGATCTCACGTCGCATGTTTTTTAGTTTTTACTCAACCATTTTCAAAGTTATCGAGTGCGAAGTTTCAGACTTTTACTTATAACTCGATAATGGTTTGGGCTAGCTGCATGAAATTTTGACAGCAGTTTGAGATTCATAAGTTATTTGTTTGTGCCAAATTTCAAGGCAATGAGTCCCGTAACTTCAGGTTTAGGACCCGAAAACTATATACTTTAAAAGTTTGGTGTAAAAAGCAGTCTTATTCAAAAACGGCTCACATTCGGCAAAAATTATTTCACATGGTTATATGTCGTAAGATACTCTTTCATCCCTATCTACACTTTTAGCCGTATTGAGTTTTTTTTCTTTTTCCATTTTTTGCTTTCTAAATTTTGTGCACTCTTCTTCTCCTAAACCACACAACATCGATGTCTAATTTTTGTGTAAATTTGTTGAACTGCAAATGCAATTTTGTCTCCTGAAATTTTTTAAGGCCTCTCCCTAGAACCACCCCAAAATGGGTCCCTAAAAAACTAATTTTTTTATTGCTCAAGCTAAGGTGATAGTTTTTTGTTTATATTGGTAGATATTTAAGCAATAAATAGCTTGACATAGTATGGGGGTACCACCCCCCAGGGCCCCCAAATGGACTCCCCCAAAATTAGTTTTTTGAATGGCTCAAGCTAGGGCATTACTTTTTTTTTATACAGTACATCGGCAGATGTTTAAAAAACAAATATTTTGACATGGTTTGAGAGAGCGACCCTTTTGAAAACTCTCCAAAATAATACCCCTAAAATCAATTTTTTTATCTGTCGTAAGCTACTGTAGAGAGCTAATTTTTTTGTGATGTTAGTAGAAATTTGAAGGATATTTAACTTGCGGTGCGGCGCGGTGCAGCGTGAAGTTAGTTGTGTTTGGATGCGGTGTGGTGCAGCATGCGGACAAGGTTTGCGGACGCAGCGCAGCATGCGGATGCATTTTTTGTTATCCGTGCTATTTCCACTAGCTACCCATGATTCTCATAGACGTTATTCTCATAGACGACAATCTAAACTGGAAACAACAAATTATTATATAGCTCATACCCATTATTATAATAACAAATTATTATAGAAACAACAAATTATTATAATAACTCATACCCATTATTCTCATAGACGACAATCTAAACTGGAAACAACAAATCAAGGAACAATGTTCAAAGGTAGCAAAGGGATCTTGGCCCCTTAATCAATTAAAACACTTTGTAGATGAGCAAACCCTTAAGATCTGTTTACCACTGCCTCATATACTCTCATCTACAATACTGCATAAGTAGTTGGGGGACTGCTTCAAAATCAACATTAGCACCTCTCTTTATTCTGCAAAAAAGAAGCATCAGATTGTTAACTGGAAGTGGATATCGTGAACATACTAATCCTTTGTTCTATCGAGCTAAATGCTTAAAACTCAAGGATATTTACTCTCTGGAAACTGCAAAGCTAATGTACAAAATTCACAATAATGTATTATCTTTTGCAAATTCAGATAAGTTTAACCTAATGAAAAACTGTTATACACATAAGACAAGATTGAGCCACAAAAACAACTTCTTTCTTCCAAGAACTAGAACAAGATTAGGGCAAAAGTCTCTATCATTCGCAGGAATTAAAATTTGGAATGAAATTCCAAGCAGCATAAAAGAAGTTTCATTCTACAGATTTAAAAAAGCTGTTAAAGCTCATTTTTTATCAAACTATGAAACCGATAAAAGCTAGAATAACAGCTTTCTATCAGCAATGCAATAGTAATTACAGGAATCATAGTTGCATATTTATGCTTGAGTTCAACAATAACCTATTCTATTGCTTGAATGGCATGAGATTGGTGCATTCATCTATCACACATTGATACAATACGTCATCTCTCATTTTGATGTGCCCTTGAATTATTAGTAATTTTGCAGTAACTGACTAAGGTTGATATATACTGGTATTGGAAATTGTAACAGTACCTACTAATGACATATTGGCAAACAATACAAAACAAAGCAAGGAGGTTTTTTTCACTCCAATTGCCCGCTTTAAATTCTATAAAACATAAATAAGCATTATGAACTTTATTAATTTTATTTTCTATCCAATCTGTAGTTACAGTATTTTTATTTTTTTATTTTTTAGTATGCTTAGAGTTAGAACAATTCTAATGTTGCCTTGCATTTTCTTTACTTGGTGACTGTGAGTTTTGTGTATACACTGTACAAAATGTACATATCTTTGCAACACTTTGTTTTAATTTTGCGTAAAATTTTTTATCATAGAAAGTAGCAGACTGAGAAAATCTAGAAGCTGCTTTCTTTTACCTTAACTTGGTGAGGTGGCAGTAGACTTACTGTAGATGACCTTTCGGTCCTTCGCTGTCTCCTCACCAACTGACTAAATATCGCTTTGACACAGCAAGTTTGTGTGTTTGGTTTTAAAGGAATTGCATATTTCGATGCTTTGGTGATAGACCTAGAGGAAGTTGTAGTTTTTTCTTGTGATATGACGTCACTTGGTAAATAAATATATATGATGATGATGATGATGATGACTTTTCCAACAACCTACTCTTTGGACTGATAAATAGGCGCTAAACCATACAAATATACTATTTACATTATTTTCTAGCAAACTGCGATCGTAAAAATCCAATCACTGATTTAGTAGGTTATCTTACTACAGCCTGCAAGCAAACGATGTTGCGCAACTGCTCGCGAAGGTTGCGACCGGTTGCAACCTTTCGCGAGCTGTCGATGATGTCAAGTTTTGGTTGCTTCGCGTCGCTTCGCGTTGCTTCGCGTCCAGTCTAAACGCACCTTAATCTGCAAACTAGTGGAGAAGTGCTGTAATCACGTTCACATCTTTCTACAGTAATTACAAAAGTTTACTACAAACAAATTGTTATTTGTAACTAAGTTATTTCTACATGAAGAGAAAAAAAAAGAAAACGAGCATGCCCAGTACTCCATTGTTCTTTAAAAGTACTGAGAGGCTGTGAAAGTAATTTTCTATAATGAGAAAAGATCACCAATTTCACTATACCTTTTTTCTCTCACTAATAGTTATACGCAAGCTATGTGACAGGGATAAGTGTAACTTGTTATAAAAACATAGGCATAGCCAGGATTTTTGATTGGAGAGGGGGGGGCCAAACCACAAATCACATGCAATGACGTCATCAGAAACTTCGAAAGAGGACTTTTTGTGGGGGAAAAGATGTCGTAGAATGGAAGATCAGAAGCCGTGGCCCGGCGTTGGCACGTAACTAAAAACTCGTTCAAGGGAGAGTGCTTAAACCAATAGTTAAAATGCGACAATGTCTAAATTGGGAGCACGTGTGCTCGGTAAAGAAGTGCACTGTAATTCAAACGTATCACAGATGGGGTCTAGGGGCGGATCCCCCAGCTTCCAGAGGCTATGGGGTTCTGGGGGCGAAGCCCCCAGCCGCTCGGTGATTTTTCGTAATTTTTTGGAATAAAATCGTACTTTAATCCCATTGGATCACTTTTCGCACGTATTTAGAGCCATTTGAAAGTACTAGATTTTCAACATTTGAAAGCCGATTGAAAAAATTAAGTTGTTCAGACCTTCTTTTGCTAACAATTTAAGTCCAAAACATGTTCAAAATCTAGCATTTTGGGGTTAAAGTTTGTAAGTGATTCGGCCCAGGTGGGGGAAAGAAAGTACATTGTCTCCTGCGATATTTTAGCTGTAAATAACAATCCAGTTGAATATTTTCCTTAGAGATTATTGTTTTGTCACGAAAACAACCAGTTATAGGAATGCATACACGGCCAGGGGGCCAAGGCCTTCTCAATTCAAAAATTTGTTCAATGAGCGTTCTGTTATTGTAGCTAATTTTTTTCAAAAGTATTTTGTTGCATAAAAGCCGGCGAGGTGGAGGTGAATTATTATTGAAAAACGTACCATAGATAGTTACGCCTACAAACCATGTTATTGCCCGGGCTGGATTTACATTGAGTTGGCCCCGTGGCACTTTGGGATTTTCGCTATATTTTCCTACCAAATACAGGTGAAGACAAAAAAAAAAGTCTTATTTGAGTGCAGCGACCCTGGCACTGAGCCAAATGTTAAATCCGTCCCAGGTTATTAATGCATTACGTTCATAAAAAGGTTAGATGAAAGCCTCTGTTAGCAACTTTTGGATACAAACCCTTAATTTTGCTCGGGTTGCACGTTTAAATTAGTTGGCAAACATTATATTGAAGGGGTCTGGGCCCCCTGGATGAATATTATTGTTTGGGGCCCATTTAAATTGGTTGGCAAAAATTAAATTGAAGGGGCCCGGGCACCCTGAATCAATATTATTGTTGGGGGCCCAATTACATTGGGGCCATTTAAATATTATTGTAAGGTGCCCATTTAAATTGGTGGGTAAAAATTAAATTGAGGGGGCCCGGGCCCCTTGGATCAATATTGTTGTTGGTTACTGTTGTACGCGTGTACTGTTGTACGCGAAGATGCTAAAAGAAACCGAAACAGAAGAAACAATAGTCATTTTTGTTGCTTTTTTATCATTGGTAGCATTTCAATTGGGGGGGCGGGCCCCCTGGACCCCCCCTGGCTACGTCTATGGATAAAAATAGTCAACGCTTTTGTCCTCACCCGCTTAGGAGTTGACCATATCCCAAGCTTTCCGATTGTCGTTTGACTCCTTGTCTCATGAATTTGCTGCTGTTCAAAGCGGCGAAGCTGAGATAATCATCGTGATGTACCTAACTCAAGGCCGCAACAAAGTGACCAGGGTGCGGATTGAACCCGGATCATGCGATCAGGATCGGCGTAAAAATGACGCCCCATTCGACAATAGTCAACGAAAATTGAAATCGCTTTATCAGAGCTCACCTGACAAGTCTGTTAAAAGTCTTTAAGGTTGTAGGAGTTGAAAATATTTTGTTACTGCCTGATCGAGTGCTCAAATTACTAAGCAATGAGCAACGCACAATGGTAGCGACTGCGGTGTCCAAGACTATTCTGCTCCACCTAATGGTTTCAAGAAGCAAAAAAAGATAGAAATGTGTTTCTTTCTGTACGATGTGTAAAACGATGTTTTGGGACGTCATAATGGAAGTAGAAAATAATATTTCAATTTCTCAAAAAAACAGAACAACATCTAGCGCAAAACGCAATGCAATCAGTAGCGTAGCCAGGGGGGGAAAAACCACCTGATTTTGGGCCAAAAAACCTTTAAATTTCCGATTTCGGCCGAAAAGTCAGTCTCAATTTCGGTGAAGACCTTTTTTTTTTTTTTTTGGAGACCACTTGATTTTGGGCGGAAAAACCTTTGAATTTCTGAGCTTTCCGAGAAATTTCGTCTCAATTTTCGGACAAACCGTGTGGAACTGATTCAAGAACAATGAAAATTCGAGTCAAGGTCGTTTGCACTTTTCTCACTCTTTCAAAAAAGCCCCCCCCCCTTTTCCAAATCCTGGCTAAGCGCCTGAATGCAATACCGACAAAACTTGCTCTCTTGAATTGGTTTGTCACAATGTAAGCTTTTAATATCAAAAAAGCATCTTCTTACCAACTCGATTGTACAACTTTTGCTCCAGAAAACAACAAGAAGCTCTGCAAATTTTTACCGATTGCACATTATACTTTACTGCAGCAGTCACATCAAATTTGCAATGCATTGGTGACTGCAAACACAAAAACATAACTGAACCTCAAGCTCAAAACTGTAACATTACCAACCATGTCAAAACAGAAATTCACTGCTAATCAAACTTTAAAAAATTATCAAGCAAAAATGTTGTCAATTGAAGTAGGATTGTAAGACGTAATGTCTCTGTGAGCTATTAAATTAGTTCTGCATTTTTCACTTCAGGAAGTATTTAACTTATTAAATTATCGTTATTTGTGATTGAAAAATTCTCCACTGCATGAACAGCAGGAATGTAATATGTCTTTGAGATATATGACGCAATGAATAGTAAACTATTAAATTAGTTTTGCCTGTATTAACACTGGGAGAATTGTTAATCTCGATTTATTTATTTATTAATTTTTCTTCCTGTCTATTAGCCCACTTAATCCCATGTCTAGAGTTAATTTTATTCCATTGTTGTTTCTTAGGTTACCATGACTACAATTTTTTTTTTCAAAATGATACTTTATTTTGATTTTAATTTTGCTAGCAGATTTTGCAGGTTTGCAGGTCAGTTCTGCCAATTCAAACAAAACTCGAGTTAAGAGCAGTACTTGGGGAAAAATTGTTATGGTTTTGTTAACTTAAGCATTTTATTAGTTGAAGTTAAGGGAAAGAACTTTAGCCTATACCAGATGCTTAAGTATTCAAAATTACCGGTTCAGTTAGCTAATTCCGGGATCATATAATTCTTTGCTTTGTATTGCCTTCTCTTTACATTGACGATGAAGTCAGTTGACTTCAAAACACGGGAATGCGACCGCAATGCGGGTTCCACCTTACCTACGTCACTAGAGGTTGAAGCGAGTACCCATTACGAGGTAGAGCCAGTGCCGTCGCTATAGGGGGGCCAGGGTAGCCGTGCCCCCACAACGACTGCTTGTGTCCCCCCCATTACGGTTTATTCAAAATACGTTTTTGGAACATCACGTAACGACAAAACAGCAGTAAACGAAAAAGGAATAGTAACGTCCAAACATAATTCTCGTTTGAAGGTTTCATTGATTCTTTGCAAAATTGCTACCATCTAACTGCTGCGCATAAATGCGACGCAATACGACATCTTTTTAGCACGCACGCCTTTACGGATGTGTCGCGGAAGAGAGATTTAAGCCTAGAGAATCGTTACTGGTACTGATACTTTGTTAGTGATTATGACCTGAAACAACATGAGAAAACATTTTTTAAAAGACCAGCTATTTTTGTATTTTAGAGCACACTCAAGATTTTTTTATGTTGCAGACTGTGGCGCAACCAGAAATAAAGGGCTAAAGGGGTTCAGCTTTAAAATTCATTGACTTTTGAATTTTAGCAATTTAATGTAGTTATTCATATGGCTTCAAAACGTGCAAAATGTGATTAAAATGGCGTTAAAATTGCAATTTTTGCCGCAAAATTACAAAAATCACCTAGCGGCTGGAGGCTCTGTCCCCCCAGGCCCTCTCTATGATACGCTTAAGTTGCATCAATTTGTTCAGCATGGAGCCTAAATCAGACAATTTTTTGTGCCAACAAATTGCACTTTTGGTTCAAGCCCCCTACTTCTTAGAAAAATCCTGGTTGTACTTCTGGTCGTATTCACTGCTGCAGACAGATTTTTCAATTGATTATATGGGCCGGATACGAAGCGAGCTAAGAAAAGCCGCCGGCCTTATACATCTCTTTTTTCAGACATGAACACAAAATTGTTAAAATAGGGCATAATTGTAGCCGCAAAATCTCAGTTTCTATGCGCAAAGGTTCAGTTTGTTTTAGTGTCCCCCAACTTTCGGCTAGTGCCCCCTCGCTTCGATTGCTCTGGCGACGGCACTGGGTGGAGACAGCGTTAGGGTGTTTCAAATGAAGTAAGATTGTAAGACGTAATGCGTCTGTGAGCTATTAAATTTGCTTTTCATATTTTCTTTCATGATAATTTAACTTGAAGCAAAACATAATTTTGAAGCAGAAACTACAGTGATATTTTTCAAGTTCGCTCTTCACACATAATCAAGTGTGACAAGTTATTCGTTTCATTCAAATAGGTCTATTTTTTTTTTGCATCTCTGACGAAGAAATGTGGCTAAATTTTGAAGCATGAGTGTTACAAATTAAAAGTACAGTGCACCAGTGGCAATGATTTACTTATTTCTTACAGAAATACAGTAAAATCTTTGCTTTCATTGGCATTGTGATATAGTTGAATATATCTTGTTTTCCAAAAAGAAAAAAAAAATGAACAATTATTGGTAATCATTAAAATCACGTATACTTTCAATTTTATTCACTATGTTTTTCGTGGCGGGGGACAGCGAAGGAGCAGTTCGGTCTTCGAGTCAAGCTGCCACCTGCCCAGTGCACCTCTGCCACCCACGGCGGAAGATTCGAACTGATCCTTTTAATAATATACGTAAAACAGAAAAGCTCTGAATACCAATTTTAATGGTCTGTAGTTTGATCTAGCCGAGAATCGAACTCGAGTCTATTATTTCAGTAGCAGGCGCTATATTTACTCTTACAATAAAGGAAAACCAACGTAAAGGCCTTTTACGCAATAGCGTATTCAATTTCTAATCACGGTTTATCAGCAATAAGCATTAATTTTAGAAAAAGGTATCGATTTATTGACACAAAATTTACAGACAACTGCAAGAAAGTTTTAAAGTTGTTTTGCAACTATTTTGTAAGGCATCGGGGCAAATGTAATCCCTGGAGCTGCTTTATTGATGTTGGGAAGTTTTGAGTCGCTTGAGTCAGGGAGGAACTCAAATTTCTGCACCATTCCCACCAAAAAGACAAAAATTTCCATTCGAGCCAATTGCTCCCCTAAGCAATGACGTGGTCCCACTCCAAACGGAATGACACGATTAGAAGAGACGAAGTTTCCTTGATCGTCCAAAAATCGTTCCGGGAAAAACTTTTCTGGACTTTTCCAAACTTTCGGATCGTTATGAACTGCCCAAATGTTTGCTTGAATCTACAAAAATCGAGTTTAGCTGTTAGCACTACCATCGATTCATTAAACATCAATCCATTTATACGCTTACTATAAATGCGTAAGCCACGAAAAGCACACAACAATAGTATAAATATGAAAAGGCTGAAAATACTAATAATTGCAGTAAGTTTTGAAATGATACAGTAAATTAAATTTTACACTTTTAGCTTTAGGGTAAGGACTACACCAAATCCAAGTCTAAATATTTGATCTAAATGTTTTATTTAGGGTGCTTTGACTGCTTTCAAGCTTTGAAAGCTTGTGATCTGTCAATAAATGTGAATTGTAAAAATGTTTTTGATCTTTCTTTTTTTTTTTCAGGAAGAATTTTAAACTTTATTAGGCTATTAATAGGAAAGGCAGGTGTTTATTTAACATGTTTTTCTACCTGTTTTTACTTATTTTCCCACTTGCTTTGTTTCTGCAGAGCTCCCTCCCTGATTTCCTGATCATCAAAGTTTGACAACAAAACAAGTTACAGTAAGTAAAAGCATATTTAACTTATTATCCTGATGGTATTGCATTCAACTTTAAAGAAATTTATAGATCTTTATTTTAAACAATCAATAGTTGTCAGTGTTACATACTTTTGTTCCTTTGGGAATTATCCATTTTCCAAGTTGAGAATTCGCTGTTACTTTGTGAATGAGCCCTAACGGTCCAACTGTACGAAATCTATACAGTTCTTGTAAAAACGCACAAGTATAAGGCATTTCTGATTTTTTTGACCAAGAAATGCTTCCAGATGTGCCTAGAATAAAAATACCAAGATTATAAAACTTTGCATTTTTTTGTGCTTTACCAGTTATTGGCAAATTTATTGTATCAATTTGTCTTGAAATAGAATGGCAAAAAATCAAATAAGATGCATAAATTTATCTATTCCTGTAGTCTATGCAACACCATAAGTACAGTACAGTCAAAATAATCTTCATCACTTTACTTAAATTTATTCAATCACAGACAACCGAAATAATTTGAAGATATTTGAATCTAAAGACAGCAAGTACTTCCATTTTACGCTTTGCAGCGGCTCCTTGTTGAATGATAAACAATTTAGGGTCTGTATAAGTTTATTGCAAAATGCCATTAAACGACCTTGTTATTTGCAAAAAACAGCTTCATTAGAAAACTATTTGATCTGCCTATGGACGTCATTCCAAAGTCATGTTATTTTCCTTGAAAAATCATGATGGCATTCTTATTGATGGCTAAGTAAAACTCAAAAACATTTAAAGCAAAAATAATAAAACTAGTCCTGCCAAATAATCGTGTTTAAAGCCAACCAAGAAAACAAACTTCTGATAGTGAAATAAAAACAGAGTAAGTTTATTATCAATCTCGGGAGTAGCACTTATCAAAGTAAGATTAAAAGCAACTAACCTGAATGTTTAAATGATAACGTTTAGCAAAGTCAACTTTATTTGCTTTCTCGTTAGAAGCCTTTCGTACAAAATTCTTTAATAACAATCTTCGCCTGATTTAATTGAATCGAAGTTGTTATCGACGAGTTCTTTCCAAAAAGCTTCAAATAAAAAAGCAAATACAGCAGAGTACCACAGCACTAAAAGACTAAATCAAATGAAATCTTTCATTATACTCTCTGTATTACGCTGAAGCGTGTAACGAGTTGGCGGGGCCAATTTCCGCGTTATTGCGCCTGGGCAACACAGCATCTTTCGAAGAAATGTCGCAGCGATGGCGAGGCGTCGGCAAAACTGTGTTCGATTTGATTGGCCCGAAATTTGAACCTGAGATCTCCCGCTCCGGAAACGAACGCTTTACAGCTCGACCAGCTGACCGATAACTAAAACACTAAAAAATTGAAATTGATACAGGTAAAGGATTTCAGTTTTTAATTTTTCAAAATTTTTTTCTACTTTTTAATTCTTCAATATATTGGTAGTCTACCGCAGTTTTTGCTCTAACTCTTTATTATTGAGCAGTTTTTGAAACCCTGATATGGACCACAGAATGGAAAAAGTAGGCAAGTTGAGTTGATTGAAGTCGTATTTAAGTTTTGTGCTTCCTCAAAATTGTTCATGATCTGAGTAGGCTCGTGCCAAAACACTATGCTAATGTTACCGAAATTATCAATCACTTCTTTGCGAATTTTCTTTTGAGAATCAGGATAATGCAGAAAGCAAAGCAAAGCCCATGAAATTGTATTTGCAGCAGTTCCTGAACCAGCAGAAAATAATTCTTGTATGTAAGTCAAAAGCTGAAAATCCTGCAACGATAATAGCAAAAACAAACAAAATACAAAATTTAAATTAAATTTTCATGTTGACATTTTCAACACAAGGTTGAAAAAAATTTGGAGAAAAAGTTTTGTGGTTAGAGTTAATCTATTGATTTTTATAAGGAATAACATTGATTATATAAGCATATTGAAATTTTATAGAGCAAAAAGTTGCTTTAACAAAAAATTAATATTGTTAAAAAAGTATATTTTATAGAAGACTTTTTATTCCTTTTATTTAGAATAATTATGTTATTACAGAACCCATTATTTGCAAAATCAAACTTAACATCATTGTAAAATCGCTTAAACGGAAATCGTTTAGGAAATATTGTATAAAAATACTATTTCGAAAATTAATTGCAAATTTTCTTACTGAAAATGTGGAGTCTTCTTCTTTTCTTTTTTCAGCGATGAAAGCATCAATAAAATCTCTCAAATTGTTTTCATCAAAGCTTTCTTCGTGCTCTATTACGATAACTCTCATCCAATCTAGTGTTATAATACACTACTGTGATTAATTAAGCATTTTGAATCCGGTTTACTGCAGCATCAGGGAACAATAATGAAAACAATACTTTGCTGGTAGTTACTCCGAACTACAGTGCTTTTGAACATTTTTTGCAGTTTGTTTTGTGCAATTTTTCAACAATTTTGTTACCTCCTACTGTATTAATATATCTCATACCATCGGCAGCGTGGCCAATAGGGTAAAGTCATCGTTGTTTACTATTATTGTAGTTTTTACGACGTTTATACGACGACCCTAATCGAATGATCGAAATTAAACTCGAAACCTGGTCACGTTGTTGCGCCCTTGGATAGGCCGCATTTAGATGATTATTCCTGCTTGGTAGCTTCCACCAAGCAGCAAATATAGATGGGAAGAAGTCAAACGTCAACCGGAAAACTTGTAAATTAGTAAACTCCTAAGCGGGCGCGGATTCGTCCAAAGAATAGTGCCACCGCCCACAAGATAGCCTTTGTACAAAGGATAGCCTTTCTCGTGATAGCAGATAAAAATGCAACTATCAATCAGTACACTCAAAAAGTACAACAAGAATGTGAGAAATTGAGTGATCAGTACAGGCCTGTAGGAGAAACAATTGGAATTATAAGGATGATAGGATTTTTTTTTTTTTTGCAACAAAGTCGGTAAAGTACTCATTGCAACAGTTATGTATATCGTAAATCCACAGACCTGTTGAGGCATAATTTCTCGCCACAGGTTGTTTTCAAAAACATTTTAATTTTAAAGAATGTTTACCTTCTATTCGGAATTGGCTTTTTTTTCGGAATATGATAATATTGGTTGTTATGTTGCGTAGAAAATAAATTAAATTTTTTCATTGGGAACGTGGGAGTACAGCCTCTGCAATATGCATAGACATACACAATTACAAGAACAACATCTTACAGGCGCAACTCGAATAAAAATTAATTGTCACGAGTAATGGGTGAGTTTGCAATATACGATTCATCAAACAATGACCACTTACCAAATAAGGCTTGGACTTTTTCAGCAAATATCTTCGCACCAATTGAAAAAGGAGGTACTCGAGTCAGCACTGGGGCAAATGTCGTTATCTTGATTGAAAAGCTTACCAAAGGATTTTCAAATCTTAACACAAAGAAGGCACGTATGGAAAAACAATCTAAATAGCGAAAATCATGCTCTATAGCTTCTTTGTTTTATCCAAAGACAAATCGTTGAAATGCTTACATGTCCACTTTTCAGGCTTACTACCTAGTTCCAGCGCCTGGTTATTGCTAAGTCATGCTAATAAGTGTCAAGTTACGAAATGACCACGCCAATCAAGCAATTTATATGTCACCAAAAGAACACTGCTACTCCATAGAAGCTCTTTGAATGGCCGATTCTTTCGTAATTTAGTAGTGCTTTTTTTGGATGATTCAGCAATAAGCAAGTATTGGAGGCAAGAGCAGGGCCTGAAAAGTGAACTTGCACTGTGGCGTAACCACAAAGGGGCTAAAGGGATTTCAGCTCCCCCTTAGTAAAGTCGCTTAGAAGGTTTAACCCACAAATACAAGCGTTTTATTGTGTTTGGGACTTAACCTGTAACTTAGGGAGGAGCTGAAGGGGTTGGGCGATTTAGTTCTTTCTAATTACTTCCAAATTTGATTATTTATATTATTCATATTATATCATATTTACATCAAATACTGCGGCAGTGCTAAGCGCGCTATGCAAAGTTGCAAACGTAGCGTTACACTGATTATAGTTGGCATTAGGTAGTTCAGACTTCTAAATGGACCAACAAGCACAGACCAGAACCGAAAACATAAGCCCAAAACCGGCCCGAACTCGAAAAATGATTTAAAGCAAAAATGAGGCCCGAAAAAAAAACAAATATTTGATTACATCTAAAAAGAATGTTTATGGTAATTGGCTTGTATACGGTTAAAAAAACTAATCATTGCTGATAAATTGTGATGTAACAATAAAAAATACTTGTGCTATAACCATCACATTGATATTGACTAAGTCGTCATTCAGTGTAGCAGTTACTTTAGTTACGCTTAAACAGTATCTTAAAACCGAAAGCATAAGGCAACTAGGCAAGTACGCATATCAAGCACGAATTAAGCCTGGCATTTTGTCAATCTCAAGCACGAATCCGGCCCGAACCCGACCCAAAAAACTCGACCCGACTTACAACTCTGAGGCAGTTGAGCACCACTTTTAAAATAGACTATTTGGGTAGAGCCACCTGTAGTACGCCTTATCTGCATGAACTTTGACACCTTGTGTATCGTATGCAAGCGCTTTTGAAGCTTTTTCCTTTTCAGAAAAGCTTGCGCCTGTGGTGGGAATACTCCTTGATCATATATTTTATTGAGTTTCACGTCCTGCTCACCTCTGGGTTACCCCTGTAACAATTCTGTTAAAGTCCTTGTCATTGTAATCAAATCGACGGCCAAATATGATGTTGCATAGATTGTTTGAAACAGCATAGTGAAGAAAATCCTAAAATGATTAATTTTTGTTAATTGAGCTTTTTTTGTTTTCGTAAACAAACTGCAAGCATAAATTAATTCACTCGACTTCAAGATTCTTGAAAAAGCCAATATTAATACTGATACTTGGAACAATGTGAACAAAAACATTTCTTGCATCTAATACTATAGATTGGATGCTTTGTTGCATGACCAGAATCTTACAAGCTAAAAGTTAATTGGTTTTAAAAATCTGAATAAAGTACCTCCATAAACCGCAAAAATAGATTTTGAACAAAAAAAGGGTAATAAAGGCTCAGAAAAAGGTTTTTGAATGAAAATTGAATGAGTAAGTATTTTGTAAAACCATCATTATCATGATATCTTAATTGTCACTCCAGAGAACAAACGAATTGTAAACGTAGGCGGTGTTTTTTTTGTTTTTTTAATCCAGTGTAAAGGATTGTGGGCCCATGAGACATGCAGTCAGTATATGTTGCATGGTTTGTATTTCACCACATTCAAAAGAAGTCATTAAAATGCTCCCACCTTGCAGCGGCAGCTTTCGTGCATCCCACACACCCATCGAGCTCTGTTTAGGGCTCACCAAAATCTTCTGTTTAAACATATTCCATTACAGAAGGACTCGCTTGCAGTAGGATATGTCAGAAATTAATCTTCCTGTGCTGTGGTTACATTCTATTCATTTTCTCTGATTTTGGCCAGATAGGTTTCTGTCAGGGTTTCAACTGTAGCGAAACTTTCATGAGATTTCAGTCTTATTCTAATTTTGATGTTATAGTATAAAGGATGTCTTGAATCACATTGTTTTTCTTTTTTTTGTTTTTTTTTGTGAGGCAATTTTCTTCTTATTGAAGATGGAGCTGATTTTTCCAACGGATTTGATAATTTTTTTTTTTGCAAAAAAATTTTCAAAATTATGTTTAAAATCCTGTATTAGTTACACTTAGTAAAATACACTAATACAGTATGCAGCAAAAGCAGTAATTTTTTCTCAATGTTCTCAGTTATTTTAATGAAATGATTCAGAATAATTTGTCATGTAAACTAACTTCCAATATCATCAATAACACCGATCAGTGGTCGAGTGGATAGAGCGTCTGCTACTGAAACGGTAGACTGGGGTTCGATTCGCGGTTGGGTCAAACCAAAAACCATAAAAATTGCTATTCACAGCTTCTCTGCTTGATGTTCAGCAAATAAAGGGACAGTGTGAAGCTTCCGCCGAGTGTGGTAGACAGGTTGGCAGGGGGCAGCTTGACTCGAAGACCGAAAGGTCCCTTCGCTGTCTCATGGCCAAGGCAACTTGATGAATAAAATTACAATTACAATAGTTTCTAATTTAAAGCTACTTGCAGGCATACTGCATTGTATGCTATCGCACAACGTAGGGTAAGCTTCATAATTAATTTCTACACAAAAAAAACCTTGCTGTATACAGAGCATTCTCGATTATTTGCTCAATTTGGGCCACTATTTTTCAAAACCTTAGCCGGATAAACATTTGGCCGGATAAGAAAAGCATCTACCATAGGGTACCCACCGTCCACCACATGGTAATGCAATGTACAATAACATAATGCAGTAACTATTACGCAACAATGTAAATATACAAAATAAGAAACAAGCTTCTTGACAACATTGCTTTCTTTCTAGTTTTTTCCCACCGTAAAACGTGTGGATTTTAAAATAAAGGAATATACCAACCTCGGTTAATCGGAAGTCTGATAATCGATGATGCACTGTATTTTCATATTGAATAATATAGACAAAGAGTATGGTAATTAAAAACATACAGTATACCACAGGGATGTGGAAGCAGTCAATTTTTTTGTGCTTGCGCTTCCAGTTCCTCTTGAAGTTTTATGCTTCCGAGTTCGCTTCCGCTTCCTCACGTTTGAAATTTTTTTGCTTCCGCTTCCAGCTCCGTATAGACTTAGTTGCCTCCGATTTCACTTTCGCTTCCAGTCTCTTTCATCAAAATGCTTCCGCTTCCACAAAAATTTAACCGCTTCCACCGCTTCCATGTCCCTGTTTGTAACAGCTGCGACTGACTAAGTACAAGGTTTCACAAACTACAGGTAACACTACTAGGCTTAACTGGCAGTGCCACTTGCCAGCAGCACGCGCAGCAGCCACAGCAAATTAAGAAGGAGCTTACCATAACCACATCATGGCCACTCCTGGCCACCGTAAAACCTCGAACTCTGATGTCATGGCAGTATTGGTGGTATATCACGTAGATCACACCCGTGATCTTTCGCAAAGACGGTGTGCACATGGCTCTTTATTAATTACAATAATTTAAGACAGCACAAACGTTAAAAATTATGGCAGTGACTAAAGTGGAAATTATGCACACATTTTTAAGTACCTAGATACAATATTATTATTGTTTCATTTTACCCCAACGGTTGTAGCCAGTTTAAAAATCCGGAAGCGCCTGATTTTTAAAAAATTGCTTCCGCTTCCAGCTCCTTTTCAACACTTTTGCTTCGAAGTTCGCTTCCGCTTCCAACCTCTTTCATCAAAGCGCTTCCGCTACCACAAAAAATTAACCGCTTCCACCACTCCCACTTCCAGCTTCCGCTTCCACATGCCTGGTATAGCACTTTTAAAAGATCGAAAAATTCTGCATTTTTGCATGTGCTTCTTTTAATCTTTTAGATTTTCTTTTAAATCAAACAGTGAAAATCAAAAACGACGTACAAAATAAGCAGGAAAAAGAAATATTTATACTTCATGCCAGACTGAAAGGTATGAAGAGAAAAAAAATAGCAAAAATGCTAAATACCTTGTTAGATCATAATCTACATTCTGCATCACAATGTTTTCTGAGCGGCCAAACAATATATTTACTTTTGGGTCAAAAGGTTTTCCATTTTCTTTTCGAATCTCTTCATTGATAAAGTGCAATTCCTCTAAACAAATATTTTCCATCCCTCTTTTACCGACTCCAAACCTGGGAAAAACTAACTTTTTTTAGAGCAATAACAGCAGAAAATACTACCATACTATAATTGAAGATACCGTGGACTTAGTATCCTATCCATGCACATTAATCTACTTTTGATTATACTTTATTACCTAAATTACGCCTAAGCCTGTAACGAGTTGGCTAGGCATATCGCACCATTGCGCTCAGGCAACGCTACTTTCAAAGAACATCGCAAGCAGTACCAGACGGTTGGCAACACAGTGTTTTAACTTTCAATTAACCGGCCCGCGGAATCTCCCGTTTTTAAGAAGAGCACATTACCACTCGACCTACTGGGGACTGGCCATTTGGTCCCGAGTTCTACCAAGCTTTTCATTTTGTAGAACTTTTCCTTGAAACAAAAAAAGCTAGTAAAAATTTTAAATCAGAGACATCATTATAGTCAGAAGAGGTATTTTTTCACTTATTAAGTTTGTAAGTCTAATACGAGCATGAAAAAAAATTTCGGCTTTTGCTTGAAAAAATGTACTTACTGTATGATGAATAGTTTCAAAATAATATACTTACTTTTTATATAGTAGGTTTAAGAAACGTGGAATTTGAGTAAGTGTTGGAAATCAAATACTGATTTTTCAAATTTGACTGCTTTTGTGATTTTATTTTCGTTTCAAAAGTAGGGCTACCAGATCTCAATTTTGTTAAAATTAATTGTCTTGTACGGTAGATGAGCAATTTTGAGGTAGCGCAAAATTTAAATATGACTTTCTGTAAAGTCGGTTTCAGATAAGCTTTTACAATAGGCTTTTCGGACAGAACCCTTCAGTGGCGATCTCTGTCTGGCTTGGTATGTGGTGAGCAGGATCTTTAGAGACCATCGCAATTTTTGCGTTTACGTTTTGACTTTCGGTAAAGTAGATTTCATTTTGCATTATCTCAAAAAACTACAAACGCAAAATTTGCGATGGTCTTTGAATATCCTGCTCGCCAAATATCAAACCTCGCAGAGATCGTAGCAAAAAAGTTTTGTACGATGCATATTAATTTCTAGGGCGCGGAATTTAAATGTATCGATTCAATAAAAAGCATAGTCAAATTTTGAAACTTTTATGTAATGCGCTGATATATTAAATTTGATTAGATAATAATTGGGACATGTGTTTAGTTTCGTGTTTGTAATTTTGTTGCAATAAAAAACAAAGTAATACTCTTGTTCTAAATATAAAATTTAATTAAAAAATAATTGGAACATATTGTATTCTGTTCGTTTTCGTAATTTCGTAATAAAAAAACAAACAGATCAGAGCAATTGCGAATGCCTGATAGGAGTCAGCAGTGCTTTAAAATAACTGGCGCTCAAAGCATCTAGAATTAGGGGCGCCTGTGGAGGGGGGCACTTGCCCCCTCTGGAAATTAAGATGTCAAATATTTTTTATGCTTAAATTTGAAAAATAAGTCTAAATACATCTATATAAACTACGGAAACAACACTTTGTAGAATTTTTTTTTATCATTTTTGCCTTGGTGCAGAGAGCGGGGGCAGAAGGAACAGGATTGCCATTTTACGTGGATTATCATACAGCATTTTCTTAAAAACGAGCGTAAACAACACCCTAGGATTAATTGTAATTGTAATTACATTTCATTCACCAAGTTGCCTTGGCTAAGAGACAGCGAAGGGACCTTTCGGTCTTCGAGTCAAGCTGCCCCCTGCCCACCTGTTTACCACACACGGCGGAGGCTTCACACTGTCCCTTTATTTGCTGAACGTCAAGCAGAGAAGCTGTGAATAGCAATTTTTATGGTTTTTGGTTTGACCCAACCGCGAATCGAACCCGAGTCTACCGTTTCAGTAGCAGACGCTCCATCCACTCGACCACTGATTGGTTTAAAGCGTTAAATCGTTTGATTAAATATTCAATACCAAACGTTTCACCATATGTCATTGCAGTCGCGTAGTCAGAAGAGGAGAGGGCGATAACTATCCTCCTATAGTCCTATCGGCCTGTCGACCAAAAATTAGAATAAGGAAAACACCACGTTTTTAGCACTTCTCAGACAATTTTTTGCACTGGAACGGACTCAAAATAATTTAAAGCATCATTTGAAATATATATTCAGGCGGGGGGGCTAATTTGTCAAAAATAAAACTCACAAATTACTGAAAAGTTTGAAAAATGGCCAAAAATAAGCAAATAGACTTAATCGCTAATATAAAAATGCTGAACGTTGCCTTCATAAACAATTATACTGTAAACTCAGGAATGGAGGAATAGGGGCTATTCAGTATCAGTTAATTACCAATCACTTCTCTCAAAACTCTTGCCATTAGTCTCTTCCAGTTATTTTTCTACATAAAACCTAGACGAAATAGATTATTCCGTGTGAGTTTTATAGAACTATACGACTTCATGATTTACCAGCACCTAAATACGAGAACTAAAATTTTACCATTAGCCACCTCCCATGCAGCCCATCTTTGCAATAAGTTTAATCATGTTTGCACTGCCAATTTCTATGCAACGTTTTAAAGACATTATTTTTTTATCACAATAGCGCTAAAATTAAGTTAATTTTCCAAAAAAAATGCAAATGTTTTGAGCGCTGGTGGTTCCGCCCCCAGACCCCATTGCGAATTTCTGGCTACGCGCCCGTGTCATTGAGCTCTTACCAGGGTCTGAATACAATACAACGTTTGATATTTCAAATTTACGCTGTGCATATATAAACACTAAAATAATAATTACTCCGCCATTAAATTAATTTTGCTCAGAAACCGAAATGAAACCAAACTTGTAATCAATAGCGTAAAGAGGACAGTGCCCCCTTGCCTTGACCTGTAGACCAAAGTGCACGATAAGCAAAATATCACAACTTTTGCCCTTCAGAGGCAGTTTTTTGCTGTGATGTGGTCTCTAAAGTGGTTCAAAGCCACTTTGGAAACATTTATTATCATTATTATTTTTTTAGGGAAGGGTTATTAACTTATTTGTCAAAAACACCGCTTACAAATTAATCGATAAAAACTTTAAAACATGGCTAAAAATAAGCAGTCAAAATTGATTGCTTAATACAAAATGCTTAACGTAAGCTTCTAAAACAAAAGAGTGTAGGGGGGCTATTCAGCATTTAATTTATTTAATCACCATGAGTTTTGGAGTTGATGTGTGAGTAAAGTATGGGGTTGAAGAGGCTTAGCAATTCAATTGTTTTAAATGGCTTTCATATTGTAATTATTTAGTTTTTTTAGTGGCTCTAAAAAGATGCGACATTTGATTCGTATAACGTTAAAATGGCTTCTTTTTTTTTCTAAAATATCACAAAAAGTGCCCATCAGTTAGGGTTTTGCCCCCAGATCCCGGTTTGTGATACGCTTAAGTTGCATCTGTTTGCTATTTTAAGGCATTTTTGAAGCAAATTTGAGGCATTTTTAAAGCAAAAACTCTCAATCTTTAGGTAAATCAAGCCAATTCGTCCCCTTTAGCAAAATTCAGGTTGCAGTCAGTGGAGCAAGCGAGAAAGTTAAGGAAGCCTAGCCTCCTTTTGTCCTTATCCAAGTCACTTGGAAAACTTGACTCACATAATTATGCAAGCGTTTAAACGTGGTTTGAATTTGATTTGGAAATAAAGAGGACTGAAAGGGCTGTGCAATTTAAGAATTTCAAATAGATTCCTAATTTCAGCAACTTTGTCTTTTCCAATGGCCTAAAAAACGTTTAAAATGTGATCCAAATGACGGTAAAATGGTTAATTTTTTCAAAAAATTGCGAAAATTGCCCAGCGATTAAGGGCTTTGCCCCTAGACCCCCGTGAATAATACACTTGAATTGCATCAGTTTGTTCAACATGCCGCCCAATTGCAACATTTTTTGAGCAAGATTATTTTAACTTTTGGTTCCAAGCCCCTTACTAAATCCTGGTTGCAGCTGTAAGGTTTTATTTGATCCGGTAGATAATGGATACGTCGCTTGCCCCCCTCTCCCTGAAAACTTTTTGCGGGCGCCTCTGCCTAAGACGCTGTAACGCTTTCATTGTGCTAAATAAGCTAGTAAAACAATCTTCACTCAAAACAGCTGTAGATGCTTGAAAAAGTGTTTTCAGTTTTTCATATTATTTTCACAATCTTCAAATTTCAAAACATATCCACCCCCCCCCCCCCCCCCCCCCTTCCAAAAAAAAAGAAAAAAAATCTTCCGAGAAAATCAATTTTACTAAAAGTCACATTCATGTGTTGGAGAGATTTTCACTAACTTTCTGCTATGTTTTTCGTTTTACGTTTACCATCAGATAATTAACCAGCTCACTTATAAGGATCAAAATGAACAGTTCTTGGAAAACTCACCCTCTCAAAGTCCTGAGACCAAATTTTCTTTGAGTTCTCCACTTATTACCATAATCAAGAAAAACTATTCCGTGTTCTTTTTTAAAGTCTTTCACGGATGGAAAATGCACTCTACCAGAAAATTCTGATCCTTGCTCCACAAAAGCCTGAGTTTACAAATCACGTCATAACTTTTAAATTATTTTTAAAGACAGAAAAGTAATCATTAAATGTGAACTTTACTGTAATCAGATTTAAAATTAACATCTTTTTACTAATCACAATGTACAATATCAATGATAGATTCAGCAAACTACGTCACAATTTTGTTTTTAAACTGACTGTGTACTTTATACTTTCTTCAACAATCAAAGCTTTTACAAGAAGTTATTCTGCTATACGCATGATTTGCACAAGCCGAGCTTGCATTGTTTACAGGCTTTCACTAAAAAAGATAAGAATCATATCAAATATGAACACAAATTATTCTGTCCAACATGCAATGGGCAATTTTAGCTTAGGTAAAAAAAAGTTATTCACTTGACTGAAACGTTTAAAACTTTTTGTACTGGAATAAAAAAATTGTAAACAATATACCATAATTATGCTCGATTAATACCCGGCAACTATTGCACATCCAATTTTTAGTGGAGAAACGCACAGCATTATGAAAAATTAGTTTATTTTTTTTTGAAGGAATTAGTCTCACAAAGCATTATGTGATTTGCTTATGGCATCCCTGAGATAAACTATAAAGAATTAACAGACAATCAAAAATCTTTATACAAAGTTTCATACTGACCTGCTTAACGCTTTCATAATCGTTCAAGAACACAACATCTGAAGATCCAAATCGCACACTTAAAATTGGTCCATAAGTTTTGCTCAATTTAGCTGCGACTTCTTGAGGACATTTTCCCATCATTGGGAAATATCCCAGAAATGGAAACCCCTTTGGTCCCGGTGGAAAGTAGTCAGGACGTCGATACCAATAAAATATGTACGAAACAACAACTAAAACGACTCCGATTATCCATTTAGTACCAAAAACTATTTCATACATTTTAACGCTTTTGCATCATACAATTACCAGTAGTCTTGGTACCTATAATATTAACATAATTTTTCGCATGTTCTTAGTAAATTCATGGAGTTGATAGCCTTTATTTATATTGGCATTTATTAAATGTACTGGTTTAGGCACCATTTATGAAATATACTGCTTCAGGCATCATTTATTGGGACCATTATTATTGAGCTCTGACATAATCTTATAACTAAGGGATATTTTTAAAGTTCATTTCCATAATGGCGCTTTCCAATACTCTTAGTTATAAACTAAAATTGATACAAATTAATTTGAATCTTTCACTAACATTGGTATTTTTGTTTAGCAAGCTTTTTCTTTTATTGCAAGATTTTATCTACTTTCTAATTTTGAACCAAATCTAACCAATTTCTTAATCTAAAACAAATTCTAAATCTAATCCTAACCCAAACCCTAACTCGCATCTCAATCCTAATTAAAACGCAAATGAAATGTGCGCGAATGAATGTTCTTCAATTTTTTATTCCATTGTCACTAACTTATAATTGTCTGATGAAATATTCTCTTTTTTTGTTATAGTTCGCTTTTAGGAAACGTTTTAAAGCATAACAAAAAAATAAGTCCGTGCATTTAGAAAGTACGACACAGATTGTCCTACGCAGGTAATATACACTCAATCCTCAAACTCTGCATTATGAAAAAGGAAAACCATAGGGTAATTGATACTTTTTGTAAAATCTCAGCGGCGGAACGAAAGAGAAAAAGCGGAAGTGACCTCCTTTCAAAACAGACTGAAATTCAATAACATTTATGAGCACTGTTTTCAAGATAGTATAGATCTTTACTAAAAGATAGTTGCTTTTGGCATTTCAACGGATTTCGAGCGAAATTTTTTTGCTCAGTTTTTTCTCAAAAGAATTTTCATAGATCTGAAGACTAACTTTTCCAAATTTGAGCTTTCTACGACTTTTCCCGAGATTAAAACATTTTAGATTTCCCCTTACAAAAGCTTTTTTTCCTCAGAAATTTTGCTAAAGGTGAATTTCCACAGTATCCGTTTTTCGTACGTTTTCGTCCGTTTTTTTACGTTTTTGCTTCTTCTTGAAAAAGTATGCGCTTTTTCATCCGCATTTTTATAAGTCAATATCCGCACTAAGTAGGCTGTTGTATGTAGGTAAAAATTTTGTTCAAAAATTTTGTGAATGAAGGATAAGAGCGATTTTTCTAAACAGAGATGTACCCCTTTACAAAAAAATTTTTTCTGAAAACTTTTGTTCAGTATGTGACTGTCTGGTTAGTGCGGATATGGACTTATAAAAATGCGGATGAAAAAGCGCATACTATTTCAAGAAGAAGCAAAAACGTAAAAAAACGGACGAAAACGTACGAAAAACGGATACTGTGTAAATTCACCTCAAGGTTGCCAATTAGAAACAAAATTTCAATAATTTCTGCACATTTCTGTTTCTCAAAAAGTGCTTTGCGGCAGACTTGTTGACAAGACAAAGTAAAGGGTCAGAAATTGTAAATTAGTTGCTTTTTAAGTAAATGTAAGCCAACTTGAAAATAATTTAATTGTGAACTTTTAACGTTTGCAGGCCAAAGTTTTAATGTTCAATTGTTTTGCGTGCTGTCTGCTTAAAGATTACCTACCGGGGAAGCCTTGGGAAGTGCCACCAAAATGGCGACTACTTTTTGTTCGAAAAATCTTGTGGAAGGATAACTTTTTTGCATTACTTGTTTAAATAGCAGCCGATCTGGTGGATCTTGTCTAGGCTTTTGGACTGGTAGCCTTTAGGCCAAACAGCACGCAAAACAATTAAACGTAAGCCAACTTTCCAAAAGGTAATCTTCTGCCACAATACTGAAAAAATCGTAAAACTGAAATAACAGAAAAATTGTAAATTTTGGACTGTAATATCTTGAAAACAAGAAGACATAGAAAGTTCAAATTTGGTGAGAATGCATTTTAAACTTTTCCTGCAGAAATCAAATCAAATCAACTGAGGATTTACAACTCACCGAACTTAATAAGAACGGAGAGATGAGGGTGATTGGAAAGTGAGCTCGCGCTCTTCGAGTCTCCAGCCACCCACATATGTGTCAAAGCAGGCGGCCTGCAGCCGTAATCGAACTCGGGTCGCAGTATTGCTTACGCAATAATCAGCGCTCAGTTCCGCTCGGCCATGCTGCTGATAGAAACATTTCAATCAACAATAAAAAACTTGACTTAAATGCTCCTTTGAAAATTTTTTCGGAAAAGGTTGCTCAATGGAGCAAACGGGCAAAGAGTTCTTTTACTACTCTTTGCTCATTCGTATCAATTTCTTTTCGCCAAAGCAAAATTCTGGTTACCTTCTTAAGACATTATTCACCTTTTAGCCCTGCTTTGCATTGGTTGAGAGATTAATTTTATGTCAGGCTAATAATAACCCTAGCTTTGAATAACATGATACACCACTTTATCACAATCCGTAGTTTAATTCAACGAAAAAGCCTTAGGCTCAAACAATTTATTGCATTGACATTGCCTATCAATATCCCTACGATGACAAGTATTAAGTATACATTTTAAGTTTTACAATAAAAACTACAATATTAGAGTTTATAAGTTACCTGATTAAGTGTTGCCTTGATTAAAATTGTTTCACCAACTGTACCACCAATCAACTTTACAAATACTTTAAACAAATTTAATGAGTTTCAATTTTATAAGCAGCATCAAACTGAAATATGAAACCATCAGCCTAGCACTGCTTCAACACTAGATTTTGAAAGATATATTTCACCCACAAAATCATTTGTAACAGAGATCAAATCGCCTAGAAATTCAATACAATTATACAAAATTTAAGTGTCATTGCAACATTATGTGTAAAATTGGCTCTCAAAGTTTCATATTGCAAAGATTACTTAATTAAACATCGGCAGAGAACTTCGCTTCCGTTTAGCACTATGATGAAATCAACTTTACATAAAGTATTTGATATTTCTTCCAAAAAGTTTTAACCAGAGAAATATCTATAATATATGGTAAACTTGCATAGCGGCTGAAGACGTTACCCCATACCCCGATTATAATTTATGTTACCGAATAAACTACAAGGAAAGTTATCTACGCTTTTAAATAATGATGGTCCACTATTTAGTCGATACACAAGTTAATAAATTCTAGATCTTCGTTAAGCCCCTTTCCTTTAAAACAAACTCTACCAGAGAGTTTAAATAAAGTGCTGCTGTGCAATGAATACCTTTCAAATTCGTGCGTTTTTAGCGACTGGTACTAGTTTCAGCAATGAGTTGTTTAAGTGACTACTGTGCTAACTAGCCACCTCTGCCATTGAAGCAAATCCTAAATTTGGTGTCCGTCTTCTGAGAAATTTTGCCGAAACTTTAATCTACAGTACTACTAAAAAATGAACGCTCTGCATTATTTTGTATAGCTATATGTTACTGTATAAATTGTTTAGTGTTAATACCTGGCGTCTTATTTCCACAGACGCCAGGTGTTAATATCTAAAGTTTTATCATCATTGATCAGCGATAAACATCTTGCGTTACTAGTAAACTGTTCAGAAATGTTTTGATTTTTCTCTCAGTCACTTTTTTTTTTCGATTTACTCGCATTAGCACTTCAAATAAGCTAATAAAATTTGCGATTTTCAGATAAAAATCTCGCTTTGACGGCTAAGGTAGCAATTTAATGCCAGTTCAGTCATCATGGCTGGTTACAACAGGTTTGCAATTGCACAGAACATGATACACTTTAAAATCAAACTTTACACGATTAAGCAATTGCTATGCTTCTTCAGACAAACGGTGCTAAACCTGATTGCAAACATTTCCGCTCCAGGCCGACAAATAGAAAACGCTTGTCAAGCACATTGTTGCGACGTCATGACTCAATGCAACATAATTCTGAAACAATGTCACTGACAATATTAAATCAAATCTTCTCCATGTAATTGTCTTGGCGTGTGAAATGAAAGGGGTGTTGTTCAGGTTACAAGTTGAAGAAAAGTATTTCAAAAACACTTGCAGTGCCCACAAAACAAAGTATACCCAAAAAAAGTTGAATGCATTTTGTCAGTAATGCATACTTGGGTAATGAAAAGAACAAACAAACGACAAAAAGTTATTGTTTTCGGACAGAATGTGCTTGAAAGAACAAATTATGAAGGTGTTCAATCTCTTTTAAATTTCTTTCGCCACTAGCTTGAACGGCAGCGGAGTAAACAAAAGCCCTGGAGCGCCGTCGTTAAGAACTGGAAGTTTCTGACTTTTTTCAGCAAAAAACTCAAACTTCTGCACCATTCCCACCAAAAAGATAAAAACTTCCATTCGAGCCAACTGCTCTCCTAAACAGTGACGTGGCCCGACTGAAAACGGAATGACGTGATTGGAACTGATAAAGTTTCCTTGGTCGTCTAAGAATCGTTCGGGAAGAAACTTTTCCGGATTTTTCCATAGTTTTGGGTCGTTGTGAACCGCCCATATATTTGCTTGGACCTAAAAATAACATTCTGCCGTCTAAGATTAAAAAATTATTGAAAAAGTTTCAGCGTTATTTCTCTCATTCTTTGCGCAAGTAATTGAAACCGATTTGAGGTCCTAAACACAACAAATGATTTAGCACATTAATTTGTACTTTTATTTCAGAGGCTTAAAAAATTTGTTATACAGTAATTTGTTACAGATTTGTTGTATTGATCATTATTTCAACTTGGAAACTTCAGCAGTGCAATTCTTGAATAATAGATGTTCAATATTTTGATTCCTTTTCTATTAGCAGTTATTATTCTGGAAAACACCTGAAGTTAAAATCTAAAATTACCAGTTGAGTTGGCATAACGCAGAGATTAAAATTCCTTGCTCTGTGTCGACCCCTCTTCACACTGATAAGCAAGTCAATTGACTTTGAAATGCGGGTACGCTCCCGCGATGAGGCCTTCGCCTCATCTGCATCACTAGAGGTTGAAACGATTACCCAGTTATTAGTGGAAACAGCATTAAGGTGTAGTCAAATGAGTTAGAATTGTAAGACGTGATGTCTCAGTGAACCATCAAACTAGTTTTCTCTATTTCACTTCAGGAATAATTTAAAATAAGGAATTTCAATTTTTTAAAGTTAAGAAAAATTAACTGTGGAAAATATGTAATAAAATTTGCAGCATCTGGATAGTTTATTCAAGTTTGCTTAAGTATAAAACTAGGTTTCAGGCAAATTCAACAGGGTTTCCGAAGTTAGCGCAATACTAATAAATTATAATCTTCGCTTTAATTCTATTCTTTTTAATTACGTTGATCTAACCATAACATATTTTAAATTCATCGTCGTATCTTCTTTCTACAGGGCAATATTCACTTACTTTGTAGAAAACATTGATTACATAAGAGCTCTCTGTTAACCTTTTCACGTAAGATTTTGCAATAGTGTTTATAAAAAAATCAACATCTATTCGTCTTTAAATAAAGATATCGTGATTGTTTCGAAAATTTTGAAAAGGTAATAATTTTCGCGAGACAAGCTTTTTTAATGTAATAGCCGATATTTATAACAAACTGGCGTTGAAAATTTTCATCAATACCATCGCAAAACCTCAAGTAAAAAAGTGCAGTGCCATTGTAACAATACTCTTCTACTATTTCCCTAAATGTTGCTACACTACAGCGCACACAAATCTCTTTACTGCTTTACAGGAATGTTTATAAAAACTTTTCCCTTTTAAATTAATTTGTCTTTATCTATACCTTCGTTCCTTTTGGAATGATCCACTTTCCGATTTGAGATGTTTCGGTCACTTTGTGAGTCAGTCCTAAGGGAGCAACAGCCCGATAGCGAAATAGTTCTTGCATAAATGCGCATGTATATGGCATTTCAGATTTCTTTTCATATGAAATTGATCCGGAATAACCTAGAAACACTTTTCCGTTAGTTTTTGCCTATAAATTGCTGCGAATGTAATTCCTTTTTGGTACACTGTATAGTTTTTTTTTACCTGCGCTTTATAACGGTTCTTGTGGAGAGAGGTGCAGTGGCGTCGCTGTGGGGGGAGGGCCGCAGCGGGTGTCACCATTTTGGGGTGCCATTTTATGATGTGAAACCATAACTCCACGAATTTGTGATGAAGACTTTTATATTATTTTGCTTGGACCCATTCTTATTTGGACCAAAAACGCACTCAATTTTCGGCGAAGACCTTTTTTTTTGGTCTTCACTAACTTTCAAGCGTAATTTTCATAAAGGTTGACACCACAAAATGCCTCAATCCCGCCTCGGGTACCATCATTCTAGCAACGCCTCTGCAAAGGTGTCCAGTCCGGCCCGCAACCAGGTTTTCCTTTTTTCGACCTAATAATTTACATTGCAACTTTTTTTGTTTTCACGCATTTTCTCGTCCAAAATGCTCTCAAAACGATCATTGGAACTTGTTTTAATAGTCACCTTTTTTCCTGGTCTGACATGCATCATGGTCTAAGGTTTGGGGTTGATGTTCTGAAACGCATAGTAGTACTGCTGTTGGCTCGCGGACACCTCCACAAACTTTAATGTGGCACCTCTTTAAAAACATTTGAACATCCCTGTTGCATAGTGTTGTAAACGTTGTGCCACAAAAGTCTCGTCACACTCAACTATTAACCCCATTTTACAAGGGGTATTTAACCAACGCATCTTACACGGAGGGGCATTTTTGCCCACCCCCATGTCTAACTCCAAAACCTAACGTCATGGGAACACCAAACTTGGTATGCGGCTTTGAGTTTACCATCATTTTTTAGCAAAAATGATTTTAAGTTGATGACGTCAATATTTTGACATCACGGTCTTAATTGCAAAAAATAACGTGATTTTTCAATGACGTCAAAAGCGGTTCAAATTTTGTATATAGGTATGTATTTGATACTGGATCATAAAATGCCCAAGTCAAGTTAGTTAAGTCACAAAAACGTCTTATGACGTCATTTAAGTTAAATGTTGTCCAAAAAATACTTAGATTTTGAAAAATGACTTTAGAAAACCTCAAATATCGGAAATTTTCCGTTACGTTAGCAATTTCAAATTTTCAGGAGTTATTTGTAATAAATTTTGACTTAAAATCAATTTGGTTCAAAATAAAAATCGTTTTTGTTAAGAGATTTATTACAAGAAATAATGAGGAGGGCGAAAATACCCCCCGTGTAAAATAGGGTTGAGGGATGCAATTGGTTTTTGGCGTTCAAGCGTTCAAGCCAAAGATGCGTTTTGATTGTTCGATATCAGTTCTTCCTGTTTAAATAGCAACGGATTATGTTATTATTTTATTTCTATGTTTAACAACATTTCGTATCAATTTTTTTTTTTGTAAGCAGTTAAAATTGACTAAATATGACTAACTTAGTTTTTGCTTCACCAATTGCCAAAAACTGTACACGGCATAAATGTTGCAAAATTGCTGCACTTACCAAAATTATCCAACACTTCTTTACGGATTTTCTTTTGTACTTCGGGATAATGTATAAGACAAAGCAAGCCCCAAGCAATTGTATTCGCCGCAGTGCCAGAACCAGCAGCAAACAATTCTTGGATATAGTTCAAAAGTTGTAGATCCTATTTAAAATACAAAATAAAAAACTATTGGTTGTTTAGAGACAGCAGCAGTGCTGCGCGCACCGATAAAACTTATGAGACGTGATTCACTTCGAATAGGCTACGATCACTTTTCAGCAATGACTTTGGTTTTTATAGAATCTTTTGCAAAATTTTGTAAATTGAGCAAACTGCACTTAGTACGCAAAAAATAATAATTATTATTTTAGATACCGATAAATTTCCTCAAAAACCCGATTTTTATTTTACTATCAGCAGTAAAGCTAGAGTATTTTCAAACTAACATAACTGTTTTTTAAACAAAGCAAAAAGTTTTTTAAACATTTTCAAACAGAGTAACAAATATTTTCAAACTAGCATAGCTAGAGTAACGTTAGTGTAAAATGATTAATTCGAGTCAGCTGTTTGATTTTACAGGTATAATATTAACAATTAGCTCACAAGGGTAAAATTGGCATTGAGCGACGCCCTATCCCCCTATAACCAAGAATTTTGAGAGGTTTAGCAAACCACAGCTTTCTAAAAAGAAACGAAAAAACGTGTTTGTAGCTACGAAGACTTTACCCTCTTTCCTTCCCATACCCATTTGTAGTTAGTAAAATATTCAAAAAGTATTTTATGAAGTCATTGAGGATTGGTATTTAAGAGTAGACGTTAAACATTTTCTTTTTGTTGCTAGGGGCAAAACTATTTGATCAAGATTTACTAACAGTTGAAGAGTGCTAAAAAAGAGAGCGTAGCAAAATTTTTTCGTCAAAACATTAAACGAAAGTATTACTGCGCAGTCGAAATTAGTGTTAGAAATAGAAGTAAATAAAGAAAAATTAATTTTAAGGTAATTTAATTATCATTAGTCACCAAGTAGCATTGCCCAGTAGACAGCAAAAATATCTTTCTTTAATCGAGTCAAGCTCACTATTTGCTTTGCCACACGCTTTGGAGGCTTCACATTGTCCTTTGCCATAGTTGACCGTTAAACCGGAAAGCTGTAAATGCCAATTTTTATAGTTTGTGGTTTGATCTGGCTGGGAACCAAACTTAAACCTACCGTTTTAGTAGCCGACACTCAATCTTCTTTACCTCTGAACCTAATTTTTGAAAAATGGTTGTTTCGTTTTGAACTCGTTATTTTTTTTCAACTTACTAACCGTAAAGTGGGGATCCTTTTTCTTTCTTTTTTCCAAGATAAAAGCGTCGATAAAGTCTCTTAAACCGTTTTCATCAAATGTTTTCTCGTGCTCGTTGATGATGCTTTGTACCCAATCTGTCACAATATTTCAAAACCTCATCACCTAAGCCGACGCAAGTTTTATAATGATTTTAAACTTTTCATGCTGCTCTCTTATACAAGCCGCAGAAACCTAACAAAGCGATGTAAAATTAATGCGTTTTTTTGTTATTTTTTCTTGTTTTATTTAAATTTCTTCTAAAAAAAATAATGAATTGAGAAATTTTGTGAGACAAAAACTATACCGGTAGCGCTTCAGTGAATTGATGCAAAGTAATTAACGGAAAAAGTTAACTGGTGTCATGTTCATAAAACTCGTATAATATTAGATGAACTTTAATTGTGGGGAATACATAAAAATTGTTGGCATTGATATTAAAATAAAAGAAATTTTCAATACAGAAATAGAAATGTAAACTCGATCATCTCCAAAGATTTTTTCTTGCTTCTTCCTTTGTGTGTGCGACATTGAGCTGTAATCATTTGTACAGTAGAAGATAGCAGTCATGGATGAAGGCAAAGATGAAATAACACTACTGTGAAACCAAAAATAGTAATTGCATCATAAATTCTGTTTTTTGTCATACTGATTATTATTGCATCGCAATCAAAAATGCATCAAACGTTTTTAAAAAATTTGCATTCAATTATCACATGAATATAATTTTTATTTTACTCCCATCCGTCGATTCTACGCTGGTCATTATCAAATGGCCCTTCGTATCACATCACATAATCGCATTGGAATTTTTCTTTGCAGCAAATATCAAGAAATGCTTTTAATGCAATCTGATAGCTATTTCTGCTTCTTATCATTCAGCATGAAAATTAAGGTTTTAAATTAAACACATTTTGAACCAAATTCTTATCAAGAAAGCAACACTCACCGAATATATTTTTAACTTTTCCTGAAATCAGATTCAATCCCCAAGATATTGGTGGTATTCGTTTAAAAAGTGGAGCAAAGTTTGTTAATTTGCTTGAAAAGCTTAAAAGAGGATTTCCGATTCTAAAAATAAGATCAAAAAAATTAGTGCAAAAAATATTACAACTGCGGTATGTAGCAAATTGAAAAACATATATCTGCTTTTTTTTTTGCCAGTACTACAGAAGATGTTGGCTCAGTTTTATTTTATTTTGCAAACTTGAAACCCTATTTTACTGGAGGAAAGGGAAAAAATTCTTCACTCTTATTTTCTTTAAAATAATTTTCTCTCTATCTCTTCATTGGTCGCTTTTCCGTGAGGATTGTCGGGGCAGCAGCTCGAGATCAAGCCGCCACACTTCACAGTCTACCGTCATCTCCGTCATTTCGCTTGGGTGAAGTCCCATGCGATTCCATTCAAGATCATTAATGTAATAGATCCATCTAGATCTAGGTGGTCCAACTCGTCTTTTCTCATTTGCTGTGGCAAGTAAAGCTTATTTGATAAAGTTGACCTTCGAAATAATTTTGATAGGAAAAGCTTTTAGGAGCAAAATGACGGGATCGGCGAATAATTATCTGTAAAAAGCACAGAGCCAATACAACTGAAAACAGTGTTTCATTGCTAACTTTGCGAGATTGTTCTCATCTCATTATGAAAGCTGATCTAAGAATAAGAAAAAAACTTGAACGAAAATAAAACTTTTATGCATGGAGCGCAGTTTGTGTACCCTAATTTATGTAATGTTTTTTGCATATTTAATTACGTAGTCATTTTAATTAAAGTTACAAAAATCTCTTATGTAGTCAAAGTTGAAATGAATGGTAAAAAAATTGCACGCAAAATAAACTGTTGCAAATATAAATATTCCCAAAAACTGCCCAAAGTAAGCTGTTGCAAAAACAAAGTCAAAAAACTGCACACAAAATAAAGCGTTGCAAAAATGCGGTGCGTACACATATGTATACTTGTTAATGGAGCGTGACGAAGCGCTATCGGCTGCTGTTTGATGGGCTCTAGGCTGCTATTTAATGCGCTCCTAGAGCAGCCGAGAGCGCTTCGTCACGTTCCTCTAACAAATACACAAAAGTGTCTGCACCGCATTTTTGCAACGCTTTATTTCGTGCGCAGTTTTTTTGGCTATTCATTTTTGCAACGGTTTACTTTGCGCAGTTTTTTAAAATATTTTTATTTGCTGCGGTTTAGTTTGTGCACAATTCTTTTTTACTATTTATTTGGACTTTGACTATATATTTTTGTACATTTAATTAAATTGACTATTTAATTAAATATGCAAAAAAACATTGCATAAATTAGGATACACAAACGTCCCATGTTTATGACATAAATCACGTAATTCCAAATTTGCTTATTTTCGTTCAAGTTTTTTGTCTACTCATAGATCCGCTTTGACAAGGAGATGAGTACAATCTCGAAAAGTTAGAAATAAAACAATGTTTTCAGTTGTAATGGCTCTGTGCTTTTTACTGAGAAAAACTTTTACTTTCAAGCAACTTTTCTGGGGATGAAATGTATTCACAAATCAACCGTATAACCTGATAACTAGAAGCAGCTGCTATATGTGATTCAACTCGAATCCACTTTGACTGTGTTTGTGCATTGTGCCCACGCACACAAGTATAATTATTGTAATTACATTTTATTCACCAAGCTGCTTTGGCCAGGAGACATCAGCGAAGAAACCTTTCGGTTTTCGAATCAAGCTGCCACCTACTCATCTGTCTTCCATACACAGTGGAAGCTTCACATTGTCTCCTTAATTACTGAACGTCAAGCAGGGAAGCTGCGAATATCAATTTTTATAGTCTCTGGTTTGACCAGACTGGGAATCGAACCCGAGCATACCGTTTCAGTGGCAGACATTCTATCTACTCGAACACTGATTGGCTACAATTCGGTTCTAAGGATATACTCACGCAAGTATAAGAATAGAAAGCATTTTGTTAAATTGCTTGTCATTGTATTCAAATCGATGTCCAAATATGACGTTGCAAATATTGTTTGAAACTGCATTGTGAAGCAACATCTAAAGGAAAAGAAAAATTGAGTGTAAAATATCAAACCAGCAGAGATTTTTACAACCCAACTGACAAATCAATTTCAATACCTGGCCATCGTTAGTTTGTTTGTTTTTTGCTTTTTTCTAAGGTGATTATTTTCATACTTTTAAAAATAATAATAGTCTGTAAACAATAATTCACTATTAGTTCAAAAAGCAATGTTGTATGCTGTAGTTTTTAATACGTTACCACAACATACATGAATAATAAGACAAGCGAGGGCCAAGTTCATCACACCACAGTTTCAATTTTGACCAACCTGAGCAGACAAAGTAAGTAGATGGAGGATGCAGCAAATTCATCTTTTAACTTGCTGTGACTTATTACTTTGCAATATGAGCTACTGCGATTTAGAAGTTCGATGACTCAAGTATAGTGCTTATAGCACAGTGTTTCTCAACCTTTTGCGGTTCGCAACCCCTTTTAAAGTTCGATACAGTCAGCGACCCCCTTTCTGCTCTACTTTTTGCGCGAATAAAAATTACCACAAAAAATCACTTCAAAGATATTTAATTTTAAAGCTGCTCAATTTTACGTCTGTTGGTGCAACGGTTGGCTTTGCAACTGCAAAAACAATGTAGGGACTCGTGGTTTAATGTTCGATAAAGCCAATCTCATCCACTTTGGATACTTGTGGGTAGGATTTGCGCATAGGGCACCAGAACTGAGAGAGTGTCATTTTTTGAAAAACATCACGTGCGGACGAATCATTTGAAGATCATAAAATTGGTATTGTAATTCATCGGAAATATCATTAACATCCAAGGCAGTCGAGAACGGATTTCGTACAAATGCGGCTTCTTGTTCTTCAAGCTCAGGAAAATATCGTTTGAACTCAGTTTCAAGAGATTGAAGGCGCTGTTTAATCGATGTCTTCAAACGTTCATCGAGTTCTTCATCTTTTTTAATAGCTCTGGACAAATTTTCAAACATGGCAATATTTCCTTGCATCGCTTTGCGATTTGGCTTTCCAACAAAGCTGCACATAGCACTGTAATATTTGCAATAGTAGGCCTGCAACTGATTGACAACTTGTTACGACATAACTGAAAAGTGATCGTTGGGCAGATTTTAAAATTTTCAGAATTTTTTGCAATTGAATAAGTATTTTATAAAAAACTTCACGACCCCGCTGAAACGGCCTTCGCGATCCCCTTGGGGGTTGCGACCCGCAGGTTGAGAAACGCTGTAGCATGTAGCAAGTTTCCGGATTGAAGTTTTTTTGGCTGAAGGACAGGGTTATCGTGCAGTACCGTTAGATTTGTAAGTCGTGCCGGGCTTTACATGTCGGGTTTGGGCATAAGATTGAAAAAATATCGGGCTTAATTTGGGCTTGATATACGTAGTTGACTAGTGTTTTTGCCTTTAAGATGCTATGAAAGCGTAATTCAAATAACTTTGCAACACTGAATGAGGACTTCGTAAAGCAACAATGCGATTATTCTTACACAATTAGTATCATTGCGTTACAATTTATCTGTACTGAGTATAAAGCAAAGAGCTAAAACGTGAGCAAACATATTTTTACTGAACGTTTCAAGACATTACAAGTCTCATCATCAGCAGATAAATGATTTAGGCAACAGCAACTTGTCATGAGCAAAACACAAGAAAAAAGGCAAAGCAATGACGCACAAAAAAAAAGGAAACGAGCGTAAAATTAAAAGCAATTATTGTTTTCACACTTTAATTAAATATTTCTACACGTTGAACGAATGTTTTCACACGTTAAATAAATATAATGGAATTAAAGTTTGTCGGAATTTAGATCTGCATTTCTTTGTTGAATTATTAAGGTTTCTTTGATTAATAATTTTCGCCAATGGTCAGATCTAGCCAAGATGATGGGGTGATTGAAACAAACTGTGTGATTAGGGCTTTCGGTGAAATGCCGAGTGATGTCCGTATCCTGTTTTGTTTTAAAAGAATCGTGGTCATTGATAGGGGTATTTAGTTTTCGTGACGTTTGGCCAATATAAGAACTGCCACAGTTACAACTTATTTGGTACACAACGTCATATTGATAGAGAATTTGTTGTTGCTCTTAATGTTTAAACACGTTTTTTAAACTATAAGTATCGTTGATTAATAAAAATTTAAAAGTTACATAGCAGGCATGAATCATAAAGTTTTTTTCACGGTTGTGAGGTAACACTTACCACACTGTGTGATTAGGGTTGCAAAAAACAAAAAAGTTTTTTATGCAAAAAACAAAAAACAAAAAAATTTTTATTGCAAAATTTTTTTTATCATAAACTTTTTTTCTTAATGGGAAAAAGTGTTTTCCCATTAAGAAAAAAACTTTATGATAAAAAAAATTTTGCATTAAAATTTCGGCATCTGAATTTTCCCATTAGGCTAGTGTTTCATCAGCATCTGAATTCACACATAGCCTATCTTGGCATCCCATCCGAACCTTCAAACCACACACGAGGGCAATTTCTACACTTGCCATCATACCCTCTTCTCAGATTACTCTGATCTAAGTCTGACAACAAGGTCACCAGAAAGAGGATTCTCGACCAGTATCACACTGGCACTTCACTTAGCTCAACCGCATTGCGCTAGCATCACTAACTTGTTGTCAGACTTAGATCAGAGTAATCTGAGAAGAGGGTACGATGGCAAGTGCAAAAATTGCCCTTGTGAGTGGTTTGAAGGTTCGGGTGGGATGCTAGGATAGGCTATGTGTAAATTCAGATGCTGATGAAACACTAGCCTAATGGGAAAGCAGATATTTGTGGTAAGTGCTACCTCACAGCCGTGAAAAAAAATAATAAAAATTTGGTTTCAAAATCAAGCTTGGCACAAAAAGAATTAATTTCTTTTTCTAGTTGCGGTGAATTTCGTGAATAAATGGTAACCGCATAAAAAACTTTTTAACTCGAGGTTCCTTGAAAATATTTCCTTTGGGGCTGTCTTTTCCGTAGTGTTTTCCTATAAATCGGTTAATGTGCTTGTTTAGAAAGTTTTGAGGGTAGCCTTTTTTTTCCCAAAACTAAAGAAATTTGATTAAATTCTTTATGAAACAATGTGAAAGAACTGCAGATTTGATGAGCACGATGCAACAAATTGTTAATTAGATTGCTTTTGTATTTGGTTGGAGTGTAGCTGTCCCATCTGGTATATAATCCTGAAAATGTTGGTTTTTTGTATACTGTCGTTTCGATTCCGTTTAATGTTACGGTAATTAAAACATACAAGCACTGAGTAGTTTCATTACGAGCAATAACTACAAACATTTTTAGATCAAACCTAATTTTGGGGCTTTTGCGGGCCTGGTTTTGGCTTTAAATCCCGTTTCGGTTCGGGCCGGATTCGGACCTGGTTCGGGCTTGATACTTGTCGGCCCCTTTACAACTCCGCTCATAGTTTTGATTTCTAACTGTACTGGTAAGGGGTAATACCACGAAACATAGCTGTGCCGCAGATGAGAGGTAGTGATATTATATGCAGGAGTAACTAACACAAAGTATAGCAACGCAGACTTACCTGAACATCATAGGGTTTTTCAATATGTTTACGGATTTCCTCATTCACGTAACCTAATTCTTCCAGACAAATTGCTTCCATTCCTTTTTTACCAACTCCAAACCTTTAGTAAAACATTATACCTATTTTGCAGTTTGTTCGAAGTTGTATTGCAGATGCGCATGCGGCCGGAAAAGTGCGTTTGTTTATTTATTGTTCCTTTTTTTGTTTTTGCAAGAATTGTAGCACTTCTCCGTTTTACTTCATTCATTTCGACCATGTTGCAAAAACATGAAGCAAAATTAAACAACGAATTTAAATAACTTTAGATAACAGTAACAGCAGATAACCACAATTCTAAAAGATTAAGAATTAAAATCTAAAAAAACCAGCAGTTTGTTTCACCTAAAAATGAGATCATCAAGGATCATATCTGAGTATGAATAAATTTTATTTGAATAAGATATAACCTGCTTGATTCCCTGTACGAGTAAAACAGACTGTTGGGATGTATTATATCTAGTTTTTAATGTTTTAGGAATGGTCTATTCAGCTGCGATATTCGCTTTAACTCTGTTATAAAGCCGTTTTTAAAACCCTGATATGAACCACTATAGACTAAAATTTTAATAAAATTTGTGAACCTATTTGAAAGATGAATAGTTGCGTTTTGAAACAATTAACAATTAATACTCTGCATTAAATTTGCTAGGCCAGCAACAGTGTTGTTCGATAATTGATAACATTCTGCAGGAGCTGCTCGCTGTAAAGTGTACGAGTATTGTTTAACAAAAGTACACATGCAGCTGCACAATTAGCACATTACACACAATGCTGACGCAAAACGTAAAAATTTGAGTTGTCATGAACTTACCCTCTTAGCGTCATCAAACCAAACTTTCTTTGAGACTTCCATAAATCTCCGTAATCAACGAAAGCAATCCCGTGACCCTTTTTAAATTTCTCGAACACAGGAAATACATGCTTACCGGAAAAAGAAACTCCTTGTTTAACAAACGCCTAAAAATTTTACGTTTGGAAAACATTTAACACACTGAAAGATAGTCTTAATAATTTTAAGTCGAGAGTCGCAAGTGCAGTTTATAAGAACATTTATAGCATTGGCAACGTTAATTTTTGCTCAGAATTTTAGAAAAAATTAAGAACAATGCCAACCTCAGCAAGTATAAAATAATTAAGAGCATGGCTAGTACAACGTATTTGAAAGTAATTCTCAATTTTTTTGGTCTTTTTTTTTATAATCATATTTTTTGATTGGTCTAACTGATCTATGATAAAATCGAACATGTAAACAAACAAGAATAAATTTGTGCAACACTAGTCTTCAAGAAAAATTATAAATTTAAAAACAAACTAAGTACAAATGAGGCTGAAAATTTGTGAAAATTTAAAAACATCCAGCCTAACCCAAAATTTACGGGCTCTTACAAAAAAAAAGTGGAATTGGAATTTAAAAAATACATAAGTTGAAAAATTTCTCTACTATAAATTGAAGAATTTATGGTGTTTTTTAATTAAATTTAAGAATTTTGGTAAAAGGCAGAACTTAAGGTATTTAATCCCATGGTTGGTTAGTTGGCTCGCCTGCTTGATATGTATTATTGCATGTTGCTTAGGAGCTATATTTCTGCCGCCCTTTTCAGTTGCTGAATTACCTTAACGAGTAGCCTTGTGCTCGATCCCCTAAATTGGGCAGATCACCATGGACCTGAGGGTTTGGAGCCCCCTACAAAATTTTTAAAAATGATATTTATTAATACTTGATATGCAGAGTAGCCGCGTATCTCCGCTGTGGATCGGCGGTCTATGGAAGGGTCAATCGCTTCAGGGTTTGATAACCGAACTGACAGTGTGAGGTTGTGTTTTTGAAAAAGACACTAATTAATATCGAGTTTATTGGTAGCCCAGCCTGTCCAAACACTTAAAAACAAAATTTTAAGTTTTCAACATTAATTTTGTATTACAATTTGCCAAGTTTTCTTGGTCAGTGTACAGCGAAATGGCAGCTGGCCTTCGAGTTAAGCTGCTATATGCCTACCTGTCTACCACACACGATGGAAGCTTCACACTGTTCTTTTTTATTGTTGAACGTCAAGCAGGGAAGCTGTGAATTCCAATTTTTTATAGTGTTTGGTTTGACCCCACCGGGAACTGAACCCGAGCCTGCCGTTTCAGCAGCAGACGCTCCATCCACTCGAACACTGATCAATCAGTCATTGGTTTAGTTTGACAAACGCAGAGAGTCTGGTTTATCTTCATGATTCACGAATGCAAAATGAAATAAAAAGGGAATAAAACATTAAAATGCATGATCTTTGCACCCGAGTGACGCAGTGCATTACTGTGACACACAGATAAATCCTTTGGATTTGCTTTGATGCAGTGAAAGTTACAGAAAGCCATAACTGCACAATAATCACGATTCAGTAATACCAATAAATAATCACGATCGAATTTCCATACGGCTTTTTAGAAGTGTCAGGTTTCCGCTTCTTGGAAGCAACAATGCTTTTTAGAAAAATGTGCAGCATTTTCAGGAAAACTTTCTGTTACAAAACGGAATTTTCGAGTTTTTTCCCTAAGTGCCAGAATCTTCTGGCTGGTTGAATTTTTATGGCCAAGAAAAATATAATTTCATCAAGTGTAAGCTAAATCTAAAACACTGCTAACCTGATTAATTGATTCATAGTCGTTCAAGAACACGATATCTGATAAACCCATTCGAACTCCTAATATTGGACCATATTTTTTGCTCAATTCATAAGCTGTTTCTTGCGGACGTTTGCCTAACATGGGAAGATATCCCAAAAATGGAATACCTCTGGGTCCTGGAGGAAAATAGCTTGGTCTTCGATACCAGTACACCAGGTACAAAATAACAACAGAAACTAATCCGACAATCCATCCAAAGTCAGAAAAGAGTTCTACCATTCTTTTTTTTTTCTATAAAGCTAAAACAAGAGATTATAGCAAATAGCCAGACCAGTGTCCCCTACGTTTATCATGCAAACCTGTATATCAACTTTGTTGTCATTTTGTGTTGTTTTTTTGCTGTTGATCTTTTTAAATTTTGTGCTATGATACAAAATTTCTTGAACAAAAGCTATCCTCCAACAGAGCCAGACTCTTTTGGGCATCATTTTAAATCTTTTTCGGGGCATCATTTTAAATGATAGGTGATTATGGATTATTGTAACGCTGTTTCATTAAATTCTTTAAATGCTCGTGCCAAACGACCCTACAATCAAATCGGAATCTCTTTAGATGCACTTCCACACATCTCGGAAATCTACCACATTGATAATTGCGCAAAGTGAAGATTGATTTGCGAACATAAACAAAATTACAATCAACAAGATTGCATTAATTAGTTACCTTTCCGTCTTCAGTTCAAATGTTTTATTGTCACATTTTATGCGCTATATAAAGTTGGTCGGCCAGCAGGTCAATTCGTCGAGCGGTAACGCGAACGTTCGTCTCTGGAGCTGAAGGTCTGAGATTCAAATCTTGAGTCGGTCAAATGGGACACAGTGTTGCCAACGGTTCGCCACCTCTGAGTATTTCTTCAAAAGGAGCTGTGTTGTCCGGGCACAATGACGAGGAGATGAACGCTGCAACTCGCTACACTCTTCGGCGTAATACAGTGAGTTTAATGAAAGATTTGATTAGCTCTTTACGCTTGAAGGTCGATTCTTGATTACCAGTATTTTTCGTGGTCATGAGAAACATTGCACAGGAAGCAAATTGGGCTAGTGAAACACTGAGCAATAAACTTTTTGTTTGCATGTGTTTTTTTTTGTTGTTTGCATAATGCACTGGAACATTGTTCAATTGACACAGTTTACTATTATAACTAGCGCCATTTTTGTTTACACCTAAAAAAAATTAGTTTCGACTTTATTTTAGATAAATTTGAATTTTCTTTTGACTTAATCCGTTTTGGCCTCATTGAGCTCCAAATTTTGATTTAACAAGAAATGTTTTATATTTCGCATTTCATGTACTGTAAGTTAGTTAGAAGAAGGTAACATTTGCGTATTTCATTAATAACATTTAAATAGAAAAGTCAAAGTTGTGATTAAAGCAACTAAGCGATGCTGGACAAAAATCTAGAAACTAAACACATTTCCATGTCAATTAAACTTTTTTTATAACCATCAAGTTTTAGTTTAATAGTGGCTTCTCTTAAATTTTCACGAAATTTCGGCCTCATTTTTCAAAAATTTTAAAGAGAAATAAATTGACGCAATTTCACTTTTGCTTGATAAAAAGTTGTTTTGTGTAAAAGTTTTGTGGATAGTTAAAGCTGTAAAAACAAAACAGTATAATTCCAAGATTTTAAAACTCTGGTGGTTTCGCTGCAATATGCAGTTGATTAAAATACGATTGGACTTTTTGATTTGAACATAGTTTTCCTAACTATTTTATTCATGCCTAGGTTTGCATTCTTAAGTTGTTCTTAATTTTTGAACAAAAAAATAGTTTCGTGCAACTGTGGAATTGTTTTCATGAAAAAGTTAACCCAGAAATTTGTATTGAGATGTATAGCAACTATTGTATTTACAAAAGTTTGCGTAGCTAGTAAGACTTCATTTGAAGCGGCTTTTACCGATCACGCATATTTTCTGGTGGAAATCCTCTTGTCATTTGACTTCATTCATTTGCTTTTTTGCTTTTTTTGTAGTTACATTGAAAAAGATATCATGCGTAATTTCGCATTCAGCAGAAAATAATCAAAGATAAAATAATTATAACCGAAGAGGCTCAGGAGACTGCAAAGGGACTGATTTTGTCTTCGTGTCTGCAGCCACTAATTAAAACTTTCCTAAAAGGTTTTATTTAAAGGCGGTGAATCATCCAGCCAATTTCGGTGGTTTACAATAGCTAAAATTGAACTATAATTTTTGATATTTTTTGTTTTAATTTCGGGGCTGCGTTTGCAAAGATATTCAACAAATACAAAAAGATGTCCCCCGAAAAAAGTGTTTGGAAACCCTGAGTTTTGATCTTCCCGCCTAAACCACAGTTCTCTAAACTACTAGGCTTACTGTAATCTTTTTAAACTATTAGGCCTAACTATCTCTAAACTATTAGGCCTAATAATTTAGAGTTAGTTCGGCCTAATTAGACCTAAACTATTTAGAAATAAACTATCTCTAAACTATTAGGCCTACCACAGTTCTCTAAACCATTAGGCCTACTATGGTTTTGGCGGGAAAAACAAAACTCAAAGTTTCCAAACTCTTTTTTGGGGGGACATCTTTTTGTATTTGTTGAATATCTTTGCAACTGCAGTCCCAAAATTAAAACAAAAGATATCAAAAATTATAGTTCAATTTTAGCTATTGTAAACCACTAGAATTGGCTGGATGATTCACCGCCTTTAATAATAGGGGAAGGTGCTACGTGGTAAGCGTATAAAAAATGATCTAACTAATAAATAATAACTAAAGCATGATAATTACTAATAAGTAATAATTAAAACATAAAGTATGGCATAAAAAAACTTAAAAATGCTCGTTCAACGCCAATGTTTTAAATGTCAATAAAATACCCTGACAATCCTTTATTTTCAAATCATCAACTGTCCAAGTGAATCATTAAGTGCTTCAATCTCATTCCTCAATAAAAATACCATAAATTTGTCATACAACATTATTTTTGTCTTTGTTGTATTGAATAACTTGAATATGTCAGCTAACACTTATTCAAATAAAACATATTTGACGAAGTTATTTATACAAAAAAAAGACATAATTTATGACTAACAGTAGTTGTGTTTTTCTTGAATATTGAGACGGAATATTGTTTAAATGACAAGCTTATTTTATCTCAACAAGGAGTTTAAACCATTATCACTCTTATTCAAATACTGTAAAATGATTATTTGAATAAAATCTATTTGAATAAGAAGGAATAATAAGAACCGTTCTATTTGAATAAGACTGATAGTGGTTTAATAATAAACCGAAACTTTTCTAATTCAAATTACGTTTCATTGCAAAATAGCCTACGTTGACTTTTTCCATACTTTTTTGAAATCAAGATCTTGATTTTACCTTCAATTATATATTAGTCTTTCCCAGTTTTTCAAGTGAGCTTTCGGAAAATTCAACCTGCAAGCTTTTATACTTCGTGCAGAGAATAAACAAATTGATACCGTGACGTAATATCAGGGCACGTGTCCTTCCTACTTTTTTCTTTTTAAGTCATGAAAACTGGTGACGCAAAAGCAGTAAACGTCGATACAAACAACTGTGATATTTCTGAATGCAATTTTTTTGTATTTTCCATTTTTTCTTCTTTTTCTTTTTTTTTTTTGGCTGGAAAACATGTCTTTATGTATTGCATTTGAGTAGCAACTTTTTTTTTATTCAAAACACAAAGGCAAAACATGTGAGCAGAAAACAATGCTACGTTTGATACGCTAAAAAATTACATATTATCAAAAGTGAAAATAGTAAGTTTTTAAGACTAATGTAATTAAAAAAAAAACTGGTCCCAAAAGTCCAACATATAGCCATCAACAATACAACTATTGTCATATTTTTATTCACATCAGTCTCTCTATGTAGTAAACTGTGAACTATTTCCTGTGGTCATCAGGAAATAGCAAATCTTGTTTACTCCAACTATATTTAATCTTTTATCTGACTAAAAATTAGATGACTGTGTTTATGTTTTCCAAGGTCTGTAGATTTGACCGGAAATAACAGAGTTTGACTTATCGCAAAAATAACGCAGAAAATATTCTGCTGCTCAGCAACTAATAATCCTGCCGATCTGTTCGACGGTTTCATTGGACCAATTTAACGTTTTTATTAAAATCAATTAAATTTCAAGAGAATCATTTTTGGAAATTTATGTAAACAGCCGAAAACTTTGTCATGCATTGTGGACGTTGACATTCCATATCTAAAAAAATTTTAAAACCAATACAAGTTCATAAAATGCTTATTGAGGTTTTTCTTTCAAAGAATTATGACCGTATTTCTAATTCTCTAATCAAATCAAATCAAATCTTTCATTAAACTTGCTGTACTACGCAGAAGTTGTAAACCTGCTGGTGGGGCCCACCTCCAGGTCATTGCGACTGCGCGCAACTCGGCTCCTTTCGAAAAAAGTCACTGCGGTGGCGAGCCGTTGGCAACACTGTGTCTGATTTGACGACCCTGAGATTTGAACCTCAGATCCCCACTCCAGAGACGAACGCTTTACCGCTCGAACAACTGGCCGGTGTATTTTTGATCTTGATTCTATTAATTCTTCCAATCTATTGAGGCTGCCACACTGGATTATTGGAAAGGCAAATATTTTCCAAAAGTACGTTAAGTTTTGCAAGTTATCAACAGGAAAATCTGGCTGTAATAAGGTTAACTTATACTTAAATCTATAGTTTATATTTTGCTATTGAATTCCGTGACAATTATTCGGAATGTTTTTAGAAACACATTACGTTGCGGTGGCAAATTTCTGCAAAAAAGCTGTTTATACTTTCTGTCAGTCTACGTTAGTTTTGAGCCAGGGCTGCAAACTCAAACTCGAAAAAAATTTCTGAACACGAACTTGAATTGGAATAAAACTGTTCAAAATTTAAAGATTGAAAAATTGTCTGAGCGAAATATTTGTTGTTGATCATGCCATGTAAATTGAGACCACTGCTCACTTGTTTATACCGCGGTGACCTAAAAACGACAGCATGTACACAAAAAGAGATCTATTAAGTTAAAAGTGGACTAAGTATTTTTGTCAGCTTAAACTCGAACTCAAAAAATTTATATTAATGAACTCGAACTTGCTATAATAGGCTAAATTTGAAATCAAACTTGAACTCGAATAAAAATCAATCCAGTTTGCAGCCCAGTTTTGCGCCTGGATGTTATTCTCTAAATAAGTATTTGTAATTGCAAGCTTTGGACAGGAGAAAGTAAAGGGACCTTCAGTCTTAATTCAAACTTTTACTTTTTTCCTGCACACCGGAGAGCAGAGCTGTCCAAAGTGCGGCCTGCACAACAGCTTTTTGCTGCCCGCGACTGGTCTCGCGATTTAAGGTTCTTTGCTTGATTGCGATTTTTTACCAAAGAGTTTCTATTAAAGTTTTTGATTCTAGATTTCAAGCGTAAATTTCAATAAATTTTAGTGAATTTTATTTGGTTAATAACATTTTACTAGTGTGGCGTGATGCAGTCACTGTTGTCACGTGCGTACTACGCGACGTCGTTCTCGTATGTGAATATAGACGCCATTTGATTCGTTATTTTTTGTGTTTATCTCTTACGAGTATACCTTCCGTAGTTTTAGTTCTTTTTAGTCATGGCTGTACGCTTCGTACTTCACGCAAGATGTATTCAGTTTAGTGCAACCAGTGAGGAATTGGTGTTGTTGGGGGTGAGGCTTCACTCTTTAGCCAAGTAATTTATAAATTTTCAAGTCCGCAATTACGGCGGCGCCCCCCCCCCCCCCCCCCCTAACACAAATTTCTCCTCCCCAAACCCAAAGCGACAACAGTAGAAAATAGTGGTAAGTATTGTAAGAGCGCCCCTACTCCTCCATGAAAGAAATTTTGCCCCGCCCCCCTCCCCCTAGAACAACGCTCTAGTAGCGGCACTGTAAATTTTTAAATAAGTACTGTATGCTTTTTCTAAACCGTTTTTTGGATCTGACCTAAGTGGAGGGATGAGCTGGTTTAGCAACTTATTTCTTTCAAGTAGCTCTGAACTGCGCAAAACTTTTTTTTCATGCAATCACAAAAACCGCCCATTCAGAGTTATAAGTCGTGCCGGGTTTTTGGGTCGGTTTCAGGTTCAGGTCGGGTTCGGGCCAGGTTTGGGGTTGAGGTTGACAAAATATAGGGCTTAATTCGGGCTTGATATATGCACTTCGCCAGTGCTTTAGCCTTTTAAGTGCTACAAAACGAACACAAAATAATTAATAATTTAACCGATCAGCGGTCGAGTGGATAGAGCGTCTGGTACTGATGCGGTAGACTCGGGTTCGGTTCCCGGTCGGGTCAAACCAAAGGCCATAAAAATTGGTATTTACAGCTTCCCTGCTTGACGTTCAGCAAATAAAGGGACAGTGTGAAACCTTCGCCGTGTGTGGTAGACAGGTGGGCAGGTGGCAGCTTGACTCGAAGACCGAAAGGTCCCTTTGCTGTCTCCTGGCCAAGGCAACTTGGTAAATCAAATGTAATTACAATTACAATTTTGCAACGCTAAAAGGCGACTTAGTTTAAGCATTATACAATTATTCGTACACAATTATTATTATTATTATTATTATTGCATCACAATTAATCCGCAGCAGGTATAGGTTTATTAACCTCATTTGAGCAATATAACCGTAAACATTTTTTGGACATAACTTAACTTTCGGGCTTTTTCGGGCCTGGTTTTGGCTTGAAATTACTTTTTGAGATCGGACTTGGGTTTTCGGGTTTGGGCCTGTTCCGGCCTGTTTACAACTCTACTTCCAGCAGCCTTTTTGGCCATGATTTGCTTAAAACGGGCTGCAATTTATTCAACATTTGAGGTTCTGGAATGGGTACTGCATAATGCATTTGATAAAAAAGATGCTTTTGATGCCCTTCCCAAGATTCTGGATGTGATTGTGTGTAATAAACAGAACTGTGTCTATGATGTTAATTACCATGAAGTTAAACAGTTATAAGAGCACATGTACGGTTGGGGGCCCAGGCCCCCTCAATTCAAATTCAATTATTTGTTCAATGAGCATTTTCCTTAGCTATTTTTTTAAAAGTATTTTTTGTGTAAAAACTGGCGAGGTGGAGATGAATCGTCATTGAAAAATGGTACAATAGATGGTTACGCTTACTAAACATGTTATTCCCTGGTCCGGATTTACATTGCGCGGGGCCCCTGGCGCGGAAGGGATTTTTGCAACATCTTCCTGCCAAATATAAGTAAAGACCAAAAAAAGTCTTACAATCTGAGCGAGGGGCCCTGGCACTGTGCCATATGGCAAATATACGGCGCTGGTTATTGCATTACGTTCATAAAAAGTATAGATGAGGCCTGAGATAGCAACTTTTAGAAAAAAAACCCTTGATTTCACCCTGGTTGTACGTTTAAATTGGTTGGAAAAAATTGAATTAAGGGATTGCGCCGGGCCCCCTGGTCGTCAATATTATTTATTGTTAATTACTGTTGTCCGCAAGTACTATTGCACGCAAAGATGCTAAAAGAAACTGAAAATGAAGAAACAAGGCTTTTTTTGTCAAAATTTTGTCATTGGTAGCATTTTGATTGAGGGGCCTCCTGGGCCACCCCTCTGGCTAAGCCTATGATTTTGAGATAAGATCGCGCCCTTAAGTTCTTGCATAAAAAAAAATTTACAGCAAAATAAAATAACTTTTTTTTCGAAAACGTGGAGGACTTGAGTCAAGTCACTTGACAGTTTTTTGAAACCTCCAAGAATTACATGATATTATTATGACGCGGACACTTGGTCTTCATTATTATCACTCAATTTTGTACACGTAAATCCTATATTAAAGAAAGTGCAATTCCGGACAAGGACAACATATTGGCTATGCTTTCATTATATTTATCATTGGTAGTATTTTACTTGGGAGTTTGCATTTCCGCCTATCTTATAGCAGTAAGTTCATAATAACGTTAAACGTGGGCCTGGGGTGGCAACTTTTAGGACAAAACTCTTAGATTTCTTACCGGTTTTGCATAAAAATTGTTAAAAAATTGAATTAAGGAGCCCCTGGCCCGAAATCCTTGGTTGCCACTCAGGGTCCCCGGGGCCTCCTGGTTGTCAGTTACGGGCCCCGGGGCCCCCTGGTTTTTGGTTAGAGGCACCGGGACCCCTGGTCGTTAATTAGGGGACCTTGGGGACCTTGGTTGTTAGTTAGGGGCCCCGGGGCCCCCTGGTTGTTAGTTAGGGGCTCCCTGGTTGTTAATTAGAATCCCTGGGGCCCTCTGGTAGTCAGTTAGGGGCTCCGAGACCCCATGGTCGTCAGTTAGGGACCCCAGGGCCCCCTGGTTGTTGGTTGGGGCCCCCTGGTTGTTAGTTAGAGGCCCTGGGGATCCCTGGTTGTCAGTTAGGAGCCTCGGATGGTTGGTTAGGGGAAATGGGACCCCCTGGTTGTTAACTAGGGTCCCTGGGCCCCCTGGTTGTTAGTTAGGGCTCCGGAGCTTCCTGGTAGTCAGTTAGGGACCTCGGGGCTCTCTCGTCGTCATTAATATTATTGTTAATTACTGTTAGGTGCGTAATTACTCAAAAAAAAACTGCAACTAAACATCACTAAGCTATGTTGTCATAATTTTTCAGCATTAGTGGAATTTTAATTGGAAGGGGGCCGCCCTCCCCCCTGGCTACGCCTATGTTCAGTCACCACCTAAAATTCCGGAAAAAATGCACCAAAATACGATAAAAACCTTTTTTATTTCTTTTGGTCTTCACCTAAATATCAGCTATTTATTTTGCATCAAATCGCACTAGAAACCGCTTCCAATGCCCATTCCTCAAAAAGTCAAGTCACTGCCTCTCATTCCTTAAACGATTTTGGCACCATACCGTAGAGGCTTTACGCAGTCCTTTTTAATGATCATCACTAACATTAGTGAGTTGTTCTTGATGCCGTCGCTGCCGTCGATGGTAGGCCCCGCCAACCTACTAATTTTGACAGGGTAAGCTTCTAAACCTTGCGATTTTCGCCAGTTGGCTCGCTGACTAGCGATGGCTTTTGACCGAAATTTGGCCAAAAATTTCAACGATTTCCAGTAAAGACTTTTTGTTTTCTTTTTTGATCTTCACCTAATTGTAGGACAAAAACTAGCTCAAAATCTGGGGAAGACCTTTTATTGGTCTTCACCTAGTATCTGGCGAAAAGCTACCCAAATTTTCACAAGCAACGAAGACTTTTCTCTGCGCTTCATTAAATCTTTGACCGGATTTTATTCCATAGCCTACCCACTTCTTTGCATAGGCGTAGCCAGGATTTGAAATTGAGGGGGAGAAACACAAATCACATGCAATGACGTCACCAGAAACTATGAAAGAGGAATTTTTTGTGAGCGCATAGATATCGTAGAATGGAAGATCAGAAGCTGTAGACTGATGTTGGCACGTAACTAAGAGCTCGTTTAAGGAGAGGACTTAAACCAATAGCTGAAATACGATAAGACTAAACTGTGAGACGTGTTTGAGTAAAGTAGTGTACTGTATTGCAAACGTATCACAGACTGAATTCTGGGGGCGGAGCCCCCCAGCCGCCGGAGGCTAAGGAGGTCTGAAGGCGAAGCCCCCAGCCCCTGGGCAATTTTTTGTAATTTTGTGGAAAAGCTATTTTAATACCATTGGATCATATTTCGCACGCATTCAGAGCCATTTGAAAGTACTAGATTTTTAACATTTGAAAGTCAATTGAAAAAATTAAGTTGTTCAGTCCTCCTTTTGCTGGCAATTTAAATCCAAAACACGTTTAAAATTTTGCATTTTGGGGTTAAATTTTGTAAGTGATTTGGCCCACGTAGGGCAAAGTAAAGTACATTGCCTCCTGCAATATTTTAGCAGTAAATAACAATCCACTCGAATATTTTACATAGAGATTATGTTTTTGTCATGAAAACAACCAGTTATAGAAGTACATATACGGCCAGAAGGCCCAGGTCCTCTCAATTCAAAATTTTGTTCAATGAGCATTCCCTTACTGTAGCTAATATTTTTTCAAAAGTATTTTGTTGCATGAAAACTGGCGAGGTGGATGTGAATTGTTATCGAAAAATGTACAATAGATGGTTACGCCTACAAACCATGTTATTACCCGGGCCGGATTTGCATAGAGTTGGACCCTTGGCACTTTGAGATTTTCGCAATATTTTCCTGCCAAATACAGGTGCAGACCAAAAAAATTCTTAATTGAGCTTTGGGTCCATGGCACTGTGCCATATGTTAAATCCATCGCTGGTTATTGCATTACGTTCATAAAAAGATTAAATGAGAGCCTGAGTTAGCAACTTTTAGGACAAAAACCCTTAATTTTACTTGGGTTATACGTTTAAATTGGTTGGCAAACATAAAATTGAAGGAGCCCGTTCCCCTTGAAACAATATTATTGTTGGGGGCCCATTTAAATTGGGGGCGATTTAAATATTATTGTAGGGGGGCATTTTTAAATTGGTTGGCAAAAATTAACTTGAGGGGGCCCGGGGCTCCTGGATTAATATTGTTGTTGGGGACCCATTTAAATATTATTGCAGGGGGCCCATTTAACTTGGTAGGTAAAAATTAAATTGAGGGGGCCCGGGCCCCTTGGAGCAATATTAGTGTTAATTACTGCCAATACTTAAATTGTAAAATTTTGCATGGGGGGACGCTTTTGCAGCCTTGATCAAATGCATTTGGGATCCGAAAGTACAGTACTTTTGTGAAGATTACATAATTCCGTCGCTGAAGTTAAACAAACACCAAAAAAATAAGGTCTTCGCCGGAAATTGAAGTGCTTTTCGCCAAAATTAGGTAAAGAATTAAGTCTTTTTCGTCTGATCATTCAACGCTTAAATCTCTATGGGGGGACACCTAAATCTCGATGGGGGACGCTAAATCTCGATGGGGGACGCTAACTCTCGATGGGGGGACGCGTCCCCCGCGTCCCCCGTACAATTTAAGTACTGATTACTGCTGTACACCTGTACTGTTGTACGCGAAGATGCTAAAAGTTACTGAAACTGAAGAAACAGTTGTCTTTTTTGTGACATTTCTATCATTAGTAGCATTTTAAGTGGAGTGGGGGGCCGGGTCCTCTGGGCCCTCTCTGGCTACGCCTATGCCTGTTTGTTTGGGACAGCAGCTCTACTTGAAGCTAAAATGACCTTAAAACTAGCTGGAAAAAGTTAAAGAGTGTATAATTCAAAAATTGGTCCATTATTTCTGTTCAAAAACCTTCAGCTTTGAATAAAAGTTCAAAAATTGTTCTTGAGTACCCTACTGATGCCGATACACATCAACATTTTTGTCTTTAAATTATAATAAACTAAATGCGTAATGTTCTCACGAGGTAAGTCTTCCGTTAAAAACTTCGCTATCAGCACCACCAACGGTCCGTTAATAAATAGCAATGTCATCAAACATCGATGAGTCCTTTTTGATCAAAAGCTCAGTTGGGAACAACATACTGAAGACGTTGTAGCAAAACTGTGTATAGCTAGAGGACTGACTTCTTAAGGAATTAAGACAATATGCACCAGTTACAGTTTTACCAAATGTTTATTTTGGTATAGTGCGTTCTTATTTACAATATGGAGTAACATCTGGGGGTAACGTTGCATCAAAATACAAAAAGCTTCTAAGTTCACCAAATTTATATAATCAAAACAATTATAAAAACATCTTTCTTCAAAACTAAATTTTTACCAATTTATTTGTACTAAAATCTGCTGAAGCTTAACAATACCTGTAATCTTGAAGTTAAAAAATTTGTATTTAAATTTCAAGCCACACTACTTCCTAAGTGTTTTGATAATTATTTTCGACTAGCCGTGCAAAACCAAAGCTATTCAACGCGTTTTACTTCTAATGAAAATTTCGCACTCGTGCTTTGTAGTAAAACAATGTTACGCAAAAATCATTTGCTACGGAAGTAGCAAAATGTAGAACGATTTGCCAATTGAACTCAAAAGCGAATCAAGAATAAGTTTGAATTTGCTTGAAAGAAAAATTAAATTAATTCTTTGATACAAACGAAAAATATGAGGTGTATTTTTTTGTCTGTAGTTAATTCGGTGCTTAGCTGCATATTATTATGTGTTTAAATTTATCCGTAGCTGCTGCCATTAGCACTTTTGATGCTCGTTGCGAATTTTTGGTTTGAGTAGCTCCCGTTTTAATACCTGTAATTTTAAAGTTAGTGGCAGGTACTAATACCCTGTTTCTTAACAATACCACATGTAAATTACTGTGTTACTGTACTCTTTTCTCTTTGTACTCTGTTTTGTTTATTTGTTTTTTTCTTTCTGCATTGTTGGATGTCTTGAACTGTTGTGTTATTTAGGTAATTATCATGCGAGAGGCTGCCGACGTGGCGACCGCGCCGGTTTCTTGGATCTGGACAATGGTCTTTTTGCAGCCTCTCACCAGAAAGACATTTTCATACTGAATGCGTTTAAATTTGTCGAATGTATCTACTGCCTTTCTATACAAAAATAAAACACAACAACAAACAGCTTTCAAAAAAAGCTGCTTGCATTATTTTATTTTATTTGGTAATATTTGCTGAAAGAAAAATTTTTGTTGCTGATTTATTATGTAATAATCGCTCTCTCATTGTTAATCGTAATGCTTACGCCTTAAACACTGCTTCTTCAATTTTGAACAGCTTTGTAATTTAAAGCTATCAATTTTACTTACGGAAAAAAGGGTGCATTACACTATCAACAATTTGATTAGAAAATGGTACCATCTGTGGAAGCACGGACTTCTAAAGCGGCTACAACCAGAAGACTCGATCGCATAAATAATATTTGCTTTTAGATTAGGTTGGACTTTACACTCCTTAAATAAAGGTTGGCTCTTAGACATATTGACCTGGTGATGTACAATTAGCTAACCAAACTAAACTTTGGAACCTGGCTGTAAGCAAAAAATTGGCCAGAAAACAAGTTTTGTGGCTAAATTTGTACAGTATTTGCCGAAACGGTACTCCAGCTCCAACTAAGTATCTTACATCAAATACCAATGAAGAACAGTAAAACAAAAAAGGGTAATTACTTGAAAATTTGCAAAATTTTTTAAATTAATTTAATCGAATCAAATCTTTCATTATCCGCGCTGTAATTCTCGGGAGCGTTTAATTAGTTTCCGGAGTCCATTTCCGCATCATTGCACCTGTAGCCAATGCAGCAGCTCCTTTCAAAAAAAAAAACCCAGCGGAGGCGAGCTGTTGGCAACACTGTTTCCGATTTGACCGACCCGAGATTTGAACCTCTGACCTCCAGCTCCATAGTTGAACGCGTTACCGATAGACCAACTAGCCGGTACAAAATTTTTTCGTCAAAAAGCAAGCAGAGCGTGGTATGGAATGGAATGGAAAAGGAATGGAATGGAACGGAAATTTCTGTATGGAATATGGAAGATGCCTGAATGGAATGGAAGATTTTAATGGAAGAAGAATGAAAATACTACCAATGATAAAAATGATGACACAAAGCCCATTGTTTTATTCAGTTTCAGTTTCTTTTAGCATTTTTCGAGTGCAGCAGTGCACACGTACAACAGCAATTAGCAATAATATTAATACTGACGACCAAAATAAGGATCCCGGGCCCCCTCTATTTAAATTTTTGCCAGCCAAGTTAAATATACGAGCCGGGAGAAATTCAGTGGGTTTGTTGTAAAAGGTGCAATATCAGGCCCTCATCTAACGTTTTATGCAATAATATGTTTTGGACCCTCAGCTAATTTTTACATTGCAATAACGTACATGATTAGTAACCATTTACTGCATATAATACAGTACCAACTTTAAATAACTTTAAAATCCACCTCCACCACCTACCAACATTAAATAACAATCAACCTACACCTCGCCAGTTTTCACACGACAACAAACCTTTGAAAAAAAAAACTAACTTGAGGAAATGCTTGTGGAACAAATTATTGAATTTGAATCGAATTTGCCTGGGCCCCTTGTAGAACATATTTTCCTAAAACTGGTTATTTTCATGACAAAACAAACTCCAAGGCAAATCTTGGAGCGAATTGTTTAATGCTAAAAATGTTGCAAAGGGAAACATGCCTAGCTTCCCCTGACTTGGGTCAAATCACGAAATTTAACCCCAAAATGCAAGATTTTACACGTGTTTTGAACTTGACCTGAAGTAAAGGAAGGGATTTTTTCAATTGGCTTTCAAATCTCAAAAATTTTGATTTTTTAAATCGCTCTGAAAATATGAGAAATGTGATCCAAATGGCTTTAAAATAGCTATTTTTCCAAAAAATACAAAAAATCTGAGGGCGGAGCCGCCAGGCCCCGTCTGTGATACGTTTGAATCAAATCAAATCAAATCTTTCATTATACTCGCAGTATTACGCCGTAGCGTGTAACGAGTTTGCGGGGCCCATCTCCGCGTCATTGCGCCCTGGCAGTACAGCTTCAAATTTTCGAAGAAATATCGAAGCGTTGGCGAGCCGTTGGCAACACTGTGTCCGATTTGACCTGCTCGAGATTTGAACCTGAGATCTCCCGCTTTATAGACGAACGCGTTACCGCTCGACCAACTGCCCCGTCTGTGATACGTTTGAGTTGCACTAATTTGCTCATCGCGTCTCCAGATTTTGATAAATCTGTAAAACTTTATAATTTGCGGTTCCAGTCCTTTCCTTTAGCAAAATCCTGGTTACGTGCGAAACCAGACCCCCTTCTTTTGATCTTTCCTTCTTCGTCCCATAAAAAGTCCCTCTTTTCCAGAATTTCTGATGACGTTATTGCATGTGATTTATGGTGAGACCCCCTCCCCGAATCAAAAATCCTGACTACACCTACGCATAAAACCATGTGCAATGTGCATACCAGATACCGGTCACTGCATTTTTGTATTGTTACGCGCACCTTCACGAGTGGTTGCTTACAACATTGCAAAAGTGCAAAATATACATTGCATTACTTCTGGTTAAAAGTTCTTTGTTATGGAAGTATGGAATGGAATATGAAAGAAATTTTAGCATGGAATGGAAGAATTTCAGTATGGAATAGAAATGGAATGGAAGAAAATTGCCAGTATGGAATACGTAAAAATCATCTTCCATTCCATTCCGTATCATGCCCTGGCAGCAAGCCAGATATCAATTTACACGTAGTGAAAACCATTTGGTTACTTTGGCAATTAATGCCATTTGGCAAACAAACTTATATAAATGAATAAAAAGAATAGCGGTCTTTTATTCAGATAGCAAATGCAATAATTTTTTATTATTTACGTTACGTCTTACTGTAAAATATACTGTTTGTAGACGACGCGAAATCTCTTCTGTCTGACGCCTCTACACGCGTTAACTTGTCTTCTTATATTGTCAACGGTTTCTGTAGAATGTACGCCAATTAGCAATTTCGGAATCAAAAACGAACGTAAATATTACTGCGCAGCACCAAATAACTCCCACAATTTGAACACATACAGTACGCCAAATATCCAAACAAAAAGTAACAACTACGGTATAATTACGAATTAAGAATCAGACTGAGAATACTGATCAGAATAATTGCAATAAAAAACCAAACACACCGATGGTTTCGTCTTCAGGCAGACAGTAAGCTTTAACTCCAATCGAAGTCTTCAAAGAACGCAGTCTCTGAAGTGGGCCCCCGGCAAACAGTACAGAAACACATAAAGAGGACAATAGTCCGGTGAAATAATTATTCTCAAACTTGAGCAACAGCTCAGGGGACAAAAGGTCCAAATATAAATAAGATGGGACCCACCCAGGACAAGCTCAAGACCTCGAGGAAGAACTGCAATTCTGAAACTCCAAAGCTTGCTAAATTTCTGAAACAATCCGATACTTAATAATTTCAAATTTAAAGATTCTTGGTAATTCTGAGTGTAAAATTTTAACGTCCTTCCTCGACTACAACCAAATTTGACTGACCCAGAACAAAGGAGTTATAGCGCGAAAATTCAAGAAAACAGTTTCAAAAAGTTGCGCAATAGATAATTTGCATACAGTAGAAAAGGCGCGATAAAACGCTTAATCGGTGACATCACGTGCGTTGTGTAGCATTACATCATTGGAAATCCTTAGCAGCCAAATATACACAAAAAGCTAAATGCAGTAGAGCGTGTTCGAAACCAGGTATAAACAAGAAAACATAAGCGACGTTACACTGTTAAAGATATTGTTTTTGCGTAGACTTGGAAAGGAATCTGCACTAATCAGAACTAACTTAAAAGTTGATAACCTAAAAGTAGGTTTGCGGAAAGATCAGCTGCAATATAAATCAAATATTAGACTCGGTCTTACACTGTGCCGTATCTGTTATTGTGGTTTAGTCATTATGAGCTAATGTTTTCTCGATTATTCTTGATTTTGAAAACTGCGTCTTCATCTTGACTAAACGACATCAATATGAATATGCGAATTTGCTGAAATAACGGTTAAATGATAAAGCGGAAATAAAGCGAAAACAGAATTTTTATGTACCGGTATAACTGTTTGTAGTTTCTGTTGTTAAAGCCGAAACTATTTTTGAATTTTTCGTGTGAACGTTTTCGCTGTCTACGACACTACAGCTTCTTTGTACCGTCTTAACAGCATACAAGTTGCCAGTTGTTTAATATAAACTAAGAATATATGCGATTGTTCGCTCACGATTTTACATACAGCGCAGACCGGGCGTTATGAGTTTTTGATAGACATAATTTTGCAAACCGTATAAGTTATAATGCACTGTTTTATTCAAACTTTTGATTATTTAAAACATTGTTTATTTATTAGTTTGTTTTCAGGCTCACGTTTGCTGCGTTTGTGTCATTAGTTAGCATTAGTTTTAAATGATCTTATAAACTTATTGAAAGCTCACTGTTAAGTTTGAAAGTGAATTATCACGGAATGCATAGCTTATAAATGGTATACGAGACAAGTATTATGACAGGCTTGTAATCGCATAATGACAACTTGTGCTGTATGACATGCAATGAGAAATCTGCTTCAATTTAAAACCTGAAACAAACATAATCGAAAGGTTGGAGACTTCCTGTTCGATTTCCAAACTGGCAATGTGTTGTTTTGTTCGTGGGAAAACACTTTATACATTTTTCCAATTGGGGCCAAGCAGTCTACGACTTGGGGGTCCTTCACGAAAGGCTTGGAAACAGAATTCAAAAAGGGTGCCTTAGTTAGTTAGAGTGTTTAGACAGACCATAGACCCTTTAGTAGTAGACTGGAAATTGACAGTTTTGTCTGCTTTTCTTCACGTTTCACTTGTTTTGATTATGCCGAATCGATCGATCAGCGTGACTTTTTTCTTTCATGGTTTACTTGTTCTTCAAATACTATCTGTCGAATCAAATCAGTCAAATACGCGTGACAGTAAAAAATCTTCGCAGCAAGAGCAACCATTTCTTCTTCAATGCTCTTCTCTTTTTCTCCGCGCGTTTGTACCTTAGTATACTAAATAAAGAGTCTGTGGATAGACAAAGAGCGCCTGGTTCAGGTGCACGAACCAATTGTTGATTTCAAGCAATTCAACAGATTCGCAACTTGTGTAATCATATCGCAGGATAACAAGTCGAACAGCGAATATAAAAAGCCAACTTTTTATGGTTTGCTTGAGCTGATAGAACTTTAAAAACTAAGTAATTCACGTCGTTATTTTGTTGTTTTACGAAATTAACAGGATTTTGTCGCAAGCAGAATCGATATCGGGTAGTCAGGAAAAATACTAGAGATGGGATTCGAATCCTTGTCCGCAACAAATACATAACTACTGAAGACATACACTGGTTTTTAAGAAGCGGTAATTCTTTAACACAGGACAAGCTTTTAATTATCTGCCATAGTAGCTCAATGTCTATGGAAAATGCTATTGTTAACACAAATGTTTTTTTTATCTGGAATGAGTTACGCTCGTTTAGAATTGCATTTCTTGTTTAGCTTGTTTTTTGTTGTTTGATAATTCTAATTGTAGTTACATTTTTATTCACAACTTGTCTTGGTCGGAGACAGCGATTTGAGACTTCTCGGCCTTTGAATCAAGCTGCCCCCTGTATATCTGTCAACTCTATACTCGGTAAAGGCTTCACACTAGCCCTTTCAATGTTGAATATCAAGCAAGCAAGCTGTAAATACCAATTTTCTTAGTCTTCAGTTTGATCCTTCCGGGAATCGAACCTGAGTCTACAGTTTCAGTAGCGAACACTCCATTAACAACCACTGATTGGTTTAACCTTGTTTTACACGGGGGCATTTTTGCACCCATTCTTTTTGTTTTTTTGTGATGTATCTCTTCAATAGCAAGATTTTCATTTTAAATCAACTTATTTTGAGTAAAATTTATTCACTAAAAACTACTGAAAATTTCAAGTTGCTAAGGTACGAACGAACGAGTGATTTATTTTGTCATTAAATATCAAACACACTAAAACATAACACAAAACTAAAATTGGGTCTAAACTATTAATGACGGAGAAGTTTTCCAATTTTGAGATTTTCCAATGTCACTTTTCAAAATCTGAGCTTTTGTTTGACCAATATTTAACTAAAATGACTTAATAAGACGCTTTTGTGACGAAACCAACTAGATTTTGGCATTTTATGACTCGGTATTAAAAAGCAAACCAATATTTACAAAATTTGAACCCCTAGTGACGTCATCGCAGAGTGACGCCATTTTTTAAAATATAGCAGTGACGTTGCTATAATAACATCATCAACTAAAAATTGTTTTTTCTAAAAAGTTTAAGTGAATACCGATCCGTATACTAAATTTGGTGTTTCCGTGACTTTTGGTTTAAGAGTAGGATGGAGGAGCAGTTTTTCCTCCCTATCTCCCGTAAAAATGCGTTGATCAAATACCCGAGTTAAACAGGTTTAAAGCAACCAAGTTTCAAGCCTAAGCTCATTTTTTATAGCTCTCTATTTTTATTGCTTGATGTTGTCAACTTCAGCGTGAAACGTTTTTTTTTTTTTGTCTATAAGCTCGTTTGCATCTTGCTTATTCTTGAGTTAAACAAAGGTAGCATCAGTTAGCATTGTTTAATAGACATAATAGGTTTTAGAAAGCCAGTTATATATTCGATTACAGATTATCACTTACAAGATTATACTCGTTTGTACACGTTGTAGTACACCACCTATTAGAATTTTTACGTCTCCACTTTCTAGCTCCGGTTCTTGATTTCAGCGCCTGGTTATTGCTAAGTCACGCAAGAAAAAATGCAAAATCACGAAACAGTAACAGTAAGTGTCACCTAAAAGAGTATCGCTAACATGCCTCAATAAAATAATAAGAAGCCACCGAAACCAAAAACTGGATCTGAAACTGGATTTGTAAATACGCTTCTAATGCAAGCTGATTTTGTGCAGTCTACACGTAATGCAGCAATTCAGTATAATCAACAATTTTGTACACTTTGGGTCGTAGGCACCTACGTAGATTAACTTTGATCGGCAGATCATCAATTATCTGTCTTCTCAACCGCTGGAATTATTAGATCAAAATAGACCAAATTTGCAAGTACAGAAAATTTGTTCTTGAATTGTATTATTATAACAATTTTCTCGGTTATTTGTCCAAAAATTTTTCGCAAAATCTTGTTATTCCATGTTGGTGTATGCCACCTTTTTCGGACTGAAGAGTAATAGTAGCTACTGCACAATAAAACAAAATTACGAAATATAAATACAAAATAGAAATATAAAAATATAAATACAAATACAAAATAGAAATATAAAAATACAAATGCAAAATACAATAAAATGAAAGTATTGAAATAAAAGTACGGTTTATGATGCTTTCTTCTGCTTGAAAGGCAGAAGAATGCAAATTAATTTGCAAGGCATGGCATGAAAGAATGCAAGTGACTTTTCCCAACTGTTTTGCTCTGTCTGATCCGAACTCAGGATCCAAGCTAATTGACGCCCACTTTCAGTTTAAAAAAAGCGCAGTTTGATGATTTCCAGTAAACCTAAAAACTGTCGGTTGGAAATAGCTGTGTTTACGACTATTATTTAAACATCTGCCAAGAAAAAGATTGTATAGGCCCATCAGCAAAACGGTATATGCTGTAGCGTGCAGTGCTTCTGCACAGCTGCTTCACCTTAAAACATACATAATGTGTGAGGGGGCAAACGAACATAAAAAGCGTCAAAAAATGCAAAAATTAACGTATATACGATATGTATCGACCAAACGAAAATTGTTTTTTTCGCAAAAGAAGTTTAGTAATTATATTAGCGGATGCCAATGTTTTGTATCAGCTTTTTAATTTACAGCAAGTTAATAACAATTTATAAGAACAACTCAGCAGACGCAGTGCCACATAAAGTACAATTATACATATTTCTTTGTTCACTTTTAAGTTTCGGCCCATGTATCCCATTCTGGGGCCTGTTTACTGATGAATCATGTCAAATAGGACCCAATTACAAAAGAACTGCACCAATCAAAAAATTCATAATTTGTCACCAAAGAACATCGCAAGCATATGATTTGCCTAGTTTTGTAGTAACTTGACACTTTGTTGGCACGACCCAGCAATAAACAGGCATCAACCAAACACATGGCCCACAAAGTGGACGTGTAAAACAGCTGTGTTATAAATATGTAGAGCACAATGATGTCAAAAAGAAAAATAGTATGCAGGCTTGCATTAGAATTTATCAGAATTCACAAGCACAAAAAAGGAAGTCTGTTAATACGATGTGAGGGTATAATAGAAAAAAATCAAAAAAGTAAAAAATGTTGGCATTAAAATCATATTTGACCAACATCTAAGCCTGGCTAAACTAAAGAAAACAAAAAAAAAGAAATTAAAGCAAATGCTTATCCGCGATTCTAACAATAATTTTGCACTCTAGTAGCCACGTTTTCGCTAAATCGTTGTTGGTCATAAATAACAATTTTCGAGCAGTCATATAAACAACGGCTACCAAAATTTCCTGCTATATGCCAATACTAAGCAAAATTTTAAACCATGATTTACAGTTGCGCTTGTCGAAAATAATATTCTGCTTCTTGACAACCAATTTCAAATTTAACTTTTTGCAAGTGCAAATTACGCAAAAAGTAAAAAAAAAATAATGTAACTTCGCAGTGCAAAATTTTGCAGATTGTGAAAAACTAGTGAGCTTTGCACAACTTGCAAACCACTTTGTGAAACCCTCAACATTGATTGGCTGATTAACAGCAACTTTATGGGTCAATTTCCAAACAAAAAATGTGTTGTTGAGGTGTTTGGAAAGACAATCAACTCTTACACCCATTGGGGCCAATTAAGCAGTCTACTCGTTGCGGTGGTCCAGCCTCATGAAAAACTTACAAACATATTAATCCAAAAAAAGTGCTCCGCGTTGATGTGATTAAATATAGTCCCAGAATATTTGGTTTATAAACATGAATAAAATAACTTTAAATCTTGGCACCACAGAATAACCAGTACCTATTTAGCATTAAACTCACTACAAAACACATTGGAAATCTCGCATAAAATGCTCTCTAAACTTGGCGATACGCAGAAAAAATATTTTATATAACAGCATGTATAAAAATACAGTTTTGAGGGCAAAAATTGAAAAAATGACGTTTTTTGCACTGCACAAGGTTGGCTAAAAAAATTTTACCCTAAAAAGGGAGTGAAGCATCCAGTCTATTCCGATAGTTTACAATGTAAGTACAAGGCCAGGCGAACGTCTCGCTTATATTTTTCCCCCGAAAGGTTTGAGTGTTTTAATTTCCCAATGCGGATCCAAATTTAAAAAAAACATAGTAGACTTTGCAATCTTGGCAACATCGGAGATATGGGACCCCAAAATTTTCAGATAGAGCTACCTAATGGTCACACCATTAAAACCTTACGAACAATTAAAACTAACAAAATTATAAACAAATTAAATAACAATTTATCAAATTTTAATGTTGTTTAGCATCATTACATTAAGACGACGTCATTTGATGACGTCAAAGTTTGAAATGAGATCTTTTAGTTTTAGATCAATCTTTACATTACTAAAACCTTATAAACCGTATAATTAAAAGGATTATTGACGTCTAAAAAGGCAATTTATCGACTTTAACGTTGTTTTGCATGATTAGGTTTAGATGACGTCACATTTTAAAATGACGTCATAATTTGAACGCAAAAGAAATGCAAAAATTTAAAATATGCATTTATTTGATTAAAATTGGTACATTTATGAAAAAAATTTTTGTTTTTAATTGTTGACGAGGTAGTATGCCAGGAAAGGTGATAATAATGTATACATTAATGTGATTAAACCGACGAATATTGAATTCAACAAAAAATGTTTGACAAAAATCGCGTATGATGAATGCGCAACTGCGCATATTCCATCGTTTATGCCATTTTTTTTTCAAAGGTTTTGAGTATCAGCGATAGACGGGTCGTAGTCAATAACCTGAAAAGATATCTTTTTAGTATTTTGTTTTTTCTGCCAACTGCGGTACGTCAAGAGCAATAAATAGTCAAATGAAGGGGCATGATTTCTAATCTTATCCCAACTCCTTCTCAGTACCAATCCATATTACTGCAATAGTAATCTTTTTGAAAAATGGCTTAGATCAGTGGTTCTCAACCAGTGGGCCATGGCCCACTGGTTAGCCATTGAGCATTTTGCAGAGGACCACAGAGCTATTTGAAAAATTTGCTTTTTGGTTCAAAAAAGTTTTTTTTGGGCAAAAACTCGCGCATTCCTATGCGATGAACTTTTTCCGTTGGAGATTATTATTATTATTATTGTTAATGGGCAGTGGTGCAAGCGAATCTGCTACTGTTAGGTCAAGCCCACTTGCGCGTGGCGTAAGCCTCATTTGGGCCCATTGCAACTGTAACTGCTATGTTACTGGTGTTTTGTTTGGTTACTGGTCGAATTCAGAAAGCCTTCCTGCTTCCTTTAAGTTGGTGGCCTTTGGTTAGTGTTACATTTCGTTACCACATTGAGAACAGTGGTTTCGGTGTTTTCAAAACAGTTAACACAAATATCCTCGTAAAGCTTCCATCGGAGATTGTCTGACAATGAAATTCCAAGTAGTATGAAAGAAGTTTCATTCTACAGATTTAAAAAAGCTGTTAAAGCTCATTTTTTATCAAACTATGAAACCGATAAAAGCTAGAATAACAGCTTTCTATCAGCTTTCTATCAGTTGCATATTTATGCTTTAGTTCAACAATAACCTATTCTTTGCTTGAATAGCATAAGTTTGGTGCATTCATCTATCATACATTTATACAATACGTCATCTCTCATTTTGATGTGCCCATGAATTATTAGTAATTTTGCAATAACTGACTGAGGTTGATATATACTGATATTGGAAATTGTACCAGTACTAATGACATATTGACAAACAAGACAAAACAAAGCAAGAAGTTTTTTTTTTTTTTCACTCCAATTGCCCACTTTAAATTCTATAAACATAAATAAGCATTATGAACTTTATTAATTTTATTTCTATCCAATCTGTAGTTACAGCATTTTTATTTTTTAGTATGCTTAGAGTCAGAACAATTCTAATGTTGTCTTGCATTTTCTTTACATGGTGACTGTGAGTTTTGTGTATACACTGTACAAAGTGTACATATCTTTGCAATACTTTGTTTTAATTTTGCGTAAAATTTTTTATCATAGAAAGTAGCAGACTGAGAAAATCTAGAAGCAGCTTTTTTTAACCTTAACTTGGTGAGGTGGCAGTAGACTTAGATGACCTTTCGGTCCTTCGCTGTCTCCTCACCAAGTGACTAAATATCGCTTTGACTCTGCAAGTTTGTGTGTTTGGTTTTAAAGGAATTGCATATTTCGATGCTTTGGTGATAGACCTAGAGGAAGTTGCAGTTTTTTTCTTGTGATATGACGTCACTTGGTAAATAAATAAATATGATGATGATGATGATGATGATGATGATGATGATGATGACAAGTGGCGGAAAATCGCGACACGATGACTTTTAGTAAAGTGCCATGGGAATATTTTTAAAATAAAAATGGACTTCGGTTATAAAAAGTTTGAGAACAGCTGTCTTAGATACCATCCTTAGGTAAAATACACGGATGCGATAGCACAGAGAGTAGAACGTCATGGTAGAGATAAAAAACTTACTGAATCCCGACTCGATTCTCGAACAAATGCGTCTTGGCTTCTTTGGAAAAAACATTTGACGCTTATTTCAAATTGGGGCCAAGCAATTTACCCATTGTAGTGGCCCAGCCAGACAAAAGACTAAACGCAGAATCAAATACAGGAACTTGGCGTTAGAGCTGTGGTTAGAGAGATGCAGAGTGCCAGGTTTATTCGCATGAATGAATGAGTTATATGACACGATGTAACCTCATGGTACTGTATGGGCAATACCCAACATACTTACATGACACTCACAAAACACATTTAATTTTCATCATAATTGCACTTATAGTTCAGCCATCCAAAATCCAGCAACTTTTATGGAAATAAGAGAATGTAAATTCACTAATCACTATTGTCGGTAAACATTTAAAAATATTTTTAAGCTTTTATTTACAGTTATTTTTTGAATGTAATCATTTTTTAAATATTACTCATTAAGCGAGATAATAATATTAAAAAAAAAATAAATCAAAACATAATGACCAATGCGATTTCCTTAATGCATTGTAGAACTGGTTTTGCTCAAAGTATCATAATTTTTTTCGTAAATGACTTGACTAAAAAAGAGAGTTAGGGCCAAGGCTTGAACTAAAGCAGGTACAGCTCTTCTGGCGCGTAAACAAGATTTTGCTAAAATCAGGTTTTGAACCGAAAGTTAAAATTTTTGTTCTGTAAAAAATGTCTGGAAATTTTTTGAGAAAAGCAGAATTTTTAATGCTTCGGATCAAATTTTGTCCGTTTTTAGAACCGTTTAAAAGAAATAAGCGTTAAGACTTGAAAACAGTTCAAAAATTAAAATGGCCTAGACTCTAGACTCCCCCTCCTCCATTTTACTTACAAATCAAATCTAAAACATATTTGAGCGCTTGTGTTTTTGGGTTAACTTTTCTAAATGACTTGACAAGAGAGGTGGGAGGGACTGAAACTATTTGAACTCCCCCCTCCGACCCTGGTTGCGCTACGGCAGCTTTCCACCTCCAGGCCTTGTGTTGTACTACGGTGAAATATTTACGCAAATAATAGCACAGAACAGCAAGACTAAAGTCATTCTAATAATTTATTTACAATCAAAAATGCAAGCAATAAAATTTTTTGTTCAATAATTGTCAACCTAAAACTATAGTTTTTTATGTTTCGACCATTAACTTAGGCCATCTTCACGGCTAGCATTGCTAGCCATGAAGATGGCCTAAGTTAATAGTCAAGAAACAAAAACCTATAGTTTTAGATTGACAGTCGTTGAATAAAAAATTTTAATGATTCTAAATTGTTGCTAATTTTTAGTTAAAAATAAAAGCGTTTTTGCCTTTCATCAGACCTCTACAGGTATTAGTTGTATTATAGACACATATTGGAAATACAGGGTGCGGCATAAATAACGCCCTTTTATATCTTTTAATTTTGTTCCCAAAAATCTTTTTTTTTAGTTTAGAAGATCACCAATGTGGATATTGAATTAGATCTTTAATAAATTTGAGATATACCTTTTACTTTTATTTATCTTTAAAATGCATTCATATTATAAAGAAAAAAAAGATATTAAAAAAGGGCGTTATTTATGCCGAACCCTGTATATCGGAAAAAAATCCAAGCGTTTTGTTAGTCGATGAGCGAAATTATTTCTTGTCAAATTTGATGTCAAAGTGTCTGCCATTTACAAAACCTACAAAATGGGGACATATTTTCAGTTAAAGTTGCGCACTCCTCTGTTTCTCTGCTCAAATGTCGTTTACAAATTTACATGTTTGTGTTATTCGAACTTAACTTTCATTGGTAAGTCAACGCGACATTTGAGTACTAAAGTGGTAGAGCATCTGAATGTGGCCAGACAGCATGAATTTATTTTTGCTGTCCATTGCTATTATTCGGCTAAATAAAATTTACCCTTTACCGAAATGAAATGCTTATGATTTATTATTTTAAAAATTGCTAGTATATACTGTTACCTACATTTTTTTTGCCATAGGTGCGCAATTAACGTGAACGAAGAATATACGGAAAAAGAATAACGATAAAAGGAAAGATTTCTGAAATTTTGGGAAGTTTTCGGATTTTGATGTTTTTTCCAAGTCACTTTCCGAAATCTGAGCATTTTCTGGCCAATATTTAACTGAATTCATTAACTGTTTTTGAGAGTAATTACTTTGACCTAGACATTTTATGATTTTGCATAAAAAAACATATGCACAAAACTTGAACCGCCTGTGACATCATTTCAAAAATGAGGTCATTTTTTCAAAACTATGGCCGTGACATCACAATAATGATGGGCTAATGTTGGTCTGCCGCTCTTTGTCGTATTGTGATTCATTTACAGTATGTATTTTATTTTGTTTGCAACTTTGTGTTATGCCCAGACGAAACCAGCTAATATGAGCTGGCAAAACGTTGGCATGGACCTAAAAAAAACGAGTTGTGCAAAGCTATTTGAATTTGAAAATGTCTGTTGTTTTCAATCCCAGCTTCATTATGCATATTCTTGGATCACTCACGAAACGATAATTTTGACTCTTTCGAAGCTATATAGTTGGTTCTGTCGACGTTTTTGCATTTTTGTTTCGGTTTTCTATTTTTTCAGCTCAGCCTATTTCTGCCTTAAATTCCATCAAAATTTCAAAAATTTTGCTTTTTTACTCATTTCGATTCATTTCTGCTCACCTGAAAAGGTCTGATATTGCATTGCTTAGTGGGTTGTAACTCTCAACAGTCAAAATCACAACAAAAAAAAATTTTTTTTCCACGCATGGCTGTCTTACTTTGTGATGGTAGTAGTTCGGTCAAGAAATTTGACGAAGCTCTGCGACTTAACAAAATATTAATGCTTAGAACTTAGCCCGTATCGTTATCAATCAATTTTCCAAGGTTAATATTAATTTTGAAATTATGCGTATGATATCTTAAGAGTGGTCCTCATTTTGCAGTGAAGTTTTAGTGGAGTTTCTAGCTGATCATGTGATTGTTTCTCCAATGAACACTAGCGACTGAGCAGGACTACTGCCTTACAGTCTTTTTGTTGTTTTTTCGGGCAAAATGCGTGTTTGTTTCTTTCAATATTTATGTATGCAATTTTTTTTAATTGCTCAAGCAGTGCACGAAAAATATACGTGGCATTGCGTTGTACAGTTTAGTTAATAATTTGCAATTAGTAATCAATAAGATGATAAAAACTTTAACGTCATAACGACATCATGGTGTTATTGTGATGGCATGGAAAAATATTTACCCAACATTATAAATCGTTACTGTAGACTAAATCATTGATGTAATGCTCTTTTTTGTAAGTTTCTAAAAACCGTAATTTTGAAATATCCCAAAATAAGAGCACTTTTCTGGCCAAATTCCGTAAAATTTAAATAAGATTATATTTGATCGATATGCAACAATCCAGAAAACTAGATCTGAAAGTGTTGATTTTTTTGCAATTTGTTCAAGGTTGAGCCTATTTTTACGCTAATTGACTCGTTTATGAGAATGTAGAATGCGGTAATTGTTTCAACTTGCATTTTCATAATGATGCAATTTTTGTAAACAATTACCAATGTTATTTAAAATGCCTGCCACAACAGGATCTTTCCACTCATTAAGCGATATTTCTTTCATGATTTTAAGTGATTGTTTGTAATGAATCAATGCATCTTCATAACGATGCAGGCTTTGTAGACAGTCACCAATGTTATTAAGAGTGCGTGCCACATTTGGATCTTTTTGCTGGTTAAGCGATATGTCTTTCATGATTTCAAGTGATTGTTTTAAATAAATCAATGCATCTCCATAACGATGCATGCGTTGTAAACAGTGACCAATGTTATTTAAAATGCCTGCCAAAACAGGATTTTTCCGCTCATTAAGCGATATGTTTTTCGTGATTTCAAGTGATTGTTTGTAATGAATCAATGCGTCTTCATAGCGATGCATGCTTTGTAAACAGTTACCAATGTTATTAAGAGTGTGCACCACATTTAGATCTTTTCGCTGATTAAGCGATATCTTTTTCTTGATTTCCAGTGATTGTTTGTAATGAATCATTGCTTCTTCAAAATGATGCATGCTTTGCAAACAATTACCAGTGTCATTAAGAGTGCCTGCCAGATTAGGATCTTGTTGCTGATTAAGCGATATTATTTTCGTAATTTTAAGTGATTGTTTCAAATGAATCAACGCATCTTCATAACGATGCAAGCTTTGCAAACAGTTACCAATGTTGTTAAGAGTGCCTGCCACATCAGGATCTTTCCGCTCATTAAGCGATATGCTTTTCGTGATTTTAAGTGATTGTTTGTAATGAATCAATGCATCTTCATAACGATGAATGCTTTCCAAACAGGTACCAATGTTGTTAAGAGTGCCTGCTAGATCAAGATCTTTTTGCTGATTAAGCGATATGCTTTTCGTGATTTCAAGTGATTGTTTGTAATGAATCAATGCATCTTCATAACGATGCATGCTTAGTAAACAACTACCAATGTCATAGAGTGTGCTTGCCACATTAGGATCTTGTCGCTGATTAAGCGATATGTTATTGTTGATTTCAAGTGATTGTTTCAAATGAATCAATGCATCATCATTACGATGCATGCTTGATAAACAATTACCAATGTTATTAAGAGTGCGCGCCAGATCAGGATCTTTCCGCTCATTAAGCGATATGCTTTTCGTGATTTCAAGTGATTGCTTTAAATGAATCAATGCATCATCATAACGATGCATGCTTCGTAAACAGTTACCAATGTTATTAAGAGTGCGTGCAACATCAGGATCTTTTCGCTGATTAAGCGATATGCTTTTCGTGATATCAAGTGATTGTTTGTAATGAATCAATGCATCTTTATTACGATGCATGCCTTGTGAACAGTTACCAATGTTATTAAGAGTGATTGCCACATCAGGATCATTCCGCTGATTAAACGATATACTTTTCGTGATTTCAAGTGATTGCTTTAAATGAATCAATGCATCATCATAACGATACATGCGTTGTAAACAGTTACCAATGTTATTTAAAATGCCTGCCACATCAGGATCTTTCCGCTCATTAAGCGATATGTTTTTCGTGATGTCAAGTGATTGTTTGTAATGAATCAATGCATCTTCATAGCGATGCATGCTTTGTAAACAGTTACCAATTTTATTAAGAGTGCGTGCCACAGTAGAATCTGTCCACTGATAAAGCGATATGCTTTTCGTGATTTCAAGTGATTGTTTCAAGTGAATCAATGCATCATCATAACGATGCATGCTTGATAAACAGTGGCCAATGTTATGAAGAGTGCACGCCACAAAAGGTTCTTTCCACTGATTAAGGGATTTGCTTTTCGTGATTTCAAGTGATTTTTTGTAATGAATTAATGCATCTTCATGACGATGCATTTTTTCTAGGCAGTTACCAATGTTATTAAGAGTGCGTGCCACAGCAAGATCTTTTTGCTGATTAAGCGATATGCTTTTTGTAATTTGAAATAATTGTATGTAATGATACAATGGATCTTTATAATGATGCATTTGAAAGAAGCTGTTGTCTTTATAATCTAGTGTTTTTGCAATGTTTTTAGTTTGAAGATGAATGGATGGTTTAAGAGATGCATTTATTGCTTTATCATACTTTGCCATAGAGCAGTTATCTTGCTGATGCTTCTTGCAATTACCAATTTGAAGGTCAACATCAATGGTATGCTTAGTTATGCTGTGGTCTATTGATTCTTGTTGTAAAATTTTTAGTAATTGCTGACTAAATTCTAAAGCTTCATCAAAGATCTTTGCATGATATAGATGTTTAGACAATTGGTCAATTAGATTTTTGTCAAGTCCGGGGTCAGTTAGTTTTGTTTCGAAATCGAGGTTTGCTTCAAGTTGCTGAATGCAGGAATCAAAGCTAAAGTGTTTTAAATTCCATGCAGTTTTCAAGTGATGTATAGCGATGGCTGATTTCTGCAATTTCATTTCAAAAGCTAGTCCGATGGTTAAGTTGATCAGTTGCGGATCGGAATAAAAGTGCAGTTTTGTGAAGTTGAGTTGTTTTGCAATCTCACACTGTAAGCAGTATGCAATTTGAAAATAGTTGATTGTGTTTTTAGCTCCTACAATATTCAAAAACATTGTTATGTCTTTGTCATATTTGTGTAAGTCAAAAGCGTTATCGCATTGTGACTTTTTTTCCATATACACTCTTAATCTTATTTCGCATGCAATTGCAATTGCAAAGGAAAGTTTCTCTCTTGTTTGTTGTGATATTATACTGATATCTGCCATTTTTTGAATGATATCGAAACATGAGTTTTCAGAAATATTATGAATTGTAGCTAAAGCTGTAATAAATAAGGTGCTGCTTCGATAAACTAACTTTTTGATATTGATTGTGTCAAATGATTTCAATTTGGCAAGCTTAAACCTGGTGCAAAAGTTATTCAAATCTTCGCTAACTTGCTGCTTTACTTTATCAATTCTTGCTTGCTTTGATTTAGAGTCGAGATATTTCTTAACACCATTTTTAAATTGATTAAAAATATCCTCATTTCCAAACACAAAACAAGTTTTTGTCAGTATATCAGCCAAATGATAACCATTTTTCAGATCTTCTTCGGAACTGAGGTATTTTAGCATTTCGCTGACTGGTTTGATTAGCTCAGTAACAAACGTTTTTTTTCGAGTTTTTTCAAATCTTCCTAAAGGAAACTTGCAAGCATGAGGCATCATCCCATCAAAGGAGATGCCTCCAGGTGTGTATGCATCGAAATACCAGTTACCCAGAGTGGATTCTTCATTGTTTAGACAATTGATATGTAAACTGGGAATGATAGATTCCTTTAAGTTTAAGATAATTACGTGAAAAATTGTGGAATACCAGCGAAAGTATTCCAAGTGAGAAAAATAATTTGCATGATCAAACAGAAGAATAATGTGTTCAAAATCTGAGTAGGGGGTAATTTCGCTCCGTGCCAAAGATCCCATTCCAGCAATCGCGAAGTCACAAGGTGGTTGTCCCATTACACTCAGACAATAATTGCTCAAGTCTGCCATAATTTTTTTATATTTCTGAGCAATTACTGTGTTAATGTCTTCAATCGACTTTGCTTTGCAAACTTGAAAGTTGAAAGGGTCTTTACCGTCAAAACTGTTTGATATATTTTGTGCGGCAGTTTTCTTTAACTTTGCATCAACTTCGTTTCTTAGAAAAATTATTTTATCTTTGACTCTGTTTGCTTTATCGATCAAATCTGCTGCGAAGTTTTTTGCATTTGCTTGTTCCAAAATATGCTTGCAAACTTCAGCTAAGTCTTTTTCAATTTGAGAAATGTTTAAAGGTTTTCTAATAATGGCTGCGTTCAACAAACCAACGCATTTGATTAATGAAATTTTATCAGGGCTTCGTCGCTTATATATCAGCGCTATTTTGTGGATAATTTCAGCTGCCTTTTCAGGTTCTGTTTCTTTAAGTTGCTTTCCAGCTGAAGCTTTGCAGTAATTTTCTTTCATTTCTTGAGCAAGCTGCAACTCTTCTTCAAGTCCTTCCTCCTCCATTGTGGAAAAGCTTGATTGTGAGAGTTTTGCTTCTAACTTAACCTCGGGGTTAAGTTTGTCATTAGGGCTTGAAATTTGCTCGAAATGATATAATTCGCATTAGAAAATTCAAATCTTCGCCTATCATAAATGGTGAAGCTACAGAATGTCTAAAAACAATGACTGACGTTGCAATTTCTTGAGCACTAATACGCGATATTGTTCAAGCAGCCAAATAATCATCGGCTTTTTGGCGGCAAAAAATAAAAAGCAGCAATTATTCACAAGAGTGCAAATATATTCAGAAATTAGAGGCTCATCAAGCCCATAATGAGATTTATGCAGCATTAGTTATTTACATCTTTTTTTAGTTTTTGCTTGTGCAGTAAAAGCAAAATAGGCCTATCTTTAAATTAACTGGAATATTTGATATTGATGAGTTCCAGCTGCGACTATCATTTTGAAGCAGCTTTTAAGTAAACAAGAAAATTATGATCAAGGGCGTATTATATGTCATTGCATTTAGGGAGAGGACAGTTTTGTTGGTCGATTCGTAATTCACTTGCTTTTGTAGCGATTGGTTTATAGTTCTATTCCAGAGTCAAGCCGTTATATTTTATTCTGTCATAGATAAAAGAAAGAAATTTATCTTTACCTGTTCACAATTGACATAAAAACAAAACAAAAAAGCGAAAAATTACATTGAAATAAACACAGTCAAAGTGATCTGAAAAGAGCACCAAAGAGCCGTTTTATTGGTTATCGAACCAAGGTGCTCCTTGTAATTCAGAAGCATATTAATCTTTGTGCATTAATAAGCGATATCAGATACTTCATAGTACAGCTCTACTTTAGTACAAGACAGCACGAGCAATCTGAAAATTATGTTTTTGTTTAGTCACCAATTAGAATAGTTGCAAAAGAGTGCAGATTTCAGAATAAGTGTGTTTAATTTTTTTTTTTTAACGTATACAAACTTAAGGTTGGTTTTAAGTTCTTTGTTAATACCAGCCAATAATTTGGCACCTCAAAACGAAAGTAGATTTTGGTTAAATTGTTTATTAACTCTAGGTAAAAAATTATCACATGATTGTTTCTTCCTAGAATTGCGTGAGTGAGCAGCATCAAGCTTGGCAAACAATTTCGTAGAACTTCGGCAAAAAAAAATAAAGTCAAGATAAAGTGAAACATTCTAATTACACTTGGCTCTGATTTTTTTTTGACAAAGTTTTTCACAATATCCCGTTTTTCTGCTTCAGATTTCGAAAAGAATTTGGAAAAATTTTGATGTTGAAGTTGATGTATAAATTTAGCTAATTCTGATTTACAAATGTTATCAACTTTTAGAAAATTAAGAGTGCGATACAATTTTGATATAGGAGTGTAAATATCGCTAGACAACATTATCCTTAAAATTTTGTTTTGGCTTATTTTTAGTGCACTTAAGCTAGTTTTTTTTGCTATGCCCCGCACAAGAATCCCGTATAGTAGGTGAATACATGCCCAAATGTAATAAATAATACATTCAGCATCCTTGTTGATATAATTATGCGATGTATTAGAAAGATCACATAATTTTGACAATTGTGGAATTAGGTGATTGATGTGTGTTTACCAGTTCAAGATATCATCAAAATACTGTAAAGTTGTAAATATTTCGCAGTCGACACACGTTTAACTTGATAATCATTAACATACAAAAATCAAATACGATCTGTGTTCTTGGGTTTTTGTTTATGCTCATACAATTAGTTTTAGAATAGTTCAAGGATAATTTATTCTTACGTAACCAAACAGTTATACTTATAGTTTGTTTATTAACTTTTGTTCTAATTCTTAAAAACTCATGTCAAAAAGCATCAGTAAGGTATCATAAATAAACAAGGTAGCATTAAAATTAGAAACCAAAGGTAGATTATTGACATATAATTGAGACGATTGCGGCCCAAGCAAGATTCTTGAAGTAGGCCGCATGCCACTTTAATTTAGAATCCGAAAAATTTGTTTATTGATATTGACTATTTAAATAGCTTTGAAATAAATTGTAAGTTACACCACAAACACTAAAAAAGTTATGCAGTTTACAAAGTAGTATACTGTGATCGAGGGTATCAAATGCTTTGGATAAATCTAAAAACATTTGACATGTATATAAGTTATTGTCAATATTCTTTAATAACTGCATTATAAATACTGCTAAGTGCTAAAGTCGTTAAAGAATCTTGGCAGAAACCAAATTGTCGGTTACCCAATAGTTTTTGTATATTTAAGTGATTTAATAGGCGTTTGTGAATTACTGTATTGTTTCAAGCAGTTTGTCAAATTGCAATAATAATGAAATAGTCTATAGTTAGTCGCTTCCATGACATCTCCTTTTTATATATTGGTAGTATTCTAGCGATTTTAAGGCAGCTTGGGAAAACCCCATTATAAAGCAGTTGTTAAAAAGGGTTCACAAAACTACAGCGATGATCATCTTACTTATATCTTAACAAACTTTGAGCAAAAATGCTCGCACGAAAAACCCACAAATTAATCGTTAACTTCCTCACATTGTTTGAGTTAGTTTCAGCTTTAACGGTAAAAACTATAAACAGTTGTGAATAAAATTTTGCTTTTCCTGTGTTTTTGCTTTTTAGATACTAAACACGCAAGTCTGAAAACAAAGATATTAAAATAATGAAGTTTAACTAAACTACAATTATTCTTCCTTACTGCGAAACTACAAAGTGTCACGAAATACATTACATCACCGGTACTCAAAGGCATTTTAATAAAAAGACATATTTTTCAAATCGTGTGCAATGTTGCTGCTGAAGGCTTGCTCAATTGAATTAGATTAACTTTCCCAAAGATCTTCGTAAGTTATAGTTATGATTTAAATCAAGTTTATTAGCTCAACTGGTGGGGCAGAAAACTTTTTGCCAACGTTTCGATAGACCATGCTCAGGGCATGTACTACTTCTCTTCGTTAGGGCTAAAATGCGAAGTTAAAAAAACAATCCTACGATAGATGAGAAAAATCACGTGATAAATGAAGCATACGTTAACGCAAAAAATTGCAATAAATCGGAAGCGAAAAACTGACAGACTAGCGGAGCGTAAAAACGATAATATTGCTTTGGTCCAATTCCATGAATTGAACCAAAGCTAAAATTTTCGACTTCGAACTTGGCTTTACAAAACGCCGGTTTATCGAATCGTATTTCATTAACCAAATTCCCTACGTTATGAATAATAAGCAAAATGACAAATTCCCTCGCGATTATTCAGCTACTCTACTTTAAACCCCATGCCGTAATATTGTTGTTTTTCATGCTCTGCTAATCTGTCAGTTTTTCGCTTCCAATTTGTCGTAATTTTTTGTGTTAACGTATGGTTCGTTTATCACGTGATTTTTTCTCATCTATCGTACGCTTGTTTTTTAACTTCGCATTTTAGCCCTGACGAAGATAGGTAGTACATGCCCTGTGCATAGCCTATCGAAACGTTGGCAAAAGTTTTCTGCCCCACCAGTTGAGCTAATAAACTTGATTTAATTTATATTCCTGGTGACAACAATTGAGAAATAATTATGATTGCCAAGGAGCTATGATATGCAAAAAATCCCACATGCTGGCGACACATTTCAGCTGTTATCCATGACAAATACTGTAGGTCGAACAATAGTCTAAAACTACTCAAAATTTTTAAACTAAAATATTTAGGTAAAAAGGATTTAATTAATTGTTGGCTAAGGATTTTTCTCAGGATGTTGCTTAAATCCACTCAGTATTAAGTAGTTTTTAGCAGTTTATTATATTTGTAAATAAACTGCTTTTTTATGTTATGGAAATGAATTATAGTTATTTGCATGTAGACGACGCGAAATCTCTTCTGTCTGCCGTGTCTGACGCCTCTACACGCGTTAACTTATCTTCTTATATTGTCAACGGTTTCTGTAGAAAGTACGCCAATTAGCAATTTCGGAATCAAAAACGAACGTAAATATTACTGCGCAGCACCAAATAACTCCCACAATTTGAACACACACAGTACGCCTAATATCCAAACAGAAAGTAACAACTACGGTATAATTACGAATTAAGAATCAGACTGAGAATACTGATCAGAATAATTGCAATAAAAAACCAAACTCACCGATGGTTTCGTCTTCAGGCAGACAGTAAGCTTTAACTCCAATGAAGTCTTCAAAGAATGCAATCTCTGAAGTGGGCCCCCGGGAAACGGTATGGAAACACTTGATGAGAGGACAATAGTCCAGTAAATAATTCTCAAACTTGAGCAACAGCTCAGGGGACAAAAGGTCCAAGTATAAAGAGCAACAGCTCAGGGGACAAAAGTCCAAAATATAAATAAGATGGGACCCACCCAGGACAAGTTTAAGACCTCGAGGAAGGACTGCAATTCTGAAACTCCAAAGCTTGCTAAATTTCTGTAACAATCCAATACTTAATAATTTCAAATTTAAAGATTCTTGGTAATTCTGAGTGTAAAATTTTAACGTCCTTCCTCGACTACAACCAAATTTGACTGACCCAGAACAAAGGAGTTATAGCGCGAAAATTCAAGAAAACGGTTTCAAAAAGTTGCGCAATAGATAATTTGCATACAGTAGAAAAGGCGCGGTAAAACGCTTAATCGGTGACATCACGTGCGTTGTGTAGCGTTACATCATTGGAAATCCTTAGCAGCCAAATATACACGAAAAGCTAAATGCAGTAGAGCGAGTGTTCGAAACCAAGTATAAACAAGAAAACATAAGCGACGTTACACTCCCCCTAAAAATGGGTACTCTAGACATTTTTATAACACTAAGTCGCGAAAGTCGTATTCAAAGAACACACAAAGACAAAATTTAAACAGAGCAAATCTAACGTACAACATGTAGCACAACAATAAGCAGGTTATTCAAATCAGTCGTGTGTAACAACAGGGCATAGCTTAGCTATAGGCCGTTTAACAACACTTGTTTGAGTCTTGACTAGAACAGTCCTAACTAAGCCATGTTTATCAGGATAAGTTTCAAGGATTCTACCCAAAACCCATTTGGAACGCTGCTGAGTATCTTCCACAAGAAGTACAACATCATTGACTTGAAAATTCCGTTTCACTTCAAACCATTTTTGTCGTTGTAACAAATTAGGAACGAACTCATCCATCCAACGTTTCCAAAATTGATTGGCAAGATACTGTATTTGTGCCCATCTTCTTTTGACATAACAATCGTTTTTTGAAAATAGACCAGGAGGTATAGAAATATACCACAGAACAGCAAGATTGAAATCAGATGGAGTGAGATAGACAGAAAATATAAAGGGAGTAGTATAGCCCGCAGAACTCACGTCAAGGTCTGGACTAATCAGAAATCCCGAAATTGAACGTTCTAAAACTGAAGCAACTTGTGAGATGAATTGCGCATGAATGGAGGCATGAACAGAATTCAAAAAGACCCAGAACGTCAAAAAATTAATCACTGGAAATCCAAGAATTGGATCAGCATGGGTAATGAACTCACTAAACTCAGGAATATGGAGTGATTCCAGAAAAAACAGCATCACAGTAGGTGCAGTACTTGTGACCAAACACGTACGAGAGACGTACTCGGTATACACTAACACATTGACTGAACGCCAAAGGGTCAAAGACTTAGCAGTAGGAGAAGCAGGTACCAAATCACACAGAGCAAAGTTACCCAGAAACGTAAGGTAATAGACCAAACTCAGGAATAGCATAAACACAGAAGCTGAGGAATTAGAATCAGTATCGGCAAGAGACCCAGTAGCAGGGGGACCAGGACCGAGGTCATCCAGGGCAAAGGACCCAGTGACCGGGGGACCAGGACCAAAATCAGCTAAGGCAAGGGACCCAGGAACTGGAGGACCAGGACCAAGATCAGCTAAGGCAAGGGGACTAGCGGCTGGGAGTTCAGGACCTACATCAGCTAGAGCATGAGACCCAGTAGCTAGGCAACCAGACACAAGATCAGTCAGACCAAGGGATTCAACAGCCGGGGGACCAGGACAGAGATCAACTACGGCAATCTTGTTCTTTCGAAAACGAATCAGTACTCCAACTAGATTGTTCATAAAGGTTGGGCCCTTCATCAACGTATCATTCAAAGACAATCCGTGGTATTTAGCTGCACAGTCAAATACAACTCTCACCTTTTCTGGCTTGTGAACATTAGTTACCGGATGATGAGGTAGATACCAAATCGGGTCATTTGATTCAGGCAGGTAAGCTTGCTGCACCTCGCGAGCGTAGCCTTTAGAAAGATAAGACTCGACAACTTCGGCATACTTCACTCTCAAATTATCATCACGTTGAAGTCGTCCTTTCAAGCTAGTGAGTCTACGTTGAGCTAAGGGTAGATTATTGGGAAGCTGATTCTTATAAGGTTCCTTCCATAGCAGAGGGAGTTGGTAGTGGCCATCAATAGTACAGATTTCTGATTGCATCAAGGTGTGTGCTAAACGATCTTCTTTAGAAAAGGAATCGTCAAATATCGAAGTTCCTGGTTCAAATTCAGTTTCCCACATTCTTGCTACCATCTCTGTTGCGTCTTTCTTGACGATGAAATTTACAGTGCAATTACTTCCTTGGGAAGGCGATTAAGACGGCCCTAAAAGCGACCATCCAAGTGGAGTCTCAATAGCACAAGGCGTGCCTCGAGGTCCTCTCCTAGCGCTGTAAATGCAAAAGAGCTCTGGGACATCGGCTCCAATTAAGAGATTGACAGAAGCGTGAGGGAGTGACTTCAAATTTATATCCTGTAAGTGCGGTAACTTACATACTTCCGCATCAACCGAAACGTTGTTAGGCTGGACAGGTATGTTTTCGACGGAATGTACATTGGATAATGAAAAAGAACTGTCGCTATCCAAGTCAGATACAACCAGATTGCAAGAAACAGAATCCATGTCATTAGTAGTTCCAGTAATAGTTTTGAGTTGTAACCTTTCCCGAGTGCCAGAAGCCTTTAACTCTTGCAATAAAGATCGTTTGCAGAATGAGTGAGTTGATCCCTGATCCAAAAAGGCGTAGGTAGAAACAACATTTTCACCGAAGGACACTCTAACAGGAACGATGCAAAGGTAAACGTGGGAATTGTCCGAATTACTGCAAGACTCTGACTTGGTAAATCCGCAAGTCACTGGCACAACCGCCTTATCCTCTGAAGACGTCTTTGGAGGGTGCTCCTTTGTCGTAGCAAATTTATGCAACAGAGTGTGATGATATAACCCTTTGCATCCAGTCACTGAGCAAAGTTTACTCCTCTTGCACTCTCGTGTTTTGTGCTTCGAGCTTAAACACTTATGACACAACTTGGATTCCTTGACAAAGGAGATACGATCCTCAACAGGTATTTGCTTAAAGTCCTTGCAGTCAAAGAGTATGTGGGAAGTGTTCTTACAATACCAACAAGAACCAGCCTGAGTAACGTGTCTGGAACCAGAGATAGAAGACTTGGAGTTGACATTCGCAGATGTCTTGGACATGACCGATCCGAATGAAGAAGCCTTTGTTTTCGTGGATGTAGTCTTAGGATGGAGAGAGCGAAGACCAAAGAGAGAGTTTACTTCGTCTGATTCCTTGCGAACAAATTCCACAAAATGTAAGAAATTGGCAAGATGTCCAAGGTAGTTCTGGATTTGAACAGACTTGCTGACCCAACGCTTTTTAAGATCGTAAGGCAATTTGTTCACCAATTCTGTCAGCATATCTAAAGAGTCTAGACTGGTATATTGTCGTATGTCCTTTACAATTACGCCAGTTTTTTCGAGAAGTTCTGCAAAACGTCTTAATTGCTTTCCATCGCCAGATCTTACTGAAGGAAATTTTTTCAATCGCTGCTCGCACGCATCAGATATAACCCATGGTGAACCGTATTCTTTGTTTAGTCTTTGCTTAGCCACAGTATAAGGTTGAACTTCGCTAGTAGCAAAGTGTTCTATGCGATCCTTAACATCCTTTGAGCAATGTTGCAAGAGCAGGCAAATCAAAGTCTTCTCGTCGCGCACTCTCGGTTCAATGTGCGTTTCAAAATTGTTCATAAAGGCTTTGTATTCCAGAGGATCGCCAGAAAACTTTGGAAACTCCGGACGAGGAAGAAACAAGCTGTCGTAATTCACGGAGTTTTGATTGTACACACCAGGATAAAGTAGTGGTGAAACGTGGCTATAGATTAGTGAATCTGCACTACTGGGCGGCGGACCCAAAGGGTTAGAAGCAGGAAGTCTGTTGAAGTTATAAGAGTGAGCAACTGAAGGAGCCACTTGCATATGAGATGATCCAGCGGAAATATCAGGATGTGCAGGCAGGGGATCGTGAACATATGAGGAGCTCCAGACTTGACAGGTGGAAGAGGATGATTGGATGGGTGGAAGACCCAGGACTGGACCAGTACACATAGAAGACTGGATGAGTGGAAGACCCAGGACCGGACCAGTAGACATGGAAGACTGGATGGGTGGAAGACCCAGGACCGGACCAGCAGACATAGAAGACTGGATGGGTGGGACACCCAGGACTGGACCAGTAGACATTGAAGACTGGACAGGCGGAAGACCCAGGACCAGACCAGTAGACATGGAAGACTGGACAGGCAAAAGATCCAGGACCGGACCAGTAGACATGGAAGACTGGACAGGCGGAAGACCCAGGACCGGACCAGTGGACATAGAAGACTGGATGGGTGGGACACCCAGGACTGGACCAGTAGACATGGAAGACTGGACAGGCGGAAGACCCAGGACCGGACCAGTGGACATAGAAGACTGGATGGGTGGGACACCCAGGACTGGACCAGTGGACATAGAAGACTGGACAGGCAAAAGATCCAGGACCGGACCAGTAGACATGGTAGACTGGACAAGCGAAAGACCAAGGACTGGACCAGTAGACTTGGCTGGCGGAAGACCCCCCCAAAGACAAGGTGTTACTTACAGAAAGATTGTTAGAAAGGAGCGAAGATGATCGAGCAAAGGTTAGTTCAGAACAGGTTTTTGGAACGACAGTTTCAACAGTGTTTTCGTTGTCACTACTCAAGATTGTGGTGACGTCATCACTCAGTCGCGTGGTTTCAGTAGCAAATTCATTGTAGATCTCATACTCCGCCCTTGCCAAGGCAATTTCACGATCAGCCTCTCTTTGTTCAATTTCCTTTTTAAGACGAAGCCGTTGCGCTTCTTCATTAGCTCGCTCTTCAATATGCACAAGCTTCAACTGAGCAATCTTTAACTTAGCTGTCGCCTCTAAGTGTTTAGCACTTATTCGTGAAGAGGAGCTACTAGACAACTTAGAAGAACTCCTGGAAGATCTGGAAGAATGCCGGGAAGAGCTGGGAGACACAAAACTTGACGGCCTGGGAGCAATGGTAGATGGTTCGGGAACAGCAGCAGTGGAAGATGATGGGTTATCCAAAGTTGAAAACCATTCTTTCTTTCGTAGATTAAATTCGTGTTGATTTTGCGTTACTGCTACAATGGCCTCAGTATCTTTACGTGCGGATGCCATAGCCCCAACTAATTCGTCATAAGATTTGTCAATTTTAGCCAAAATAGCCTTAAGTTCGCTAGTATTAGGGGTACGTAATGCCATAATTTTTTCAGCAGCTAAATAATTTTCATTCAGAACGCCTTGCAATTGATTAATGGCACGCTCTACATCCGTAAGATTGGTTTCGGATGCCATAATAAACGTATAAAAACACTCCACTAACACACGCTCTAATGTAAAGTATATAAGCACAAAATAGCACAAAATAGTATAATCCAGGAATGGATTCAACAAACTCCGTACTTATTGTTACAATTAGCAGTCGAAGTCTATCGGTTCAAATTTGGATATGGTAACCACGAATAACCGGCAGTTAAATACGATCAGCGGGTCGATTGCAACAACGCTGTTTGGAACAATATCAGTACAATTTAATAAACCGAAATACCGTAATTGTTGTTGGAAATGTTCATGTGATGAATTTGAAGATGTGAACGAAGAAATCTCTTGAAAGACTACTGTCCAAGTTGAAATTAGTATCATCAAACTTTGTAGCCAACAAGAAAAGAGACATCGAAACTTTGTAGACGACGCGAAATCTCTTCTGTCTGCCGTGTCTGACGCCTCTACACGCGTTAACTTATCTTCTTATATTGTCAACGGTTTCTGTAGAAAGTACGCCAATTAGCAATTTCGGAATCAAAAACGAACGTAAATATTACTGCGCAGCACCAAATAACTCCCACAATTTGAACACACACAGTACGCCTAATATCCAAACAGAAAGTAACAACTACGGTATAATTACGATTTAAGAATCAGACTGAGAATACTGATCAGAATAATTGCAATAAAAAACCAAACTCACCGATGGTTTCGTCTTCAGGCAGACAGTAAGCTTTAACTCCAATGAAGTCTTCAAAGAATGCAATCTCTGAAGTGGGCCCCCGGGAAACGGTATGGAAACACTTGATGAGAGGACAATAGTCCAGTAAATAATTCTCAAACTTGAGCAACAGCTCAGGGGACAAAAGGTCCAAGTATAAAGAGCAACAGCTCAGGGGACAAAAGTCCAAAATATAAATAAGATGGGACCCACCCAGGACAAGTTTAAGACCTCGAGGAAGGACTGCAATTCTGAAACTCCAAAGCTTGCTAAATTTCTGTAACAATCCGATACTTAATAATTTCAAATTTAAAGATTCTTGGTAATTCTGAGTGTAAAATTTTAACGTCCTTCCTCGACTACAACCAAATTTGACTGACCCAGAACAAAGGAGTTATAGCGCGAAAATTCAAGAAAACGGTTTCAAAAAGTTGCGCAATAGATAATTTGCATACAGTAGAAAAGGCGCGGTAAAACGCTTAATCGGTGACATCACGTGCGTTGTGTAGCGTTACATCATTGGAAATCCTTAGCAGCCAAATATACACGAAAAGCTAAATGCAGTAGAGCGAATGTTCGAAACCAAGTATAAACAAGAAAACATAAGCGACGTTACATGCATATATAATCCTATGGTAGCGGTATGCAATGTTACTGATAATGTTGTTGTTGTTGTTGGCAGTAAATTGTTGCAATTTATAGTTTATGTTGTTAACCTCAAAAGTGTTACTCCATGCTTTAAATTTTCATCTATTTTCTCAGTTTTAATTTACAGAGGATAAGAAAAACTAAAAATAATTATTGTTATTCACAAGTTCTTGCATGCGTTTTAACAAATGCTTGGCTTCCCAAACTGACCTGGGTTTCAAGTCGAAGAATTCCGTTTTTGACTTTGCAAATTAATCAGTAACTCAGTTAGAAATTATAGCCGTTTGCACAGAATAATTCTGATTCTTTTTGCTTTTGGAATAAAATCGAAATAGTTGACATAAGTAAGTGCATCGTCGACACGGAAGTCTGCATTAGCAAAACAATCGTGCGTCATCTTTTGGTTATGCAAATTTTTTGTGTTGTTGCTCTCTCATCGTGCATAAAAAAACACTGCTGAAAAAAATTGCCAAATTTTATGTATCCACATTTAGTCTTTTTTGTAAGCTAAAGAATGAAATTTTTGTTGTCTGCCAAAAAATGGTGCGACTTTATTGTATTACAGCAGGATTTGGCTTGAAATTTTAAAACAACAAGTACAGTGCTTAACAGGGCTGTTGGTCTTGCGATCGATTTTTCGTGGTCTCGGTCTCGGCTCTTTTGCACCGGTCACGGTCTTAGTCTCGGCTCTTTCACTTAGGTCTCCGTCTTGGTCTGGAACCCACATAGTATTGGTCTCATAGCTTAAAATTGGTCGCGAGATCGGGGTAATTTTTGCAAGCAGAATAAAATAGTTTTGTAAGAGGCTGAAACCGTGTTGACATTATAGGTTTGACTACTAGGTTTCGTACCAGGAGATTAAACCTGTCGCGTTTACGCATGAGAAAAGAAGTCGTTTAGTCGATTGCATAATAGCAGTTTTGATGAGGAGGAACGAAACGTGAGAACGGCAGAAGTAGCGAAAACTAGTTTTGAAGCATGGGATTTTCGACATTTTCAAATTCGTTAATGAATAAAAAACAAAGAAAATCCAGGCAATACAAAAGAGAAGAGATGGGCACCCGCTACTTGCATGCAAAACAGCGGCCGCTGCCGCTTGTCGCTGCCGCTACTTTAAAAAAATAAATAGTACAAGGAACGATGGCATTCAAATACGGTATCGAATGGTGAAATTTCAACTTTATTTACGAAAGTTAATTATTCAAGCCTTGTAGATATTGGTTCAGGTTACAATCGGCATTAGCAGGCTTAAATGGTAGACAAGTAAGCAAATCACCATTCACTTAGGTGTTGGCATGCTCCTTTCATAAAAACAAGCATTTCAAAATGCTGATTGATTAAACAAGCGCTTTAGAAATTACTTAGGAAGTTACCCTTGGAAGTTACACTAGGAAGTTAAAGTCCTTATTGCATTTTCAACACAAACAAAAGGCATTAAGAAATATCGACTTAAATAAGTTTAGGTTTTGCCATTAAAGCACAATGACATACAGTATTCAGCTTCTATACAATTCTGTCCCGGCTCGTATAGCTCTGAAGTAGTCGATCTGTTTATCACATTCTCGGCCCTCAAACACTAAAATAATTCTTCGCGTAGAGATCCGAAAGGAAAATTTATCAATCGACCGAGTTCCAAAACATTTCTTGGAGTTTTGTAGAAATGGTAGGTGATTCATGTCCCTGCGATGATTTCGTCCAACTTTGACACAAAAATAGATCGAACGTTTAAGATATTGGTGTTTACGAAGTCGAAGGAGATACGTAGTAATGACGTACATGTTAACCCATTCATGCCTACAGTACCCTATTAGGGTATCATTCTAAAATTGTGTTATCTAGTGATTTAACGCTTCAAAGTGCTACTTGTTTACATAACAATGGAGATTAGATAGCTGAATTACTGCTTGCCACGTGTTAGTTCGAAATTTTGCTGAGTTTCAGTTTTAGAGACAGTTAACTTTCAGAAGACAGAAAAATGAGTAAAAGCAATTCTCAAAAAGATGGGTAAGCAATTATTTTAGTTAAATTTATATTAAAAACGTAATTTTTAATTTAGTCGTGTAGAATAATCATTGTAGATACGTAAGTAATGATAAAATAGTAAAAATTGGTTTAGCGAAAGTAAATATGGTAATGTTGCTTTGATACCCTATTAGGGTATTGTAGGCACGAAAGCCTATATTAACATTCTTAGTATGGTAAGTAATTTTGATAGTTGTTCTTCCTGAAATGAGTTGATAAATTTAACTTGATCAATTTTTAGGTGTCATAATTACATTAAGGAATGCTTCAATACCATATAATGGTGTGTTGTTGTGGAGGGTCTCGTAATGACGTTACAATCGCATGGAGGCTAACATGAAATAATTACAAGATTGTTTTAACGGAAATGGTTTGATAAAAATTTCCGGTGTCACAATTGGATTAGAGAACGCTCCAATATCATAATTATGATGGGAGTGTAGGGGATCACGATGATGATATAGTCGTATAGGATGGGGTTAATCAAAAACGTCATGATACATGTCATAAAAGGATATATGTTTAAAATTACTCAAAAACTTACAAGGTATTGTCATACTCCTCAATGTATCATTATTGATGTAAGATATTTGAAACCATTTTTGGAATTATTGCCAACAGTAATCGAGTTTAATTTCCATTATCAGATATTTCTAGATGGCTGTTAATCAAAGGTGTAGCATCAGTTACTGATGATTTTTCGGACTTCACCTACTTATTCAATTGTTGTTTTTGTTGGATTTTCAAAGAGGCAAATATTCTTAACTATGGTAGGTGACCATTTAAATCCGAATAATTTGTTATCATTTGCATAATTACACATTGCAAGATTCTTCCCAAGGTAAAAACATTTCTTCCCATAGTTAATTTTTTAGGAACATAGTTACTGGTTTTAGCGTCAAATGTAATGCTTATTTAAATGTCTCTTTTTTCTTTAGGGCGAAACAGAAAACTTGGAATGCAAACGAAATTATCCAAATGCTGGAAGATGATGAGCGTTATTTGAATGCTGATATATTTTTAACACCTCCAAATGGGAGTATGTGCTCAGATGAGGATAGTGATGGTGAGGAAACGGCTTCTGCTAACCATCTTTCTGGCCCACAGTTGTCAGCGCAAGCACAATACAGAGTCAATCATGGACATGCTATTGTTGACAGTATGTTGGAAGAAGAAGACCCTTTGGAACCTGACCATGAAGTCAGTGCAAATAATCATCCATGTGCAGGTGCTAATAATACTATGGAGCAAATCGTCGACCCGTTTTTTCTAGTACCGCAGCAAACAGAAGCCACGTGGGACAAAAGAGATTTATCGACAGGATGTTTTTCTAATCCACCCCCAAAAAAAGTATTTCAGGAATATTTATCTCCAACTGGTATATTTGATTTATTTTTCGACGATGAAGTGGTACAATATCTTGTGGATATGACAAACCTTTATGCTCACCGAGATAAAGGCAAACATTCGTTTAACATTAGTCGATCTGAGATGCGTCTTTTTATCGCTATTTTATTGCTTTCCGGATACCATGTGCTTCCTCGTCGAAAGATGTATTGGGAAAATAGTGACGATGTTAAAAACAAATCTGTTTCCAATGCAATGTCACGAAACAGATTTGAAGAGATCATATCAATGTTGCACTGCTGTGACAACGAACAGCTTGATCCGGATGACAAAATGTCTAAGGTGAGACCCCTATATAATGTGATCAACCAACGCTGTCTTCTATTCTCTTCTGACTTGTCATTTGTTTGTGTGGATGAATCCATGATACCATACTATGGACGACATAGCAGTAAACAGTGGATTGTGGGCAAACCAGTTTGTATGGGCTACAAAATGTGGGTGCTGGCACAAAGTAACGGCTATGTGCTTCAGTTTGACCCTTATCAGGGGGCAAAAGGAAAAAAATCCGACTCAAAAATCAGCAACATCTTGGGGTCTTGGTGAAAAGGTAGTTGTAGAGCTTTTGTGTCCGCTTCCACGAGAAGAAGCCTATCATGTATTTTGTGATAATTTTTTCTCTTCTGTTCGACTTTTTTGTCATCTTCGTGATCAAAATGTGAAAATAACTGGTACAATCAGAAGCAACCGATTAAAGGATTGTCCAGTAATAAAACCAAAAATTCTAGAAAAAAAGCCTCATGGTTAATATGATCAATGCACCGATGGTATGAACGGAATAACTGTGGTTGGCTGGAACGACAACAAAGCTGTGTTCCTTGCGTCCAACAATTTTGGTTGCTCCCAACAGCCTCTGTTGACCGCTATAGCAAAGATCAGCGAAAACGTGTCAAAGTTGACCAGCCAAGCCTGATCAATCAATATAACAAAAAAATGGGAGGAGTAGATAGGTGCGACCAAAATGTAAGCAACTATCGTGTCTCCATGAGAAGCAAAAAGTGGTGGTGGGCGTTGTTTGCTTGGGTACCAGACATGGTTATGCAGAACTGCTGGCTTCTATATCGAGCAAACAAGAAGACGGAATATCCTACACTGGACTTGCTGACGTTTCGGAGAGAGGTTGTTAGGACATATTTGAAAAAATACCATCAACCTCGATCGCAAGCTGGCAGACCTAGTCGTGGCAGAATACTTCCTGCAAACCGGCGTATTAGCATGGATGTTCGAACTGATCGAGTAAATCATTATCAAAGTCACCTGGACACGCAACGCAAATGTGGTCTCTGCAAGAAGAACACCAGAAAAGGATGCAAAAAATGCGGCTGTGGACTACACGACCTTGTTTTGAAGAGTGACATGGTATTATTTAGGATTTTGCTTCTGTGTAGCCACATTCCTTTGTTTATTTAATGCATTGTGATGTAACTTGAGCTTTCTTAACTTGACTTTATGCATAAGGACATTGATAAACTGTACTGCTAGACATGTATATTGTTTGCTTCCCTATTTTCGCTTTCATGATTACAAACTAAAACTGCATTGATGTTTTTTACCTTCAGTACACGATCATGTAGCTTTAGCGAAAGAAATAATGACTTACAATTAAAAAACATTCCGAATTTTCTCAAAGGAGCAAAAATTGAGGCGAATTCTCATTATCTTAAACCAATTTACTGAGGCCAAAAATCCACCTAACCAAAAATGTATAATTTTCTTCATAATTGACGGTAAATGGAAAAAAAGTTAAAAAATTACGCATTTATTGTGACGTCAAAAATTAAGTTATGACGTCACATTATGATTCTCATCACTGCCCCTCCCCCCCTTATCAAAATTATTTCCTACGTCATTATAGTTTATGTGAATTTAGTTGTATTTTGACTATTTGTATTTCTTGATTGGTAAGGTGTACATAGTGCCATTCGTGCCTACGATACCCTAATAGGGTACCAACATACTTTTCAATAAACAAACAAAGATATACAATTTTTCAGATTGTTTTCATCTGTTATGTGTTCAGTAGGGCAGACTGAATTATTTTAGACAAAAAATATTCAAAAAGCAAAATTTGGGATTTAATGGGTTCAGCAAATGATGCTCAATGCGATTCATGTTACACTGAGTATTTTTTCTACGAGTATAACTCCATAACTAAGTTGTCTTTGAAGCTTATTTATTGCCTGGTTCTATTTGTTCGTTCAATTCTCAGCGCACTGTAAATTCAATTTTTAGTTTTACTGTAAACTGTTGTAGCAAAATTTATTTTACTACGCATTGACGTAACTACTCAGGCCCGGCGCCACGGGGCATAAGCGTAGCCAGAGGGGTGCCCAGGGGACCCGGGCCCCCTCCAATTGAAATGCTATCTACGGTAAAAATGTGACAAAAAAAAAAACAATTGTTTCGTCAGTTTTGATTTCTTTTAGTATTTTTTACCAGCAACAGTAATTAACAACAATATTGACGACCAGGGGGCCCGGGCCCTCTAAATTCAATTTTTGCCAATCAATTAAAATGTATAACCCAGCTGAAATTAAGGGTTTTTATCATAAAAGTTGCTACCTCGGGCTCTAACCTAACCTTTTTAAAAACGTAATGCAATAACAAGCGGGATTTACCATATGGCCCAGTGCCAGGAGCAATGCGCTCAAATGGTAAGACTTTATTTTTGGTCTACACTTACGGTTTGGCAGGAAGATGTTGCGAAAATCTTTAAAGTGCCAGGGGCCCCGCGCAATGTAAATCCGCCCCGGGCAATAACATGGTAATTAAGCGTAACCATCTATTGTACGGTTTTCAGTAACAATTTCACCTCCATCCACCTCGCTAGTTTTTACGTTAAAAAATGCGTTTGAAAAAAATTATCTACGAGAAATGCTCATTGAACAAATTATTAAATTTAAATTGAGGGGCCTGGGGCCTCTTAACCGTACGTGTACTCCTCTACTGGTTATTTTCATGTCAAAACAAAAATCTCTGAGGAAAATCTTCGAGTGGATTATTTACTACTAAAATACTTATAAAAATTTAACCCCAAACTGCAAAATTACAAACGTATTTTCGACCAAATTATAAGTAAAAGGAGAATTGAAACAATTTAATTTTTTTCAATTGGCTTTCAAATGTTAATAATCTACTTCTTTCAAATGGTTTTGAACAAGTGCGAAATGTGATCCAATGGCATTAAAATAGCTTTTTTTTCAAAAAAATTCCAAAAAATCGCCCGGCGACTGGAGGTTTCATTCCCAGCGGATCCCGTCTCTGATACGTTTGAATAAACTATATTTTCATTTGGATCTTTTGGTTTAAGCCCTCTCCCTTTAGAAAACTCTCGGTTAAGTGCCAAACAAGGCCACGGCTTTTGATCTTCCACGATATCTTTGTCCCACAAAAATTCCTCTATCGAAAATTTCTGATGATTTCATTGCATGTGATTTTTGGTTTGCCCCCCCCCCAAACAGAAATCCTGGCTACGCCTACGCACGGGAGATGGCATTTCGAGCCGTGTCCCCCCAAATCACTGCTTCAGCTCCGCAAGCGAGAGTAAACTTTTGTAGTAGCACAACTAGCAAACTTTTGCTCAAAAACAGTTAACCACAAACGCTTTTTTCTATGAAACAGCAAGACAGATCAAGTGAACGTAATCAAGAAGCCTTAAATTTTGCGATGAAGACCTCTTTTTATATTTTTAGTTTTCATCTCCAAATTTGAGGGCAAAATCCATACCAAAGAAGGATAACACAGGATTTGGAGCAAAATATTCACCAGATCGCTGCCGCATTCCGAATTCGTGTGGTCTCGGCTGCGTAAGCGTCCCCCAGCCCAAGTTTTTGTGTCCCCCTCCCCCAAACACACTACTTTGGCTCCGTGCCAGGTACTGTACTGTTCTATTCGTAGTGCACGATCTTTACTGTGGTCTGTGACCAGATAGCCAACAAATCATCTTCATTTGTTGTACTAAATGCTAGCATTTTGAGGAAATATCGCGGAAAACCGTCTTTGCGATCTGCAAGTTTTCAGCAATTTATCGAACTCTTTTTCGCATTTTCGTTAAAGAGATACTGCTTGAAATCGGCTTTATTGAAATCGGTTTTATCAGTTCAAATTGACCTGCTACTAGACCACAATCTTTGTTCAACTTCGATTAACAAAAGATCGGACCATGTGCGATAAAACTCGCCTATACATACAGTATAAGAGCAACGACAAAACGTCACAAACGTCTTGTATGTTATACTAAACTGAAATAACAAGGTAACAAGAACAGAGTGAAAACAAGCGGAGAGTAACGACTCCAAACGGTAACGTGCGAAAATGTGAACTGAAAAAGTCTTGGAAGGAGTTTATTAGCAGTAGCGGCAGCGGCAGAAAATTTGCTTAAGAAACAGCGCTGAAGCGCTGCCGCTTTTTCGGCTAAAAAACAGCGGCGCTGCCGCTTGTTGCTGGTGACGAAAAAAAGCAGTGGCGCTGCCGCTACCGCTACCGAAAAAGTAGCGCTGCTAGTAGCGCCCGCTGGTGAACAGCGCCGCTGTGCCCATCACTGCAAAAGAGTTCTTATTCAATTTCAGCGCTGCAGCAGTTTTCGCGACTTAAACTTTTAATTCCAACCAATACATACACATCATGAGATTGAAGTTTTTGTGTCAAAGCGTTTACTCAACAAAGTTTGTATGAACGCAGCCTAAGTGTTGTATCGATTTCGTACCGATTTAAAACGTAGTTTGTACTGATTCAAAACAAACGAAATAAGCAAAATTGCTACTATTTTGAGATTATAGAGCGCTGCGCAACTAACTGTGAAATTTTTTGGCAGTTGTTTAAAATAGTTGAAGAATCGCCTTTTCGCTTCTGCAGTTCTATGATACTGCAGAAGTAGCAAAAAAGCCTTTACTCAAACAAACAGTCTTACAAACATGGTCGCTAAAATTGATGTCGATGGTCTCAAAACTTAAGAACAAATTAAAAACAAATGAGGCTAAAATTGGCTAAAATGAAGAACAGCTGGTCACAACTCAAAATTTACTGGTTCTTATAAAAAAAGAGAGTGAATAGATGCACATTTTTTTATTGTTGATAACAGTGATAATAACCTACGTATTTTGTATTTTTCTTGACAGCAAACAAACCAACTCCTTTAAAATTGGTAAATTTTGTTTGTTCGTGATGCCTAAACTAAATATAAAATGGCCTGTGACGCAAAGAGGAGGGCCAAGAGGGCTTCAACTTTTCTCCTTTTAGCCACATCACTTAGAAAATTTAAATCATTAATACAAAAGTTTAAACGTGCCTTGGACTTGACTAAAAGAGAGGGAATAGGGACTACTGCAAACGGAGAGGTGCTACAGGGGCTGAGTAATTTAATTGTTTCAAACGACTTCCGAATTTTAAAAATTAAGGTTTTTAAAATAGTTCTAAAAACGTGCGAATTTGATTTAAACGGCGTAAAAATGGCTATTTTTTACGAAAAAACATAAAGATCGCCTAGCGACTGAAGGCAAACTTCCGGCTGTGATGCGATTAATGTACACCAATTTGCTCAGCATGACGACAAGATAAGATATTTTTTGAGTAAAAAATTTGATTGTTTGGTTAAAGCTTTCTCTTAGAATAATTGCGCGTTGTAAGTAGCGCGCCTAAAAATCCCCCCTCACACCTAATCAAAAATCCTGACTACGTTTTCGTACCTACCTATATACAGTACTTTAAATATACAATGAGCTTTTTACGATTTTCCTTTTTTTTATAATTTAATTGACACGTGATCCTTGAAGAAAATAAAGGTGATCATGCTCCGATCTTCGACTAAAAGATGTTAAGTTTAGTTGAAGGCACTCTTCAAAAATATGGATTGCACGTGACGTCATCCTGCTGCTAGCCAAACAGCTGGACGTCAAAATCGCGCATCAGCGCTATGTAAATGTATACATAAACACTGATAGTTAAGATATAGGTCGCAAATTGAAATGCAAACAGAGAAAAGCTAGCCCGCAGTAGTGGAAGTTCTTAAACATAAGAATGCTACCATGTTACTGTAAAATATTACTTAGAATACACATTTAAATTACTTATTATCAGAGGTGGGCACAACGCCGCTGTTCAGTAGCGGCGCTACCAGCGCCGCTGTTTTTTTAATAGCGGAAGCGGAAGCGCCGCTGCTTTTTTCTGCTAACAGCGAAAAGCGGTAGCGCCGCTATATTTGAGGCCCAGTAGCGAACAGCGCTTCAGCGCTTCTGTGAAAGCAATAAATCTGCCGCTTCCGCTACTGCAAAAAAACTTTAAAGAACATTCTTTTAAACTGCAATTAAGAAATGTAAACAATAAAATAAAGCTTTTGTCTTCGATTCTTTTAATCCGTAATGACACTTGTTGCTCTGAATCCAAAACGACAAAATAGTTCTGTTTTTCTCACGTTATCACTTAACAGTTTTCGTCGCTGTCCTCGTTAATCCTGATTGACAGCCACAAGCACTGGTTGCTCTCGTTATTGGTAATCAAAAGACAAAGTTTTAATTATGCATTGTAAAGGAACTTGCGAACAATTTATTAAACTATAATTGCTTGGCTGCTTGCATGTGTTCTATTACAATGACGGTATACTTTTGTGATTACATTTGGTTTGTAACTTCAGAAAAAAAAAAATTGTTTTGTTTTGTTAAGTAGCGGCAGCGAATAGCGGCAGCGCCGCTGTTTTTGAACCCATTAGCGGCAGCGGAAGCGCCGCTGCTTTTGTAAATCAAGCAGCGGTAGCGGCAGCGCCGCTGCTTTAAACGTCAAATAGCGGCAGCGGTAGCGACGCTACTATTCAAGTAGCGGGTGCCCAGCTCTGCTTATTATCTTATATTTTTAACATATATATTGTATTGCATAGGTGGAAGTTGAGGCGGGCTTTTAGGGTCGTGCTCGAGCTGAAAGTGGACAAAGTTTGCGGTTTAATTCGGGCCTGATACGTGCTTTTTGTTAGATGGTACAAAAAATATAATCAAAGGAACTTGGCAACACTGCTAAATACAGTTTTCATTGAAGGATCAATACAACTAATAGTACACAATAATAATAATTATCGCATCACAATTTTTTATCAATAATTGAAGAGTTGGTTGGTGGTACAGAACTTGAGAATTATTGCCCTGATTAAAATGTTCCTATCTTCGAAGCTTTTCGTCTGACACTTGTCAAGAAGAATTGTCAGAATGGAAAGCGCAGGAAAATGAGCGGCTATTTATAGGAAAAAGCCAATCCGTGATTGGCTGGAAAAGGACCAATGAAAAGGCGTCATTAGTGTAGAATTTTTAAGCTATAGACAGTATACAGAGTCTTATAGGCACAATCAAACCTTTGATTAACAGCCTAAGACATACAGTTTCAGAATCGACATTCGTCTTTTATTCCTCGTCAATATAGCTAGGACTACAGGTATGAACATGAGCGCAGAAGGGCAAAGAATCGCAAATTAACCAGATCATGGCACAATTTTTGTTCCAAAAATATAAAGTAACCACAATTTAACAAAAGATAATTCTAATAATTCAATGCAAAATAATTTCCAATAGCATGCCTTAGACAGCTGTTTCGCCCAATCTCACGGCTCATCAGTAAGGCTAGAAAGGCCCAAAGGACAAATATCACCAGTGATAAAAATTTTCAAAACAAGCATCTTTACCAATTTATCAATCTATGAATAATCTTTACCGATTACATTGAATAATCTTACAGTGAAATATTGCATGAAGGGACGCTTAAGCAGCCTGACCAGACGCATTTGCAATGGGGTAGCAACTTGCTGTGAATTTTGCCCCAAAATCAAAAGAAAAACAATCGCCTTCTGTTGCGATTTTTTCATAGCCAAATTCGAATGAAGACCAAAAAAATAAGGTCTTCATCCAAGTTTGTGCGATTGTTGTCAACCTAATTGAAATAAAGATCAAAACAAAAAGGTTTTATTTGACGATTTTATTGTTTGTGGTTTTGTCGTACGGTATTTGTTTTATTGTGCAATATGCATATTTTTGTGCGATATTTGACCGCCGCATTCAAATGAAGACCAAACAAATTAGAAAAAAAGATATTTCCCGCTTACCCTGTTTTGGGGGGACGCTAAATTTTCCATAGAGGTAAGCCAAATTTCAATGGAGGGAGGTTAAATACCGATTGGGGAACGCGTTCCTCCTACAATTTAAGTTCTAACTGTATTGCCATTCACGGGTTGTGGCCTTGTTTCATTACTCTACGATACCGCCACGGTGCAAAATCAATAACGTGTAAAACTTCAAAATGGCAGTGGTTTTTATTTTAAAAAACTACTATTTTCGAATTATCATGAAAACTTAACGAAATGCAATATCTTAAGCACTTTCGCGCTTAAAGATTATGGAAAATTTACCGACCATAATTTAGAAAAAAGTTTTCCTCGGTCCTTGGCCTTGGCCTCGATCATTCCTGTCCTTAGCCTCGAGAGGGTTTGTTCTCAAAAAGTCGTTCCTTGGCCTTGGTCTTGGATTTTTTTTTTTTTTTTTGAGTCCTTGGCCTTGGCCTCGAACGTTGTGTCCTCGACTCCACCTCTGCGTACGAGATATCTTTTTCCTGGAATGGCGATTGTATTGCAGGCTTTTTTTCCAAAAATATCACCTCAAAACACGCAAAAGAATCCACATCCATTATCACATCAAAAATTTAGCAAAAAAATCTTCAATTTTTGCAAGCGATTATTCCAATTTTTGTGATTATATCTGTTGTTTTTTTTTACCGCTTTGTCACAAGTCACATTTTACGCAAAAGTTAGAGAATGTTTTGGCATTGGTTGCGTCACAATCACAATACGTAATTAAACTAAAGTCTTACGCTGGCTGAGCTTCCGTTTATAGACAAAAAAACTTTACTTTCAAAATTAATCATAAAGTCAATCATCGGAAAACTGGGTAGTTAAATGAGCATCTAGCAATCAATAACACTAATGACAAATTTCAGTCTGCTTATAGACCTGACTTTTTGATAGAAACTGCTCTCATTAGAATTACGGTTGATATAATACTCTGGATAATAAATGTTTTATTGCTTTGGTAATGATTAAGATTTCAGCTGCTTTTGACACTGTTGATCACAATATCTTACTGTACAGGTTATCTCATCATTTTGGTATTAACAATTCAGAGCTACTTTGGTTTCGTTCTTATCTGAATAACAGAAGTCATTGTGTAGTTGTAAACAAAGCTATATCTCACTCGTTTCAGCTGTCTTCTGGTTTACCTCATGGCTCAGTGCTTGCTCTTATACTATTTACTTTTTACATTAAACTACTTGCCAGTATAATCCCTAAATTTCGTTTCAGTTACCACTTTTATGCGGACGATGTGCTGTTTTATGTTACCCTTGAAGCTGACAAGAGTTTAGATGCTAACGTACTCACAAATTGTTTGAAAGCAGTAGAGCAATGGTTATGCTGTAACAAATTAAAGCTAAATAACAGCAAAACTCAATGTATGCTGTTTGGTCGTACTTGTAAACAAATAAACAATCTAGTTCTGCTGCAAATGCGTTTAGTGATGTTGATTTTCTTCTGATTTTGTCCAGTTGAGTTAAAAATCTTGGTGTTCTGCTAGACAGCAATCTGTCCATGAAGGGCCAGATTAAACGTATCATTAAAAATGTTTTTCGTTATCCTTAATATTGGCTAGATCAGAAAGTATCTCAATAAAGATAGTTTCAAAATATTGGTTACTAACCTGATTATGTCTCATCTGGACTATTGTAATGCGCTTTATCGTGGTTTACCTGATTGTTTATTAAATAATTTGCTAAGAGGGCAGAACACTGCTGCGAGATTGATTTCGTGTATCTAAATCCGCTCACATAACACCTGTTTCAATGAAACTGCAGTGGTTGCCTGTCCAACATCGCGTTAAATTCAAAATTCTGATGCAAATGTTCAACATTCTAAATGGTCAATTACCTTCATATCTAGTTGATTTAATATTCAGACATGTACCCACTCGCGCCTTACGTTTTAGTGGTACTAATCTTTTGGCTGAACCTCGCTCCTCTTTGAAATTTGGTGATCGTAGATTTAGTGTAAGTGGCCCTCAGTTATGGAACGATTTACCAACCCATATTATAATGCTGAATTCTTAACTCAGTTCAAAACTTTGCTGAAAACTTATTTTTCACTCAAGTGTTGTTGAAGCTTAGGTGTACTCAAATATTTTACGATGCTTACTGTTAGTATTTCGATGCTCATTTTATGGTGTACCACTATCCTCTAAGACTGCGCACTTAATTCTCTGTAACCCCAACGACTGACTCCACTATCTGTTATCGCCACTAGCACTATTATCCCTTAATGATAATGATATTGACTAGGCCAGCTAACCCGCAACAAAATGTTTCGGTTTTTCCAGCATTTTTTGTTTGTTTTCTGAGGATTTGCCAACAGTCAATCTATTTTGAACTTGTTTTATTTTCTCCATCTATACTCCCTTGCTTGTTTTCTTGTTGGTGTTTTCTGTAGTCTATTTTCGTTTCTTTTTTGTCTTTGGTTTCCAGGGTGGGGGTTAGTAGCTCTTCGATATGGTTTAGGGAGATAGAATGAGAAAATAAAATACTCTGAATATATTAATTTTTGTTGTTTTTTGAGTAAACTGCTTTGATTTTGATAAACTGCTTTTTCGACTTTCTGTAAAGCGCCTTTGATCTGATTCACTTTAGAAAAGGGCGCTATGCAAATTTCTGTTGCTATTATTATACGCTGTATTTTATTGAGTGAAGCCAGAAAATCCCAAGCGAAGTCAGAAAATAACTTGCCCGAGGCGATTTTTGTTTGCCTCGGGCAAGCGTTAATTTCAAACTCTGCGTCCAATGCTTTGTAATGGCGTTTTGACGTCCAATTGTTTTGGCGGAAAAAAGCTGCGACGTAGCTGCAATCCATCAATATAAAATGACGTTATCGATGTTTTGATGACGTAATAACTTCAACAAATGCAATTTGTTATCTGACTCAATTTCTATAATCATATAACCAATTTATAAGCAAATTTGGGCCCCAAAGTTTTTTTCAAAAAATTAAAAAAACCAATGATGACGTCATTTTTTCGGTCTCAGTCTTGGTCTCGACCTCTACCAATCTTGGTCTCGAAGCTAAAATCGAGACCGGTCTCGATCTTGGTCTCTGAAAAGTTTTGCAGTCTCGATCTTGGTCTAGGGCTAGTCGTTCTCGACTACAACCCTAGTGCTTGAATGGGCAGTGTCTTTGTTGTTATAAAAATTTTTTTCTAATGTCAAAGCTGATAAATCGTATAATCAATGAAAAAGCAAAAAAAGAATAGCTTAGACAAAAAAAAAACAGAGCCAGGACAAAATGAATCATTTTATTTTGAGACGTTTCGACTTAAACTAAAGTCATTATCAATCTATAAAAATCATGACGTTAGAATTGTTGAAGACCATCAATATATCTTTATCGTGACAATGTTGTGTACAAACTAACTTGTTCTTGTGGGAGTGTTTACATTGTTCAAACCAGACGTAATTTGCAATCTCAGTTACACGAGCATAATCCTGCAACTAGTCCCAACCAACATTCAGATGTAATCAAACATCTCCTTGAAAATCCCAACCATATTATTGATTTCAATGATTTAGAAGTTTTATGTTCAGCTCACAACACGAAGGAGTTATTAATAAAAGAGACTTTATTAATTCAGCAATATCAACTAGATATTAATGTAGATGGATCTTCATTTTCACTATACGTATTCAATAGCTAATGTGGCTCGAACACTTTGTAAATACTGTTAAGTTTTTGTTTTTTTTGTCTTTTCTTCCCCTTCCTTTATTTTTTTTTGTTTTTACCCTCTCTTTTGGAATTTACGTCTGTCGCATGTCCTTTTTTCTTTTTTTTCCGCTTGACCTTGTCTCTTTATGATGTCATATTATCAAAATTACTGAATATTTTCGCGTATCACTTAACTAACTTAGCGATTTAAATGCAGAAGTGCAAAGTTTAGTAAGCACCGTAAACTTGTTTGAGAGAAATTTTGCGCTCTGATTTGTTGAATTTTTAGTTCTTGAAAATTTTACTGTTCCATAAGTGTACTTGATTAGTTCAGTTATTAGTCTTGTCTCTAAACTGTAAATGAGTTGCCAGTTTGACCTGTAGATCTTTGAATTTAGCGCCAAATTTTATTGACAGTACAGTACAGATTTAAAAAGAGAGATAAGTCAATAACCAGGTCTTTACTTGGAATTCTAATAACCAAGGTAAGTTTTGTAATTTTTTTTTTTACCATCGTGGTTAGAGAGTTTTTATTTTTGCCTAAATTCATTAAATTTGGGTTATCTGTGGCAAATCATTAATATGTTTTTTTCCATTTCTATTTTGGTTTAGTTTTAGATTTTGATTCTTTTAGATTATACCCTTGACCCGGTTATGAACTGCTACCTCCGGTTTATTGTTTTGGTCTCTATTGATGGTTTTTCAACAATTCTAATGTCATGATTTTTATAGATTGATAATGACTTTAGTTTAAGTCGAAACGTCTCGAAATAGAATGATTCATTTTATCCTGGCTCTGTTTTTTTTTGTCTAAGCTCTTCACATCGTCCCGTTATTCTGCTCCAAAAAAAGAATACTTTGTGAGTTCTTGAAAATGCATTAACAACAACATTGTTAAGTTGATTTACAGCTATAAAGTTTTAACAACGAAGTCTTTTGGCATCGATAAACTAAATTTCAAACGATCAAATTTAGATAATGCAGTGCTCGCCGCATTAAATCTAAAGTTTACGGGTTCTTCTACTTGTTATTGTTCCTGGGCATTTGGCAATTTTGATAAAGAAAGATTTGAGCGGTGGCGAATCGTTGACAACGTTACAGTATGTCCTACTTGACTAATCATAAATTAATCTAAAGCCCAGATCTCTTGCTTTCTGATTTACACATTTGACTCTGAAGGTCATACCATTGAAATATCAACAGTTTATTTAGAGCCGTGTGATTAGGCTGTTGGATAAAAATTTGCTCAGTAAAAGTTTTTCTTACTCTGCAGCCATATTCTTCGGAATGCTAAGTAAATCATTAAATAAAAAATCTAAAGATTTGAGCTAATCAAAAAATGTGTTGAGCTAATAAATAACCGAAAATATTCCATCCTAAAGTAGGATATACACTTTTCAGATTTTTGTAAACCGTTACTATACACTGTACATTCCGAAGCATGATAGGAAGTTACGCAAACCGTGCAAGATAGGGTTTTTCAAGAAACGCGTTCGTCTTTGGAGCAGGAGGTCTGAGGTTCAAATCTCATGAACTTTAAACCAGGTCCAGTTTTGCCAAAGGTTCGCCACCGTTGAAACATTTCTTCGAAAGGAGTTATGTGGTCCGCAGGCGCAATGACCGGAAAATGGGGCGTCAAACTTTTTACGCGCTTTGGCGGATTTCAGCAAGTATAATGAAACATTTGATTTTCTTTACTAAAAACACTAATTTGGATTGGTTTCTTTTTTTGGAAATGATTTAGAAAATGTTTTGCATTATTTAGTAGGAACAGAAGATGATAAAATAAAATGAAAACTTTCGACTTCAGCGCAATGCTTATTATCTTAACAACATTTTTTATCTTAACAACTGGTCGATATTTGTCTTTTTTTTTCTGAAAACTAGATACTTTAATGCCGTTGGATCACATTTTGCACGAGTTTAAAAACAAACGAAAGAACTAGATTTTTAATATTTGAAAGCCAATCGAAAAAATCAAATTGTTTAATCCTCCTTTTACTTACAATCGAAGTCCAAAGCACGTTTAAAATCTTGCATTTTGGGGTTTAATTTTGTAAGTGATTTGGCCCAGGCAGGAGAAAGCAAGGTACATTGCATCGTGCAATATTTAGCAGTAAATATAATAATCCGCTCGAAAATTTTCTTTCGAGGTTTTTGTTTTGTCATAAAAACAGCCAGTTGTAGGAGTACACGTACAACCAGGGAGCCCAGGCCCCCTCAATTCAAATTTAATAATTTGTTCAGTGAGCATTTCCCCTAGCTAATTTTTTTTCAAAAGTATTTTGTCGCGTAAAAGATGGCGAGGTGGAAGTGAATTGTTAATGAAAAATCGTACAATGGATGGTTACGCATACTGACCATGTTATTACTCGAGCCGGATTTACATTGCGCTGAGCCCTTGGCACTTTGTAGATTTTTGCAACACCTTTCCACCAAATGTGCTGTAGGTGAAGACCAAAAGTGCGGGGCCTCTAGCTGGTATTGTGCCATATCATGGTAAACCTAGCCCTAGAGTTATTGCATTACTTTCATGAAAAGGTGAGATGAGGGCCTGAGATGGCAACTTTTAAGAAATTTTCAATTTTTTCCAAGTTGTACATCTAAATTGGTTGGCAAAAATTGAATTGAAGAGGGTGCGGGACCTCTTGTTGTTAGTGCTGTTGTTAATTACTATTGTAAGCGCAAAATGCTAAAAGAAACTGGAACTGAAGAAACAATAGGCTTTTTTATCACGTTTTTGACATTAGTCACATTTCAATTGTGAGAGCTTTATTACGGTATGAAAATGTACATGTTTTAATTATTTATTTGGAATATTTGCTTGTTTTTTCACAAACAATAATTTTTTCGGCAGTTTGGATGAAACCAGATTATTTAAACGCTTTGGCCACATTTTGATTTACCATGCCTAAGACCCACATTCTACGCATAATCAAAAAAGAACTGCATCATAGCTACTACATCCAAATACCAAACTTAGATTTAGTTAGACGTACAACTAGCTCAAAAACATTTCCATATCAGAGATGACAAACAAAATTTTTTGTAGCAATGCCGTCTATATCAGTTTCTATTGTACATCATTTTACACCATTCAAACTTAAAAAAAAACGTCAAAAAACGTCTTGATGAACACCAAACTACCACCAACCGCGTAGTCTCTTGCAATCATTAAAATCGAACACAAAGCACACAGCCAGTTCTCTAGTCTTTCGCTGTGATCACAAGACCTGCTAAGCAAGGGGAGAACAAAAATTGTCTTAAAGAGGCTCGAAAACTAAAGATTCTTTACAATTTATTGACTCCAAATTGTAACGTATGTGCTGCAGCATATCCTGTGTGTTAAGTGAGATACTAATGTAAGTTAATGGTATGCTATAGACAGTATCCTAGAATCTTGGAGGCCCAATCAAACCTATAATTAACATCTAGCCTATCGTTCTTCTACGAGATGTAATGCAAGATTGGCAGATTAGCCGGTAAAGATTTGATATTAGAGCATATAGTTTCATTCGGTAAATATTTAATTAATTGCCTTTGGTTTTATTGGGAAAAGATTTCTCTGTTAAGATTTACTTACCTTGGCTAAAATTGATGGGTAAAGATTTATGTAATACAATAAACATAATCACGATCACGATTTCTTCAGTAATTGATAAATTGGTAAAGATGTATGCTTTAAAGATTTTTATCAGTGGTGATATTCATCATTTTTTTCTTGCTAGCCTTACTGAAGAGCCCTGAAAATCGACAAAACAGCTGTCTAAGGCTAGCTATTGGGAAATTATTTTGAATTGAACTAGACGTATATCTCTTGTAATATTTTGATTACTTAATATTTTCAAAAGAAAATTTATGTTCGGTTATGATTTGGTTAATTTGCGATTCTTTTCTTTACTACGTTCAAGTTCATATCTGTAGTCTTAGCTATACTGACGAGAAATAAAACACGAAAGTCAATCCGAAACAGTATGTCTTGGGCTGTTAATCATAGAATTGATTGAGCCTCTAAGACTCTGAATATTATAAAAATGAAAAAGATCACCTTTTAAAAGGTACATTACGAAAGCAATCGAACAAACATCAAAATTCATGGAAAATATTACTAAAAAGGAAAACAAAAAAGCAAACAAAAAAACTATAAGTTGCATGCTTTAAGACAGCTGTTTCGCCTAATTTCAAGGCTCATCAGTTGAGTTAGCCAGGCCAAAATGACAAACATTACCAGATTAAACTTACGAAAAAAAACTCTACCAAGAGAATGAGTAAATATTTTTGCAGATAAAATTCTGTCGCAAGTTAACCTTTACCCAACAAATAATGCGAAAACAATTAATTCGTACTAACGGAGATCGTTACCGAATGAAATTCTAGGCTTCAGGACGCTAAAATTTCTGAAATCTTTACCAATTGAAACTAGGTTCCTGGCTAATAATCTAACTGCCTTGAAATTAGGCGAAACAGCTGTCTTGAGCATGCAACCTTTAGTTTTTTTGTTTGTTTTTTTCCTCTTTAGCAACGTTTTCCGTGAATTTTGATGTTGCGTCATGCGTCACTGTACCATTACTACTGCTTCATTGAATCTTGTATAATTACATCAGTCTTTTCTGTGCTTTGACTTGAGAAGAGAAATTATGATTGCGTGTATCATTTATTTTGAGGTTTGGTTGGCTAGTCTATAGTTTTAGTTTTGATCCACAGCACTAGTTCATGAACAATATGCAAGGCTAGGCGTTTTTAGGGTTTGGTTATTAATCAGTAGCTTTAGTTCATGCAGGTATTAGTTCTGCTAGTTTAGTATGCAACCTAGTTTTAGTTTAGTAAAGATAACAGTAAGTTATATAGCTCGTAGCCTAGTTTTAGATTGTCAACTTTTTAGTTAATCTAGTTAGCAACCTGCAGCCCAGGTGTATTCGGTTAAGATATAAGTTAAATTTGTACGCTATAGCCTAGTTTGATTCGATAAAGATTTCAGTTACATTAATAGCCTAGAACCTAGTTTCAATTGGTAAAGATTTCTGTGAGTTTAGCACCCTGAAGCCTAGAATTTCATTTGGTAACGATGTCAGTTACTAAGAATTAATGGTTTTGCATCATTTGTTGGGTAAAGATTGACATGCGACAGAATTTTATCTCCAAAAGTGTTTACTCATTCTCTTGGTAGAGTTTTTTTCGTAAGTTTAATCTGGTAATGTTTGTCATTTCGGCCTGGCTAACTCAACTGATGAGCCTTAAAATTAGGCGAAACAGCTGTTTTGAGCATGCAACTTATAGTTTTTTTGTTTGCTTTTTTGTTTTCCTTTTTAGTAATGTTTTCTGTGAATTTTGATGTTTGTTCGATTGCTTTCGTAATGAACCTTTTAAATGGTGTTCCCTTTCAATTTTGCTGTGATTACTGCACCCACTCAGCTTGGATGGATTTCCTAATGCTACAACTTTGCTGCCCTTCTCTTTTGACTCTAAATACTGTCTATAGCTTACCATTAATTTTTCAGCTCACTAATCTAAATACTGCTAATTAGTTTGTAAACAAACAACCGGCCAATTGGGCGAGCGGTAACGCGTTCAGCTATGAAGCGGGAGGTCCGAGGTTTAAATCTCGAGCCCTTCAAATTGGATACCCTGTTGGCAACAGCTCGCCCCTACTGCGATATTTCTTCAAAAGAAGCTGTATTGCCCGGGTGCAATAACGCGGAGATGGGCCCCGCCAACTTGTTACGCGCTTCGGGATAATACAATGAGTATAATCAAAGATTTGCTTTAATTTGATTTGATTATTTAATTAGTTTACAAACAAAATACGTGGGAAGCATTAAATACGTAACTTAAAGCGATAGGATCCAAAACAGCGCTGCAAGCTCACCAGTGGGTCAAATGCTTTGGGATTTTGCATCGTTTGAATCCAACAAAACATTGCACAGCAGGCTTCATCAATAATTGCCATCCGTTTATGAAAAGACCATCAAAGCCTGTAAACCTCCAAATTTCAAAAATGTGTTTCTTGGACCTAAAATATTTTGGTTCAGCAAAAAACAAACAAATATTTGCATTTTTAAGGAGCTGGACAAAAAGAAATAAAAGGAAATAAAAACATGGAACAAAACTTTCTATTTCAACAAAGCCATTTATTTTGAAATAGAACAAATTCTACAATCCATGCATGGGCGTATTTAGGGGGAGGGGCATTGTGCCATGCCCCCCCCCCTTTGGGTAGCCAGGTTTGTAGAATTGCATAGAAAAGTAAGCAAAACTGACGCATGCCCCCCTTTGGAAGTTGTTCATAAGGTTTGATCACACAAAGGGTATGTTCTGTGCGTTTATTCGAGGCTTGTACTCGATTTGGGCGAAAAAATCGGACCAAATTTGAGTGAAGACCTTTTTTTAATTTGTTGGTCTTCACCTAATTTTGGGCGAAAAATCGGACTAATTTTTTTGGTGGAGCAATTTCTGATTTAGATGTTTGCTCTTCTCAAAGTTTCTGAAGTTCCTGGCCCCCCCTCTTTTTTAAAATCCTGCGTACGCTACTGATTCCATGTATGTTGTTAAGTAAACAACCTATACTCTTAATCTTTATCTTGAATTCTTTTTTAATAAAATTGCATAGTTTTAAGATACTATATGTATGCTTCGTATTTTTTTGAAGCAAGTACAAGAAATCATAAATTCATGAAATCATAAATAAATGCAGGAAGAGAGACTAACTACTGGAACAAAATTTTGATTTTAACACAGCAATCTTCTTAACATTTGTCGGGAAAGTTTCAGCTAAATGTTTTAAAACAGAGCAAGTTGCGCAATCCCAGTGCGGTACCAATAGTTCCTCAAGACAATAAATAGCACTTGGTTTTTGTTTCCTTTTTATAGAAAATTTACAAAATAATGCTTCGTGCTTTTGCAGTAAAGATAAGAAATGATAAATTTATTATATAGAGGAACTAGAAAACATGGAACAAAAGCTTTCGACCTCAACGCAATGATTAAGGAACTAAAAAACATGGAACAAAAACTTAGTTAATGTTGAGGAAATTTGAACTACAGTATATTTTAAAAGAGAGCAGATTGCAAAATCCTTGAAACGCACAAAAAGTTCCTCAAAAGCAACAAAATGAGTTCATAGTTTTTTTTGTTTTTCTGAAGAATTTGGAATACAATGTGTCGTATTTTTGAAACTATAAAAAACAAAATAATAAACTTGTACGAAGGACAAAAAAATGAAACAAAAAGTTTTGATTTCAACAAAATAATTACTTTAATCAAAAACCTGCAAGATAAGTCACTTTAAGTCATAAAACTGTACCGGCATTACATAGAAAAAAGTCAAAAAATGATATAATGAACCACCTCATGAGTTACACCACAAAATGCATTAATAAATACACATGGTGACCGAGAGAATATATTTTTAATATTTGTCCTAGTGTAATTGTTTGCGGTATCCGGTTGTTGACACTTATTGCTTATTGCTACGGATGGAATTACATAATAAAAGGTTATCGCGAGACAAAGAAAATTTAATTGATGTTGTCTTTATTCTCGCTTTTTTTGTTTCAATCACTGTGTATACCGCGGCTTTGCTTTGTGTTGCAACTTGCAATTCTTTCATTCATTCTACTTGATAATTAATAAACATATTTTGAGACTGATAGCGTACGGACTCACTTCAACATAATCTACTCACGGCATAAATCTACCCACAAAATAAAGTAGTCTGGTACAGCTGCTGTTTCAAAGAATATCACCTTTCGTCAGCTAAGAAGGCTTATCAACCTTCAAATTACTTCTGTGCTACAATTAAGCAGTTTGCAAACACCAATGACGTCATGGAAATCCATTAAAAAACCAAGAGATGGAGCCTGTGAGGATCTTCCTGGACAAAATGAACTGGTAGGCTGCAAAATTGATATGCCAGCGTATCTGCTAAATTAATGATGCCAACATAACCGTTCAATTATAACGCTTGTTGTTTTGTATTCGTAGGACCCATTTCAAATCCCCAAGAGTGCCCGTTTGATAAAAGTTATGATTGAGTAATACTGAACGATTGAGGCATTGCATAACTTCTATTGATTGTACACGTCACAAATACAATTTGAAACTTTAAAATCCTGCAGTCCGTATCACCTGTAATCAGCATCCTTAGGGGTGTCTTATTCAAATAGAATTCGTATATCGATTTCAATTGATTGGGACAGCACCCTACTCTACAAAGTATAATTTTTTCTGCAATGTGTATCAAGCCGGATTTTAAAGCCACGTTGTGCATTATCTTAACTATCCTTTTTTAGTCATATTAAAGAAAACTGCATCAAAACTTCAAGATCCAATCATCTAGCTTAGATTAAGTCACATGATCAACAAGCCCAGTAGCAATTCCGCAACAAGCACCGTCTACAACAAGGGTCGACAACCGTTTGCATTGAGAGCCATTTTAGCCGATTTTTGATAAAATAAAAATCCCTTGGAGCCGCAAAACTATTTTCACAATAAAGGACAAACTAACTGTGCATTATATTTATTCTTTTGGTTTCAATAAAAAAAAAATAACTGTCATGGGTAGCATTTCTAAAAGCAGTTAATGCAATCAGAGTTAATATGATTTTTGCTCTTGCATCTCATTTCAAAGCATTTGCGCATGAGGCCTGTAGGCTGTCATCTTCAGATGTGATTGCAAGCTGTCATCTGTGAGACGTGTGGGATATCTGTTTTTAATTTAGTTCAAATTTAGGAAAAGTTCCCCACATACGTATGTGGATCTAAAGATTGAGAGGTTTTAAATTGCATGCTTTTTCATGTTATCGTATTAGTCTAGAGGAGGGCATTTCATTTTTCGAAAATCAATTGGGTCGGTTTTGAGATGTTTTTAATTTTACTCCAATTATGACCCTCAGAAAGATCGGCCTTCTGACGGGCTAATTCTTGTGAGGCTTGTAACTTTCAAGGCAATTATTGATTTATCTGTTTTTTTTTTAGTTTTTGCTTTAAAGTCTAATGGAAAAATTGAACTTTTTAAATTGAGTACATAGAAAACGTAGGTTAGCAGTCAACAAATTTCTCGAGCTGTTTTCTTAAGCTTATACACAGAGGTGGAGTCCTCGAGAACACATTTTCATGTCCTTGGCCTTGGCCTCGAAGGTCAAGTCCTAGGCCTTGGCTTCGAAACCTCAAGTCCTGGAAAATTGTCCTGTCCTCGGCTTGAGGACAGCAGTATTTTTTGAACGGTTACAATTATTTATTGTTATTAAATGGGCAGCATTGCAAGCGGATCTGCTACCGTTAGGTAAAGTCCACCTACACATTACGTGGGCCTCATTTGGGCCCATTGCAGCTGTAGCTGCTAAGTTGCTGCAGTTTTGTTTGGTTACTGGTCGAACTTAGAAAGCCTTCCAGCTTCCTTTAAGTACGTGGCCAGTTTGGTAATGTTACATTTTGTTACCACATCGTGAGCAGTGGTTTTGGTGATTTCTAAATATTTAACACGAATATCTTGGTAACGCTTGCAATTGCCAACATGATAATTTGGTGCTTCATCCTCTAGGCTGCATTTTGGACACAGAGAAGACTCAGCACGACCTGTAGTTTTTTTGTGCCGCTGTAGATTGCAATGCCAAGTTAAAACTTGCACTGCTCAGTTTAACTGAGGTCTTTTAAGATTAGGACACGTATTGTTAGTCGTAAAAACGTCCAACCTAGAGACTCCTTCATCCTCAATCAGTCTTTTCGTTTATTCCACATAGATTTCCATCTATCTGTGGACCAGCCCTTAACCGTGCTAACACAACTGACATACAGAACAGTAATAAAAGGTTTAGGAACATGCATTTTTGATTTAGATCCTGCTTTGGCTTGATAGTCTGCCACTTCGTTACCACGTACCCCTGCATGAGCAGTAATCCAGGCAATACTGACGTGGTTTTGTTTATTTAACTGATTTAGGTTTCGAATGCAGTTGAACACTGTAATTGATATTACAATGCATTTTATGAGTGATTTGACAGCAGTCTGACTATCCACCAGCACAACAATATTTGACTGTGCATTTTTTCCAGCAACAGGTTCTTTGCCACTTCTGAAATAGCTAAGACTTCTGCCTGGAACACAATGCCGTGTATTCCAAGGTGAAAAAATGCTTGTTTTGGGGAGTTGTTGGGGTATTCTGCGTAAAAACCCGCACCTACTCTACCATCTAGTTTCGAGCCATCAGTGTAAACCTTGACAGTGTTCTAATTTAGAGCGCTTTCAGATCTGATAGCATTCTTTTTATCCGTAATTTGACATTCGAAATTTCTCCCAAATATCTTAGTTTTCTTTATTCGGTCAGCTGGCATATGCAGCTGAGTCGACTTTTTTCCGACAAGTCAATGATATACACGGCGCACAAATTCATGCAAAGCAGTTTCCGTAGAAACACCTGCGCGAAATCCGTACTGCGATGCAGGAAGCTTTGCGTGTACGTTATTATCGTCATTAATATGATACAGAATTAGTCTTTCCAACCATTTCAGTTGGAAAGAAGTTAAGGTGATCATACGGAAGGATTTAGCTTCAAAATAGCTTTCCTTTCCGGGTTTGGGGAGAAATATACCTGTGCCTTCTTTTCATGCCAATGGCACATAGCTATGTCTCAGGCATGCTTGAAAAATGGCATGGTAATATCCTTTCAGTTGATTTCAACCTTTCTGTAACAGCACAGGATAGAGCCCGTTTGGCCCTGGAGCTTTGAATGGTTAAAAATTGTTAATAGCTGCTTGCATACGCTCGAATGAACTTATCAGAGGTGGAGTCGAGGACACAAGGCTCGAGGCCAAGGCCAAGAACACAAAAAAATTCCGAGGCCAAGGCCAAGGACAGCCTTTCCGAGGACAGACACTCTCAAGGCCAAGGACAGGAATGCTCGAGGCCAAGGCCAAGGACAAAGGACACAAGCGCAAGTGCTCTCCAAAAAAAAAAAGTTTATCACAAAAATTTTTCAGGCGATCTCCAAAAAAAAAAGGTCTTCACAAAAATTTTTCAAGCGATCTCCACAAAAAAACGTTTTCCAAAAAATTTTTCAAGCGCTCCACAATTCAAAAAATACTGCTGTCCTTGAGCCAAGGACAGGCCAATTTTCGAGGACTTGAGGCCTCGAGGCCTAGGCCAAGGACTTGACCTTCGAGGCCAAGGCCAAGAACTTCAAAATGTGTCCTCGAGGACGTCCTCGAGGCCAAGGACGTCCTCGAGGACTCCACCTCTGGAACTTATGTTTGCAATCATTTTAGTGTCATCAGGTCTTATGAATGGATTGTCCACTAAATCGTACCCGGTTGCATGATTTTCTGTCAGCTGTATCCCCGGCAATAAGATATCGAACAGATAGTTTAAAGTTTCTTGTGCAGATTTCGTAAATTCTCCGTTGTATTTATTTGCCTTGCTAACACGTACCGTTTCATTTCTTCGAATACTCTTAACCAGCCGAGCCGTTTGTGTTTGACTATTCATTAGGATGTTTCATAATTTCACCTTTTTTGAAATTAAAAATGCTTGGGGTCTCGTCAGATCGGATTTAGGCCACAATAAAGAAACAAAAACTTTTTTTTTCGATTACTCGTTGTTTTAAGGGTGTCCCGCCCCCACAAAGTTTGATATTTTTGGACGTGGGAAAATTTTTTTGACTAGTGCGATATCTCCTTAACAAAACGAGATAGAGAATAATGTTTGGCATCAAAATTTACAGAATGGTCAACTTCCTATCTGTAGTCAATACATTCTTAATCGCTAGCTCCAACAGAAACGAATTTATTTACGAAACACTGTTTTAGCACTCAGTAAAGCTAAAGATAAGATAATATCAAGTCAGTACCGATTTGGCATAAAAACAAATCAAACTGCAAAATAGTCATATGCAAAAAGAAAAAAATCAAACAGTTTTAGAACGAAAACAACAAATGGGACATCTCATTACACGCTGCCCTACATTTATACTGCTCGAGGTGTCCATTTGGGGATGCTCTTTGGCTCCTAAAGGTACGATACGTCGATACAGGGTTTTAAAATGGTTGGAAATTTTGAGCCTGCAACAAAGTTTTTTACCTTCCGTGGACGATTAAAAAAACAAAAACAACAAAACGAGTACAGTAACAAAGGCAAAAAACACATCAACCGGAGCTACTGCATAAGTATGAACGTAGGCGAACATCTGTCTGGTTTCTTCGTGAAGAATTATCGAATCTTTTTGCGAAGCAACAAATCTTTCAGCTAGCCTATTTCTCTTTCATTGCAGCGATTATGATGTTCGATAGATTTCCAAAATTTGGCTGAGCCAAACGAGATGCATGGCGCGGTTTTACTGGAAATGGTAAAAAGTCACATAAATGAAACCTACCTATCTCACGTTGTTGATGAGGTTGAAGGTAAAAGCAAAGGTCCAAATACATTGGTATAAGGCGCTCTTTTAAACAAAATCAAGTTTATCACTAGTGGTTCTCCGCAGAATTTGATTGACAGGGAAGCTCCAGATGTGCGCTTTACCTCCATTGTTAAGCTACATCTTCAAAACAAACTTTGCTGGTTTTCTGAACAAAAAAGTATGAGAAGCAGCGCTAATGCAGGCTTTCGAAGCGACCAGATGTGCTTACTGGTTTTGTCTCAACTTTTTATAGATATACCAGCCAATCTCAAAAGTTTGCTGTGGTATAAACAAGAAGAGATTAATCATTCCCGTTGGTTGACTGCGGCAAACGGTTATCTGCGGATGCTTTTGTTTCACTCTTCCGATCTTACTACTATAAAGACAAAACTCTCAAGGCTTGTGTCATAGTTTTTTTCTGTATATTTACCTTCATTTCTGATGAGACACCTTAAACCACATCCATGTGAGGGTTCTTTTGCGACATTGTTTCAAAAGGGATCTCTTGTTAGCTTTTGGAGCAGTTAATTCGGACGTGTGTAAAAGAGTGAAACAGTACGTTTTGCAGCATGAAAAGAGTTGGCATTCGTCGCATAATCTTACTCTAAGTGTCTACTCTAAAAATCTAGCAATGACCAAGGAAGATTTGACATCTCTTACTTCACTGCCGCAAGAAGTGGTCATTGACGATTTGCTTTTGACGAGACGAGCCTAACTAAGAGATTTTTTACCATTTCCAGTAAAACCGCGCCATGCATCTCGTTTGGCTCAGCCAAATTTTGGAAATCTATCGAACATCATAATCGCTGCAATGAAAGAGAAATAGGCTAGCTGAAAGATTTGTTGCTTCGCAAAAAGATTCGATAATTCTTCACGAAGAAACCAGACAGATGTTCGCCTACGTTCATACTTATGCAGTAGCTCCGGTTGATGTGTTTTTTGCCTTTGTTACTGTACTCGTTTTGTTGTTTTTGTTTTTTTAATCGTCCACGGAAGGTAAAAAACTTTGTTGCAGGCTCAAAATTTCCAACCATTTTAAAACCCTGTATCGACGTATCGTACCTTTAGGAGCCAAAGAGCATCCCCAAATGGACACCTCGAGCAGTATAAATGTAGGGCAGCGTGTAATGAGATGTCCCATTTGTTGTTTTCGTTCTAAAACTGTTTGATTTTTTTCTTTTTGCATATGACTATTTTGCAGTTTGATTTGTTTTTATGCCAAATCGGTACTGACTTGATATTATCTTATCTTTAGCTTTACTGAGTGCTAAAACAGTGTTTCGTAAATAAATTCGTTTCTGTTGGAGCTAGCGATTAAGAATGTATTGACTACAGATAGGAAGTTGACCATTCTGTAAATTTTGATGCCAAACATTATTCTCTATCTCGTTTTGTTAAGGAGATATCGCACTAGTCAAAAAAATTTTCCCACGTCCAAAAATATCAAACTTTGTGGGGGCGGGACACCCTTAAAACAACGAGTAATCGAAAAAAAAAGTTTTTGTTTCTTTATTGTGGCCTAAATCCGATCTGACGAGACCCCAAGCATTTTTAATTTCAAAAAAGATGAAATTATGAAACATCCTACTATTCATGCTTTCTACAAAGCTATGCCATGAATCGCGCTTTGCTCTTCTGACAGCTTTTTTGAGATAGGCTAGAGCGACCTTTTCAGCCTTCCGATCTTCTTCTTGTTTTGTTTTAATGGCTTTTCTGCAAGCTCGGCGAGCCTCTTTTCAAAGGCTTGCTAGCTCAGATTTCCACTAAATGTTATCTTTCTTACGGAGCGACTTTTGCATAGGGCAAGCAGCTTCAAATGATTTACTTATTACTGAATCAACCTTGTTTGCCAGCACATCAATGTCTTCTTTTGAGGAAGATACTGGTACTGGTGGTAAAATTCGTTCAACTAATTTTTGTTCGAGTTCGTCTACATGCTCGTTCCAAAACGTTACGACGAACATTTCGAAACATCTTAGCCTGGCTTAGGATTCTGCTTTTAACCTGGAACCTAATATACATGTGATCCGAGAATGATAGCACGTTGCTGACTTGCCAGCCGATTATTCGGTCCCACGCACACCGGTTCACTAGGGTTAAGTCTTGAACCTTTCATGCGTTTTAGTTCTGAATGTTGGTTTTTGTTACCTACATTACAGAAATTCAGGTCTTCACTAACACAATACGCTAGCAGATCTTCTCCTCCAGGGTTTATATCGAAAGGATCCCCATGTGATATAGTGCGATGCACATTTGCATCGGTTCCTACAATTGTAGGGATTTGTTCATTTTTAAAATTATGTAGGAAAACGCCAGAAACCTCGCGGGAAATTTGCGAAGTCCTTTTTTGTTTTTCTCTTTTAGAGATTGCCTGAAAAAAACTTTTGAAGATTTTTTATATTTTGGAGAACACTTGCGCCTGTGTTCTTGGTCCTTGGCCTTGGCTTCGAGCATTCCTGTCCTTGGCTTTGAGAGGGTCAGTCCTCGGAAGGGCTGTCCTTTGGCCTCGGATTTTTTTTGTGTCCTTGGCCTCGGATTTTTTTTTTTGTGTCCTTGGCCTCGAGCCTTGATCAGCCTTGTGTCCTCGACTCCACCTCTGCTTATACATTATGCAAAATTTAGCAGCAAAATTGCAGTTAAAAAGTCTTGCACTATTAATGCAAGTAATTTTTTAGACCATTAAAAGCAATTACAAGTCATTTGTTCATAAAATATATTCTACGAGCTGCTTTATTTCGAAATCTTAGCCTTTATCCGACGCGTATATCTAGGCTAAAGCCTGATTTTTTGACACACCGTTATTTCTCTCGTTGCTACTACCTCTTGTGAGCCGCAGAGCTTCCACGTTGCCATTTTATACAAAAAGATTATGCATTAAAGCTGAAATTAACGGATATTGCAACAGGTTTGTAGCATGATAAACTATTTTAATCCATATTTAGTATATTCAGCGTATTCGGTATGGATGTGTATAATTCCCTATCATTTGTAACACCCTCTCTATATGCTTTGGTTTTTTATTCTGTTGCGTTTCCTCGACCAAAGAAGCTGAATATGCGATTGCTCTTCGCCACAAAATTGAAAAATAAGATACATCGGCAAAAAACGACTTGAAACAAAATTGAAAAGGGACATCATTTAAAAGACCCATTACAAAAACAACTGAACAAACACCAAAATTCACAACAAACATTACCAAAATTTTTGAAACAAAAATAGGCAAACAAAAAGAGAAACACTAGGCAAATTTAAGGTTATCTATCTTAAATTTCCCAAGTATTTCTCTTTTTGTTTGCGAATTTTTGTTGCAAAAATTTTAGTAATCTTTACTGTGAATTTTGATGTGTGTCGGATTGTTTTCGCAATGTGCCTTTTGAATGATGTTCTTTTTTGATTTTGTTTTAATACATTATGAACTTTGCCCGCCCACTTGGCTTGGATGAATTTTCTAATGCTACAACTTTGTAGTAACTTCTAAATGAATCGATGAAAAATAACCTTTTTACATTTCCATTTTCACGCCTGGTTCTTAGTTCGGGTGCCCGGTGATTGCAAAGTTATGCCAAAAAAAGTGTCAAATTGCGAATGAAACCGCGCCGATCAAAAAGTTTATGTGTTAGCGATATCATTCAGGTGACACATAAACTCTTCGATTGGCAAGTTTCATTCGCACTTTGACACAATTTTTGGCGTAACTCAGCAATAAGCAGGCACAGGAACCAAGAAACGGGCCTCAAAATTGGACATGAGCAAACGCCAAAATTTGCCGCATTGTAAAATGTCGATTGTAAAGGAAAACTATACAACAGCAAGTCTAAAACCAATGGCAAGAGCTGCGTGAGATAAAATTTATTCTTAAAGTAGTTTAATGAATGCTAAACAAAGTAATTTGGAGTGGTTTTGATCGAAAAAGATGTTGACCAAACTGATCGTAAAATTTTTACACAAACTTTGCGGCACCGAATACGTATCACTGTTTATTTCGAGTTAACAGACAAACAATGACTAATATAATAAAATGCAACAAACAATACAACTATTTAAGGACTAATGTTCGCATAGACTGAGAAAAATTGAGTAAATTACTGCTTCCCAGGACTCTTTGCGATCCCCAATTTTGTGGCTGATCTCATCTACTCTGGATTAATTTTAAGCTCTCTCCACCAACATGAAAAAATTTAGGGTTGTGTTCACCAAACTCTATTAAACAATATGACAAATAACTTTAACACTGATGAAAATCACCTACGTAAAATGGCGCTTGCCATGGATGCTTAAACTTGTTGTAAGCTAAATGTTTCCAGTTATTTAGGTGATTGATCCCGAAAACAGTCAAAAAGACGTTGGATTAAACTATATATCATATATTTTTTCGTTCTGATAGAATTTGGACTTGATACTAAACGTTTCAAATTCTAACCTGTTAATCATTTTAAGTAGTGCTCTATGTTCAGTGTTTAGCAAAATGCTCTGTTAGTTTTAAAAAGTTTGGTGTTACAAGCGTAATCCTTTAGAGAGGATAAAATGCCTCAAATGATCGAAATTAATTTTTTACTAAATCATTCAGTCGGAGGTTTGTACTTCATCCCATGACTATCATTATATAACGTCATTAAAATAAAGTCATTATAAACGTTGTTACAAATTACGTCATTTCACAGACGTCAATTTTACTAAAATGACCTAAATAACTTAAATAACAGACGTGGAGTCCTTGGCCTCGAGGACGTCCTCGAGGACACATTTTGAAGTCCTTGGCTTTGGCCTCGAACGTCAAGTATTCTAAAATTGCTCTGTCCTCAGCTCGAGGAGAGCACTTTTTTGCACCGGTAAAGTTATGTATTACTGTTATTATTAATGGGAAGCAGTGCAAGCGGATCTGCTACCGTTAGGTAAAGTCCATCTACACATTGCGTAGGCCTCATTTGGGCCCATTGCAGCTTTAGCTTCTACAGTACGTTGCTGTGGTTTTGTTTGGTTACTGGTCGAACTCAGAAAGCCTTCCAGCTTCCTTTAAGTATGTGGCCAGTTTGTTAATGTTACATTTCGTTACCACATCGTGAGCTGTGGTTTTGGTGATTCCAAAATATTTAACGCAAATATCTTGGTAAACCTTGCAATTGCCAACATGATGATTTGATGCACAGAGCAGGACAGCGCTGTTTCGAGCTTTTAGCTCTCATCGGCAGCCCTCAGCTTCTCCAACAAAGTTCTTTCCCAGCTGTTGTGTTTTTTTTATTACAAAATTACGAGAAACAAACAGAACACAATATGTCACAATTGTTTTCATTGTTAATCAATTTTAATCTTTTTATTCTTTAATTGAAGGTATTCCCCAGCTGGATAAGACTCTTGGCCGAACTGGACAAACCTACAAGACTCTTGGCCGAACTGGACAAACCTACAAGACTCTTGGCCGAACTGGACAAACCTACAAGACTCTTGGCCGAACTTGACAAACATCAAGGGCTTGCACAGCGGCAGAGGCTTTGCAGGGAATAAATGATTTTTCACTTGTGGTACTTAAAAACAAAGTGAAAAAATCGCTGAACCCTTGTAGTAAGGATAGCCATAGACTATCCCTACTACAAGGGTTCCCCTTGTGTGACCACGGAACTCATAACCGACAAGTTTGAATCATACCCGACAATCATAGTAGAAGTCGTTATGATTTCCCAGGAGTCGACCACGAAGGACGTCAAACTTGGCGGTTATGATGATTTGATGCTTCATCCTCTAGGCCACGTTTTGGACACAGAGAAGACTCAGCACGACCTGTAGTTTTTTTGTGCCGCTGTAGATTGCAATGCCAAGTTAAAACTTGCATTGCCCTATTTAATTGAGGCCTCTTAAAGTTAAGAAGACGTATTGTTAGTCGTGAGGACGTCCTGCCTACAGACTCCTTCATCTTCAAGCAGTCTTTCTGTTTATTCCACATAGATTTCTATCTATCTGTGGACCAGTCATTAACCGTGCTAACAGAACTGGCATATGGAACTTTAATAAAAGGTTCAGGACCATGCATTTCTGATTTAGATTCTGATTTGGCTAGATAGTCTGCCACTTTGTTACCATGTACCTCTGCATGAGCAGTAATCCAGGCAATACTGACATGGTTTTGTTTATTAAACTGATCGAGGTTTCGAATGCAGTTGAGCACTATAATTGATGTTGCAGAGCACTTTATGAGTGATTTGATAGCAGTCTGACTATCCCCCAGTACAACGATATTTGATTGTGCATTTTTTCCAGCAACAGGTTCTTTGCCACTTCTGGAATAGCTAAGACTTCTGCCTGGAACACAATGCTGTGTATTCCAAGCAGGGCCTCAGAGAGAAAATTTTTCAGGGGGTATGAAGGTCGATACCGGCCCCCAAATCTTATTGGGGCCCCCCAAGCCTTATCGGGGCCCATGCCGTTAAATCATTTTTTGTCGGATGGGTGTAGATCTTCATTTAAAAGTGAGAGTATAACGATATTCGCATACAGTTAGGACCTAGGAAAAACACAACCAGACATAAAATTGGTTTGGGGGAGTGCTGTGAGCTCCCCCAGCGGGGTCCAGGGCCAAGCCCCGGAAGCTTAAGCACTTTTTATGTTTCTTGAGCGTAAAATACAGCATTTGATCAACATCCCAGCACAAAACTTTCGTAAATTGACAAGCAGAAAACGTGATATACATGAAAGAAAGTATGTGAAGTGGGGGATGACATTGACACAACATTATACAATATAATTACTTTACCTCTGCAAATCCAAATATTTTACTGATAAAAGTTTTAAGAAGTCATCTGCAATCATAGACTTCACAAACCCAAATACCTATTAAACTCATGCAGATAGAGTGAGTTACTAAATGATAGTAGCATAGTATGTCAACTTTGACTACGCTCTCGGAGGTTAAAACGTTTTTGAATCTCCGGAAATGTGTGCCCTCGTACATTGTTATACCGCGGAATTAGGGCTCTCAAGTCAGAGAAAGCTAACAAAACGTTAATTTCGGTGCAAGTGTAAGGCTTTTGATACATTTTCCTCTTTTTTTAATCAAATCGGCCTCTGTTGGATGCCCTAAAGGCTGTGTAGCAAAAATAGCGACCAATTGCCAGTACTGAATAGCCTGACTGATGTTTTTGCTGTAAGTAAGTTTGATTACGGTGTGACGGTGCGATACCAAAACTTAACGCCGAAACCTGAACTCTTCCGGGCCCCTTGAGCCCGGGCCCCCCTACGCCCGTACCCGGGTACAATGTACCCCCTGAACCCCCCTCTCGCAGGCCCTGATTCCAAGGTGAAAAAATGCTTGTTTTGGGGAGTTGTTGGGGTATTCTGCGTAAAAACCCGCACCTACTCTACCATCTAGTTTCGAGCCATCAGTGTAAACCTTGACAGTGTTCTAATTTAGAGCGCTTTCAGATCTGATAGCATTCTTTTTATTCGTAATTTGACATTCGAAATTTCTCCCAAATATCTTAGTTTTCTTTATTCGGTCAGCTGGCATATGCAGCTGAGTCGACTTTTTTCCAACAAGTCAATGATATACACGGCGCACAAATTCATGCAAAGCAGTTTCCCTAAAAACACCTGCGCGAAATCCGTACTGCGATGCAGGAAGCTTTGCGTGTACGTTATTATCGTCATTAATATGATACAGAATTAGTCTTTCCAACCATTTCAGTTGGAAAGAAGTTAAGGTGATCATACGGAAGGATTTAGCTTCAAAATAGCTTTCCTTTCCGGGTTTGGGGAGAAATATACCTGTGCCTTCTTTTCATGCCAATGGCACATAGCTATGTCTCAGGCATGCTTGAAAAATGGCATGGTAATATCCTTTCAGTTGATTTCAACCTTTCTGTAGCAGCACAGGATAGAGCCCGTCTGGCCCTGGAGCTTTGAATGGTTGAAATTTGTTAATAGCTGCTTGCATACGCTCGAATGAACTTATGTTTGCAATCATTTTAGTGTCATCAGGTCTCATGAATTGATTGTCCACTAAATCGTACCCGGTTGCATGATTTTCTGTCTGCTGGCTCCCCGGTGATAAGATATCAAGCATATATTTTAAAGTTTCTTGTGGAGATTTCGTAAATTCTTCGTTTTGTTTAATTACGCTGCTAACACGTACCGTTTCATTTCTTCGAATACTCTTAACCAGCCGAGCCGTTGGTATTTGACTATTCATGCTCTCAACAAAGTTATGCCATGAATCACGCTTTGCTCTTCTGACAGCTTTTTTGAGATAGGCTAGAGCGACCTTTTGAGCTTCCCAATCTTCTTCTTGCTTTGTTTTAATAGCTTTTCTCCAAGCACGGTAAGCCCCTTTTCGAAGGCATGCTAGCTCAGATTTTCACTAAATGTTATCTTTCTTACGAAACAATGTTCGCTTAAGGCAAGCAGCTTCATATGATTTACTTATTACTGAATCAACCTTGTTTGCCAGCACATCAATGTCTTCTTTTGAGGAAGATACTGGTACTGGTGGTAAAATTCGTTCAACTAATTTTTGTTCGAGTTCGTCTACATACTTGTTCCAAGAACGTGCGACGAACATTTCGAAACATCTTAGCCTGGCTTAGGATTCTGCTTTTAACCTGGAACCTAATAAACATGTGATCCTAATATAATGATATATTGTAGCCTACATGTGATTTGAGAATGAGCGCACGTTGGTAACATGCCAGCCAACTACTCGGTCCCACGCACACCGGTTCACTAGGGTTAAGTCTCGAATCTCTTCTTGCGTTTTAGTTCTGAATGTTGGTTTTTGTTACCTACATTACAGAAATTCAGGTCTTCACTAACACAATACGCTAGCAGATCTTCTCTTCCAGGGTTTATATCGAAAGGATCCCCATGTGATATAGTGCGATGCACATTTGCATCGGTTCCTACAATTGTAGGGATTTGTTCATTTTTAAAATTATGTAGGAAAACGCCAGAAACCTCGCGGGAAATTTGCGAAGTCCTTTTTTGTTTTTCTCTTTTAGAGATTGCCTGAAAAAAACTTTTGAAGATTTTTTATATTTTGGAGAACACTTGCGCCTGTGTTCTTGGTCCTTGGCCTTGGCTTCGAGCATTCCTGTCCTTGGCTTTGAGAGGGTCAGTCCTCGGAGGGGCTGTCCTTTGGCCTCGGATTTTTTTTGTGTCCTTGGCCTTGGCCTCGAGCTATGTGTCCTCGACTCCACTTCTAGTAAATAACGTTTTCAGCCTAAACGATCTGATTTTTTGATGACGTGATAACCTATTTTGAGGATTTAGTTTGATGATCATGAATGGAAAGCTATCTAGAGTATGAGTTACAGTAAGAGATACCGCTCAAAATCGGTTTTATTGAAGGAATGAGAACTACTTGAGATAATGATCATGTGCTCCCAAACTTTTTCCACAATTACCCATATTTGTGAAAATACGTTTAAATTTGTTTGATTCCGTACCATTGGCAACCCTGCATTTCGCAATTTTGTGACGTCACTAAAGGCCCGTTGTAGATCAGTACCACAGTATAAATATCATATAGTAAGATCACTCCATGCAAAAACCATTGTGACGTGTGTCCGCATTTTTTGAGAGGTAAAACAGAGCTAAGTATATTTGTTTTTTTTGATGTCATAGTAGTGACATGGTGAGCGAAAGACGATAACGCTAAACTGAAAGTTCTAAAATCTCTACTGAAACAGGAAACGAAAATTGAAAGCGTATTGTATGAAGAGTACATCAAATTCAGCTAAGGTAGTTCAGGACAAAAGCACTTGTGACATTGTTTCACAAAATAAATAATGATTTAATGACAATGTGACAATTACTGCTCGCCAAATTATTGGTTTGACCACTCTCGGTTTAAGAATCTCTTCACCATAGCACTTGACTCAGCCTCTCTCAAACTTGTGTATACTGTCAACTTGTTGGTTATCATACTTTACGCCTGAAGCAAATTGCATCCACTCAGGGTGTCACAATAGTAAGTATTAATACTTACTGTATTAATACTTGAGTATTAATACTTACTATTGTGACACCCTGAGTAGATGCAATTCGCTTCACGCGTAAAGTATGATAACCAACAAGTTGACGTACTCGTCACTCGCTGAGCTATCACTGCGGAGTCATTGTAAACGCATTGTTTGACTCAAAAAGTTTGCACGTTCAGCCGCTTCGGCTGAGAATAAAAACATCCCACTCTGGTTCTAATGCCGGCCGTTCGAGCTACAAACACATTTCCCATCAAACTTAAAACTATATTAACATACAACAATCTCGAGTTGATTGATAATGAACGAATACTTTTATCAAAATGACTGACTACTTTGCTTAAATCGACCATGCTTATACTGGTGGTAATTTTGTTACTGCAATAGTTCATTTAAATCCTTTGTGAATCTCCTGACCGGCCAGTTGGTCGAACCAGAGATGGAACCGGTCAGGATTTTTTCGACTCGACCCGACCGGTAAATTTTAAAATCATCGCCGGTCGACCGGTTTTTGACGGGCCCGGTCGACCGGTTTTTTTTACCGCAGGTTTTTGTTCACTGTTCAATGTATCGAATGAAAAATTTTCAAAAGAGGAGGGACATGGGTGAGGTGTTAAAGTTTGTGACTTTGGACGGGGGTCTCAGAAAAAAACGGAAAAAAAGTTGTAGTTTTTTTTGCAAAAATGACTCAATTTTAAGACCTTTTTTATTTAAGTTTCGGTTTGAAAGAAGAACTGTTTTGCGCTGCGCAAAACGTGCACAAAATAAGCATAAAAACCGCTGGAGGGCACAAGCTAAATTATTAGACGTTCTTTCAAATGATATTATGCGAAGGCCAAAAAATAATATTACAATTTTTTAGCTTTTTGCGACAGATTATTTGCAATTTGCCGAGCAGCAAACGCTAAAACTTTTTTTCGGCAGTGCTGCTTTTGCAGTTACAAAAAGATAAATGAGCAAAAAATAACAGCTGAAGATAAGTAACAGTAAAAACATACGAACATCACAATACTTGTACTATTATACCCAAAAACATTAAAATGATGGAGCAATAACATTATATGATATTGAAAAATTATGTCTCTAACAGCGTGAAAAAAATTAATAGCATTCATCACAACTAAGCTGCTTCACTAACAGTTTGAGAAAGTATGAAAAGGATGTATTGCAAAACATTATGTAGGCCTACTGGAAAAGGTTTTTAGCTCCAGGGATATTTTTATACGGACGGAACAATTAATATACATCTCTGTACAGCTAAAAACTTTTTCCAGTAGGCCTACATAATGTTTTGCAATACATCCTCTTCATACTTTCTCAAACTGTTAGTGAAGCAGCGTAGTTGTTATGAATATTATTAATTTTTTTCACGCTATTAGTGACATAATTTTCAATATTATATAATGCTATTGCCAGTAGCGTAGCCAGGGCGGCTATAGCCCCCCATTAGCCTGTCAACCAAAATGCAGAATAAGGAAAATACCTCGTTTTTAGCTCTTCTAAGACTGTTTTTTGCGCTGGAATGGCCTAAAAAGTGATTTAAAGTATCTTTTTAAACACATATTCAGGGGGGAGCTACTTTGTCAAAAGTTAAAGTTACAAATTAATGAAAACTTTGAAAAATGCCCAAAAAATAAACAATCAAATTTCATTGCTTGTGTAAAAACGCCAAATATAAACTTTATCAACAAATATATTATAAACTCAGGAATAAGTAGGGGGGAAGTGGCTATTCAGTGTTAGTTAATTACCAATCACTTCTGTAAAGTATCTTTCCATTAGCCCCCCCCCCCCAATTATTTTTCTTTGTAAAATATAGACGAAATACATTACTCCGTGTGAGTTTTACTAAATAATAAAATTTTATGATTTACCAGCATGTAAACAAGAGAACTACAATTTTATCATTAGCCATTTCCCACGTAGGCCATTAACGCAACCAGCTGAATCACGTTGTGCTGCCAATTTCTATGCCACGTTTTAAAAGCAATATTTTTTATTACAATAGCCCTAACATTAAGTTATTTTTGCGAAAAAATGTAAAATTTTCGAGCGCTGGGGGCTCCGCCCCCAGACCCCCGTACCTCCAGCCGGTGGGGGCTTTGCTCCCATAACCCCAACCTCCGGCGGCTGGGGGCATCGCCCCAGATCCCCATTAGCCTACGGCAGCTGAGGGCTCCCCCAAAATAGCCCCCCCATTGCAAATTTCTCGCTACGCACGTGGTTATATATTGCTTCATCATTACAAGATTCGCATAGGCTAGGAAAAACTTTTGGTGGATAATCGGTACCGGCAAAGTCCAAAGCATAACAATTTTGTTAAGTCATAGAGCTCAGTCAATTTCTTGACCGAACTACCACCAAGCAAAACAGTCGTGCGAAAAAAAAAAAATCTCTGTGGCGAAAAGAAATTTGAGAGTAAAATAACCCTCCATGCAATGCTCAGGATAGCGCTATTTCGGTCAATACCAAACCTCGTCAGCTGAGCTGGCATGAATCGAAATGAGTAAAAAACAAAATTTTCTCACTATGTTTTGGGGTATAATAGTACAAGTATCACAATATATTGTGATGTTCGTATGTTTTTACTGTTACCTATCTTCTGCTGTTGTTTTTTAGTCATTTATATTTTTGTAACTGCAAAGGCAGCAACTGCAAGTTGTTCTGAAGAAGCTTCCCGGTTTGGGAGGCGAAACGTCAAACCAATAAATAAACTCATCGGTAGTACGAAGTGGTTAGGAATAACTATCCCGATAAACGCAACGCGTCCGTTATTTTCATTGAAAACACTATACTTTTATGACGTTGGCTAGAAAACATTCGAAATATGATGTACCCCAGCAGCTTACTGAAATGCTGCTACTTCAGAGCAAGTCATGGCTGGTTAGATAAAAAAAAGCAATGTTTTTCTTGCCCAGAAGAATGGGAAATTTAAGTTGAAAAAAGCTTTTCAAAGCGGCAAGATTTTAGCAACTAGTAAAAAATCTGAAATCTGCGCCATTTCTACTCTTAAGCTAGTTAAAATGACGCTAAAATGCCAGGTAGCAAAAGCCTCTTCCACATGCATGCTTTATTAGAATCTGATTACGCGATTTTAACGCATATTTTGCACTTTTTTGCTTTATGCCGTAGCCAAAAGTGGGGGGGCATGGCACAATACTTTCACCCTAAATACGTCCCTGGATGTGCATGTCTTAATGGTCACGGCATATTAGTCACAGCTTGAAACCATTCAACAAGTGTTTTCAAAAGGTGTGGTTTGTTAATACTGATTTTTTATACAAAGTTTTATTTTTGATAATTTATATAAGTATATTTTGGTTGGTGCTTAGATGTCTTTTAGTTCCAAAACAGGAGAATTTGACCGGTTTTTCAACCGGCTTGACCGGCCGGTCGAAGAATCTCGACCCGACCAGCAACCCGACCGGTTTCCATCTCTGGGTCGAACGATAACGCGTTTGTCTCTATGGCGGGAGTGTTGAGCTACAAACCTCGGGCCGGTCGAATCGGACGCAGGTTTGAGCCAACAGCTCGCCGTTGCTGAGACATATCTTCAAAGGAAGTTGTATTGTCTGGGGGCAATGACGCGGAGATGAACTTCGAAAAATTGTTGCACGCTAGGGCGTTATACAGCGAATTTAATGAAAGATTTAATTTGATGTTTTGAAAAAATCATTAAAAATTAAATCGTTGAATATCTTTTACTTTCATCTTTTCGTAGCAGCAGTAGAGATGCTTTGGGTGATGTTGTAGTTTAGGTGTATATGGTAATTGTCAATTTCTTTTGTAATGTAAAATAATTTCTACCTAGCAAATTCAAGGATCAGTGAATTATAGCCAATTGTACGATATAAACTGCATTCAGGAAGTAAAGAAATACAGATCAAAGTTCCGACGTTTATTGACTCAAGCAATTAAAGATAATTACAAGCAGGGCACGCGAGAGGGGGGTTCAGGGGGTGCATAAGTTTGGCCCAGCTCACATAAGTTTAGTTTGCGCGCGCAGCTCACATAAGTTTGCGCGCACCCGAGTAGTAACATTGGCACGCAATTAGTAGTAATATAAGTATCTTCTTTGTTGTTTACGCCACACCTTGGTGAAGACCTTTTTAGTTGGTCTTCAACTAACTTTGAGCAAAAAAAACTGGTCGGAATTCCGGCGAAGACCTTTTTTTGATCTTCAACTAACTTATGGCTGGGGCCTTGGCAAAGAGCCCCGGGATCAGTTTTTGTAAATCCGAAAAAAATTTCTTTGAGGTCCTGGTTACGAGTAACAAACAGAAGTAAAATCATGCTGACCAAAAGCAAATTACGAAACAAATTATATGAATTTAGAACTACTCTGACAAAAATCGATAAATGATTTAAAAAATGCTAAACATTTCGCTATTTTAATGCTTGTTCAAAAAATGCTATGCTGCTTGCACTAAGCGCACGGTTAACTTTACGTATGTAGTAGTTTTCGCCTCTTAAATTTGCTTTGCAATCACCTTATACGGCGTAGGAGAAAGAGCAAGGCTCGGAAGCATTTTATCAATGGAAGGAAGTTTATTCTTGTTCTCAGGGAGAAATTCAAACTTCTGCACCATTCCCACCAAAAAGATAAAAACTTCCATCCTAGCCAACTGCTCTCCTAAACAGTGACGTGGACCAACTGAAAATGGAATGACGTGATTGGAACTGATGAAGTTTCCATGGTCGTCTATGAATCGTTGTGGAAGGAATTTTCCTGGTTCGTTCCATAGTTTTGGGTCATTGTGAACTGCCCAGATATTTGCTTGAACCTGTAAATTAAGATATGAATTTTTGTTTGTTAAATTGCATTTCAAAAATACAAAATTTGGCTTACAGCAGTAGTGTCCAAACTTTTTTGATGCAGTGCCAAATACGACGCATCGAGGGTCCGCGCAACCATCAAGTTCAAGCATTATTAAGGGAACAATTTTGTTCAGAAAATCCAAAGAAGAAATAAAAAACTTTTCTCCATCAGCCACATTTTAAATTGAAATTAGTGTGAGAGCCATATAAAGGTTCCCAGCCACATTTTGGTCTGAAATCAAAATGTGGACCATGAAAAAGTCTTCAATACAACATTTCGGTTAGAAAGTTGTTCACTGGGTAGACTTAGCCTTATATAATACTTTCGTTAGTGTTTGCTGCGAGAATCCTAATGACGGGCCAAAATTGGGCTCGGATAATATTTTTTCAGGGGCTGCAAATGGTCCGCGGGCTGGACTTTGGACTCCCTAGGCTTAGAGCAAGCCCTTGCAGTATCTTAGTGCATACATTAGAGTAGCTAGAATCCAAGAGGAACTAGCTGCTAATGATAGATAACAACTCGACACAGCGTGGTGTGGTTGATGTGTTTTACTTTCAGTTAGAACTTAAAGCAACCAAATACAAGTAGCCACAGCAAGACACTAAAAATGCTTGATATGTTTTTCCAAAATTAGATGGATACTCTAATTCAGGTGAAGTAATCAATTACTAGCAGTTTTGTCGAGAAAGAAGTACTGTAACTAACACCTATTTACTGAGTACTAAATACTCCCTATCATAAAATTACTGCCAATCTATGTATTCCAGTATAATAGCCTCGTACATGCGAGAAAAATTTTTCAACAAAAAAAAACAAAAAACGAGAACTTCAATACTGTAGTGCATACTGTACTGAGTCCCTACTGAATGAAGTACAGAGCATACCGCTAGCACACCAGTAGTGCGAAATCATGCACAATATTCAAAACCACTAAGAAGTCGCATGCTTAAAATTTACATTGTTTCTGTATTGCAATTTGTTTTCGTGTGCATTCGTTTAAGCGTATGAACTTAAGCACTTGGCTACCGTCCAACTACACAACGCAAAGCATCATTGTTTGGGTTCTATCTGCAATTTTTTCGTCAAACTGGGCCAACACAACGAGTAGAATTCTTGGCCCCGATAAGAACAAAGCATTAAATGTTTTTTCCACGGACATAAATAAGCATTAATGCTTTTGCCAGGTCGGGAATTGAAGCGAGAACCAGAAACCTTTCGATCACTATCCCGAAACTTTACCACTGAGCTATCCTACCCGTTTCGTATGCGCAAAATCTCGCCAAACGTCAAAACATTACATAAACCCTATTTTACATGGACTATTTGCCCAGCGCATTTTACACGAAAGGTGGAGCAAAATGCCCTCTTTATCTAACTTTTTAACTGGCAGTCACGCGAACACCAAATTTGGTATGCGGGTTGATGTTTACCAACATTTTGTATAAAAACTAGCTTTAAGTTGCTGACGTCATCTTAGTGATGCCACGGCCATCAGAAAAAATACGTCGTTTTTCAATTACATTAAGGCGGTTCAAATTTTGCACATAGGTTTGTTTTTCAAATCAAATCAAATCTCTCATTATTCTTGCTGTATTACGCCGAAGTGTGTATCGAGTTAGCTGGGCCCAATTTCCGCGTCATTGCGACCGGGCAACACAGCTCCTTTCGAAGAAATGTTGCAGCGGAGGCGAGCCGTTGGCAACATTGTGTCGGATTCGACCGGGCCGAGATTTAAACTCCAGACCTCCTGCTCCAGAGACGAACACATTACCACTGAATCATAAAATTTGTAAGTCAAAGTAGTTACGTCACGAAAATGCCTTACGGCGTCATTCACGTTGAATGTGAGTAAAAAAATTCTCAGATTTTGGAAAGTGAATGTAAAAAACCTTAATCAAATTTGACAAACTTCTCTTCACCTTAGCGACTTCAAATTTTCAGGAGTATTCGTGAATGAATTTCACTTAACGTCAAGTTAATTTAAAGTAAAAAGTGTTTTTCTGAAGGGATTTAATCCAAAAAAAACAAAAACAACAGAGGCAATTTTGCCTCTTTTCTCCGCGTAAAATGGGATTGATGATTTACAAAATTGTGTGCTTCGGCGAATGTAGACCATTCTTATACGACCAATTTTAGACTTTCGAAGGAGTGGTTGTCAACCGACTGGTATAGAAAAATTAAAACGTCAACTAAGTTATTTTCGTCGAAATGTGTGAAGAATCAGTGGAACTCATTTTCGTGTCATTACGCTTGGGCAATGCAGCTTCACACGAAGAAACGTTGCAGCGGTGGTGAGTCATTATTGGCAACACTGTTCGAAATGACTCCTGCTCCAAAGACTACGCGTTAATGCATGACCAAATTGAGTAAAGGTCGCAAGAGAGCGCCAGCATCTACAGTAAAATGCTTAAAAGCATTCACTGTATACACATTTATCAGCAGTGCTGAATGCTTTCACGTATCATAGGATACTTTTGTTTGTGCTAAGTTCATTCAAAGCAAAATCAAATCTTTCAATATAATCGCTGTATTACGCCGAAGCGTGGAACGACTTGCCGGTCCCATCTCCGGATCATTGCGCCCGGGCAATACACTGCTCCTTTAGAAGAAACGTCACAGCGGTGATGAGCCGTTGGCAACACAGCTCTGATTTAACCGGCCATTTGAACCTCAGATCTCTCACTCCAAAGACAAATGCATTATACCGCTTGATGAACTGGCTGGTGAGAGGTACCACATAAAAGTGATACCTGAGTTCCTTTTGGAATAATCCATTTTCCAAATTGAGTAGTTTCAGATACTTTGTGAGGAAGACCAATTGGACCTATTGGTCTGTACCGGAAAACTTCTTGAACAAACGCACAGCTAAACGGCATCTCAGATTTCTTGGAATAGGAAATTGTTCCAGAAGAACCTAGTTCAAAGCAATTTTATTTTGATAAGTTTTAACCCAGAAACTGACAAGCTATTGCCTATACTGTAATTAAACAATAAATATATCTTAATGAGTGCAATTCTTACCGAAATTGTCAGTTACTTCTTTCCGAATTTTCTTTTGCGCTTCTGGGTGGTGAATGAGGCAAAGAAGAGCCCAGTACAAAGTGCTCGCAGCAGTCCCGGAACCAGCAAAGAATAATTCTTGAATGAAATTCACAAGCTGTTCATCCTTTAAGTAAAAACCAGAAAAAAGGTTAAGAAATTATCACAAAAATTAAAAAAATATAGAGGCTAAATTGGCAACAAATTTCAATAAAAGCAAAAGGGAAAATAAGTTAGCGTCATGCGATCCCTCAACCTACTCTACTATGCACAAAGTAAAATAAGAATAACTTAGGTCAAGTCGCGTACCATTTTTAGTCAGCCTCGGTTTTGCGCAAAGGGGAAAATTTTATAGTTGTATAAGCTAAAGGAAAAATATTGAAAATCACTTTTTTTTTCAACTGCGTGGTATGGATGTCTTTGAAAACTCGAAAAGGGTTTCTCATGAAGTTCTCTACAACGTTTTGGCATGCATTGTTAAGTCAATAAAATTAACATACTTTCTAGTCTAGGTCTAGGCATTACTGAAGAAGAAACCTTGAGCAGAGCTCCAAGAAAAGCAACTACACTGCTTAAATATGAACATTAATAGTGCATCCTAAATCTTTTTTCTTCCACAAATATTATTAAACCGTAGTGATCACTTAATTGAACCGATTAGTTGTCGAATGGATAAATCGTCTGCTACTGAAACGGTAGATTCTGGTTCGACTCCTGGTTTGGACAAAAGACTATAAAACTTGGTATTCACAGCTTACCTGCTTGGCATTTAGAATAAAAAAAAAAACAATGTCGTGGAGCCTCCAACGTGTGTGTAAACTAGTGACAGCTTGATTTGAAAACCGAACTGCCTCTTTGCTGTTTTCTATTTAAGGCAACTTGACGAATGCACATGTAGTTGCATTTACAATTGCTTAATTACCTGATATTACATAACCTATAAAACCAAATAGAATAGACACTAATTTCACAATTAATGAGGTTGCTTATCTTGCCTAAGTGATTAAGATGATTCAAGGTTTCTTCATTAGTGGTTACCAATATTATTTTCTACTACTGAAACAGTAAGCTTAGATTTGATTCCTGGTTGCATTGAACAAAGAGCAATGTAAAAGTGGAAATTTACACCATTTCAGTTTAACGTTTAGCATCAAAAAAGACTGTTTGAAGCCTTAAACTTGTGTGGTAGAAGGCTGTTAAAGTGGCAGATTAAAATGAGGACTGCAAAGTTTCTTCACTGTGTCCTGGCCAAGCTGACGTGGTACATACTCGCACAATTGCACACGAGTTTATTTACGCAATGGTAAAAGAATAGCTCACGTAAAGACAGATCACAAGCAACGTAATATTACCACTAAGCCAGGAAATATCAAAAACCCTAAAGTTTTCTACACAAGGTGCTTGCAGATAACATCGAATTTTTGAAAATCATAAGCACGTTTGCAAAAAGAAAAAAACAAATTACTAGTAAAAGAATCGGGAAAAAATAACACAAAAAGAAAAGGAAAAAAAATGAAAAAGATGATAAAGAGGCAAGCTGCTCTTTTAAATAAGAACCATAAGCAAAAAAGAAATTCAAAAAACATAGCTAAAACTAGTGTATCGTTTAAGATATCCTTTTATAACATTCTATTCTTTGACATCATTTGAGTTAAATTTGACTCTATTACAACAAATTATCGTGCATTTTTGTTTGTTTGTAGATAAAACCATAAAAGATAAATAACGAGCCTTATTAATATTAACGTTTTTAAGTAAAACTAGTTCAATATTTTTCAAATGAAACTAGTTTAAAGTTCAAACTTGGTTCACAGAAGAAAATGTTACCGAAAAATCAGGATCTCCTTTTCTTTTTTCCAAGATAAAAGCATCAATAAAATCCCTCAAGCTGTTTTCGTCAAAGGTTCTTTCATGTTCTTTGATTATTCCCCGCAACCAATCTAGAAAAAATATTAGGAACAAATAGGTATAAAACAAGAGGAAGGAATTTATTTTGCCGATGTTTTAATGTGTCACTCCATTTATCATAAAGCAAAAAAAGCATAAAACAAGGAACCAAAACCTCTGTTAACCTTTTCACATGAAGTTTTGCAATGGCCTTCATGAAAAAAAGCAATACCATTTTGTCGCAAAAAATATCTCGGTTGTTATGAACACTTTTGTAAGGGAATATATTATTCGTGATACATGCTTTTGTGATGCAGTGATCAATGTATCTTTTATGCGTTAGCATTACCGGATTTATTTTAATGCATCGTAAGCTTGTTTATTTTAATGCATTTATTTTAATGCATCGTTGTTACAGTAGCAAAAAAGAAAAACAATATTTTTCAATGGTTAATGAACTATAGCCACTGTACGCAATTTATCGGATAAAGGATGTTATGTTTTGTCGATTTTAGCACCTTACTACAGATAGTAATTTTAAAACCGCTTATCCCAAAGGTTTACATCACGTATCTGCCTTAAATTCTCTGATAATTATTTATTAACTATCATTGCGTTGGTCCTCAGATATTGATAAGATTTTGTAAAGTTGGCCTGCCCAAGAAACACTTTTGGTCTGAAAAAGTTTGGCGTAGCCAAAAACAATTTCTGCACCACCGTCTGCAACTGAAGTCGCAGCAGCCGCTGAGCGATTTTTTTCTTGGCTAATCTCGGGATAAACTAAGTTGATTTGAAAGGTTTGAAATGAAAATCAATTTTAGGTTTGTTTTGTTTTTAACAAATTTTTTTTGTATGCGTGTGTAATCGTTTTGAGTGCTGTCTGGTCTAAAGGTTGCGGAAGCCTATAGGTAAGAGCTAGCAGAACGACGACTATTTAAAACAAGCAATGTAAAAAAGTTACCTTCCCACAGGATTTGAACGTGCATTCTTTGGATTACCGGTCTACTGCTTTACCACTTGAGCTAGAGACATAGATGGGCACAAGTCCGTTAATCGTTAATACGTTAATAACGAAGCTAACTTTTTCATTAACTCGTTAATCCGTTAAAAGTTTTTTCATGTTAACGGACTAAATTAACTTCAGTTAAGTGCTGTTAACGGACTAAAATAACTTCCGTTAAGTTCTGTTAACTTCCGTTAAGGTTTTTATCGTTAATATCTTGCAGCTTCATTGTGCATTTGAACTTGTTTTTATCTTGAAATTAGATTAGACTGTAAAATGTAACTTTTAAAACACTAAAAGACCACCATAGCGATAAATATTTCGTTACAATCAGCTCAACAGCGTCAATACGTGTTCTAGAAGCGAGTGAATAAGAAAAAATGTAAATTACACGCAAAATATTAACGGATTAACGGACTTTATTAACTTCCGTTAATTAAAGCTGAAAATAACGGATTAACGTTAACGGAGGTGTGAAGTTTGTTAACGGACTAGTGGTTAACGAAGCTAACGTTTTGCATTAACTTGCCCACCTTTGGCTAGAGAGGATGTCACCTCGCATGCTTAATTGTTATTCACATTTAAAGCTGAAGAGGATGTCTCCTTGTCATTTAAAAAAGGACTGAAGATAAAATTAACGGGAAGCGGTATTATTTTAAAGTTAATGCAATCTTATTACAGTAGACTGGATTGGCGGTGACTTTATTCTTCTTCACCAACTAACCGTTCCTAAGATATTCTACTTTAAACAAGTTCCTAAGATTTTATAGCCAATTCTAACGTTGATAACATCGACAACGCCATCTTATCGTTCTATTCTAAGGCAACTTCGGAAATAGACGAAGCCATGGATGCTTCTAGTTTTAACATACAGCTACAGTCTTATATAGGTTATTAAATGTCTCTGTGGGCTAGGCTACTGCATTAAAACGTCAGAGTTGCCAATAAAATTATAATTAGGGAGGCCTCTACGTGGTGTTTAAAGAAGAATATCTCTGGAACGGCTAGGTCAAGAAGAATCGTGGATAAAGTCAACGCAAATCTAATTTGATACCATTGCCGTAACTTTGGATACCCCCAAAATATTTTACCTTCAGTCCTGGTTTAAATAGACTGAAGATCTTTTCAATGTGGTCTTCGTGTAATCTTTTGTATCAAAATTGTATCGTAAAGAGCATGTTATTCTCTGTCAAGTGTGATGGCTACTAGTGCACACCTTAGCTGTGTTCTATTTTGCACTCCTTCAAAAAAGTTTGGACACTCCTGCTAAAAAAATTCATTCATTCATTCCTGATTTATGGCTATTATTTGTTTCAAATCTGCGGTTATTGCATCATTGTTGAGTTTTGAACAGATAGTCTAAGTCTAGTTTGAAATAAACAAAAAAATTTATTTCCAAGATTTGCCATCAATTTTCCAACTGAAAAAGCTCACTGTAATTCTTTACAAACCCATTTCGGATGAAGTTTTTCTCGTCAAAATTTTTACCTCGATTATGTTTGAAAACATTTTGAAACTTTTTTTTTTAACATGACAAATGATCCATCCAAAAAATATGCAAAACGGGTTGAATTGTCAACTTTTATTTCGTAAATTTTCATGAAATGTACCTTTGTGACGCAATAGCAAAGTGAGTGAAGAAATGGTTTTGAAAATTTCATTAACACCATTGCAAAACCTCATGTAAAAGGGTTGTGTGATATCTTTTATGTCGAAATGGTGTCAATTTTTTTCATGAACACCATTGCAATACCTCATGTGAAAAAGTTGCTTGATGTCATGTGGAACGTAGGTTTTGGAATAAAAAGACCCCATCTAAGTGATCTTTAATTTTTAAGAGTAATTTTAATATTACATAACTTGATGTTATTGCTGATTAAGTTTTATTTTTTGGGCGTAATAGTAAAATCATTATATAATAGTGAAATCGCGGCAAGTGTACATTTTTATTTTACTTAAGCAATCATCTGGCGTAGTTTTTACTAATTACTTTTTTGTGACTACAAAAACAATACAGCCTATGTATTTTGAAAAACCATTCCAGTTTGGGAAACGAAATGCAATCATTCTTTTGTTAAAATTTTTTTGTTACATCGGCAGTGATTGTTCTTGTTATAGTAAAACATTTCTTAGCTATAGCTTATATTTTTTAATTCCTTAATTTACTGTATATTGTTAATTCGGATAATTATTTCGTGTCTTAAAAGCCAAGTCAATATTGTAGTAATACTGTGACGCTTTGACGAATACAGCTTTTTTTTATATTCAATTTAGATAGTTTTATAGTCAGGATTAAATTGAGTTTAATGCTCCGTATTTTAAGCAAATATTTGGCCACTTGGTCGAGAGGTAACGTGTTTGCCTCTCAAGCGGGAGGTTTTAGGTTCAACTTTTGAGCCGTCACATCGGACGGAATGTTGCCAGTGGCTTGCCACCGCTGCGACATTTCTTCGAAAGGAGTTGTGTTGATAGATCGCAATGACGCAGAAATCGGCCTCGCAAACTCGTTACACGCTTCGGCGCAATACGGCGAGTACAATGAAAAACTCGATTTGATAAAATTCCTGCTCCTGTTAGCCGATTGGTTAATCAGATTATGCTTACCAAACAACCCTTCAAGCTTGGTGACAACTTTCCGAAATCCCCAAGAAATTGGAGGGACATGTTTCAAAGCAGGAACCAATATCGTCAGTTTGTTTGAAATACTTATCAATGGATCATCTCCAAATCTAAAACAGCACAACAAAGTAAATCCTGCACTGATGCACAAAATAACACCTTTTAATTCCACAGTGTTATATTACATTTATTAAAAATTTACCATTCATCATAGTATTTTGACATTTTATTAGCACTGCAATAACATTGCAACCATTTCATTACTTCAAAATTCTCCTAGAAAAAGTTAACAACAAACAATATACAACTATACTATACTACTGTAAGTCAATTTCAGTTAAATTAGTGACTATGGTTAAAGAAAGAACAATTTAGTAATAAATAGCATTTATTTAAAAACAAAAATTTGCACACTAACAGGCAAGAGCTTGATTAATTGTTTTAGGGTCGTAAGCACCAACATGGTATAGCATATGAACATTATATAAATAAACGGGCAAATTGCTATAGTTATAAGTAATTGGAGAATAGCTTCCCTTCAACTTAAGAATTCAGTTGATTTAAATCTAATTAGTTTAACGACAAGTGCTTTTTGTTGAGAACCAAACAAAGAGCTCGATGACGCTAGGTCCGAGCCTGTGAACAATAATAATAAAACACCTATAAAAACATTAAAATGCCCCCAACAGCCTGTTGGGGGCATTTTAATGTTTTATAGGTGTTTATTATTATAAGCAGTTCAATGATATCGAGGATAGAAAATTGATAACCCTCGGATCAGAGTTAATTCACATTGGTGCATACAAACCCAAGTATACTTAACAGTTCGATGAGAAGGTAAAGCATTTTTTGAAAGTGCTCATCCTTATATTCAAACCGATGTCCAAAGATAACGTTGCAAATGTTGTTCGAAACCGCATCATGAAGCAGCACCTGTGACAAGAATATTGTGTTATTATGAACAGAAGTTATCGTAGACAAAAGTTATTGTGAACATATTGTGAACAAAAGTTCTTACAATTAACTGCTGTAGCTAACGGTTTAAGTTAAGTTCAGTACAGTACAACAGTTCAATTAGGCACGTGGTCGCGGACATCGAAGCAATCATGTTCATGAAACCTTTTTAACCAGAGATATCAGTTTTTCGATTTAAACCAAAATTTAAAGTTTTTGGTTTAGCTTTATGGCAAAAGCAAACTTTTCTACCTTATTTAAAAATGACAAACAAAAACCAAACTTCACTTAAGCTATTATTGATTGATATGCTCATGTTGACATGATTAAAACCAAATTTGACCATTTTTGTAAGATTTGAAGCATTTGATGACTTACCGGTATAACTTTCTAAAACTAAATGAAAGCAAGATCAAAGTTGACGAAAATTTACTGAATCGTATTGTTTAATCCAGAATAATTTCTGATACACAAAATGTTGTAGAGTTGAAACGGGCGGACAAGTACGAGCTCGAACCCGGCTCGAACCCAAAAAGTGATTACAAACCAAAGCCAGGCACTTAAAAGCTCGAAAAAGAAATACCGTTTGCACGCAATAAAACTACTCGTTGCTGATAGATTGTGACGTAATAATAAGAATTGTGTAATAATGTTCGCATTGATGTTTAAACGAAGTCGGCATCCAAAAGGCGAAAACACAAGTCAAGTACGTATACAAGCCCGAATTAAGCCCGACATTTTGCCAATCTTAAGCCCGAATCCGACCCAAAAAGCCCAGCCTGACTTACAAATCTGAATTGATGATAGGCTAGCTGTTTTGCATCTGAGTTTTCTAAACCTCTCAAAGTTCAACTAGTTTATTCTTTGACATCATCCCTCATTGATTACCGCAATGCCTTGTTTTATAACTTAAATGAATATTTATTGCACAAGTTGGCAAAAGCTTTACATCCATATGCTGCAGTGAAATTTATTTTTAGATTTTGTGGTTCTGCCATGCGTATGCCTACGCTACCATACCCTAGAATTCTTCATGTTTTTACCAATTAAATTTCGTATTCAATTAAAAACTGCTATGCTCATGCATAAATTCCTGCATGGTTACGCTCCTACATATTAGAAAAAATTAATGAACTTGTTCTGTTTCGGCTAGACACAGCTTGCATGTCAACAAAGGTAATTGGCTTCTTCAAAATGTTACTGGCTTTAACTTTGCTGGACCCCCATCTATGTTTTCGCATGCATCACCCAAGGTATGGAAATTGTTGTCACTACCTCTACGTGAAATCGATTTGTCTCTTATAAAAAAGTTTGAAAGTATGACGTTCTTTTAACTTAACCTTTAAAAATGTTACCATTGTTTGATGCCAGTATTTTGCAGCTTATTAATTGCAGGCTTAAAACCTATGTTGTGCATTTAGTTTATTTCTGCAAAGCAATGTTGACTGCTATATGGCTCTTAAGTCAAATGCATTGATACGTCTTTTCTGTGTATCTTAAGGGGGATATAAATTGCTTATTTATTATAATTACAACATTGACAGCTAATATTTGTGTTATTGAAATATTTAGTCTTTTATAAAAACTACAAAACCAATTAATTAACTCCAAGGCAGGAAAACATGATTGTTTGACGCGTCATAAATAAGTTTGTGCTTGTTTTTACGAACTATACTCCTTGCATTCTTCGTTGTTGCTGTGAGAAAGAATTTCACAAAAACTACAAATAATTTACTTATGTACCTGCCTGTTACGAGAAAACGACAGTAACGTTTTCGTGTTACAATTTTTTGACAGACGGACCGCGTGTTATCACCACTGTACAAGCTACAATGCAACAGTAGCAAGTCATTCTTCTGCGTGAAATGGCTCCGTCGTTTTATGTCAACGTAAAGATAATCAGCAGAGATAATTATCGGAAAGTACGTGCCGTATCAACGCAGGGAGCTTGACCAGAGCGCGGGCTGAACTCAGATCATACGATCATGTTTGTTATTAAAAAAGGTGCCTTTATTCTCTAGACCATGCTGACAACAAAGTGATTTAAAATGATTCTTATTGCATTTACTGCATTTTAGTTTTTGCACAAACGCAATTGCATGAAAGCCGAAATGGAGTGGAAACACCATTCGGATGCTATCAAAAAGAGTGCCTCCTCAAGTAATGAGCGAAAAACTGGTCCATCGGCGATCAACACAAACAGTGATACGGCAACAAGACTAAATGAAATATTGTGGATTCTGTTTCTTACAAAACTGATTTTGCTCAAAGTAGCCCAGCTTGACCTTTGCAGTACTGAATTGCGTTAAACAACGCGCCAACAAGGCTATTTCGTTCCTCTCAACAGACTACATGAAATTTTGTCCTATACGAAAAAGTTTTTTTGTTTCGTCCCTATCAACAGACTACATGAAATTTTGTCCCAAACGAAAATGCTTTTCATTCAAGATAAAACTTTACTTGCAAAAAAATGAAGGTATTATACCTACAAATTATTCTATTTTTGTCATTAATTAGAAATAAAGCAATTTTTATAACCATTTGAAAGGAATTTTTGCATGCTTTTAAAGTCATTTAGAAAAATCACCAATGTTAAAAACATAAAAGGCGCCTCTTTAGCAACCAAAATGTAATATTAGTCAATTACAAAACCTGTTTAAAAGTTTGCTTATGTACAAGAAATTTTCTATGTGCCTTAATTAATCGGGGAGCTTTAGCTTCTTAACTAGCTCATTTCCAACTCCCTGGTAGCTTGCGCCCACTGCTATCAGCGGCGTACAGCAAATTTCAAAGTTCAATAAGTAAGTGACTACTTAATTCGGGTGTAGAATAGAGCTACAACTTGCCAAAGCAGGATCAAGTACAAATCAAAATTGCTAAAAAAAATCATCGTACATCGACAATGAAGTTGCAAGCAATAAAAGCGTACTTTTTTAGAATGCAATCGTTTTTGTTATTTTAGGGTATACGAGGCTTATACCTGAGCATCAAATGGTTTTCCATTATGTTTTCGGATTTCTTCATTGACGTAAAATAATTCTTCCAGACAAATGTTTTCCATGCCCTTCTTTCCAATACCAAACCTACAGCAGAATTACCATGTTTTAACATTCAACGTTGTGTTTACCTTGACTGTCACGTCAGTGCGTTTTTTAAGATTTGAAGCCAGGTTGGACAAATTTTTTTTAAATTTTAAATTGTCAAGTAATTAAAAGACGTTAGAGTAAACCAAATTTCTTTAAATAAAAACTACCTAAAAACTGGGTCCACGGTTATTTTGAACCATGATTTGCAAATGAAAATAAACGAGGAAAAAAGACAAAATCAATGGGGACATCCAAAGTTAGGCCAATTGCTTATGATGGTTTTGGACACTTCGCAGAATTTTGAACTTTTTTTGGTAGAAGTAATTATTATTTGTTTTACTCTAGGTTCTCCAATGAGTAGAAGATAATTGGAAAATTGTTGGAACTGCATGATTGAAAGATTGAAAACCAGAAGTACTGTAAAGCCATAAAGTTCCATTAATGTTTGTTGTGTATTTCTACAGCTTGCTTCATGGTCATCACACCCTACTTGAAATTGATCATGGTTTGGGTTAAGTTCTGTAGACTAACAATATGACATTTTTTCCTTTAGTGATAAGAGTGAAAAGCAGAAGAAAGCCATCAAATTTCATTAATGTTTATTTCATTATTGTACATGTCAACAAAAATTTTAGTTATGAAATTAGGAGTTATAATGCAATTAAATCTGATTGACTATACAAGGAGTTAACGCAAACCCCTTGGGGGTTAGGAGTCAACACAATAATAGGCTTAATAAAATGCGTGTTGTTTTTGCACAAGGGATTAAATGCAGAAAAGATTGTAGTTGAATGTGATATTGCATCACTTAATTACGCATTATTCGCGCAGTCAAACCGTTTGACAATTCGAGAGGATAACCTATGCCTGCATGCTACGCATCATGCACCGTCTATTGTGTTTCCAGGGGTGGACTGGATAAAGTTTATATAAAAGTTGATATGGTAGAGAGGCGAAAGACGCTCGAAATTTGGTTTAAACGGAGACGGGACAACGGTGTAGTCGAGGGCACAAGGCTCGAGGCCAAGGACACAAAAAAATATCCGAGGCCAAAGACAGCTCTTTCGAGGACACCTTTTCTAGGGCAAGGACACAAGCGCAAGTGTTCTCCAAAAAAAGATAGTAATAATACGTTCTTCAAAATTTTTTTTCACGCGTTTTAAAAAAAAAGGTCTTCTAAAATTTGTTCAGGTGATCTCAAAAAACAAAATCAAAAAATCTCCGAACAAACAAATTTTTCTACAAAAAACGATCGACAAAATTGCCAAAGGATTCCAAAAATACTGCTGTCCTTGAGCCGAGGACGGCAATTTTCGAGAACTTGAAGCTTTGAGGCCAAGGACTTCAAAATGTGTCCTCGAGGACTCCACCTCTGTAAACGGAATGTAACAGTAGAACGGAAAAGCAGTTGAAAGCTGAAAACAAAATGTACCCTGCAAAACGTTGCGATCAGATCTTTCCACTGAGTCACCCTCCGCTAAGAGGAGTTCAAAAGAGGAAGAATCGGACCTTTGAAACCAGCTTCTAGTGCCCATCAAAGCGGTCCCGCACCACGGGGGGAATTCCGGGGCCGTGCTCCCCCCCCTCCCCCAAGTGAGGACTGTGCCCCGGAGAAATTAACAGGCTCGGGGCTACTGGAGGTCTCAAGAAATTAACACGCTCGGGGCTATTGGTCTGCAAATGGAGGCCTAAGACTCCCAAACTGGTACTTATCGTCCTAGAATTCGCGAGCAAGAACTGTTTTTTCGTAGTTTTTGTGGATTCACACCGGATTTCATGAAACGTTGGGGACGAAGACCTTTTTTTTTGGTCCTCACTTTAGAATTTGTGGAAAATCGCATGATCACTACGAAAATTTGTGGACATTTTTGAAATGAAGACCTTTCTTTTTTTTGGTCTTCACTTTAGGATTCGTGGAATATCGCAAGAATTTTTGAGATGAAAACCAGAATTTGTGGAAATTTTTAAACTGAAGACCTTCTTTTTTTTTGGTCTTCACCTTTTTCGTTTGATCTACACTTGGGTGCTGCAGTTGCCCCGACCTCTTCCGATTTTTTTCTACCTTCTTCAAAATAGGAGGTTGCCAAAAAAATCAGGAATACAAAGTTTGAGAAAAAAAATTGAGGTTTAGGGGCGCACAGAGACCTTTTTTACCCAGGATTTGGTATTCATTTTATTTTGTGCCGCTTGATGGTGCTATGTGAAATCTTTGTTACTAATAAGTCATTGCAAAAGTGAACATTCACTTTTGGTCTTAAAGATTCAAAAAAAAATTCAGTACAACTTCTAAAATTGTTTACATTTATGTTTTTTGTTTGTTTTTTTCAGAATCAGTAGTAGACAAAATTGATCACGTTTATGTGCGGGGAAACTACAACAGAAACTATATTTGAGTTAGACCAACAGTATCTATTTTGGCTGGCTGTGTTAAACAGAGGGAAACATAGCCTACAATGTTTCTTTCTTAAAGAATGACGGTGCAGACTATGCTTTAAGTCTAGTCATTGAAATCTATTAAACTGCTGTTCTAACTTATATAGTTACAGTAGCAGCTTACTAAAACCGTATTTATTATGTTTTGCTGTGTAAGATACGGAGTTTAGTGCAATGTACTTGGTATAAGCTCAACAAAACATACGCATTAATAAATCTACTATAAATTGTTGCAGTTGGCTGCCAGTGACTATTTCTGGACCTAATGACAAAACTTTTAAAAGCACATGTTTTCCCCCACGAAACTAGAATTCTTACAAATCGTCAACTAAAAATAACTGAGGAAGTAAAGAAGCTGGTAGATGAAATGAAAAGTTTGTACAATGCAACTTTAACAGTACAAACAGTAGAAAAGCAAACAAAACCATTCAAAACTTTATAGAAAATCCTCTCTCTCCTAATAGCCCTATTTGCTGTGAGGGTGCGGGGGCAGCAGCTCGAGATTAAGCTACCACACTTCACGGTTTTCCAACATCCCCATCATTTCGCTGGAGTGAAGGCCCAAACAATTCCACCAAAGTTCCTCAATGTAATATTGATTCATCTACAGTAGTTCTGGGTTGTCCTACTGTTTTTGTTCCATTTGCTTGGGTAAGTAAAGCTTGTTTGGAAGTTTTCCTGAGTCATTCTGCTTACATGGCCAAACCATCTAAGCAGAGATCTTTTAATTTGAAGAAGTAGCGGCTCTAGAGATTTTCAAATCTGAAAAAGATGTACACCTTATCAATAATGTAACTCCCTTGATTTTTTGGAGAGACCTCATTTTGCACGCTTGCACTTGCAATCGCACCCTTTCACTCATTACCAAATTTTCATGACCATACAAAGATAGAGTAGGTAAGAAGGGACAAAGACTGTTTCGAAAATTGAGAGCTTTGCTTCATTTTTGACAATTTTCGTTTCACAACTACTGAATCGTCTCATAACTACAGAATAGTGTAAAGCTTTCATTTTTGCAATTGCTTCGCCGATTGGGATAACCAGTTCTTTGTTTTGCCTTTCGTCGCTCATGAATGCAACCCCAAGATACTTGAACTTATATACTTGTTTCTGTGTCGCTCCATTCAGTTGCACCTAGCACTGATTAGTGTTTCTTGAAACATGAAGCTTATCAGTTTTGACCGTGCTTAATTTTATTCCTGCAGTGTCATAAGCAGCTGCAAATCTACATAATGTGCACTGAAAGCCAGATTCTGTAAAAGCAGGATCAAATCATCAGCACATAGCAGGCAACTGATTTTTTAATTTCTTTTTGTGGCAAACTCATCAGCTTGATTGCATTTGTCGATCCAATTCATGTAAACAATGAAGAAGAGAAGAAACAAATCGCATGGAAAGCTTCGATTGCCTGCCATTTAATCAACCACGAAACTCCACTCGGCTTCACTGAATGGCTTAATGGCGTGTAACTGCTAACCATCAACGCCATTCTTCTCTAGAACCCTCCGAAGATAGAAAGGCAATCATATTATACTTTTTCGAGATCGACAAAGCATAGAAAAAGATCTCTGCCATATTTCCAAGATTTCTCAAACATTGAAAAAAAATTAAACACAACAATAAAATCTTAGTCATCAAACCAACGCCTTGACATGATTGAAAAATGAAAAACATTTTTGCGTAGCACGATGTATGATTAAAAAACCAGTATCGAGAATATGGGAAAAACTTTCGCTGTTAAAGAAAAGAAACGGAAATTATAACAGCTTATTAATAAGATGCTTTTTGTTACCACAGCTGTCTGGAATAAAAAAAAAAACTGACACTGGGTAGGTAACAATGTAGAGCACTTTTAAGATTAAAATCAGGGCCAGATGTGAAATCAGTTAATAAATTAGAAAAATATGCGATAATTTGGTATTAATTACACTTGTGGCAGTAGGTCAATAATGCAACTTTAGATAACTTTTGATTTAAGAAGTTCTTTTGTTGGCTAAGTACTAAACAACGACTCCCAAAAACAGTGGAAATGATCAAAAGGGTTGATAGGTTCGACTTATAGTCCAAAAACACCCAAATTAAAAAAACACATTTTTTGAAATTGCCAAAATTTTGATATCACTGTGCGACCCCTAAACATTAACAAATTTTTACGAAACTTGACTAAAAGGGTTTTTGTGCGAAGTGTGGCGTGTCAAAAGGGAGCGCGCTCTCATTTCGATTAACCGGCTCGGTTGTACAACCTCGAGTGAGCTATGATCTGTTGACTTATAAAGCTATCGGTTCCAATTATCTTTCGTTTGTGGTTACTTCCATGCTAGTTTTCCACATCGCCACTGGATGAAGCAGGAACTGCGACACACTTCCCCCTTTCTGAAAGCAGTGGTAGGAAGGAGCCTGCTAACGTCGTCTCGAGCGCCGACCATCCAATCACGTCGGGGTCACCAGTTGTGGCGTGTCAACAGGGAGCGCGCTCCGATTGCGGTTAACCGGCTCGGTTGTACAACCTCGAGTGAGCTATGATCTGTTGACTTATAAAGCTATCGGTTCCAATTATCTTTCGTTTGTGGTTACTTCCATGCTAGTTTTCCACATCGCCACTGGATGAAGCAGGAACTGCGACAGAAGCCTCCAACTTGAGTTAAGGTAGAAGTTGTCACGATAAAATTTTCAAATTTATGGGGCGGCTGCAACACCCTAATCCACACTCTCGAATTAGTATTAATATACTTCTTGTGCCCCCCAAAATTCATTTCTGCCCCCCAGTCACGCTATCCTGGCGCCGGGCCTGCATCAGTGGCCTATAAGTTAATTTTTGTAATTTTGTTGTATTCACCAAGTTGCTTTCGCCAGGAGACAGCAAAGGAACCTTTTCGTCTTCGAGTTAAGCTGCCACGTATTGTCTACCACACACTGTGGTATCTTCATGCTGTACCATTTTATTGCTAAATGCTAAGCAAGGAATCTAACCCAGATCTAGCATATCAGTAACAGACGCTCGATCACTGATTGGTGCAAATATTTTTTTTTCTTCATCCAACAAAACCTTCGCTACCTAATAGCCACCACAACACTCTTGATTGGCCATACGTTATGTTTTTTTGTGAGGAAGGTTGAAAAAAATTCACATTTAAATCATCAAAAAGACAATACTACTTCTCGTGATGCATAATCTGACCCAAATTTAACCGAAACAACAAAGAATTGCAATAAATCTGTGATTTCCGTTATCCAGTTCAGCACAATATTATGGCCACCCACAGAATACGCTGCTAAGCTGTCACGCTCGTAAGCGCCGTTTTGTATAGTGTAGGCACCTTCAACGTACGAGCGTAAAAACTTTTGTAATTTTGTGCGCACAGTGTAGACCTGCCCTTACCCGCGCAAAGTCATAAGACCGAATTTTCTTTGAGACTTCCACAAATCATTGGCATCGATAAACGCAAGTCCATGTCCTTTTTTGAATGATTGTAGGATGGGAAACGGCACTCTATCGGAAAAGACTTGACCTTGCTTTACGAAAGCCTAAAAATTATAATTCAACAGTTAAGTTATGTAAGCGTGTTGCGGATCGTATGCTATTGACAAGAGGTGGAGTCCTTGAGGACAAATTTTGAAGTCCTTGGCCTTGGCCTCGAGTCCTCGCGTCCTCAAAAATTGCACAGCCCTCGGCTCGAGAACAGTGCTATTTTTTGAATTGTTAAAACTTTGCTGATCGCCTGAAAAAAAAATTTGAAGACCTTTTTGTTTTGAAGAACACTTGTGTTCTTAGTCCTTGGCTTCGAGCATTCCTGTCCTTGTCCTCGAAGGGCACTTCCTCGGAAGAACTGTTCTTGGCCTTGGCCTCGGATTGGTTTTGTGTCCTTGGCCTTGGTCTCGATCCTTGTATCCTCGACTCCACATCTGCTATTGACCAGTGGTGTATTGAAAATTGCACTGATCTGCAGTATAGAAATAGCAGCATCTTGCACAGTTATGCACAGAGCTGCACTCAACAAGTACTTCATTCAGCAAAAAGACAAAATTTCTGGCATGCTTTCTTACAATTTAATTCACTGTAAATAAGCAAGAAAGCTTCGTTTGGAAAAACCAAGCAAGACTTGGTAAACGTTTAATAAGGTATGTTATTACCAGAGCTGTAGTGTCTCGAGACATGTCTCGGTCTCGAGACACTATTTTTCAAAGTCTCGGTCTCGTCTCGGTGTCGAAGGTCTAAAGCCTCGGTCTCGTCTCGGTCTCGGCACCTCGAAGTCTCGGAAAATGGGCAAGTCTCGGCCATATTTCCAATCCGAGCGTAAAAACCCACAATAATTTTAAGTTTTTAACTGAAAAAAACAAAAAAAAAAACAAATCCCTTCCTGTATAAACCAAGGGTTCTTAAAGTTATACCTTAATAGCCCATGGGGATTGAATATATCGAAAAAAGATATTTTTTACAGAGTTAATGTATTGTAAAACCCTAAAAGGGGGTATTTTGATTCACAATAATATGGACTAGGGGTAGAGAGCGTCTCAGATATAAAACATTTCGCTACCACTGGTTTAGACAAATGTTATTTTCAATAAATTTCGTATTTTTTATTCTTATACTAGTGGTACAACTGCAAGTTTTCTGCGATTTGATTAGACGACTGCTGCTTCTCTTGCACCGGTTTTACTCTTTGGCTTATTATGTGTCTGAAAGAATTCTGAAGTTATCTCCATGACTTTGTGAAAAAGGAATCAAGCAGTGAGATACGTAGGCTGCGCCGTGTGCATTCGCATTCTACACACGAAGTAACACGAAATATATCGCATTCTAAACAAGAAGACCTCAAAAGCGGTTTGACGTTTGAATTTTACTATAGTTGCTATCAAAATCCTTTTCATCACAAACAAATCAAATCGGAATTTTCAACTCAACAAACATAAACTGAACTTGGAGAAATGATAGGAAGTGAGCTTGCGCTCTTCAAAGAATTAAGCTTTTCTAAACAAAAATCACAATTTCCATCAGGACAACATTTGTGCGAAAAGACCAAAGTAATGGTACACCTATAGTATCACCAGGGCCTACGAGAGGGGGGTTCAGGGGGTACATCGTACCCGGGCCCGGGTCTAGGGGGGCCGGACTTAGGGGGCCCGGAAGGGTTGAGGTTGTCGCGTCAAGTTTTGGACCAATTTTTTTTTCTTCCTTGTCCTAGTCTCTGACTTTGGGCAAAAAATGGGACCAAATTTAAGGAAAGACCTTTCTTTCTTTTTTTTTTTTTGCTCTTCACCTAATTTTGGGCAAAAACTAGGACCAAATTTGAATGAAGACCTTTTTTGATTTTTCTGTAACTGCTTCACTTAAGTTTGGGGGCCCGGCATCGATCTTCGTACCCCCTGGAAAAATTTCTCTCTGAGGCCCTGAGTATCACACCTTGGGGCGACAAAGGTGTGGATTACAACAATTAATGCGACAACATTGCACATTTAATTAACAAAATTGTTTAATGATTATGATAGTATTAAATCATAAAAACCATAGGCGACGCCAAAAAGCTTTCTAATTAAAAACAAACGTATATCTTTTAAGTAGTATAACCTTTTTAATTAGCTTGTTCCTAATATAATAACGAAATGCCTAGAAATCTATATTGCAATGTGTTGGAAAGTTCACCGAATGTCCAAAAGTTAGTGTCAAAAATATCTGCAAAATATTGCAAACGTTTGGTTTCAAAAGTCTCGTGTCTCGTCTCGGTCTCGGAACGTTCAGGTCTCGGTCTCGTCTCGAGTTTTTGCTCAAAGTCTCGGTCTCGTCTCGGTCTTGCAACGTCAATGTCTCGTCTCGGTCTCGAAGATTTTGGCCGAGACTCCAGCTCTGGTTATTACAAAGGCGTGATCTTTTGTATGCATCCATAAAATTTCATAAACTTTTATATAATTGTGATCTACAATGAGCTTAAAACAATTACCGAAGTTCCATTAGAATTTGGGTGGGGAGGATGATAACATTTATTAGCACAAATCATGTATAATGTCAAAATTTTGGATGTTTATGATTAATGTTTTTAACTACGCGCAAACTTGTAGGGTATATTTTTGATCCGTCCCATCCAAAAAACGTTATATAGGCTATGATAAACCTTTTAATTTAATCAATGCAATTCAAATTATTAAAATAAAATGCTCCTTCGTCTTTCCTGCTTCAAAAATCGCATTTATTAAACTTTCGCCAACATAGTTAATTAGTTATCTGCATCTTCACAGAATGAGTAAAAACTATTTGTATCGGACTTTGATATTTCTGTAGCCAAAGTCTATTTTGTTCAAGAGTGCATTCAACATACCGTAACCAACAACCAGGGGTGTCGCTGAGGATGATGATACCTTTGGCGGAATTTTGTGATGCCACCCTTTATAATGTATTGTCGGCTGCAAAAAGTTATATTTTCAAGATAGCGGTACTACTTTATTACCGCAGATGGAGTTGTTATTTGGCTAACTCAATAACTTCTCATTGTACGATCCTAAAACTTGGAAATATATGAGCAGCACACGTTTAGTTTAAGCCGTGTAACCAGAAATCTGCAATGAGGGGAGGGGCTGTTTCGGGGGTCTGGGAGCTCCGCCCCATCCGCCGTAGGCCATTGAAGGTCTGGGGCGGAGACCCGAGTATTCGAAAAATTTTGTTTTTTGAAAAAGAACTTAAGCTCATTTTGATAAAAATTAATGCTTTTTGAAACGAGGCATACGGAAGAACTCTGGTGGCATAAAAATCAGCTGTGCAAAAACATAAACATGATTAGACTCAGGCGTGTAGCCAGAAATCTGCAATGGAGAAGAAGGTCTGTTTCGGGAGTCTGGGGGCGGAGCCCCCAACGCTCAAAACTTTTGTATTTTATTGCAAAAATAATTTAATTTTAGATCTATTTTGAGAAAATTTAATGATTTTGAAATGTGGCAAAGAAATTAGCAGTGCAAAAACATGACTAAACTGGTTACATAAATGGGTAATGGCTATGAGGGAGGTGGCTAATGGTAAAATTTCAATTATCATATTTACAAGCTGGTACCGTATATTATAAAATCTTATACACTTCAATGAATTTCGAAAGGAGTAATTCATTTCGTCTATATTTATTCAAGAAAAATAATAATTGGTGGGGAGTGGGGCTACTGGAACGGTATTTGAGTTAAAGTGGTTGGTAATTGACTAATACTGAATAGCCACCCCCCTAATCCTCGCCTATTTGTAAATATGGTTTTGTGAAATCTATATTCAGCATGCTTCAACAAGCTATCACATTTTATAGCTTAGTTTGGGAAATTTTTCAAAGTTTTTACTAATTTGCGAATTATACATTTGACAAATTAGCGCCCCCCCCTTTAAATAAATGTTTCGATAGATACTTTAAATCAGTTTTCAGTCCATTCCACTGTGCTAAACATTTCCAATAATATTAAGCATACTGCTCTTTTCTTTTTTGTTTGATTAGAATCATAAAATGGTGTCACTCCAAAACGGTGACATCCGGGGCACCCCCCATGGCTTTAGAAATTATATCACATTCACATGGTCTATCGAGAATTCTTTTTCAATCGAACGCGGATGAATATTTTAAAATCACTCGCTTAAATAATTTTTTTTACTATTAGCGTTGCCTTTAGATAGTTCACAAATTTCAACAATGATATTTTTTATCTTTCTTTGAATGTAAAAATTAAAATACCATAATTTTAAACTAAACAATTAATCAAGGGTTAGTTTTTTGCTAAAACTTCGCATATTTAGTGTTTTAGGTAGAATTGTTTCGTGTTAAATTTTGAAACATGGAAACTTGCTTTGAAGTCACGTGACCGTCGTCACTTGGCAGCTGATCGTTTCGAATGCAAAACTTCGCAACAATTTTTTAAGATTAAGTACCGGTAACCCTAAGAATTAATAAGGAAATTATTTTTTGTAGAAAGTCAAAAAACAAATGGAGTACCTCATGAACTACACCAGACGTCTGTTATGATGATAGCCTAACGAAAAAAAGCAGCCTAATACAATAACTCCTTTGAGAAATACCGATAGGCTTTCACTTCTCGAAACCAACTAGCCTAACCGTAGCTGGTTGGCTCATCAACTCTCGAATGTCTGTTCCGCCACACTTAAAGCACTTGAAACAATCACCGGAGTTAAACCAACAAATACCTCAAAATGAGAGATAACTCTCATGAAATTGCTGAAAAAGAGCACAGTTTATTCAAGCATTATTTTGCAATACAGTAATTGCAAAAGTGTATCGCTTTACTTTAAAACTTTGCGGTAAGTCTAAAAAACATTGTAGCAGAATAATTTATTAGAATTGAAGCTGTGCTTTGGTTCGATCAGAATAAACTTAATGGATTGATGACTAGTATATCCATAGCTACCGACTGCCGCAGGCTATCGATATTCCTCGAAGCTTATTGGTATTCTTCGAAGCAGCAGGTATTGTATTATGCTGCTTTTTGGGGGTAGGCTATCATCATAACAAACATGTGGTGTAATTCATGAGATAGTTTGTTTATTTTTCGACCTTCTGCCAGAAACAATATCTTCATTAATGGTTACCGGTATTCATAGGTGGCACAAGTCCGTTAATCTGTTAATAACGAAGCTAACTTTTTCATTAACTCGTTAATCCGTTAAAAACTTTTTCATGTTAACGGACTAAAGTAACTTCCGTTAAGTTCTGTTAACTTCCGTTAAACTTTTTATCGTTAATATCTTGCGCCATTCATTCATCGTACTGGTACAAACTAGTTTGCACTGGTAACACTTGTTGCGTATTAGCACCAGTTTTACAGAAGAGCGAAGAAAAGAGCTCTTTTTTGTGGAAATAATAAGCTGCAGCCTCAAAGATTCATTAATTATCGCTGATCACAAGTTCCAAAGATTTTCCAATCGCAGCTTCGTTAGTGCATTTGAAGTTATTTTTATCTTGAAATTAGATTAGACTGTAAAATGTAACTTCCAAAACACAAAAAAACTACCACAGCAATAAATATTCCCTAACAATCAGCTCAACAGCGTCATTACATGTTCTAGAAGCGAGTGAATAAGAAAAATGTAAATTACACGCAAAATGTTAACGAATTAACGGACTTTGTTAACTTCCGTTAATTAAAGCTGAAAATAACGGATTAACGTTAACGGAGGTGTGAAATTTGTTAACGTACTTGTGGTAAACGAAGCTAACGTTTTGCATTAACTTGCCCACCTATGCCGGTATTTTATCTTATTATTTTGAAGTTTTGCATTCGCAACGATCAGCTGCCAAGTGACGACGGTCACGTGACTTCAAAGCAAGTTTCCATGTTTCAAAATTTAACACGAAACAATTCTACCTAAAACACTAAATATGCGAAGTTTTAGCAAAAAACTAACCTTTGATTAATTGTTTAGTTTAAAATTATGGTATTTTAATTTTTACATTCAAAGAAAGATAAAAAATATCATTGTTGAAATTTGTGAACTATCTAAAGGCAACACTAATAGTAAAAAAAAGTATTCAAGCGAGTGATTTTAAAATATTCATCCGCGTTCGATTAAAAGCGGTATACCAAAAAAACGGCACCTGGTTGCAACCGAAGACAATTCAATCATTAATCAGGCATTAAAAATCTATTTGTAAAAAGGTTTTCAAGAGGTACCTCGATGGGTATCACGAGACAACACAATTTTGGACAGCGTAACAAAGCCTATATGCACGTTATGTTTAGGTTTGTTGGAGGATACATCCCTCATCTCTCCCCCTCCTGAATCCACTGGTTCCATTATCTTTTTAAGCCGAGCTTTATACAACATACCAAAAAATAGCAAAAAAGATTCGTACTGATTTACAAAAAAAACGAACTTTTAGGTCCATCTAGTTTTGAAAAAAATTCCCAAAACAGCCAATGATTACATCATCGATGGAATAACCTAACACGCACAATCTCAGTTTCAAATTTTATTATACTTAGGGCAAACCCATTTGCTGCTAAAAAATTAGTTTTGGTTTTGAGCAAGTGGTTGACCATCTAAAAGTCGTTGTTTGAAATCGCATTTGCGCAATTTAGCTTAACCATGACGTCATCAATATCACATTTTACCGCTTTTCAAAACTGGACAAAGTTGAAAGGTCATTTTTCATGCATTATGCTGCCAATAATTTTATTTTGTTTTATTGATTTCAGAATTGTTGGAGTGTAGTTTTTGTAGACTGAAATTCAACTCTCATTACATATTGTATAGCATCATTTTAGCCGTGAAGTTTTGATTAAATTTTTGATAAATCGTTTTCATAATTTAAATCGTGCTTTTCAAAGAGAAAAGTTTTAAAAATACAGATCTGATATTTTTGCTTTTACACTGCCAAAAAGTGAACGCGGTGTACAAATGTTATGCTGCAACGCAGTATTGTTTTGAGTCCACCATTCCATTGTCGAAGTAATGAAGCGTTAGGTTATTACAAAACGTTATCCTTTCATCGGTTTTGCGCTCTTTTATTTGCCATCTTTCTAATCCAATATTTGCTTAACCATTCAGCAAAAACTCCTAGTTAAGTAATCTTATACTTGCTGCAATTAGTTAGTAGTACTCAAGATATTTAGCGGTATATTGCATGGGTCAACAATATTTTAGTTTCATAAAAGCATTTCTCTTAAAAGATGTTTTTGTTCATGTTTATGAGTATAATGAAAGGGTTTGGGTTTTTATCTGGGCCATAATGCGGGTGTGGCATTTGCCTCGGATACATGCACGTTGCCGGATTTCCAATCATAAAAACTGTAAAATTATCAATAAAAGCCACTACCTTTTCTTCAAGACTCTGACATTTTTGCTGCATTTAGCAAAAGGCAAATAAGTTAAAGATTACCATGAACTACATAAAACCACCAAGGAAACCACAAGGGTACCAAAGATATCACACCTGCGGGCTGGGAAATATAGCAATTTAAATGAAAAAAAGAAAAAAAGCATCAATTAACAAGTATATCAACGATCACAGCATTACATGAATTACACAGGTGAGCAACTGTGTAATTGAGTGAATCCTGTAATGTTGTTATCCTTCATATACTTGTTGTTTTCTCTTTTCAAAGATTATCATAAAAATTTGTTTTTTTTCTTGAAATGCAGCAGGTAGGCTTTTAAATGTATTAAATTAAAACATACTTGGGAAGTAGTCCTCATATTACTTTCTTACTAATTTCAGCAATCTTCCTGGCCTTATCTTTTACATAATGCAGTATTTTTTCCTCATTTGCCGCAATTTAAGCAAAATAATTGCGTAGGTCGGTTTCTTTGCACAAAAGAAAATTTGCGCTGTCCAAAAAGCTTTTGAAGTTGTAATTTTTGACCACTTTGCAAAGTAGTTATAGAACCCAGGCTATGACGTTTGTCATTTTTTGTTTATCCTTATCATATACAAAGACTATAATTATATTCATCTAACCTGATTTATAGATTCATAATCGTTCAAAAATATAGAATCGTTTGAGCCCATTCTTATGGCCACTACAGGTCCGTACTTCTTGCTCAATTCATAGGCTTTCTTGTGAGGAGCATCTGCCATAATTGGGAGGCATCCCAACAGCGGAATGCCACGAGGACCAGGTGGAAAGTAATTTGGACGCTGATACCAATACACCAAATATAGAAACACAATTGATACAAGTCCAACAATCCAGCCCAGATCAGAAAACACTTCCAACATTTTAGCTACTTCCTGAGAAAACGTGGAAGTTTTTAACAAAAATGACCCAAGTTAAATTAATTTACTGTAGAAATGCTGTACTTTTGAAATTCTCATCAAGCAGTATTAAATTTGTTCTAAATGGCAACTCTCTTAGCTCTTAAAACAAAAATGCTCCTCTAGCAAGCTGGATTCATAGTTTCAATTACTAATTTTCTAATTTAGTATAGTCACTGTTGTTGGAAGTAAAAGCAATTTTCGGAAATTTAAAAAAAATGAGTGCTGCAAATTTTCAAGTACAACAATGCTATAAAGTTCATGTGTTAACTGTTAATGATTGATTTTGGATAATCAAACGGTGTTTAACGCTGTATTTTGTGGCTTAATTAGTCCGAAAAAGCAAAAACTGTATGGGAAGGTTGGCAAGTTGGCCGTTTTTTTTTCTAGATATTTTTGTCATTGTAAATGCTATTAAAAAATCAAGTAGATCCTCTAAATCGAAAATCTTTTGGCTTTCGTTCAGCATTCTTCTTATTTTGAAATCTTCTCAACTTCGCTCGCAAAGCTAACTTAAAAATGTCCACTCAAACCGGCCAATATGCCCACTGGTATAGCCAACAGGGGGGACTGTATGCCCTCTCCATTGGCTTGCCGATCAAATTGCAGAAATACAAAAATACCACGTTTTCGGCCCTTCTGAAACTGTCAAAGTACTGAGGGCTCTATACTTACTTGTGTTAGCGATCCATTCATAAAACCTTGGCGACCCGCATTTACATCGCGACACATGATTTGAGAAGTGCTGGTGTATATGACCTTATACATCGGGTCATACAGACTCTTGATTCGTAGGCTGAAAACGAACAGTTTTGTCTTTGTTTTCTTCGCGATTCATTTGTTTTAAAATATGTTTAGTCACATCGCGCAACTACAACGGAATTTGTTGGAGAAGGAATTCTATGGTTAACGCGAGTGTGTCAAGTTGCGTGGAAGCTTGGCAAAACTCCCAGAGACTGGCAAACAGGCGTGATTATTCCGATATTCAAGAAAGGAGATCGCAAGCAATGTACAAACTACAGAGGGATATCACTCCTCAGTTTGCCAGGGAAAGTATATGCCAAATGCCTTGAAAGGAAATGCCGAGAAATAGTGGAATCAAAACTGGAAGATGGTCAGTGCGGTTTTTCGTCCAGGTCGCAGCACCATGGACCAAATCTTCACTCTGAAGCAAATCTTCGAGAAATCTTGGGAGTATGGCAAAGATCTCTTTGCATGCTTTGTCGATCTTGCAAAAGCATATGACCGAGTTCCTCGGGATAAACTTTGGAAGGTTTTGCAGGAGTATGGCGTTGATGGTCAATTGTTACGCGCTATTAAGTCATTCTACTGCAGACCGGAGGTTTGTGTTCGGGTAAATGGCAAGCAATCAAAGCTGTTCCATGTGGGCGTTGGACTCCGGCAAGGGTGCGTTTTGTCACCTCTCCTTTTCATTGTTTACATGAATTGAATCGACAAATACAGCCAAGCTGATAAGTGTGCCACGATTGGAAATTGCAAAATTAGTCGTCTGCTATTCGCTGATGATTTGGTTCTGCTTTCTCCCACAGAATCTGGCCTCCAGCGCGCATTAAATAGCTTTGCAGATGCATGCAACACCGCCGGAATGAAAATAAGCACGGTCAAAACTGAGGTACATCATCTTTCAAGAAACCCTAATCAGTGCGCATTACAAGTGAATGGAGCGACACTTAAGCAGGTAGAGAAGTTCAAGTATCTTGGGGTTGCATTTACGAGTGACGGAAGGCAAGACGAAGAACTGGATATCCGAATAGGCAAGGCTAGTGCAGTAATGCGAGCTTTGCACTACTCGGTTGTCATGAAACGAGAATTGTCGAAAAAGGCAAAGCTCTCAATTTTCAAAGCAGTTTTTGTCCCCATTCTCACCTATGGTCATGAATCTTGGGTAATGACCGAAAGAATGCGATCACAAGTGCAAGCGTCTGAAATGAGGTTTTTACGAAGAATCGAAGGAGTTACACTGTTTAACAAGGTGCGTAGCTCTGATATTCGAAAATCTCTTAACCTCGAGCCGTTACTTCTCCGAATTGAAAGATCTCAGCTTAGATGGTTTGGCCATGTAAGCAGAATGCCTCAGGAAAAACTCCCCAAACAAGCTTTACGTGCCAAAGCAAATGGGAGAAGACCAGTCGGACGACCTAGAACTAGATGGACCGATTACATTGAGGATCTTGGATGGAATCGCTTGGGACTTCGCCCAAGCGAAATGATGGAGGTGATGGAAGACCGTGAGGTGTGGCGGCTCAATCTTGAACTACTGCCCCCGCAACCCTCACGGAAAAGCGGGCAATGAAGAAAGAAGAAGAAGAAGAACAATCAAATTTAAGGCCAGGTGAAGTGTATTCGAAAAACAGAATATGAGCAGTAAAAAAATTACTTCAGCTTTGTTAGTAAAAATCCGCGGCTAAGACATTTAACAGAGGTGGAGTCGAGGACACAAGGCTCGAGGCCAAGGCCAAGGACAGCCTTTCCGAGGACAGACCCTCTCGAGGCCAAGGATAAGAATGCTCGAGGCCAAGGCCAAGGACCAAGGACACAGCCGCAAGTGTTTTCCAAAAAAGAAAGGTCTTTAAAAAAGTTTTTCAGGCAATCTCCAATTTATAGGCGTAGCCAGAATTTTTGATTGGGGAAGCCTAAACCACAAATCACTTGCAATGACGTCATCAAAAATTTGCCTGTTGGCACTTAACCAAGATTTTGCAAAGGGAGAGTGCCTCAACTAATATAGTTAAAAGGTGCAAATACGTAACTTTGGAGACGTTTTGAGAAAGCCAGTGCAACTCAAACGTATCACAGACGGAGGGTCTGGGGGCGGAGCCCCCAGCTGTTGGGTGACTTTTTGTAATTTGTTGGAAAAAAAAGCTATTTTAATGCCATTGAATCACACTTCGCACATGTTTAGAGCCATTTGAAAGCACTAGATTTTTGACATTTGAAAGCCAGTTAAAAAAATTAAATTGTTTAATCCTCCTTCTAGTTGCAATTTAAGTTCAAAACACTTTTAACATCTTGCATTTTGGTGTTAAAGTTTAATTGTGCGTGATTTGGTCCGAGTAGGGGAAAGTAAGGTGCATTGTCTCGTGCAACATTTTAGCAGTAAATGAAAACCCACTCGAGGATTTTCCTTAGAGATTTTTGTTTTGTCATGAAAATAACCAGTTATAGAAGTGCAAGTTAGGCCAGGGGGCCCAGGCCCCCTCAATTGAAGTTCAACGATTTGTTCAATCAGCATTTTCCATGGCTAATTTGTTTTTAAGTATTTTGTGCGTAAAAACTGGCGAGGTGGAGGTGAATTACTGAATTGTTATGGAAAAATAGTACAATAGCTAAATAGTTTTGCTTACTAACCATGTTCAGGCGCGTAGCCAAAAATTTGCAATGGGGGGCTGTTTTGGGGGTCTGGGGGCGAAGCCTAAAGCACGTGGGTGTGGGGGCTGAGCCCCCAGCACTTGCAAATTTTGCATTTTTTTGCACAAATAACTTAATTTTAGAGCTATTTTAATAAAAAATAATGCTTTCAAAACGTGGCATAGAAATTAGCAGCGCAACATGATTTAATTGGTTGCATTAATGGGCTATGTGGGAGATGGCTAATGATAGCATTGTAGTTCTCTTGTTTACACGCTGGTAAATCATAAAATCCTATTATTCAATAAAACTCACACGGAGTAATCTATTTTGTCTGTATTTTATAAAGAAAAATAATTGGGGGGTGGGGCTAATGGAAAGATATTTGAGAAAAGTGGTTGGTAATTAACTAACACTGAATAGCCTCCCCACCGCCCCCTTATTCCTGAGTTCATAATAAATTTGTTTATAAAACCTATGTTTGGCGTTTTTACACTAGCGATCAAATTTGATTGCTTATTTTTGGGCATTTTTTAAAGTTTTCATTGATTTGTGACTTTAATTTTTGACAATTAGCCCCCCTCTGAATATATGTTTCAAAAGATGCTTTAAATCACTTTTTAGTCTTTTCCAGCGCAAAAGACAGTCTCAGAAGAGCTAAAAAGGTGGTGTTTTTCTTATTCTGCATTTTGGTTGACAGGCCAATGGGGGAGGGGCTAAAGCCCCCCCCCCCCCGCCCGCGAGGCTACGCTACTGACCATGTTATTGCCGGGCCGGATTTTCATCGCGCTGGGCCCCTGGCACTTTCGAGATTTTATTCAAAACAGCGTTCTCCGATGTAGTTTTATTAAAGTTGACGTTTCGCTCCCCAGTCCGGGGAGCATCCTCAGAACAGTAACGCATTTCTTGTTTGCAAAAATACAAATGAAACTAGTAAGAAAAAATACGGGTGACCAGGAAAACATTGTTATGACGTAACAACCAAAAAATATACAACATTCGTTATTACAACATGCAATATCACAGAAAAATTATTACATCTGCCAAAAGTATTATATAATGTGTATTAAGTTACATGTGGCCTACCAAAAAAAATTTTACCATCAAAAATATAACATGAAAATTAATCCATAAGCATACCATAAACAACGGGCATGTTAGCTCCGTCAATTCTGTTTAAAACGTTTGCTTCAGCTGCTCTTTGATTTATGAAAAAACTCTCTGCTGTGCGGCGCTTACTGTAATTGGCTTCCATTTTCAAAATTTTATCAAAATTTTAGATTTTGATCATTTTATAGCGTGGGATAAAGCTAAAATTTTGAAAATGGAAGCCAATTACAGTAAGCGCCGCACAGCAGAGAGTTTTTTCATAAATCAAAGAGCAGCTGAAGCAAACGTTTTAAACAGAATTGACGGAGCTAACATGCCCGTTGTTTATGGTATGCTTATGGATTAATTTTCATGTTATATTTTTGATGGTAAAATTTTTTTTTGGTAGGCCACATGTAACTTAATACACATTATATAATACTTTTGGCAGATGTAATAATTTTTCTGTGATATTGCATGTTGTAATAACGAATGTTGTATATTTTTTGGTTGTTACGTCATAACAGTGTTTTCCTGGTCACCTGTATTTTTTCTTACTAGTTTTATTTGTATTTTTGCAAACAAGAAATGCGTTACTGTTCTGAGGATGCTACCCGGACTGGGGAGCGAAACGTCAACTTTAATAAAACTACATCGGAGAACGCTGTTTTGAATAAAATGAGTAAACCCGATGAACGAGCTCCTAGCTTTATTTTCAAACTTTCGAGATTTTCGCAACATCTTTCTGCCAAATGTAGGTGAAGACCATAAAAAGTCTTAAGATTTGAGCGTAGGGCCCTTAGCTGGTACTGCGCCATATTGTGGTAAATCCGACCTTGCTGGTTAATGCATTACGTTCATAAAAAGGCTAAATGTGATCCTGAGATAGCAACTTTTAGGACAAAAACTATCCATTTCTTTCAGGTTAACGTTTAAATTGGCAGGCAAAAATTGATTTTAGGGGATCCCGGGGCCCCTGGTCTTCAATATTGTTGTTCGCTACTGGTGTAAGTGAAAAACGCTAAAAAAAAACTGAAACTGAAGAAACAATATAGGCTTTTTTTGTCACATTTTTGTCATTGGTGAAATTTCAATTGGGGGGGAGGCCCGCTTGGCTAAGCCTATGCTCCAATTGCGGAAAATAAAAAAGGTGTTTGCAAATTTTCCGCGAGGTTTCTGTTGTTTTCCGACAAAATTTCAATGGTTCAAAAATAGTGCTGTCCTCGAGCCGAAGACAGGGCAATTTTCGAGGACCTAAGGCTTCGAGGCCAAGGCCAAGGACTTGAGGCTTCGAGGCCAAGGACTTGAGGCTTCGAGGCCAAGGACTTCAAAATGTGTCCTCGAGGACGTCCTCGAGGCCAAGGACGTCCTCGAGGACTCCACCTCTGACATTTAACGTGTGCTTGTTGTTACTTAAAATACTAAAAATGTACGTAAAATAATTACGTCAAATTTAAAGGTAAAAGTAAAAAAATGCTTACTTTTAACAATTTAGTGCTGTAAATTTTAAAACTACAGCTTTTGGTAAAGTTTTACTATCATATTGCAGATAATATTACAACATTTCTTTACAGTATAGGGTAAGTTGGCCAGTCCATGAGGGTAAGTTGGCCTTTTTAATTTTTTAAAAATAAACAAAATTTTAATAAACGTACACAAAAATCAAAATAACGAACAACAAAACAATACGAAGAAATCGTCCACTGCTCTAGCAGAAACTTGTCTACTAGCCGTTCGGTAGAGCCAAGTAAACGCTCAGTGGCTAGCAGCTGCAACAGCGTATAAAGAATTTCTAGTGGTCTACAAGCTTAAACAGCATGTTTGATTCCTACAATGTGCAGTGTTAAATTTTATGGTCTTTTGTAATTTCTGCCTTTATTGTCAATGTAAAGTAAGAATTATCTAATTCACAAATTTCAAAACTAGTAAGTTATCTCATTACCCCTAATGACTAGTTCAAACCGAAAAATTTTTTAAACTTTTTGAATTTTTAATTATCTTAAATATCTGCATTTTGCATATCTACAGCCTTGCACATATATTTTAACATGTGTGTTCAGTTGTATGTGTGTTTTTTTGTAAATATTTGTCGTATGTATAGGTTTTGATGATCTGTAGCAGTAAATATTAATCGCATGTGTGTGTTTTGTAGTTTTTCTGCTTCAAAAAATATGTCGAAAGTTTCATAGCTCAATGGTGGCAGCAGACTAGATGAGCGTCGCTCTTTCGCTGCTTTCATAGCGTTGTTGTCTCTTGCTCATTGAACAATTTCTTACGTGTATTACTGCTTATTCACGCTAAAACTACCAATAAACTAACTAAACTAAGTAAATCACCAATTATTTTTCTTCAAAACCCACAAGTAAGATGAATGGACGTTATGTACAAAACGTTATATATACATATTTTTGAAACCTCGCGGCACTCCTGCAGCTCTCTCGCGGCACACAGTTTGGGAAGCCCAGCACTAAAGTGATAGGAATTTATTGCTAAAGCACTTACCAACCTTTGACTGGAAATTTACTTTTCTAATGGTTTACGAAGGCAACAAAAGCTGATGCTGAACTGAATTTTTCAAAATCCAAATTATCACCAAAAATTGTTTTTTTATAAAAAACTTTTCTCTCTGCTGAAAAGAAACATCTGACTTAGTGTGGTAGTAGGTGGCAACAATAAGATCGGTTGTGCAAAAGCACGTGACCATAGGACTGCTGATTTTCGACAAAAAGGCAATTGCCTACTTGTCCTCCTGGCCAATCTACTCCACCTCCCCTATATTGTAATTCTGGGCTGTTAATTAACTAGTTACACATCTCTACCCTGCAGGCAAATATAAATCTTTGGCTTGTTGGCATTACCTCGCTCGCTCTGATTCTTCATCAAACACAGCACGTTTTTTGAAAGAACCATTAAATTTTAAGTTGAGTCTTGGCTATTCTTAATCTTTTGCCATTTTTTCACTCCTTGGTTCTTAAATTTTGAGAGTATTAATGACCAATATGGCGACCATGTTTAAAAAACCGTTTTATTCCCAATGCTCTGTCTGCTTGAGTAAACGCTTTTTTTGCAGCATCGTAAATTGCGAAAGCGAAAAAGCGAGATTTGATTTGAACGAGAACCAAAAAATTTTTACTTTTCTGTGCAGTGCGCAACAGCACTTTATAGTCTAAGAATTGTAGCAATTGTTGCGTTGTTTTATCGTGTATTGCGCACTAGGGATTCGAACCTGAGTTTTGCGTGTATTTCATTTCTTGGTATTGTGACCTCGTGAACTTTTGCGTAAACTGTAAACCTGTGTTTCCTGTACTAGTGCGCTGTTTGCAAAAATAATTATTGCTTTTTTGCTTCAACTGCTTTTCCGTTTGCCCTGCAGTATTTTTGCCGTGTATTTTCCCATATAAGCGAGTGCCGTTTTCATGCCTTCAGTTCACCTAAGTTACTAGCTAATATGTTAAATCTTTATGTTTCTACTCAAAAACATAACAGATTTATCGGCGACTAGGATGGGATGCTGCATGACGGAGGTGTAGCTACTTTCGACGAAGTTCTGCTACGAGTACAAGCGACGATTTTCTACGAGGAACGAGTGATCGACGAGTGTACGTGCAATGGGCGACGGTTCGAACATCGAGAAACTGATCGAGCTAATGCAACAACAGATTACGGGTCAGAAGGAGCAGATGGAGAATCAGAAGAAACAGATGGAGAATCAAAAGGAGCAGATGGAGAATCAAGAACGGCGTTTTCTGAAACAACTAGAGCGCCAGGAATCCCTTCACAAGGCTCAAATGGAAGCTCTCTTGAGTGCGGTAGATAAAACTAACACTGTTGCTTCTACTTCTTTGCAGGGCGCTACTCCGAGCTTTGTGCAGTTCGACCCGTCATCGGAGCTTTGGACAGATTACTGGGCGAGATTCTGTACGTTTGTCAGCGCTCACTCTGTTTCCAACGATCGAAAGGCTCAGATTTTCCTAACTAATCAGTCTTCAACTACGTATAAGCTGTTGTCAAATTTAGCTTCTCAGGAGACACCCCCAAAAAGCATCAACGAACTTACCATGACCGAAATTGAGACCTACATGAAGCACCAGTTCGATCCCAAGCGGTTTGTTGTACGGGAACGTTTTAAGTTTTGGAGTGAAATGCAACGCAAACCGGGTGAGTCGGTTCTGGAATTAGCAGCACGTATTCGGCAAGCTGCCGCTACTTGCAATTTTACAGCTATTAAGGATCCCTTGGACGAAGCCCTGCGTACTCTCTTCATTTTCTCGATCAACAACGAAGCAGTTTTGAAAGCACTGTTTAAGGTAAAAGACGACGAATTAACCTTTTCTCGTGCAGTTGAAATCGCGGTCGAAACGGAGGATGCAGCAAAGGTTGCCAAAGAGACGGTTTATGGTTCGAAACCAACACAGTCTGTACACAAAGTTACTGCTAATAAATTTAGCAAACAGACCGCTTCAAACAGTAAAGATTCTGGCCGACCAAAGGTCAAATGTTTTCGCTGTGGTAAGACTAATCACGTTGCTCCTGATTGTCGCTTCAAAGACGCTGTTTGTAATTTTTGCAAAATTACAGGTCACTTAGAAAAGGTCTGTCGCAAGAAGACGCAGCAATCTACTACAAGCCCGGTGAAGGCGATCGATATACAGGAAGTCAACTCTATTGCCAACGGAGTTACTTCGGTTCCAAAACTCGAGGTTGTCATCGCGGTAAATGACACAAAAGTGACCGTAGAACTTGATACAGCCACAGCAGCTAATTTTCTTTCTTTACAGGGATGGCAACATTTAGGAAAACCGCAGCTCTGCAAAACTCTATGCAAATTTCAATCCGCGAGTAAGCACGACCTGCCAGTGCGCGGAAGTTTTGAAGCTATTACTAGCTACCGTAATTGTACAACTAGACTTATCTTTATGGTTACAGAGGTTCCGGGTTTGAATCTACTGGGAAGAGATGCTATTAAAGCGTTAGGCATTACCGTCGACAATTTTTTCTTTTCCACTGCTAAAGCTATTTCATCAGCAGAGATTGATCGGGATCTTCAGAGCGCTTGTTCGAAACTGTGTGACGACTATGCGGATCTGTTCAAACCGGAGTTGGGTTGTTTACGAGACGTGGAGTTGGAAATAGAGTTCAAATCCGGATCCAAACCAATCTTCATGAAATCCCGCCCTGTTCCGTTTGCCATACAAGATGACTTAGCCCGAGCATACGACGCCGGTATTGCCAGAGGAGTATGGACTCCTACGCAGTTCAACGATTGGGGCACGCCCGTGGTTCCTATTCGAAAACCTCCACTCCCAGGAGATGACAAGCCAAAATTAAGAGTTTGCGGAGATTATTCTGCGACGGTAAACCCACAGTTGGCTGTACACCGTCACCCTTTACCACTGCCAGAGGAACTGATGAGAAAGCTTGGAGGAGGTTACGGCTTTACGAAAATCGATTTGGCCGACGCTTACAATCAAGTTCGACTTAGTCCAGAGAGCCGCAAGCGTTTGGCTCTCAGTACGCACAGAGGTGTTCTGTTGCAAAATGTTCTTCCATTTGGAATTTCATCAGCTCCAGGTTACTTCCAGAAGATTATGGACGACCTCACTTCTGATCTTCCTGGTGTTGCGGTTTATTTAGATGACATCTTAGTCAGCGGAAAAGATGCCAAGGATCATTATCACAATCTCCAACGACCGCTGGATCGCTTACATGACAAAGGTTTGCGATGCTAGAGGGAGAAGTGCAGCTTTGCACAACCTCAAGTTGAATACTTGGGGCATATGCTTCAGAGGGATGGCATCCACAAAGGTCACAAAGTGGATGCAGTACTCAACATGCCAGCACCATCAGATGTAACTTCCTTAAAATCTTTTTTAGGTTCAGTTCAATTCTACGCCAAGTTTCTATCTCCAAGTTATGCAAGCGAAGCTGAACCTCTTTATCGACTTACAAAGAAGGATGTTGAATGAAACTGGGGGTCGCACGAGCAATCTTCTTTTGAAAGACTCAAGAGTCTTTTGTCCAGCGACGCGGTCCTCACCCATTACAACCCTGCTCTTCCAATTGGGATCGCCTGTGACGCATCGAGTCTTGGAATAGGAGGAACACTCTTTCATCGCTATCCTGATGGCTCTGAGAGACCGATCGCCAATGTTTCCAAGCTTTTGACCAAATCCCAGCGGAATTAAAGTCAGATCCAGAAAGAGGCTTTGGCGATTGTGTTTGCTGTCAAGAAGTTTTTCCAGTATTTGTTTGGTCAAAAGTTCATCCTGGTTACTGACCACAAGCCTTTACTCGCCATCTATGGCAATAAGAAGTCTTCAGGTATGGTGGCAAACCGTTTGGCCCGTTGGGCATTGTACTTAAATCAATTTGATTTTCAGATTGAGTATCGAAAGACTGCTGACCATCAAAATGCAGATGCTTTGAGACGTCTCCCACTTGGAGAAGATGAACTTTTTGACGAGGAGGAGAGTGCAGGTGATGTTGACGTTGTTTGCGCAATTTCAACTCTTACTTTTCAGATGGGAACATTGGATCCAGCGGCCCTGCAGAAGGAAACAGCAAGGGATGCTGTCATTCCTAACGTCATGTGTTTCACAAAAGAAGGATGGCCGCAAAAGAACAACAACGTAGATATTGAGAAAATCGGAAACTTGCAGATTTCCTGAGCACACTACATGGATGTTTGCTGTATGGTACCAGAGTTGTGATTTCTAACACGCTTCGCCCTCAAGTACTCAAACTACTTCATGAAGGACACTTTGGTATTCAACGAATGAAACAGCTTGCCAGAACCGCTGTTTATTGGCCAAGTATTGATAATGATATTGCTGATCTTTGCAGGTCCTGCACATCTTGCGCTGAACATCAGAATCGACCTTCCAAACCTCCAATTCATCCATGGATGGTACCAGAAAAGCCATGGAGTCGTTTACATTTGGACCATGCTGCTAATTTCATGGGTTCTAATTGGTTGGTACTGGTGGATGCTTACTCCAAATACCCTTGTATCCATCCTACCCAGTCCATTTCTGCGAAAAGTACCATTGACTTACTAGAGCAAGACTTTTCACATTTCGGGTTTCCTCATACCATCGTTACTGACAATGCTCCGTGCTTTACGTCCGAAGAATTCAAGGAGTTTTGCAAAGAGAGAGGGATCATCCACTTGACAGGGGCTCCGTACCATCCATCAACCAATGGAGCTGCTGAGCGTTTAGTGCAGACTTTCAAACAAGCTCTACGGAAATCTGCGCAACTTCCAAAGAAAGCCTTGCTGGACTTTCTGCGTCAATACAGGCGCACACCGACAGATAGTGGATTCTCTCCCAGCCAGCTACTTAATGGTAGACAAATACACACAAAATTGGATGCAATATTACCCTCACCTGCTCACATTATGCAAGGCAAGCAGACGAATGCAATTTCTTCAAATGATGATTCGCGTCATCCAATCCACAACTTCAAAGCAGGTGATCCTTGCTACGCACTCTACTTTGGTCCTAAACAAACCAAAGATCCGAGATGGGTTCCAGCCGTGGTCGTTAAACAAACTGGCAGTTCAAGTTCGGACAGTTCCCCAAGGTAGAATCTGGCGACGTCACATTGATCAACTTCGACCACGATATCCTTCAACCGAAGATGATGAACCAGGCGAGGACTACACCTTTGACTCTGACAACACCCCGAATGCTGAACAAATCAATAATGCACCAGAATCTTCCACTCAAGATGAACCAGAATCTTCAGCTCAAGAATCTACGAACACTTTACCACATTCACCGGTTTATGGCCCTTCTAATCCACGACGATCGACGAGGGCCAGAAAGCAAAGAACTTTCTATGGTTGAGCTTTGACTAATTTTTAAAACTCCCTTTGTGTTCGTTTTACTTGTTCGGGGAGGTGTTGCGTTGTTTCATCTTGTATTGCGCACTAGGGATTCGAACCTGAGTTTTGCGTGTATTTCATTTCTTGGTATTGTGACCTCGTGAATTTTCGCGTAAACTGTAAACCTGTGTTTCCTGTACTAGTGCGCTGTTTGCAAAAATAATTATTGCTTTTTTGCTTCAACTGCTTTTCCGTTTGCCCTGCAGTATTTTTGCCGTGTATTTTCCCATATAAGCGAGTGCCGTTTTCATGCCTTCAGTTCACCTAAGTTACTAGCTAATATGTTAAATCTTTATGTTTCTACTCAAAAACATAACAGTAATTTTGCTAGTAAATGCCAGAAAATCACTCATTTCTTTGATTTGAATCAGTACAGAATTTCGTTTCTTTTTTGATATGAAATATATTCTTTTTCGGTCGTTCTCAATGTTATTTTTTGTTGCTGAGTCTGGCATTGTTCTTATTTTGTTCTGAAACTTTGACTAAAAGTGATCCTCGTGTTCTTTTAAAAGTTTTCTTATAAAAAATCTAGTTTGCTAACCTCAATTCTGGTAAGTCTCTGTATTTCGAACGCTGCAAAGCGTTTTGTAAGACTGCTATGTTATGAATAATACGTACTCATCAAGACTATTTCACTACAAGCAGTTACGCATTGTTTTTCGACTCGAATTGCTAGAAAGCAGCCATCACAGATAACCTTGCCTCATTGTTTGCACAGCAAGAAACAACGTCTTGAACACAGACTGCAACGCTATCGAAAATAATTCTTTTAATTCCTTTCTTGCAAGAAACTAAAAAGGGCGTGCTAATCGCTGCATTAGCATAATATGCTGCAGGTTATTAAGTTTAACAAAATAAGTTTCGCACCTGATGTCAAACCATTCAAACCATAGACTCTTGATCGATGGTCAAATCTGTCGCGTTTACTAATGACAAAATAAGTCGTTTACTCTGAACGCTTTTGACGACGACGCACGCAACCTCTCGCATGGTGTAAAGTAAACGATTAAAAGTAGCGAAGACCAGTTTTCAAACCCGGTTTTGAAAGCATTAAAAGAAGTGCGATGAATAACGAAAGCAACGTTGCGGGCAAAACTACAGCACTTATTATCTACGTACGGTAAGGCTTATTTCCAGAATTGCGAAGTAAACTAATTTTGCAATTTCAAGTTCAAATAGTTTTGACTGATCGAGTGAATCATTTTAAATTTGCCTTTTCCGAGTTCAAGATAAAGTTTTCTTTAAAAATCAAATTGCCATAACCGGCCTAGGCTACATCGCTAGAGGAACAAAACTTTACTGTGCAATTTGTATTAAACTTACCGATTTGTTAAAACTTGTTTGTTAGTTTGTGTTAAAACCATAGGAGGGCAGTGTGTGTGTCAGTTTATTCATGTACCAATACACGCAAACAAAGAAAAATCCACATATGGAATATCCAGTTGCAAGTTAATGCAAAACGTTAGCTTTTTTAACCACTAGTCCGTTAACAAACTTCACACCTCCGTTAACGTTAATCCGTTATTTTCAGCTTTAATTAACGGAAGTTAATTAAGTCCGTTAATTCGTTAATATTTTGCGTGTAATTTATATTTCTTTTTATTCACTCGCTTCTACAACACGTATTGACGCTGTTGAGCTGATTGTCAGGAAAAAATTATTGCTATGGTGGTCTATTTATGTTTTGGAAGTTACAATCAGGTTTTAGAAGTTACAGCCTAATCTAATTTCAAGATAAAAATAAGTTCAAATGCACTAACGAAGCTGCGATCGGAAAATCCTTGGAAATTGCGTACAGCAATAATTAACAGACCTATGAGGCTGCAGGTCATTATTTGCCACAAAAAAGAGCTCCTTTCTTCGCTTTCTTCTGTAAAATTCGTGTTAATACGCAGCAAGTGTTACCAGTGCAAACTGGTTTGTACCGGTACGATGAATGAATGGTGCAAGATATTAACGATAAAAACTTTAACGGAAGTTAACAGAACTTAACGGAAATTAATTTAGTCCGTTAACATGAAAAAACTTTTCAACAGATTAACGAGTTAATGAAAAAGTTAGCTTCGTTATTAACGGATTAACGATTTACGGACTTGTGCCACCTATGGTTAAAACTTGCATAAAAACTTGTTGTAAAAACGTGTATTTACGATAACAGCGAGATTCAAAATAGGTTTGTACCTCTTCACAAAATCTTTTCTTTTTTTTTTCGAAAAAGCTTTTTTTGGTTCGTGACAGACTAATGTATTTAATGCGTGTATCGACATATAAAAGAGCGGGCGAAAAAGCGCTTATTTTTTTATAAAGAAGAAAGAGCGTACTAAAACTTACAAAAGTGGACAAAAAACGAGTTCACAAACTTGTTACCCGGGACCGACTGAAGCGATAACTGGGATATATTCTAAAAATTGTTTGCTTTGTGACAGTGCTGTCTTTTTACTATACTTTGTAGAATTATAGTAATATGCATGAGTCTTGATCATGTCGGATTTAAGTAAGCTGACTAAATAGAACAATAAGGCTCTTTTACTAACGAGTATAGCTTTTTTTATCTATTGCTTGTCGGGTACATTTAAGACTGATAGTGATGACCTTAGTTTTGGTTCAGCGGTGTCTAAAAAAAGATTTGGCACTCTGTACCGTATACGCTGCACAGGGTGCACTGTTAGCCAGACTGGTGACTTGATTTGCTGCCGTCCGCCAGGTTTTGAAACGCCAAAATTAATGGAATGCTTGCTTTTCCACCAATTTTTTATTATGTTAGTCAGTGGTTCACGAAGAAGGTTGGTTGGTTGCGAGTTGGCCACCAATTTCGTTAACAGTGCCACGTATCTGTGTTCGGACTGCCTTGGTAACTAATTTGCATGCTCTCTAGGTAAATCAACTGGTTGGTCTGCATAGATTGTAAAGGGAGCCATATCAAATTATGTTTTAGCTAGGAAGGGTGTTGCTGTTTCAGTATATTCGATAATTTTAATTTCGCTGACCAAAAAAACTGTAACAAGATTTTTTTTTTAACTGTAACACTTCTTTATTCTTAAAACTATGTATCCTGTTTAAAACGGTCAAACGGACAGCTTTTTTAATAACGTATTTATGCGAGTATATTCTCAATTGCTGTGCGGTCTGCCGTTGCGGGGTTTGTCCCTTCATCAGCAGCAAACAAAGAGTATACTGGTTAAAAATATATATGTATTTTTTTTAATGAAAAAGTTGATCAGTTGATAACATTGTTTTATTTGTGTTGGTTTTTCGCCAAGCTTACGTTTACGCCTGTTACTGTTTAAGTACTACTGTTTGATGCAGTTTACGTAGAGGCGGACCACATAGTCTTTCGCTGCTTCCAGCCTGCTTATTTTCAACGTACCTTAAAATAAACTTGACTAGACTACACTCTGGAAATCCACCCTTACATTCAGAAGTGGAGTCCTTGACGTCCTCGAAGATTTTGTACACCGTACATTTTGAAGTCCTTGGCCTGGAAGCTCAAGTCCTTGGCCTTAAAGCGTCCATTTCCTCAAAAATGCCCTGTCCTCAGCTCTAGGACAGTACTATTTTTGATCGGCTAAAAAAAAATTATCAAACAAAATTAACCTAAACTTCTAGTCTGCCAGGTTATTTCTTTTTCATATTTGAAAAATAATGCAACGTGATAGCCAAAAAGTCATACTAGACGTTATTTTAAATGGCATTGGGCAAGAACCCCAAATCTGAGAATGAAGCGGTGAAAGGCAGTGTAGAGTAATTCTGTTTGTTTCTGTTATTACTTCTGTTGCGGGAGGTACAAACAGCAAAGCACCAAAACCATCCGGTCTTTTGAGAAGCTTATACGGTTTTTTATGAACACATGAAAGACTGTAACTTAAATAGCCAAAATTAAGCTCGCAAGGAGACACCCTTTCTAGCTCAAGTGCTAGACCAGTGGACCGGTAATTCAAAAGCTGCAGGTTCGAATCCAGTAGAAAGATAACTTTTTCGCATTGCTTGTTTTAAGTATAGTCGTCATTCTAGTGACTCTTCCTAGACTTCCTCGCTGGTAGCCTTGAGGCCAGAAGCACGCAAAACGACTAAACATTAATATTATTGTTAATTATTGTTGTACGCGTGTACCATTTTACACAAAAAATGCAAGAAGAAACCGAAACTTATGGTAAGGTAAGTTTGTTTTTTACCACGCAAAATAAAATGCAAAATACAGTAACAACAGGTTTTGTAATCATTTTTTTCATTGGTGGCATTTCAATTGGGGGGCAGGCCCTAGGACCCTTTGGCTACGCCTATGATATACGTGATGATGAAATGTAACACCGTTACCTGCGATACCCTATTACACTAAGAATGTTAGTATATTCCTGATATAACTAACAAAACGTATCTTGAGAAGGCCAACACTTGTTATGAAAATACGCCAGTGAATATTGCGAAGAATTTGTTTTGAGATAAGAAACTCTAATCACTGGCAGCGGTCTGGGTTCAAAGCAACATCCGCTGAGCAATTTTTGTGCTGGAAATCGCCGCTGGAAATCCCAAATAATAAACTACTGTACCAGACTTATAAACGGGCCGAAAGTTCAGGCCCGAACCAAAAAATATAAGCCTGAGCCTACTCGAACCCGAAAAATAATTTAAAGCACAAATCATGCCCGAAAAAATCCGGAAGTTTAGTTGGGTCTGAAAAATTTAGCAATGTTGCGAAGTTATTTTGGTTATATTTTTGTGCACCTAAAACAAAAAGTACGTCGCAGATCAGAATTAAACCAGCAATTTTTGTCAACTTTTGGTCCGAATCCGACCTGAAAAGCATGACCCGACTTACAACTCTGTACTGTACTGTATCAGAAAAAATGCTGCATAAAGAGTTATTCCTAGAAAGATGCGCGCTGCACGAAATCAATTTTCATACGACGTCATGCGAATACGAGTAGGCAGAGTTTCCACGAAAAACTTGTACATTAAAAAAAACTAATGATTTATTGTTTTTACGTTTTTAAAATGAGTGTATTTTGAAGGTGGGCCGCCGTAACAAATGTCTCCAATGCCTTTCTCTTTAATGCGGCCCTGCTGGATCTCCAGATTACTTTTTGCAGTTAAATACCTTATGTTAAATTTTACAAAGTGTTTTTTGGAGGCCGAAACGTACACGCTCTTTTATTAATAGGCATTAAATGCGTCTATAGAGCATAGAGAGACATTACATGCACGAAACAGTAAAGAAAAGATTGGCTAAAAATTAGAATGGGAAAATGTGGGAAAACTAAAAATTTTCTAAGTGATCTTTTACGGTATTTTTTTTTCAAAACGCTTCGAAAATTATCTAACCTCCTTTGAAAATCTCAAACATTGCTATTTTTCTAAAAACAAATTACTGTAATAGTTTAACAGTGGCATAAGGACTTTCCCTTGCCACCCAGAAACCCATTTTTTTTCCTAGGACTTGAGCTTGCAAATACTGGATGCGGTGCCTATACATTAAATTTAAAAACAAAAATTTGCTGTATTTTGCTATACTTTTAGATAATAATATCAGAGTTGCTGTGCAATATTTTAAAAGTACAATTTATGATAACATTTTAATCAAGACGAATAACTGGATACCCGAATAGGCAAGTCTAGTGCAGTAATGCGAGCTTTGCACTATTTGGTTGTCATGAAACGAGAATCGTCAAAAAAGGCAAAGCTCTGAATTTTCAAAACAGTTTTTGTCCCCGATTTTCACGTATGGTTATGAATCCTGGGTAATGACTGAAAGAATGCGATCACAAGTGCAAGCGGCTGAAATGAGGTATTTACGAAGAATCAAAGGAGTTGTGCTGTTTAACAAGATGCTATACTGCGCAGCTCTGAGATTCGAACATCGAGCCGTTACTTCCCGAATTGAAATATCTCAGCTTAGATGGTTTGGCCATGTAAGCAGAATGCCTCAGGAAAAACTCTTCAAACAAGCTTTACTTGCCAAAGCAAATAGGAGAAGACCAGTTGGACGACCTAGAACTAGATAGGCCAATTACATTGAGGATCTTAGATGGAATCGCTTGGGACTTTACCCAAGCGAAATGATGGAGGTGATGGAAGACCGTGAAGTGTGGCGGCTTAATCTCGAGCTGCTGCCACCGCAATCCCCACGAAAAAACGGGCAATGAAGAAAGAAGAAGATTTCAAACAATTCTGTAAAAAGAAGTCGTTTAACCAAGCAATAAGGTTTGTGATTGAAATACTACTAAAAAAGTTGCGATTTATAATCAGTGGACGTTTGCTCCAGGGCCCTAACTGGTAAAGTTGAAGCCTTAAAATTGATCATTTTCACGTCTAGAATTTTGTTATTCACGTTTACGAGTTACGGCCAGGTTTCATTAGTCATTACCATGATATCGATACGGAACGTAATCAACGTTACTGCTAACGCGTAGAACTTCAAAATGACATTCATTATATTTTAAAAATTCTATTTTCGACCTATCATCAAAAACTTTATGAAATGCAATACCTTAAACACTTTCGCACTTAAAAAAAAATAGAAAATTTGCCAAACACAATTTAGAAAAACTGTGTCTTTGGCTTCGACAATTCCTGTTCCTGGCCTCGAGAGGGTCTGTCCTCGAAAACTTGGTCCTTGGCCTTGGTCTCAAACGTTGTGCCTCGACTACACCTCTGCTTACATTGTTTTTGTTTTTCCAGCAGGTGGGTTCCTGAATCGTTCAGTAAAAGCAACACAAAGTGAAATAAAAAATAAATACGTAACATTTGTTCTCTTGTTTGAGCAGAACTGTACGGTTCTACTTAACATCTAGCGGATGACCTTGCGTAGTGCCTGGTCAAAACGACACGTACAAATGGTAATTTGGCCTTAATTGTTTGCATTATTTTTCTTTTCCAGTGAGCAGTTTTCTCTTTCGATAAAGATAATGAGAATAAACCGGCCAGTTGGTCGACGGTAACGCGTTCGTCTTTTCAGCGGGAGGTCTGAGGTTCAAATCTCGCATCGGTCAAGTCGGACACAGGGCTGCCAACGGCTCGCCACCGATGCAACATTTCTTTGAAAGGAGCTGTGTTACCCGGGCACAATGACGCAGAAATGGGACCCGCAAACTTATTACACGCTTCGGCGTAATACAGCGAGTATAATGAAAGATTTGATCTGATTTATAATGAGAATACACAGTAACGTGTATATGCATTTTCACTTTTGTTTGAGAAGAACAGAACGGTATCAATACATTTAGCCCTGGTGGGCAACCAGGATTTCGCTAACGGACGCGGGTGCTTGAACTACTGTAGAAGTTAAAAATTTCATGTTTATACAATGTGTCAATTGGGAGGCGTGTTGAGCAAACTGGTTTAACTCAAGTGTACAGGGGCGTATTTAGGGGGGGGCATTGTGCCATGGCCCCCCTTTGGGTCGCCAGGATTGCAAATTTGCATAGAAAAGTAAGCAGAATTGAGGAATGCCCCCCCTTTTGCAAGTTGGGCATAAGGTTTGATCCCACAAAAGCTACGTTCTGAGTGTTTCTTCTTGGCTTTGAGTGAAAAATCGGACCAACTTTGAGTAAAGACTTTTTTTTTTTTATGCTCTTCACCTGATTTCCGGCGAAAAATCGGACCAAATTTGAGTGAAGACCTTTTTTTTTTGCTCTTTACCTGATTTTAGGCGGAAAATCAGACCAAATTTGAGTGACGACCTTTTTTTTTTTTGCTCTTCTGATTTTGGGCGAAAAATCGGACCAAATTTGAGTGAAGACCTTTTTTTTTGCTCTTCACCTGAGTTTGGGCGAAATATCGGACCAAATTTGAGTGAATACCTTTTTTTTGCCCTTCACCTGATTTTGGGCAAAAAATCGGACTGGGCGGGACAATTTAATTCAGACCTTTGCTCCTCTCACATTTTCTGAACTTTCTGGCCCCCCTCTTTCAAAATCCTGCGTGCGCTACTGCAAGTGTATCATTGACGTGGGTTTGGAAACAGAACTCCCTGTCGCAGGAGGCTACGAAGGTTTGAGAAGAAACCCCGAGATGCTAGGCAATTTTTGTAATTTTTCAAAAAAATAGCCATTTTTAAGCCATTTACATTACGCTTCACTAGATTTAAGAGCTAATTGAAAGAAAAGTATTGTTAAGATTTGAAAGTCAGTTGAAACCATCAAATTGCCCAGCATTTCTTTTAGCCTCCCTCCCTTTTGTTTACACGTCAAGTCTGCAACATGTTTAGACGCTTGCATTTTGGGGCTTAAATTTTCTAAGGAATTTGTTTAGGAACGGGCTTAAACCTGGTTGCACCACTGATTTAGCATATTACCTTAAAAAGCGTCTAGTCAAAACAACTCGCATAAATGCAAAGACTTGCTACGTTTTACGACTTTGTTTTTTCGACAAGACTTGTCTTTTTTTGTATCTTTGGTCTTGACCTCGAGCCTCATTTCCTCGACTCCACCTCTGGTGTTTTGCAATAAATCTGCCGCAAAACACTTACTGAGAATCAGGAAAATGCAGTAACTTTTTTATAATTTTGTTTCTAATTGGTAACTCTGGCAAAATTTCTAAGCGGAAAAGGCCTGTCTAAGGGGAAATCTAATTTTTATAACTCAAGAACGGAAAGTTGTATAAAGCTCAAATTTGGTGAAGATAGTCTTCAGATCTGTTAAAGTATTTTTGGAAAAGATCGAGCAAAAAATTTTCCGACCTGAATGCCTTTTTAAGGTAATATGAAGCGAAATTCTCTCACAACTTTTCGGTGTTCTAATTACGTAGCTGTTCGTTTCGATTTAATTAACAGAGGTGGAGTCCTCGAGGACGTCCTTGGCCTCGAGGACGTCCTCGAGAACACAGTTTGAAGTCCTTGGCCTCGAAGCCTCAAGCCCTTGGCCTTGGCCTCGAAGCTTTAGGTCCTCGAAAATTGCCCTGTCTTCGGATCGAGGACAGCACTATTTTTGAACCATTGAAATTTTGTTGGAAAACGACAGAAACCTCGCGGAAAATTTGCAAATACCTTTTTTTGTTTTCCGCAATTGAAGCATAGGCTTAGCCAAGCGGGCCTCCCCCCAATTGAAATTTCACCAATGACAAAAATGTGACAAAAAAGCCTATTGTTTCTTCAGTTTCAGTTTTTTTTTAGCGTTTTTCGCTTACACCAGTAGCGAACAACAATATTGAAGACCAGGGGCCCCGGGACCCCCTCAAATCAATTTTTGCCTGCCAATTTAAACGTAAACCTGAAAGAAATGGATAGTTTTTGTCCTAAAAGTTGCTATCTCAGGATCACATTTCGCCTTTTTATGAACTTAATGTATTAACCAGCAAGGCCGGATTTACCACAATATGGCGTAGTACCAGCTAAGGGCCCTATGCTCAAATCTTAATACTCTTTTTGGTCTTCACCTACATTTGGCAGAAAGATGTTGCGAAAATCTCGAAAGTGCCAGGGGCCCAGCGCGATGAAAATCCGGCCCGGCAATAACATTGTTAGTAAACAAAACTATTTATCTATTGTACTATTTTTCAATAATAATGCATTAATTCACCTCCACCTCGTAAGTTTTTACGCACAAAATACTTTAAAAACAAAGTAGTCATGTAAAATGCTGATTGAACAAATCGTTAAACTTCAATTCAGGAGGCCTGGGCCCCCTGGCCTAACATGCATTTCTGTAACTGGTTATTTTCATGACAAAACAAAAATCTATAAGGAAAATCTTCGAGTGGGTTTTCATTTATTGCTAAAATGTTGCACGAGACAATGCACCTTACCTTCCCCTACTTGGACCAAATCACGCACAATTAAACTTTAACACCAAGATGCAAGATGTTAAACATGTTTTGAACTTAAATTGCAACTAGAAGTAGAATTAAACAATTTAATTTTTTTAATTGGCTTTCAAATGTCAAAAATCTAGTGCTTTCAAATGGCTCTAAACATGTGCGAAATGTGATTCAATGGCATTAAAATAGCTTTTTTTTCCAACAAATTACAAAAAGTCACCCAACAACTGAGGGCTTCGCCCCCAGACCCCCAAATGAAACATCACGTCTCGAATTTGTTCCAATTCATAGTACAGTTTCGTTCCGATTTTTATTTCGACAGTATAGCAATATCAACTCAAATTTTTCATTATACTCTCTGTATTACGCCGAAGCGCGTAACGAGTTGGCGGGGCCTATCTCCGCGTCATTGCGCCCGGGCAACACTGTGTCCAATTTGACCGGCCCGAGATTTGAATCTCAGACCTCCCGCTCCAGCGACGAACGCGTTTCCGCTCGACCATCTGGCCGGTATAGAAATATGTAAAAAGATAAATTGCATCAAGCAGAACAGAAATAACTATCGGTATATAGAAATAAGCTAAATAAACAACAGCATTTTGCGAAAAAACGAAAATTTTTGCAAAAAAAGATCGAAAGATTTTAACAATGAAAAGTTTAGTACGTGTAATGTACTTTGTATGCCATACCTGCGCTCGATTAGCACGGTGGCCAGTCTGTGAATTGCGCACTATTTTACTTCTCGCTTTTCAAATTTGCTTTGCACATAGTTTATATGACGAAGCAGCGATTGCCAGGGTAGGAGATAGTTTTTCAATGGAAGGAAGTTTATTCTGGTTCTCAGGGAGAAATTCAAACTTCTGCACCATTCCCACCAAAAAGATAAACACTTCCATCCTAGCCAACTGCTCTCCTAAACAGTGACGAGGCCCGACTGAAAACGGAATGACGTGGTTGGAACTGATGAAGTTTCCTTGATCGTCTATAAATCGTTGTGGAAGAAATTTTTCCGGTTCGTTCCATAGTTTTGGGTCGTTGTGGACAGCCCAGATATTTGCTTGAACCTAAAAAATACTAATTGGTCATTTACTCATTTTTTGTTTACGTTTCGTTGCTCAAGCTTTGGCTGCCTTAAAACCTAGGTATGCTTTTTTCTTTGCGTTTATGGAAACTTTGTATTACTTCACACTATTATTTTATCGTTCCACTTAAAAAGCACGAAAAATTTCAGTACAAGGATCAGCATCAGCCATCAATAGTAGTAATCTTGTTTCATTTTGCAATTAGTTTTCCCAATTTGTTCCAATTCATAGTACAGTTTACCAATTCATATTCATTTGTTCATTTGTTCCAATTCATAGCAATAACTTTTCATAGCAATAACTTTTTAGCATCAGCCATCAATAGTAGTAATCTTGTTTCATTTTGCAATTAGTTTTCCCAATTTGTTCCAATTCATAGTACAGTTTACCAATTCATATTCATTTGTTCATTTGTTCCAATTCATAGCAATAACTTTTCCCAACTGATATTACCATGTAATGGATATTTTTAGTTTAAAATTTTTTTGAATTGATTTTTTTCGTTAAGAATGAAGTTAAGACATACTACTTTGGTTAAAAACAATACAGACTGAAAAACAATTTTATTTGCGATACGTTATAATTAATTTATCATGAAAATTAATTTTAAGGCTGGATTTTACTATTTTTTTACAAAAATTAGTGGTGATTTTTACAGCATCATTCCCGGATAGCTATGTTGCTTCTATATATTTATTGAATTAGTTTTTTTTTTTATGGTATCTATTCTTCTATTGTTCTGTTTCAGTAATTAGGATGTACAATAGATCGTGAAGCCAACAAGCTCCTTGAGTTACGTCTTCAACATAAAATAATGCTATCCAACAAATCACGTTTTTTATTGTAAACAGTAGCGTAGCTAGGGGGGGGCAAATGGTGCTATAACCCCCCATTGGCCTGAAAAGTATGCAAAATAGCATGTTTTTTGCAGTTTTGAGGTTCATTTCCGCCCTAAAAACGATAATAGCCTCCCCCAAACGAAAACAGCCCCCCAAAGTTGGTCAGATGCGAAGTAGAAATGGGGATGTGAAGACCTTTTTTTTTTTTTTTTGGAGATCACTTTGTTTTGGATAGAAAAACGCCCTGAATTTCGGTGAAGTTCGTTTTTTTTTCTTTTTTTGGGGGGGGATCACTTGATTTTGGACAGTAAAACACTTTGAATTTGCCTCAAACCAATTCAAGACAAATGAAATTTCGGATCGAGTTCGTTCACGGTTGAATCAAACTTCAAAAAAGCCACCCCTCCCCTTTCCGAAATCCTGGCTACGCGACTGATTGTAAACTGTGATTGCAAAGTAAATTATATTAGCAAAAGCAAGTGTGATGGTTAACAAAATAAAAATTCAAAAATAAAAACTTAAACATGCATCATTGCATGCAACGTCTAATTTATAAAAACATAAGTTATCTGTTGTTTGTTTATATTCGTTATCAACAGTAAATTGAATGCTCAAAAAGTGCATAATTAGCCAAACTGAAATTTTTGCTACTGTCACGTTAGTTTATTTCGTATAACAATTGGTGGTAATCAGCTGTAACAATAGATGATGCTAATTTGCTAAACCTTCAAGTGCATTAGTTAACAAAACGATATCAGGTACGTATTAAAGAGTCCGCCAACATATATGTTATTAAACCGGTAATTGCGCGTTGGATTTCAAATCAAAACGTAAAGCTTGGGTTTATGATCCATTTCACGATGTGTCTGTGTTACAAGTTGTTTTCATGTATCTTCATGGCTACTCTTATTCCTGAATTTGGAATGCTAGTACTCGGATCAGATTACAATTTTTTAAGCGACTGGACTAATGGACTAACACGAGCACAAATATAAAGACGAGAGAGTTAATTTATAATAGCCTACACTTACATCTTTAATCAAAACCATGCTGATATAAGCCAAACTTGGAATTGCTGCGTAGTTTATATATGTTGTATCGAGTAAAATATTTTATCAGCTTAAACAACTAAATTTTTGATTAAATTTAAGGAAAAACTATTTCAACGGAAACTTCTGGCTAGTTTTCAATTAATTCTTACCCAAATCTAACCCAAACTCAAAAACTTACTCCCAACCTAACTCAAAACCTAACCTTAACCCAAGCTCTAATCTTAGCCCTAAAAAAGGTGAATAAAAAATGTGAAGATGAATATTCGTCATTTTTGTTTTATTCTCGTTAAGTTAAAAACGTTTGGTAAAATAGTCGTTCCTTAAAAGTTATATGCTGTACTTGGGTTCCTTTTGGAATAATCCATTTTCCAAATTGAGTTCTTTCCGATAATTTGTGTGGCAAACCAATTGGAGCTATTGGTCGATACCGGAAAACTTCTTGAACAAACGCACAACTGAATGGCATATCAGATTTCTTGGAATAGGAAATTGTTCCCGAAGAACCTGGCATGTAGTATATGATTATGATTGAATAAATACACTGAATAATGCATTACTATAGCAATTTCAATTTACTTTGTTTAATTTTAAAAAATGGAGAAAGCAAACGAAAAAATCTCAAAAGACACTTCCAAAAAGTAAATACTGTAATCTGAACAAGACGATGAAAAAACTTCTCGGTCAACGAGTCTAGCAGATATTTGTGCCAAGATGCTGGACAATTGGACATGTTAAATCTTTCACGTTGATTTCGTTGTATAAAGTGTAAATTTAGATTAGACTAAGAAATGTTTTTTGTTTTCGATTTTTTTTTGTGAAAAATCTCTCCACATAGCGTCCACGAAAAGCAAAAGTTTCGAAGATGTAGCAAACAAAACTAAAAGTATTAGACGCTTTTATAGAAAAAACATTTATTTTTATCAAAAGTTTCAATAAGCAATGATAATTATACTAATGCCTAAAAATATCATCATATCAGAAATTATTGCAGTCTTTTATTAAATGTGTTGACTTACAATTTATTTAGAAAAATGATCTGTTATTATTTGTCATTGGAGACAAGATGCAATAACAGTCTCACCAAAACTGTCTATTACTTCTTGGCGAATTTTCTTTTGTGCATCTGGATGGTGAATGAGGCAAAGTAGAGCCCAGTACAAAGTGTTTGCAGCAGTTCCAGAACCAGCAACGAATAATTCTTGAATAAAATTCACAAGCTGTTCATCCTGCCAGTAAAAACCAAAACAAATAGTCGAGAAATTTATCAAACAAAAAACCCATAATAAGGCACACCGTGACGCAAGAGAATGTGAAATGAGCTTGCTGCGTCCGAGATTTTACTCATTAGTTAACGAGCAATCTACTGTAATCACGTTTGATCACCTATTGCATCCACAGAAATTCGCAGTTAGTGTCGGCATCATGTAGATGGATAGAACAATTAAATCATAAATCGGATGTCAACCAAAGTCTTCATCAAAAAGCAGCACGCGTCGATTTGAATTAGCGTCTTCATCAAATTCTGTTTTCGTGTTTGCATTACAACGAAAGAATGCATGCTGTTTAACGCGGTACCGTCATGACACCAAAACGAAACTCCCAAATGTTACCGAAAAATCAGGGTGCCCCTTTCGTTTTTCCACGATAAAAGCGTCAATAAAATCTCTCAAGCTGTTTTCGTCAAAGGTTTTTTCGTGTTCTTGAATTATTCCGCGCAACCAATCTGAAAAACATAATAGCAGCAATTATTGCAAGTCTAGAAAGTTAATTTTGTTTTTCCCTGAACACTCAAAAAGTAGACATTAGATAAAGAGCCTATAATGTCGACAAAAGACCAGGAAAGTAATAAACAACAATCCGTGGTTGACACTGACGTTTCTGGTGGTGCCGTTCTAATTGTACACGATACACATAAATTTGTTAAAAAAATCTCAAGTTTTTAACACTTGGATGCTCGACAAATTTTCCTACCTAAGATGCCCAAGGTAGTCATTTTGACTATTTTGGTTATTGCGAAGTAAACGGCGAGCCTTATATGGTTGTACGGAACTACTATTTTTCCTTTTTATCATAAATCTACTATCAGCATTAATATTAAAGTCTTATTTCTGTGCTAGCGTTACTCTTACTTTACTATTAATCACAAACGGTAATGAGTAAAAGCAAAATTTTTATTTCAGAACAGCAATTTCTAATTGATAAAACAAAGTCTAAAACTGCTGTTAGGGGTTTACCAAAACTTCATTTCTGAGTTTATTTCTCGAAACTGCCGGAACCAAATTTTTTTCTTTGTTATATTTAATTTTTTAGTAGTAAGTACTTCAACAGTGGCGTGTACAGGAGGATTGTATTATCAGGCCATGCCTAGTACAAAAAAAACTTAAATAACGTTCAAGCCACGGCAAATGCAATGTAAATGTAATTCACAAAGTTTCTTCGGCTGTTTCTTGACCAAGACAACTGTGTACGTAAACATGTAATTACTCCAACAATTACAAAGTGTAATCTACAGTGGCAAAATACCTCGACAAATTTAACTCTATATTACGCGGATGGAGAGGACAAAAATGCCCCCCTTGGCTTTTCGCAGGATAAATCCCTTCAGAAAAAAGATTTTCAGAAAAAAGGATAAATCCATTCAGAAAAAATAACTCCTGAAAGTTTCAAGTTGTTAAGGGAAGGGAAAGTTTTTCAATTTAAGAGTTTGTTGAAGTCACTTTTCGAAATCTTGAAAATTTTGACCAATATTTAACCTAAATGATGTCACAAGACGCTTTTGTGACGTAATCACATTGACTTAGGCATTTTACGATTCAGCATCAAAAAACAAACAATGTACAAAATTTGAATTGCTTATGACGTCTTTGAGAAAACAATTCAAAATTGAAAAATTATTGTCATTATTTCAAGATACGCCGCTAACGTCACTGTGATGCGTCATCTCAAAACCATTTTTTCTAAAAAACTGTGGTGAACACAACCCACTAGCCAAACTTGGCGTTCCCACGATTTTTGGCTTAGGAGTTAAATAGGGTGGGAAGTGGGCATTTTTGCACGATACTTCGGGTATGCGTTAGTCAAATCGCCCAGTTTGCACAGCAAAAAATACCAAAGTGCCAGTTGCAAAAAAAGAAATGGTTTGAGGACTTCGTACCGCAACAAGTTATTGCGATATGTATTGCTTATCATACAACTGCTCGCACTACAGTCTACAAGTCATATCAAGTTTATTTTATCAGCAAAACAAAAACTGTCAGGACACAGCCAACAGATCACGACGGACATCAAAACTGCACCAAGGCAGCAAATTTTGAATTTAGAAAAAAAAAATTGAAACAAAAAGAAAAAAAAAGGGAAGAAAACTGTTAAAAATTGATCTAAATTTGTTCTGCTGTAGATAATGCTCCAGCGCTTGGTCGTAGAGCAGCAGTCTTATTAAGCAAGCTAAAAAAATCAATAAAGCATTTACAGTATGTGAAAGAACATCACTCAGCCCTATTACTTTCCTATGTCTGCTAAAGCCAGCAGTGCAATCGCAAACACGAAATTTGACCCGGAATTTCACAATTTCAAGCTGTCTCAATAAAACAAGGAATACATTTTTCACAGTTCGAAATAGTTTTAGCCTTACCGCATCAAAATTTGTTGAAGTTTAAAAACAGACATCGCGCAATTGATTGATTGATGATGGATTTTTTATCCAAAATGACACAGTACAAATAGCTGGAATTGAACAAGTATACGAATACTTGTTTGCCAAAGGCAAAATTGTTGAACTATAAAAATAAACGTCCTGCAACTGATGGACTATCGAAAGAGCAAGATTTTTTTACGGTACAAGTAGACGAAATTGATCCAGTTCACAAAACCACTCGATTTACTCAAGCCCGTCTTATCAGCCATTATAGGCCTATCAATACATGTAAATACGATAAAAACGGAAAACGGTAAGAAAACGCTGATTCCAATCAAGCATTGTGAAAGCGGTGATTGTTTCACCAATAAAACAAGCAATAAAATTTCACAATTGAAAATACTTCTGCCCAGCACTAAAACTGTAAAATCTTGCATGGGGGGACGCATTTGCAGTCTCGACTAAATGCATTTGGAAGTGCGAAAGTTCTTCAATGGAAATTATGCAATTCCGTCCCCAAAAATCGAGTGAAGACCAAAAAAAAAGGTCTTTACCAAAAATTGAAGAGTTTTTGTCTCCGAAATCGAGTGAAGACCAAAACCAAAACAAAAATAAAGGTCTTCACCGCAATTTGGGACCATACTCGGCCAGAATTTGTGGGATTTATTCGTGCTAACAGACCCTTTATCGTCCGTTTTTCCAGCGCTCAATCTCGATGGGGAAACGCTAAATCTCGATGGGGGGATGCTAAATAACGATGGGGGACGCTAACTTTCGATGGGGGGACGCGTCCCCCTACAATTTAAGTACTGGTTCTGCGCTTGCAGCAACAAATTTGTTGAAGTAAAAAAATGGACATCGCGCAATAGATTGGGAATACCAAAAGAGAAAGTTTTTCTTTACGGTAAGGCCGGAATTAATCTAGTTCACAAAACTACTCGATATTCTCAAGTTTGTATTAACTAGCATTTATACGAGAGTTAATGCTTTAAATTCGATGAAAACAGTAGAAAACACCCCGCAAAAAAAAACTAACCCTTACAAGCATTTCTGATTTCGTGTTTCATTTTAAGTTACAACTAACACCAATAATAAATAAAAGTAATTAGGGATATCAACCGAAGCTAGAAAACGCTTGAGAGAAAGATGCAAACGATGCTGTGTTTGTTTGTGACTGTACAAACATAGACTCTCAATTAGGGAAAACTAGAAACAGTCGCTCGGAGAAAAAGAGAAGTGCAATGAAAAAAAAGATTGCTCTTGTTGCAAAGGTTTTTTGCAGTCACGCCTATTCAACTGATTTGATTCGACATTTTCGAAGAATAAGTACACCGTAAAAACAGAAGGCGAAACTGTCAGTTTTCAGTCTTTGCGGGAGCATTATTGGGACTTCGCGTGAGCGCGTAGTACCTTTGTTTTCGTTTGCAGATGAGGATTGATTTGCTTTAAACTAACAAATAGTAAAACCTAGAAAGTTGAAATTTCGAGTCAACATAAGAATCAATGAAAGCGAAATGTGTGCCAATTTTGAGAATTCAGGTCATGTTATCGTGAATTGAGACACAAAAGACACAAAAAAAACGACGATTTTGGGCTTGAAAATTTATTAATTTGCCAATAACTCAAAAAGCACTTGACGTGCAAAGCTGAAGTTGGGAAACAATGTAGATTGCTTATCAATGCTTTATACAAACCGAGTTTGAGGGCCCCCAGTCACGTGCCAAAACGTTACAGGCCGAAAATGGGAAAAAAGTTGACGAGTTTGAACCGATATATCTCGATAATTATCGATATTGATGAAAAATGGTTTGTGATTTTTGAGCACACTAACAACAATCTTGCTTTTGGTTATGTTTGTTTACCCCAACTTGAATACTATTTTTCTTGTTTGGTTTCTATTTTCTAACTTTTTTTATTTTTATTTTTCTTCCCATGCTATCACTTTTAAATCGCCAAACGCACTGTATTCAAGGTTCGAGCAATCGAAGATACTAGGGAGGACTTTTTGCGAGTGAAATCGGGGGTGCCAGGTTGAGGGGATTCCCCTCAATCGGGTCCTTCAAAATTTTGAACTTTTACACCATAACAGGTAAATGGATCAAATTTTCGGAATGGCTAAATATTAAAAATAAACTAAAGCTAACAAAAATTGGGAGTGCCACAATGGAGGTTTCCCCCCAAACGGGCCCTCAAAAATTAAAACTTTTTAATCTTTTAAGCTAGGCACATGAAATTTTAACGATAAGTAAATATAACAAAAAGATAAAATTTGAATAAATTTTGGGTTACCAAAATGGAGGGTTCCTCCAAAATGGGGCGGCCAAAATTCAAACTTTTTAACCACTCACGCTAGACACATGAAGTTTTCAGGGTAGGCCAATATGAAGAATAGTTAAAATTTGACAAAATTTGGGGATATCAAAAATTGGGAGTCCCCTTCAAGCGGGGCTGCCAAAATTGTAAACTTTTAAACCATTAGAGCTAGATGGATCAAATTTTCGGAATGGTTAGATATTAAAAATAAACTACACCTAACGAAAATTGGGGGTTCCAAAATGGGGGGTTCTCCCAAACGAGATCATTCAAAATTCAAAATTTTTAACCTTTTTAGCTGGACACATGAAATTTTTAAGGTAAGTACAGATAAAGGAAAGGTAAAGTTTGAAATAATTTGGGGGTGCCAAAATAGAAAGGGTCCCACTCAAACGGGCCGCCACATTTCAAACTTTTTAACTACGCATGCTAGACACATGAAATTTTGAGAGTTGGCAAATATGAAAAAAAGATAAAGTATGACAAAATTTAGGGGTACCAAAATAAGGGGATCCTCTCAAACAAGGTCGTCAAAATTCAAACTTTAACCACTTACGCTAGACTGATGAAAGTTTCAGAATAGGTAAGCTACACACATCAAAATTTCAGGATACACAAGCAAATATGAAGGAAATATAAAGTTTGACAAAACTTGGAGCGCCAAAATGGGGGGGTCCTTCAAAATTCAAACTTTTCAACCATTCAAGCTAGACAGGAGAAACTTTCAGAATAGTTAAATAATAAAGAAGGATAAAATCATTACAGGTACCCAAAATATGACTCGTTTCAGGTGCCACACTAATATTGGGGAGTCATCCTGCAACGGGTCCTTCAAAATTTTTTGCCTCTCAAGTTAGACAAACAAAATTTTAAAGATAGGTAAAAATACAATATGAAAAAATTTGAGGATCTCATACTACAGGGGTTCTCCAATTGTGTTGACACCTCCTCCCATTAACTACAAAAACTAAATAAATTAAATCTATTGGATACGTTAAATATAAATCAAAGATTAAAGATAATAAAGTTTGGTTGGCAACATTGAGAAGATCATGGCAAATGGGCCCCTCAAAATTTTTAAATTTTTACTACGCAGTACCTCTGCTAGACATGTCAAATTTTATGAGTGCTGATAGGCTAAGACAGAAAAACGATAAAAAATGCCAAATTTGGCAATTCCATGTTGGACATGTAGCCCTTAAATAGACCTTCAAACTATAAAATTCTCACAATAAATTGATATCACAGAAAACTAAAAGAGTCAAATATTTAAGATTACTTCTGCATTTAAGGTGTTAAAGTACTTGAGCTAAATGGTTTTGTTGGGTTTAAGCTGGACGGCCGAGTTTTTTAGTAAACTGTCCCTTGGGTGGTTGAAAAAAATCTCCTTCTTGCTCTTCAAAGTTTTTGAACTACATTATTTCTGTAAGAAAGCTTTTGTGCTGAGTAATGGATGTAAAACAATGTAATGTACAATATCTGACATGTTTGCCATTGGGTCGCATTGCTAAATAGCGTTCTCAGAATAGGAATAGCTGTAAAATGCGCGCATATTTCTGGCCGTGTTTAGTGTTAAGTTTGGCTGATGTGATAAAGTCGCTGGAAATTTAAGTATCGCTCTATGTCATTTTGTAACAAAGTGGAAAACTGATAGGAACTTCTAATAGCTTTTTGATTGACGTTACTTCATTATTTTGATAACTTTAACTTTGAGAGCGAGTTACCTCAAAGCTGTTAAAACGAAGTAAAAAGAGCGTATTGTGCAAAAGAGTCAATAGCTTTGGTAAATACTGTAGTTGTTTGACTTTAAACATTACACTTAGGATTCTGGAAAGCATCGAGTGGAGTAAATAAATATAAGTTTTCAATGTACAGTCATCGTAAAGTTAAACTCAGCAATATCACTTATAAGATTTGTAAGAATTTGATTCTCTTGTTTCTAAAGTTTGTTTGTGTACGGATCTTTTTCGATACTGGTTACTAATGCAGGCATTGTTTTGAATTAGTTCTTAAATTGAATTAGTTCTTAAATTAAACTTTGAGAAAAATCAGTAGAAGTGTTCATATTATGTGCTCATATGAAATTCATCTAAAACAAATCTTTCAATGGGCAAGATAAGGGTGTAGGTCAAGATAATGTGAGTGCAAATCCGAAAATCATATTGATAAAAGAATGCTGTAGAAATATTTGTTTTTAACGAGGGTTTACTTGCAATCGCAATTTTAACAATATTACTCTGCGCTGTTAAATGAAAATTCAACTAACTCCTTAAAGTTGAAACGAGAGCTAAGCAGAGTTGTAAAATTTTGATTGTCATTTTATAGATACCTTTTCTAGACATTTAAATGTAGAAAGCCGTCAACGACAAACTTGATCAAGTTAATGGAGCAGTATGAAATTCGAAAGCAGTGTATTTCAGATCTGATTGTCAACAACCATAAACACGCTTAACGCAATTGTGAAGTTCTTTAGTTCAGAAAAATTAGATATTTTCGCGAAATCCCAGGATATCGCTTGCGACGTCAGAGTTATAAGTCGGGCCAGAGTTGAAAACGGGCCGACAAGTTCAGGCCCGAACCCGGCCCAAACCCGAAAACTATTTTGAATCTCAAATCACACCCGGAAAAACCCGAAAGTTAAGTTAGGTCTGAAAAATTTACCAAAGTTGCCAACTTATTTTTATTATATTTCTGTGCACCGAAGACGAAAAGTACGTCTCAGGCCCGAATTAAGCCCGAAATTTTTGCCAACTTTAGGCCCGAACCCTGCCCGAACCCGAACCGGACCCGAAAAGCCCGGCCCGACTTACAACTCTGGGTTGGACCGGGCTTTTCGGGTCCGATTTGGACCTAATCTTGACAAAAATTTTGGGCTAAATTCTGGCCTGAGACGTACTTTTTGTTTTAGGTGCACAAAAATATGATCAAAATAACTTGGCAACGTTCCAACTTTTCAGACCCAACTTAACGTTCGGATTTTTTAGGGCATGATTTGGGCTTCAAATTAGTTTACGGCTTCAAGTGGGGTTCAGGATTGTATTTTCGGGCTCGGGCCGGGTTCCGGCCTGAACTAGTCGGCCCGTTTACAACTCTGTGCGATGTCATATTCTAGTAAAGAGTCTATGGTACGTATACGTTTCTTGCGTACTTCGTCAGTTAAAATCTTCCAAAGTTTGGTGTGAAAAAACAATTCAGACTTTGTAGCCTACTTACCAAGTGGCTGCGTTTTTTTTTTCCTACGGCATCAGCAGTAATATTACAGTACTTACCAAACATTTCATCAAGCTTGGCAGCAAGCTTTTGGATTCCCCAAGAAAATGGGGGGATATGCTTCAAAGCTGGAGCCAATACTGTTACTTTGCCTGAAATACTGATCAATGGATCGTCACCAAATCTAAAAACCAAATTCAGTTACTAAAAGGCGAAGCCACTGTTTTCGTCGGAAAGGTATTGTTTTTGCGATGACAAATTTACAGAAGTTTTATGTTATAATTTCGGCCGATTACTTGATGGTATGGTTTTGTTAGTTTTGGGTAAAGTGTATACTGTAGAGCAAATTTACTACATATAGTTTTTTTTTTAAGTCTTTTGGATAGAGGAATAAAGCAAACAACTATTGGTCAAAAACTCTGTTTTTTGGCAAAAAAGAAGAGAGCAAAAAATCTCATTTATTATTAGTGAATTCACGATATATATAACTTTGACCTCTAAAACTGCGGTAGTTTGTTATTACTAACTAAAAATTGTTTGCTGCTTTCACTGAAACAACACCAATTGAATTCATTCTTTCATGTATTAGAACCAAGCACTCAGCGTTTCTCCAACCACACCAACACTGAACACACTTTTTTTGGTTCTGTTTGCAGACTTTTATCAGGCTGGGCTACCAGCGACGGTAATCTGCTCGACAATAATGAAAAATAACCTTCAAGTGCCTTTCTCAAAAACACAACGACACATAACCAATGTAGGAATCGAACCGCAAGTCTACAACCTTTCGATCAGTAACCCGACGTTCTGCCAGCTCAGCTATCGCTGTCAAATAGAATATCCCATTCTAATAGCAAGAATTAATTATTTAACAATTTAGTTGTTAAAAGTAAAATAAAACAGCATTACAACCAGGCCCGGCGTCCAAGTAGTGTGGTTGGGGGGGGGGGGCACAAAAACTTTTTTCCCTCGAATTTGAGAGCAAAGACCAAAAAAAAGGTCTTCATCGCAAAATTTGCGCGAAACTTCACAAAGTCTATGGTGCAGACCAAAAAAAAGGTCTTCATCGCGAAATATTATCGAAACTCCACGAATTCTAGTGTGAAGACCAAAAATAAAAAATGGTCTTTATCGCAAAATCAGAAAAAAAAATGTTTTTTGCCCACGAATTCTGAGGTGATAACTAGTACTTTGGGGGTCTCAGGCTCCGAACTGCACTCCAGTCGCACCAAGCCTGTTACTTTCGTTGCGGCACAATCTTCGCTTTGGGGGCACATTTCTCGTTTGGGAGAGCACCAGCAGTAATTTGGGGGGCATGGCCCCAAAATGCCCCTTTGTGACGCCGGGCCTGATTACAACCAATAAGATCGTAATATTGCACAGCTCATCTAGTTTAGCTGGTCAGCGGTAAGTGTTCACATTTGAGGACTTGCATACATACAGTTCAATCAAAACGTAAAGCATTTTTTGAAAGTGCTCGTCCTTGTATTCAAACCGACGTCCAAAGATAACGTTGCAAATGTTGTTCGAAACAGCATCATGAAGTAGCACCTGTGACAAAATTGCTACATTAGTTTCAGCAATAAGTAAAGCATAATTAGAGCATTAATCGAAGCGATAGTTGAACTCCGGTCATGAAAGTATTCGTTGTGAAAACGTCACCAGACTAACCACTTCCATTTCTCCGTTCAACGCTATAATAAAAGACAAACTGAGAGAACGCGACGGTTCTATCAAAGCTATGAGCTGACGACTTCAAGCAAATCTAATTAACCAAAATAGCTCAAGGCTACAACTATTTTGCTCGGTTTTTATGCCGTTTTGCAGCATGCGCTTTATCAGCTATTGGTGAAGAAGCGTAATGCAGAAATACAAGAGCAGTTTGTAGTCTTATTTTGCCAAACTTTATCCAGCACCTTTCTTTGCATTGTCGACACTTTTTTGGTTGCTTTTGTATAGGTTTTGGATTTCGATTTTTTGTTTTTCTTTAAATCAAATTATCAATTTTGACTTCTTTTTATTTGAAAACTAAAGCAAAAACTGTGTTACAACACATTTAGTAACATGTGTTTTGAGTCTGAAATATGCGTAATAGAATCAGACAAGAAATGTGTTTTTGAAAACCGCATCTGTATATATGCCTCTACAATATACCTGAGCATCAAATGCTTTTCCATTATGTTTTCGGATTTCTTCATTGACGTAAAATAATTCTTCCACGCAAATATTTTCCATTCCCTTCTTTCCAACACCAAACCTGCAACAAAAATATATTGAGGCGGTAGCGAGAAGGGAACCCGTATTCTTCGCGTTGTTGTGGTTCTTGACCCCCATCGCTTCATCACAATATTATCAGCAGTTCTTGTTCAGAGTTGCTGTCACACATTTCAAAGAAACGTTTAATTGCAAGTAACTTTACAAACAATGCCAGAAAGTGGCGGCAAAAATGAGATAATTCTACAGCCACTTGCAAAACAGTACAACTATTATAGACCATTTATCCCGAGAAATAGAACCATTACTAAACCAACCACAACAGGCGCGCGACTACAACATTGCTGAAAGGTGAGAGCTTGAACCAAAAGTAAAAATATTTTGTCTCGAAAAATGTAATTTGTCGATCGGGCTTAACATTGACAAAATATCGGTCGTAATTCGGGCTTGATATTCGTTCTTGCCTTGAGTTATATTTTAGATGCAGTAAAAGCGTAATCAAAATAACTTTGCAGCACTGAGTGACGACTTTGGTTTAGTTTTCTTTGAAATAAACTACGGTTAATGTTTTCTTTGATATAAACTCTAGATTAAGATTTCTACATTCTATACAACGCTACCGTGAAACAATGTTCTTAGCGTTGATGTAATTACATCGTATCTAATGTTATTGACTTGCAGTCCGATGCCTAAAGTGTTTTGATGAAAATCTGATGTAAATTCTATGAAGCAAGGTTGAGGTTATTTTAAGGAAAAATCTGATGTAAAATACGCAAAAAAAGAGACAAGTCCACAGAAAAAAGCTTGGAAAGCAGGTTACAACAATGTCTATTAACTCAATTCCATTTGAACAAACAGTTGGAAAAAGAGGTGATCCCAAAAAGGAGTTTGATCTGATTTTTCTGAGAAAAACGGTTGAAAGTAAAACCTTCTCCAAAATAAAAGAAGAAAAAAAAACGATCATCTCAATTTAATCCCTATTTTTGTTGAAAATTTGAAAAAAAAACGATTTTGTTGTTTTTTTTGATGTGATTTTTTTTTGAGGCGATTTCTCAGGAAAATACTGAAATAGTTTTATTTTTACTGCATACGAACAATAATCGTATACTTTTTAGGCCTAACTGAACTTTCGGGCTTTTGTGGTCTGGTTTTGACTTCAAATCACTTTTCGAGTTTAGGCCGGGTTCGGATTATGATTTCGGGTTTAGCCTGCACTAGTCGTCAGTTTACAACTTTGCAATTGATTTATTACCAGAAGGCTTCATTTCACCGGAAATTTTTGTTTAGTTTTTTAGTAACTCTGACTCAAATCTAACCCAAACTCAAATGCTTACTCTAAAACTATTCCCAAATCGAACCCTAACTCAAACCCTAACCTAAAATTTAATCTTAACCCCTAAAAAAGCAAATAAAAAATGGCGGGGATGAATATTTTTTATTTTCGTTTTATTTCCTTTAAGTTGAAAATTTTCGGTGAAATTGTCACTACCTTTTTTACCCAAGTATCTATAATGGTGCTGTTCAGCCAGTTCTCACCGGTTCGCGCAAACCGGTTCCTAAACTTAACGAACCAACTAGTAAAATTGCTCGCTTAATATTTTTTGCTATTGAACTTACATTCAAAAAAGTGAGCTATGAATAAAATTAAAAAACTACACTGACAATTAAATGGCTGTGTGAAATTTTTCTTAATGGAAATTACTTTGTTATTACTGTTAAAGTTAACGCAAGATGCGTTTCAGCTTTTTGGCTTTGTGCTCAATGACGTAACCTCGAAGAGGGAGCTAAAGAGCTAAGCCCCAGCTTAGTCAAGTCACTTGGAAAATTTAACCTGAATTTGCGTACATTTAAACAGGTTTCGAACTTTTGATCTTGACAGGTAATAAGGGGTTTGGGGGTAAAGGAGCTAAAAAAATTAATCAAGGACTTCGACATCTTAGCAAATTAGCAACTAATACTTTCAAATTGCTCTTGATACAAACGTGCGATATACCATCCAAATGGTGTTAAAACCAGACTTGTAAACGAGCCGACTTGTTCAGGCCCGAACCCGAAAATATAAGCCCTAACCCGGCCCGAACCCGAAAACCAACTTGAAGAAAAAACCCGAAATTTAAGGTTGGTCTGAAAAATTTAGCAATGCTGCCAAGTTATTTTGATTATATTTTTGTGCACCTAAAACAAAAAGCACGTCTCAGGCCCAATTTAAGCCCGAAATTTTTGTCAAATTTAGGCCCGAACCCGACACGAAAAGCCAAGCCCGACTTACAACTCTGGTTAAAACAGTTATTTTTTTCTGAAAAATTTTCCAGCGCAGCTCAGAACTTTGCCCCCACATTCCCGGTTGTGAGACACTGCAGATAACTTTCAGCTTTAGGTCAGGCCCACCCTCCCTTAGCAAAATCCTAGTAACGCGTTGCACGTATTGTAAGTAGTACCCTATTTGTTTCTTGTTGTTGTTTTAGTGTATAATTTCAGCAGTGCTCTTACAATTCAGAACTGCAAAATTGCTACCAAACACCATTAGTGGAGTCCTCGAAAACACATTTTGAAGTCTTTGGCCTTGGCCTCGAAGCCTGCAAGTCTTCGAAAATGTCCTGTCCTCGGCTCTAGGACAGTATTATTTTTTGATTGGTTGAAAAGGAAAATAACCAAACAAAAAATAATCTAAACTTCTTGCCAGCCAATTCGTTTCATTTCTTCATTATTTAAAAAAATAATGTAATGTGATAAACAGTCATAGTAAACCTTATTTCTTAATGGCATTGTGTGAAAGTTCTATCGAAAAATGAGGTGGCAACAGGTAGTTTAGAATCATTCTTCTAATTTCTGGTAATACTTCCAGTGCGGGTGGTACAAACAGCAAAGCATTAAAGCCAGGGTCATAGCAAGAAATCCGGGGGTCCAGACACAAACATTTTGGAGTTACTAATGCCAAAACATGACCGTGCCTATCTGAGTGTGGATTCAGAAGAAAGTATGCGAGTGATAATGAAATGTAATACAGTTGCCAGGAATAGCCTCCTTTACTAAATAGTGTACATCTCTGATAAACAAACAAAACGTAGCTTGGGAAAGCCAACTTTTTCTGAAATACGTGTGCGAATATTGCAAAGAATTTGTTTTGAGATAATGAAAGAGCAATTCTATAATCACTGACAAGCGGTTTGGGGTCAAAGCTACATCCATCAAACAATTTTGGTGAAGAAAATTGCTACTGAGAATTCCATGTTACTATACCTGTATCAGAAAAACTGCTGTATGAAGAATTATTAAAAAAGCGAGTGTGAAACTAAATATAACTATAATTGTTTGAATGCTTGAAAAAAAATTTTTAAACGTAATGCAATAGCCAGGGCCGGATTTACAATATGGCACAGCGCCAGGGGCCCCGCACTCAGATGGTAAGGTGGTCTTCACCTATATTTGGCAGGAAGATGTGGCAAAAATCCCCAAAATACCAAGAGTCCCACGCAGTGTAAATCCGGCCCCAGCAATAACATGCTGGTAAGTAGGTTTAATCATCGATCATACCATTTTTCAATAACAATTCTCTTCCACCTCGCCAGTTTTTACGCGAAAAAATACGTTTGAAAAAAAAGGTAGGGGAAATGCTCATTGAACACATTGTTAAATTTGAATTGAGGGAGCTTGGGCCCCTTGGCCGGATATCCAGTCGTATAACTACTTATTTTCATGACAAAACAAAAGTCTTTAAAAAAAGCTTGGAGTGGATTATTATTTCCTGCTAAAATATTGCAGGAGGCAATGTGCCATACTTCCCCTTATCTTGGCCAAATCACTTACTATATTTAGCACCAAAATGCACGATCTTAAATGTGTTTTGGACTTAACTTGCAAGTAAATGGATGATTAAACAATTAAATTTTTTAATTGGCTTTTAAATGTTAAAATGGCTTTTAAATGTTTCAAATGGCTCTGAACATGTGCGAAATGTGATTCAATGGCATTAAAAAGCTTTTTTTTCCAAAAAATTACAAAAAATCGCCCAGCTGCTGGGAGCTTTGTTCCCACACCCCCAAAGCCTCCGGCGGCTGGAAGCTCTACCCTTAGACCCCAGTCTGTAACACGTTTGAGTTACATTACTTTACTCGACGCTTCTCGCGCTTTGCCATTACATGTGATTTGCGGTTTGCCCCCCCCCCAATCAAAAATTCTGGCTACGCCTTTGTTTCTGTCCTTTGCCGTTAGAGGGCCTGTCCTCGAAAAGTCGGTTCTTGGCCTTGGCTTCAAACGTTGGATCCTCTACTCCACCTCTGCCAAACACTAAAAAAAGGAAAGCTTCTTTTTATGAGAATCGCGTTGTGAGCAACACTTGTCAGCCTTTACAGAAGAGACCTTTTTAGTAGAGAACCTGCAATTTTTTTCCACCTTTCTGAAAGTACCGGCTCCTTCAATACTTGAATAGCACCACTGCGAGTACTGATATGATATATCATCGTTTTACCCGCGCAAAGTCATAAGACCGAATTTTCTTTGAGACTTCCATAAATCATTGGCATCAATAAATACAAGTCCATGTCCTTTCTTGAATGATTCCAACATTGGAAGCGGCATTCTATCGGAAAAGACTTGCCCTTGCTTTACAAAAGCCTGAAAAAAGTCGACAGCAATTAGGACTTTCTGATCATCACAGAACTTCCCTAATATTCTTAGTTTACTGCTCAACTTTGTAGGTTTGCACTATTTCAAAACTTTTTTACTTGAGATGCAGCAATAAAAGACACATTGTGAAGCCTTCGCAACTTCCCTGTCGCAATTCTAATCAATTTTAATGACTGCCATTGTATTGTCACTGAGCGACTAAAGAAAATTTGTCTTGTATAGTCGAGTGTAGTAGCCAGATAAGTGCAGGCTGTACAAATTTTTCAGCACCCAAATGCTATTCATAGTTCTCGGACATTTTATCATCAGACATCTAATTACGCAGATTTTTTATCATTTGGGTATTTTGCACAAAACGCATGTTCGAAATCTTCATATTCTGGCATAGTCAACTGATATCCGAAGGCTTTAAAAAATTTGTTGGAGAAACCGTAGCCAAGCCAACGCACAGACATTCGTAGTTGTCATCACTGTCGTAGTCTAATTTTACGCCAATTTCGTTGATTTTTCTGAGAACACTCCCCACTCCACTCTCCATTCTCCAAAAACGACGCAAATTGGACTTTAGCTAGTGACGAAACTTGACCTTTTATCGACTTTTGAGTTTTTATTTGCCTAAGGTTTGACCCGATATTTGTTTTATCGTTCAGCAAAAACAATAACATCGTGTTTTTCTTAATCTTACTGTTGGCACTTACGCGATTTGCATTGTATTTCGCGAAGTCCAGCGTTTTCACAAAATTATTTTTCCAGATAATTTTGGCTTTGATATGGATCATAGGCTCTACTTAAATTGTGCGGGGAAAACGCCCCCCATTGAGAATCAGCGTCCCCCCATCGAAATTCAGCGTCCCCCACAGAAAGTATGCGTCCTGGCTGATTTGGACGCAATTTTTTTTTCTGGTCTCCACCAAGTGTTTGGACAAAAAATTGGCAATTCGGAAGTGGAAACCTATTTTACACTTTTGTGCGCGTGAGCTCTTTTGTTCTTCCGCCGCGAAAAATGCTTACTCCAGGATGCATTCTGTTACAGTTGCGGAAGCGTCCCTCTATCCAACATTTTACAGTTTAAGTGCTGACATAGTGAACGCTGGTTGCAGGCTGAAAGATTGACCAACAAGCTGCGAAGCCAATAACACAATTTTAAAAGACTAGATGATGATTAATACAAAGCAAATCATCAAAATATACAGTAGAAACATAATTTAAAAAACGAACCAGCTGGTTGAGTGGTAACGCATTTTTCTCTGGGGCGGCAGTTTTGAGGTTCAAAACTCGGGCCGATCAAATTGAACACAGTTTTGCCAACGGCTCGCCATCGCTGCGACATTTCTTCGAAAGAAGCTGTGTTGTTCGAAAGCCATGACGTGGAGATGGGCCCGGCAAGCTCGGTACACACTTCGACGTAGTGTATACAAGTGTAATGAAAGATTTGATTTGAACATGCGTATTTAGTGTTTTTTTTTTTAATTTGCTTCGATCAATTCCGTCCCTGATAGTATGGTCGGCTAAAATAGTGCTTACATAAACTATTCACGTTGAAATGATTGATTATTCCAATTTTACTAATTAATCAGCTGTTTTACGTACAGTAAATTCACGTTTGTTCATTCAAGCCATTGCAATTAAATTATTCTAACCTGGCTAATAGATTCATAGTCGTTCAAAAATATGGTATCATTTAAGCCCATTCTTATGGCCACTACAGGTCCGTACTTCTTGCTAAATTCATAGGCTTTCTTGTAAGGAGAACCCGCCATAACTGGAAGGCATCCCAACAGCGGAATACCACGAGGACCAGGTGGAAAGTAATTTGGACGCCGATACCAATACACCAGATATAGTAACACAATTGATACAAGTCCAACAATCCAGCTGAGATCAGAAAACACTTCCAGCATTTTAGCTATATGCTTCCAATAAACTTGAAAATTGACAAAAACATGCAGTAGCAAAGTAGCCTATTCAGAAACACCTTTCAGAATCACATCTTAAAGCAGCAAATAATCTAGATCCCAATAACAAAATAATTTAATTGATGTTTTTTGATGCAAGGGGGTATACCATTTTTCGATGGCGTCATAGGTGACCCAAATTTTGCATGTTGGTTATTGTGTGAAAATGGTAAGTAATTGCCGAAGTCAAAAATAAAACTACGATGTTACCAAACTTTATTTAACGTTGCTAACTGACTTTTCGACTCAAAAATTAGATGAATTTTCAGAAAGGCTTCGATAAACAATCGATGTATTTTTGGACGAAGTCACAAACATACCCTTATTTTACAAGGGTTATGACCAACGTATTTTACACAGTACACGAGAGGAAGGGCAAAAGTCATGAGAAAACTAAATTTGGCATGGGGGTTCAGAGTTGTAAACGGGCCGACTAGTTCAGGCCCGAACCCGGCCCGAACCCGAAAATTAATATGAAAACCAAATCATGCCCAAAAAAAAAACAAAAGTTAAGTTAGGTCTGAAAAATTTAGCAATGCTGCCAAGTTATTTTAATTATATTTTTGTGCACCTAAGACAAAAAGAACGTCTCTGGCCCGAATTAAGCTCGAAATTTTTGTCAACTTCAAGCCCGAACCCGGCCCGAATCCGAACCCGACCCGAAAAGCCCGGCCGGACTTACAACTCTGTGGGGGTTGGTGTTTACCAAAATTTTGTAAAAAAATTGGTTTTGAGTTGATGGCGTCATCATTGTGATGTTCGTACATAAGTTTTTTTGATGATGAATTACAAAATGTTCAAGTCAAAGTAGATAGGTCCAAAAACACGTCTTATGACGTAATTTTTGGTAAATATTAGCCAAAAAATGCCTAAATTTTTGAAAGTGACTTTGGGAAACCTTAAAATTGGGAAATTTTCTGTAACTTTATTAACTTGAAATTTTCAGGACTTTTTTGTAATGAAATGTGACTTAAAGTCAAGTTAAATTGAAATAAAATTTTTTTGTTGAAGGGATTTATCACAAAGAAAAACAAAAAGGGGGCAAAAATGCTTCCTACCTCTGTGTAGAATAGGGTCAAGTCTAAATAAAATGCCAAGTAATGTTTTAGGCTTTGTAACAATCTATTCCAATTTCAAAAAAAAAACTGGTACAAAAATTGGAAGGTAAATAAGGTCTTGATTGCTTGAGTTTGTGGTGACCCATACTAAATATTGATGTTGCTAAAAGTTTTTAGTCATTTCTACTATCTATCCCCTTACCCTTTCTAGATAATGGTCAAATCACTCTAAAAAGCAAAGGTCACTGGTCAGTAGAAGGAACTGTGTGCCTGGAAAACTCCTTTGACCGAAATAGTGTAGTTTTTTTTTCATTTCTTTATTATGGTGAATTGCTGTTGTTGGTGATCCATAGATGGGCCCCGTATAACTCGTCAAACGCATTGTCGTAATATTGCGAGTAGTACTTACATTGCAAAATTTTGCATGGGGGACGCTTTTGCAGCCCTGACCAAAGGCATTTGGCATGCGAAAGTACTTTAGTGAAGATTACGTGATTCCGTCACCGAAATTGAATGAACACCAAGAAAAAAAAGATCTTTGCCGAAAATTGAAGTGGTTTTTCGCCAAAATTAAGTGAAGAATTAGGTCTTTTTTGCCTGATTATCAGCGCTCAAATCTCGATGGGGGGACGCTAAATCTCGATGGGGGGACGCGTCCCCCCTGCAATTTAAGTACTGATTGCGAGTACAAATTAAGATTTGATTTTGTTTGCTTTTTTTATATCTTACTCGAAAGCGTTTTTTTCGAAAATGTAGGATAAACGAGCTCATATTTAAACCTTAAACTGAAATCAAAAATTGTTTAAAAATAGCTTACAAGTTATCAAAATCGTATTGAATATTGATTAAGTTTACCCAACGGTCGTTAGTGTGCATTTTGAGTACAGCATTCAGTTCAGTTCTGATGTTTTATTTCATGACCTCGGGTCCATTGAAAGCATCACATTCTGATTATTATCTAAAAATAGTAGGTTTAGCTTATCCCCGCAGTATGTAACTTGATAGTTTTTGCATTTTTTGTTAGTGTGACTGTACTGTCTGCTGATTGTTGAATACAGACTATGCTTAGTGCTTAAAACATAAGCTTTAAAACTGAAATGTGTTGAAATTGGTTTATATTGATGTAAAATATCTGTTGCTGCAAAATCTGCTGTTTATTATTCAAAAATTTACTTTTATTTTAAACAAATACAAAACTACGCTGCAAATACACGCAGTATGCTACATTTACTAAAACAGGTTGTTATTACTGTACTGCGTTTGTGCGCGTCACGCGTATTTGGCTGATTTAAGCAACGGCTCAGTTGTTTTTGGACTTTGATCGCCGATATGCGTGAAGTGACTGTCTGAAGATAAAGCGTGGCTGTTTGCGTTCGTTTTAGAAGCGTCAGCAGGGCCGTAGCGAGAGGGGGCACAGGAGACCCGGGACGGAAAACGAAACTTAAACAAATACTGCTAAAAATTGGTTCTATTGAAGAAATGAGAACCACTTGAGGTAATGAAGAGGTGTTCCAAACCTTTTCCCACAATTCCCCTTATTCTCAAAAATAAGATTTAATCCGTTTGACTTCATACCATTGGAAACCCTGCATTTCGGAATTTTGTGACATCACAGAAGGTTGATTTTGCAAAAACTCTGCAGATTTTAGGAGCAAATATTGTCTACAAAAATTCTGCAAGTATTTTCCATTCTAACAACCCTAAAGCATCACCAGCTTGGACTATCAGTTCTATTCTTGCCAAATCTTTTTTTATTAAACCAAGTTATTGTAGAACAAAAAATAAAGTAACAGAACATATTGTATACTGAAGCAGATCCGTCACTAGGGGGGAGCCAGGTAGCCGTGCCCCCCTAAAGGCTGCTTGTCCCCCCCCATTTCGATACACTCAAAATACTTTTATGAAACATCACGTACCCTCAAGACAACCGTCAAGGACTAATAACGTTCAAACATAACTCTTGTCTGAAGCATTCTTAATCTTTTGCGAAATGCCTGGCAACCAACTGCCGTTACATAATTTTGATGCAGTACTCCGTCTTATTTTTATTAACAGAGTGCACGCTACTGCACAGATTTTCGTTTTGCGTATTCGATATTCATTGAGTGTTTCTCAAACCATGGGTTGCGACGCACATCTGGGTCGCTAAGCGTTTGCGGATATGTCACGGAATAAAGATGTAGGCATACAGAATCGTTTCGTGGCAAATGATTGTGCCACGAAATGAAATACATGATACGCGAACAGTGGAACTACTGGGGGGCTAATTAACCTGCAGATACTAACGTTTAAAAATGTTTTTAACTTGATCTGTAAGTAAAAGGGCTGAAGGGGATAAGAAATTTAATTTTTTTAAATGATTTTCAAATTTCAGCAATTTAGTTTTATCAAATGGCTCTGAAAACACTCGAAATGTAATTTAAGTGGTGCTGAAAAGGCTACTTCTTGCAAAAAAAAATTATAAAAATCGCCAAGCGGCAGGGCAGAGGCGTCGCTAAGAATGGTGGCACCCGGGGCGAGATTTCGTGGTGGCACCCTTTATCGGCCAAAATATAGGTGAAGAACAAAAAAAAAAAAAGGTCCATGCCGACCAATCAGTAGGTTTTCGCTCTCAAAAGAAAAAAAACAAATGGTGTCACCCCAAAATCCGGGGCGGGCCGCCCCCCATCCCTAGCGACGCCACTGCAGCAGGGGCTACGCCCCAGACCCCTATATAAGATACGAGTAAGTTCACCAGTTTACTCAGCACGCCACCGTAGACATTTTCGAAAAAAAAAATTTTAACTTTGATTCAATCTTTCACCTTCTCCCTTAGTACGAGATAAAAAAAAGATGCTGGCTTTGTAGGTCTCTTTTTCAGACACGAATACAGAATTTTAAAAGTTGCTGATAATTTGTAATCATACAAGTTTTAATGTGCAAAAATTCAGTCTATTTTCGTGCCCCCTCACTTTCGGCTAGTGCCCCCTACCTACTTCATTTGTTCTGACGACGGCACTGTTCGGAAGGTTGATTTCAGATCTCTAATCAGAAACTAGCGCAATAATACAGTAGCCTACTGTAGGCCTAATGCACTTGTAACAGCTCGGTCATAATTGCTCTTTTGTTACAGTACATCATCATAATTGCTCGTAGTTGCATCATCATAATTCCCGTGGTTGTGTTATGGTGGTTGCCTTTTTTTCTTCTTTTTCTCTTGGTGTCACTGCAGCTATTTACAATGTTAGTAATTCATCGTAATTGAGACTTCGCTTGAGTGCGTAGTACCTTTGCTTTTGTTCGCGAATTTTGGCGGATAAAGATTGATTGATTTGCTCATAACTAGCAAACGGTAAAACCTACAAAGTTGAAATTTGAATTCAACATGAGAATTATTGAATGCGTCATGAGCGCCAATTTTGGGGATCCTAGGTCACGTGATCGTGAATCAACACACAAAAAGCATAACAAAATGGCGATTTTTGGCTTGAAAATTTATTAATTTGCCTGGGGTTCACAACTGAAATTTGTACACAATGTGGATGATTATAAATGGTTCATGCAAACTGAGTTTGGGGAAACCCGGTCTCGTGACCAAAATGTTACAGGCCGAAAATAGGCAGAAAGTGGACGATTTTAAACCGATATATCTTGGTAAATACCGATTTTGATTGAAAATAATTTGTGATTTTTGAGAACACTACCAACCGCCTTTCTTTTGGTTGTGTTCGTTTGCCCCAACTTGAATACTATTTTTTTTCTTTTTTGTCCTTTTCTCACTTTTTTTTCCCATTTCTTTTTCTTTACCGGCTATCTACTTTTGAACCACTACACGTACTGTATTCAAAGTTTGAGCGATTAAAGATATTAGGGAGGACTAGTGCGGAAATGAAATTGGTGGTGCCAGGTTGGAAGGATCTCCTTCAATCGATACCTCCAAAATTTTGAACTTTTAAACCGTTAAAGCTAGACAGGTTGATGTGTTGTAGTGCATCGCAAAAATTAATAAACTAAACTAAACTAAAATTTCGGAATAGATAGATGTTAAAAATAAACTAAACCTAACAAAAATTGGGGTTGCCGCAATGTGGGTTTCCCTCCCCAAACGGGCCCTCCAAAATTCAAACTTTTTAACCTTTTAAGCTAGGCCCACAAACTTTTTAAGGTAATTAAACATAAAGGAAAGATAAAAATGACAAAATTTGGGGTATCAAAATGGGGGGTCCCTCTAAAACGGGACCGCCAAAATTGTAACTTTTTCACCACTCAAGTTAGACACATGAAATTATAAGAGTAGACAAACATGAAGAAAAAATAAAATCTGACAAAATTTGGGGGTAACAAAATTGGGAATTCCCCTGAAACGTGGCCTGCAAAGTTTTGAACTTTTAAATCGTTCGAGCTAGATGGATGAAAATTCGGAATAGGTAAATACTAAACATAAACTAAACATAGCAACAATAGGTGGTTCCAAAATGGGGATTCTCCCCAAACGAGGCCCTTCAAAATTCGAACTTTTTAACCTTTTAAGCTAGACACATGAAATTTTTAACATAACTAACCATAAAGGAAAGATAAAGTTCGACGAAATTTGGGGGTACCAAAAAGGGGGATTCTCCTCAAACGAGGCCACCAACATTTTGAACTTTTAAACCGTTGCAGCTAGTTGCATCAAATTTTTGAAATAGGTAGATATGAATAACAAACTAAATCTAACCAAAACTGGGAGTTCCGAATCGGGAGTTTCCCCAAACGAGGCCCTCCAAAATTCTAACTTTTTAACCTTTTAAGCTAGACACATGAAAATTTTAAGGTAAGCAAATTTAAAAGAAAGATAAAATGTGACCTAATCTTGGGGTACCAAAATGGGAGATCCCCTCAAACGAGGCCGCCAAAATTCAAAACTTTTTAACTATACACGTTAGACACATGGAATTTTCAGCGTTGACAATTGTAAAGATACGATAACTTTCGACAAAATTTGAGGGTACCAAAATAAGCGGATCTCCTTAAAATAGGGCTTCCAAAATTCAAACTTTTTAACCACTCACGCTAGACAGATGAAATTTTTAGAATAGATAAATATAAGTTAAAGATAAAATATGACAAATTTGGGGATAGCAAAATAGGGTTGTCCCTCTCAAACGGGGCCACCAAAATCCAAACTTTTTAAACATTCGAGCTACACGCATGAAATTTTTAGGATAGGCAAGTACCAAAAAAAGATAAAATTTGGCAAATTTTGGGGGTACCAAAATTAAGACATTCTTCTTAAACAAGAACGCTAAATTTCAACTTAAACCACTTACACTAAACTGAAAAAATTTTTAGAATAGCTAAAATGAAGAAAAGATAAAATTGAACAAAATTTGGGGATACCACAATGGGAGGTTTCCCTCAAACGAGGATGCCAAAATTGAAATGTTTTTAATTTATTAAGCAAGACACATCAAAACTTCAGGATAGGTTAAAATCAAAGAAAGATAAAATTTGACAAAATTTGAGGCACCAAAATCGGGTGTCCCTCGTTGGGTCCTTCAAAATTCAAACTTTTCAATCATTCTAGCTAGACTCATGAAACTTTCAGAATAGGTAAATGAAATATGACTAGGTGCCACAATTGGAAAGTCATCTTCTAACGGGTCCTTCAAAAATTTTAACCATTCAAGCTAGACAAATACAATTTTTAAGGTAGGTAAAAATACAATATGAAAAAATATTGAGGTTCTCATACTATAGGGTCCTTCAATTATGTTGCCACCTCCCTCTATTAGCTACAAAATCTAAACGAATTAAATCTATTGGATAAGTTAATATAATAAATCAAACATAAATAACAAAATTTGGTGGGCAACATTGAAGAGACCATGCCAAATAGACCCCTTAAAATTTTTAAATCTTAAATACGAAGTACTCCAGCAAGACATATCAAATTTTAAAAGTACCGGTAACGTAATATTAAAAACAGATAAAACAAGCCAAACTTGGTAATGCCATGTTGGATAATAATTAGCCCGAAAGATCGTGTTAACTAAAGGCCGCATAGAAACCCACAAAAGTTTACCAAGTTATTCTCATCAACCTGAGACAACTTGTGAGTGAAGCATTGACCAGGAAAAATAAATTTTGATTTCCCTCCTTTTTTTGCAATTTGTCAAATTATACCATTCGAGAATGAAGTCTATGTGGCAAAAACATAAACGATTTAATAAAAAACTTAAATAAATGCCTGTTTTAAATTTGCATAATTTTAGCACTTTTGTTTTAGTTTATGCTGTTGAGAAGGGAACTTTAATTTCGAAACAACCGGTATACCAATACTATAATATGTTAAATTGCGATGCGAAAGAACATTTTCAGAATCATACATTGCTGTAAGTTTCGTTGATGTAACGAAAGAACATTTTCAGAATCATACATTGCTGTAAGTTTCGTTGATGTAACGAAATTTGCTTGTGAGTCGTTGGAATTTGAAAGACCGCTTTATGTTATCTTAAATGGAGCGAAAAACTGTCTAAGAACTCGTAAAAAATGCTGAGATTTGGTGCTGTATTGTAAACTGCAATGCGAGCTCTTTGAAAAATTAAACGTGAGTTTATTGGCCAATGACTATTGTTCAGTACGAAGCAGTAACTTATTCGCTTTAGCTTTCAGTTTGTCACGAATGACGTTACTGGATGATATTTGATAACTTCAAGAGATTTAAATTTTGAACTCGAATAACCACAACGCGATTTAAGTTGGTGAAATAAAATTTGAAAGAGGCGCATTTAAATTTTTGATCTAACTGCAAACGACTACATTTTTTACAAATTCATTCCAAGCAATCAGATCACTGTTTTAAAGTATAAAGTTCAGTAAAAGTTGGATAATACCGCAAAGTTCCCAGATATCGCTTGCGATGTCACGTTCCAGTTCGTGTAGAGGAAACCTTTCAGGCAATCAGAATATAAAATTGACCTTTTCTCCAAATTTTTGAATTGTGGAAATAAGCACAAGCGGCCAGCAGGGTCGTTAGCGAACACTCGGCCTTGAGAAACAAAGGTTTCTCACCGATGAGGCTAGAAAAAGAATAGGAAAGAACGATACGAACAATTTTATTTTGTTTTTGTTTTGCTCACATCAATAATCAATAAAACACATCTAGTAAAATATTCAAAAAGACGACAAGAATGCTGCTAAGAGATCGATTTAGGGTCTAAGTCGAGCAGTCACCCTAAAAGCGAAGGTTACGCAATATAATAAAACACAAATATCAGAGCACCACTTGGCAAAGCAGCAAACTTGTTAAAAAAAAAAGAAATTGCACAAATATAATATCAGCGTACTAATATAGGCAAAAACATGCTGCAAATTTTAAGGCAGGCTATTCTGACTTAAATGTAAGAATGGTATTACCAGAAAAAAAGTACACTAATTGTGTGAACTTGGAATTCTTATTGTGCGAAAGTAATGTTTAATAAAGCGCAAGTACATATTATTTGTACTTTTTCTTGAAAACTTTAAAAGAACTATTTCTAATTTCAGACGAAATTGATTCCCAGATCTCAATTCCACCATATTTACAGAACGTTGCAGTCGAGATGTGTTGCATCGCGGAATTGCAAACTACAAGCTAAATTTTGCCTCGTTCTTGATTTGCGTACAGTATCCGTTTTACAAAAGTACTCCGAAAAAGTAATTGGAAGTTTCGTATGGCAAAATTTTCGCATGAATATTGCGACTTCATAAGTATAGATATCTGAGAGTTTAAGCATTTTATTTTGCTTGTATAATCAAGTTACATTTATAAAGGGTGAATGAAATGAGAAATTATTCGTAATTAATCTTAAAGCTTTGCTTTGTAAAGATAAAAGTCTTTGCAAGTATGATTTATAGGTTGATCCCCATACTATAACACCGTACAACAACAGAGGATGAAGTATACCATAGTATAGTTTAAGTAAAATTGAGGTAGGAGCAAAGCGTCTTAATTTAGAAATGATGCCAACTGACCGAGATACTTTTTTTGCCACGTTTGACATGTGTTGTCTATCAAAGTCAGTTTATTGTCCAATATTACGCCAAGGTATCTCAAGAAGTCGACTATTGGTATAGGGATGTCATTAATTAAAATTGGAATGGTAGTTGAAGGTGATCTAATCTAAGCAGCAATAACCAAGGCTTTGCATTTTGAAAAATTAAACGTGAGTTTATTGACCAATGACTATTGTGCAGTACAAAGCAGTAACTTATTCGCTTTAGCTTTCAGTTTGTCACGATTAACTTCATTGATTACGAGACAAGTGTTATCAGCATACTATTTAATGCTGTCGTTAGAATAAGTATCAATATTGTTCATGTCATTAATATATAGTAAAAATAGAAGGGGACACTGTATTAACCCTTGTGCTACACCAAAAGTTATATGAATAAGAGCAGAAAGACGACCATTAATGCTTACACGTTGAGTTCTATGATTTAGGTAAGATGAAATTAGATTGAGAGCTGGGCCACGTATTCCATAATGCTTTAGTTTTAAAAGGAGAATTTTATGACAAACAGTATCAAACGCCTTTTGGTTATTAATGAAAATCAATAGAGTGTATAACATATTATTGATGTTATCATAGCAGTTGTTACCACATCTAATAAGGCATGACGTGTGGAAACGCCACTGCGGGAACCGCATTGTTTATGATGTAATATCGATTTTTTATTGAGATAATTTATTAGTCTAGAGAAAATCAGTTTTTCCATTACTTTGAGCTGACTCGATAGCAGTGATATTGGCCTGTGGTTTGATAGTTCACTTTTACTGCCAGCTTTAAACAGAGGAATAACTTTAGCATTTTTAATGCAATTTAAGAAAACACCTTCACAAAATGACGAATTATGCAAAATAGACAATGGAATTGCAATAATGTCCCTGGCTAGTCTTATAAAATAAGCAGATGCTTGCCATCTAGCCCAGGCGATTTGTTGAGATTCAAGGAATTGATCTCTTTAAAAACCTCTTCTGGATATGTTGGTTCAAGACAAATTGAGTTTGATACCTTTTCACGTAGAAACTTAACATGATCTGTGTCATTTTGCTCAGAAAATTTCATTGCTCGATTCTTACCAACACTAGAAAATTACGTTTAAACGTGGCTCGCAATACGGGTAACAGGGTTGGAAAAATTACTTGTTTTTGTATTACTTACAATTACAAATACAATTAAAACTTAACATTTTCGATTGCAATTGCGATTTCAATTATTCAACTTCAAGTAATTGTAAATCAATTACAATTACAATGAAAAGATTCTCAAAACATTGCGACCAATTCACTTACATACGAAGACTCGAGTTTTGCTTATGTCAACACAGTGGATCTGTTTTGTATTTCTAAACCCAGACCTATAAAAGCCCCATTTTTCTTTATCCTTGTTCTTCCGTCAATTTTTGTTTAACCTTAATTTTTCCAATACATAATTTCGCTTGTAAGCAACTTTCAGGAATGTTATTGAATTCATATTGTCTCCAGCAACATTATGATGTTAGCTATACTATACCGCAATTATTGTGTCACACCGCAATTATTTGTGCAAAAGAAAACAAGTTTTAGCACATCTCAATTGTTGTCACCAGGAATATAAATTAAATCAAGTTTATTAGCTCAACTGGTGGGGTAGAAAACTTTTTTGCCAACGTTTCGATAGGCTGTGCTCATGGCATGTACTACCTATCTTCGTCAGGGTTAGAATGCAAAGTTAAAAACAATCATACGATAGGTGCGAAAATTACGTCACAAATGAATCATACGTTAACGCAAAAATTATAACGAATTGGAAGCGAAAAACTGACAGATTGGCGGAGCGTGAAAAACAATAATAATATTACGTCGTGTGGTTTGAAGTAGAGTTGCCGAATAAATGTTAGGAAATTTGTCATTTTGCTTATCATTCATAGTGTTGGGGATTTGGTTAATGAAGTACGTCTCGATAAACCGGCGTTTGTGAAGTCAAGTTCGAAATCCAGAATTTTAGCGTTGGTCCAATCCATAGAATGTTCGTTGTCAAAAACATGCTTAGTTAGTGCTGACTTATCGAATCGTAGATGCCGAATGTCTGCTAAGTGTTCTTTTTTGCGGATGGAAAAACTGCAGTCATGGCATGGAATTATGAGAAGTCGCAGTCACGGCATGAAATTTGATATACTGCTCATTGTCGCATATTCGAGTCCACAGAGTCTTTGTGATTAGCGAGTTTCTTGCCAATGGTGTAATACGGTTTTTACATTATGGTTGGACAAACAACGCCGTATTTTTTCTGTCAATCCGAGATAGTAGGATATGATGGCAAAGCCTTTGAATTGTTGTTCTGTGCGGTTTGAAGATTTCTTGATGAGGGTCGTGTTTAGGTACGAGTTCAAATTTAAAGTGTCTTTCAAGTGTTTGATTTCATCTTGACGGTTTTTCATGGTGGAGCAAAGAGCATTGGCCCGACGGACGAATATAAACGTGGCGAAATAAACATGGCGATTTCTCTCCATCAGTCTACCGAAAACCAACCAACAGCAACCGAAATTTAACTTTCGATCTGACCATGCTTTGGAACACAAACAATCCGTTGTACGATCACTAATTAACCGGGCCAATGCTCTTTGCTCCACCATGAAAAACCGTCAAGATGAAATCAAACACTTGAAAGACACTTTAAATTTGAACTCGTACCTAAACACGACCCTCATCAAGAAATCTTCAAACCGCACAGAACAACAATTCAAAGGCTTTGCCATCATATCCTACTATCTCGGATTGACAGAAAAAATACGGCGTTGTTTGTCCAACCATAATGTAAAAACCGTATTACACCATTGGCAAGAAACTCGCTAATCACAAAGACTCTGTGGACTCGAATATGCGACAATGAGCAGTATATCAAATTCCATGCCGTGACTGCGACTTCTCATAATTCCATGCCATGACTGCAGTTTTTCCATCCGCAAAAAAGAACACTTAGCAGACATTCGGCATCTACGATTCGATAAGTCAGCACTAACTAAGCATGTTTTTGACAACGAACATTCTATGGATTGGACCAACGCTAAAATTCTGGATTTCGAACTTGACTTCACAAACGCCGGTTTATCGAGACGTACTTCATTAACCAAATCCCCAACACTATGAATGATAAGCAAAATGACAAATTTCCTAACATTTATTCGGCAACTCTACTTCAAACCACACGACGTAATATTATTATTGTTTTTCACGCTCCGCCAATCTGTCAGTTTTTCGCTTCCAATTCGTTATAATTTTTGCGTTAACGTATGATTCATTTGCGACGTAATTTTCGCATCTATCGTATGATTGTTTTTAACTTTGCATTCTAGCCCTGACGAAGATAGGTAGTACATGCCATGAGCACAGCCTATCGAAACGTTGGCAAAAAAGTTTTCTGCCCCACCAGTTGAGCTAATAAACTTGATTTAAAGTTTAACACAATAAGAAAATGTAATCAAGTTGAAATTGTCTACGTTACGACTTCAAGTTACAACTACTATTTAAAGTTATTTTAACTTTTACCAATAATATTACATATTTAGCATGATCATACGAAATAGAACCATTAGCGTCGCTTTGACATGCAAACAAGAGCAAACAAGTGAAAAAACACAAAATTTAATATCACAAAGAGCATTGAAGTTACAATCGTACACGTAGCCAGAAGGGGGGCTAAGGGGCCTGGGATCCCCCCAATCAAAATGCCACTAATGATAAAAATGTGAAAAAAAGTCTAGTTTCTTCATTTTCAGTTTCTTTTATCATCTTAGCGTATAACAGTAAATGCGTACAACAATAATTACCAATAATATTGACGACCAGGAAGCCCGGGCCCCATTCATTCGATTTTGCCAACCAATTTAAATGCATAACCCCAGGTGAAATTAAAAGGTTTTGTCCTGAAAGTTGCTTCTTCATGCCCTTATCTAACTTTTTTATTAAGGTAATACAATAACCAGGACAGGATTTACCGAATATGGCACAGAGCCAGGGCCTCGCGCTGAGATGGTGAGACTTTTTTTTGGGTTTTCGCTATATTTGGCAGGAAGATTTTGAAAAAATCCCCAAAGTACTAGGGGCAACACACAATGTAAATCCAGCCCAGGAATAACATGGTTAGTAAGCGTAACCATGTAATGTACCATTTTTCAATAACATTTCATCTCCACCTTGCCAGTTTTTACGCACAAAATACTTTTTAAAAAAATAGCTCAGGGAAATGCTCATTGAACAAAATATTGAATTTGAATTGAGGGGTCGTGGGCCCCTTAACGGAACATTTACTCCTGTAACTGGTTAATTTCAAAACAAAACTCTCTTTGGAAAATCTTGGAGTGGATTATAATTTACAGCTAAGATATTGCAGGAGGCTATGTTCCTTACTATCTGGGCCAAATTAATCACTTATAATTAAAGTTCAACAACAAATTGCAAGATTTTTAACGTGTTTTGGACTTAAACTGCAAGTAAAAGGAAGATTGAACAACGAGGTGGAGTTGAGGACACAAGGCTCGAGGCCAAGACCAAGGCCAAGGACACAAAAAAAAATCCTAGGCCAAGGACAGGAATGCTCGAGGCCAAGGACTAAGGATACAAACAAAAGTGTTTTCAAAAAAAAGGTCTTCAAAAATTTTTTTCCGGCGATCTCCAAAAAAAAACTGTCTAGAAAAACATTTTTCAGCCAATCTACAAAATTTTAACTAATCAAAAATTAGTGCTGTCCTCAAGCCGAGGACAGGGCAATTTTTGAGGACTTGAGGCCTCGAGGCCAAGGCCAAGGACTTCAAAATGTGTTCTCGAGGCCAAAGACGTCCTCGAGGACTTCACCTCTGTTGAACAATTTAATTTTTTTGATTGGCTTTCAAATGTTAAAAATCTTGTTCTTTCAAACGGCACTGAACACGTGCGAAATATGATCCAATGGCATTAAAATAGGTTTTTAATTTAAAAAATTATAAAAATCGCCCAGTTGCTTGGGGCTTTGGCCCCACACCCCTACAGCCTCCAGCGGCTGGGGGTTCCACTCCAAGACCCCGTTTGTGATACGTTTGAGTTACATTAGCTTACTCGACAGGTCTCCCAAGTTTGACATTGCAGTTTTTAACAGTTAGTTTACCTCTTTTCCCTTTAGCAAAATCCTAATTAAATGCCAACAACAGGCCACGGCTTTAGATCTTCCATTCTATGATATCTTTGCCCCACAAACTGTTCCTCTTTGAAAACTTCTAATGACGCCATTGCAAGTAATTTGTGGTTTGCCCCCTCCAATCAAAAATCCTGGCTACGCCTATGGTTACAATAGTTACTTACCACCGGTTACAGTCACGTCTGACGTCATAGGCCAATCTACCATGGGTTAGGCTATTTTTTGGGTTGGAGTTGATGCTAGTTATGATTAGAGTAGGTGCTAAGTTTAGGTTATGAATATGATTAACCCTATCTCTAAAACTAAGTCTAACTATCCCTAACCTACTTTGATGTTCGATTTGTGACGTCAGATGTGATTGCAACCGGAAAAAATATCGATATTGATTTGCAATCGGAGAAAAATTGATATAGAACAAACACATTTTGTTATCATCTATCTTAGTGAATAATAGTGTAATTGTAATTGGAGACAGGCAGAATTTTTTTCAATTACAACTACAATTACAATTATCGACATCTGAAAAATTTCAATTACAATTACAGCAAAATCGTGTAATTAATTACAATTTTGTTGATTACAATCGTAATTTTTCCAAGCCTAACTGGTAGTGTCATTAATTTCAGTTTTATTGACTACAATTTTATTAAAGGTGGATAAAGATTCTTTAACATTAAGAAGAAGTGCTTTAATGATTTGCCAAGTCTTTCGTGGATTGAATTTGTGTTTATTAAACATCTTATTTAAGTATTTTTTTTCGCAATGTATTTTATTTTGTTTAGTTTGTTTGCGTAAATTCTATATTGCGAAATTAAGTTTTCATCTTTAAACAAAAAATGAGTCTTATACATTTTTTGTTTTCGTTTGATAGAAACTAAAAGTCCTCTGGTAATCCAAGGTCGTTGCAGCAATTTTTGTCGCTTTCGCGAGGCGATTTTCATTGGTAGATGTTCGTCGATTGTTAGCTTAATTATGTTAATAGACTTGTCATACATAGCATCAAGAACTAACATTTTAGCAGTAGATAAGTCGTTTTCAATAAACTCAATCAATTTGTCGTTTAGATCAACCTTAAACAATTTTGGAGAAAAATTTGTATAATCTCTATAGTTGGCTTTACAGTAGCTTGTTTTTGGTTACGAAAACGCACATTTTTTGAAAAAACACAAAAAATCGGATAATAGTCACATGAATTGTTTTGTTGATATCATTACTTAAAATATGATCAATTAAGGAGCTACGATTAGAGGTCACTCGCGTTGGTTTGGTGATCATGCATGAGATGCCATTACTGGTAAGCATGTATTGATAATAATCATTGCTGGTTGAATCGGAAGTTAAATTTCCATCGATATTAACATTAAAATCTCCCATAATGTAGTAAATTTTTTTATCTTTGTTTAATTGTATAATTTGAGTTTCTAGACTTTCGTTAAAAATTTTGAAGTTGCATTTCGGATGACAATATACTCTCCCGCAAATGCTTGCATATTGGATGCCATCATGAATGCGTAGTTCTACAAAGATAACTTCGCTCATTTCAGTTTTCAAAAGTTGTGTGTATACGTTTTGTACAACATATCGCATAGATATGTTCATAGCTACTCCACCAGCATTGGTTGGTGAAGGAGAATGATAAAAAGAGTTGGTTGGTGGTACAGAATTTGAGAATTGCCTTGATTTGAATGTTTATATTACAGTATCTTCGAAGCTTTTCGTCTGACACTTGTCAAGAAGAATCGTCAGAATGGAGAGCGCAGGAAAATGAGCGGCTATTTATAGCGAGAAGCCGAGGCGTGATTGGCAAGAATACGACCAATGAGAAAGCATTATTAGTGTACAATCTTTAAGCTGTATATGAATTCTTTTTGTGGGTAGAAGTTTTGATGAAAGTGGCTTCAAGAGCAGATAGATGAAAAGGTGAACGGCCTTGGGCAACAATAGAAAATCTGCTGTCATCATAATGTTGAGCGCAGGTAAGATTTTGTAAAAGATGAAGTCCAATAGCTGAATCAGAAGCAAGAGACTGGGTATTAGTCTGGGTGGAAGATTTGCACCGACGAGCAGGAAGTAAGCGTTTTTGGGAAGAAGAGCAAGAACGGATAGATTTGGGAACATGTTGTTTGATTCTGTCCTGCAGCCTTTGGGAAGTACGGCCCACTTACCGACTGTCACAGTGGCATGAGAATTGATAAATCACGTTGCTTTTCTGTAAAGCATGCAGTACATTCTTGTTGGTAGCGGAGAGACGCTGGTTGGTAGAGTAAATAACACGTGGTTCCACAGCGGAAAAGCACTGTTTGACAGCAGATTTAACTTGCTTTTCAATCCGGGTAAAAACAGAACCGAGCCATGGGAGACATAGATAGATGGAATATTTTTCGCGTCCAAATTTGGGCAGAGCGTGAAATTGCTTCATCTTCATAGCCATAAACGACTTGATAACGTGCTCAGGGTATCCATTAGTCAGTAGAATGAACTTGATTTTGTCTAGTTCCGATGGCAATCTTTTAGGAGAACAGATGGCAAGAGCCCGGTGAGTTAATGTCAGGATTAAGTTAGTTTTGTGTTTTCGAGGACTGAAGGAATTCCAGTGTAGATATTGACCGGTGAATGTGGGTCTCTGATAGATGGAAGTAATGAACTTGGAAGGGGATTTTTCAACAAGAACATCCAGAAATGGGAGAGCCAGGTTAGATTCTTTTTCGAAAGTAAAGCGGAGAGAAGGGTGAAGTGAGTTGAGGCTGTCTAAGAAAAGATCGCATTCATCTTCGTAGCTGAATACTACGAACGTGTCATCCATATAGCGGTAATACATCTCCGGTTTGGAAGTGGTTTGAAAAAGTTTAGATTCATAGTAACCAACAAAAATATTGGCAATGGCTGTTCCAAGGGATGATCCCATGGCGACTCAGTCGATTTGGCGATGAATGATGTCATTGAAGCTAAACTCAACAGAAGAAGTAGCCATCTCCATAAGTTCGACAAAGATTTGCCGTGGAAAAGGTGCAGGAGGGTGTTCCGAACTATAGAGAGCGTCAGCACAGATTTGAATAGTCTCCATTAGAGGTACATTGGTAAATAAACTCGAAATGTCGAAAGAGCAGAGAAAGACGGAAGAAGGGTCCAAATTTGAAGTTTTATTCCAAATTTCGGCCGAAAATCGGCACTACAAAATGGCTAACACTTCTTTTTTATTTCTTTTGTCATCGCTTAAAATTGACCGAAAAATGGCATAACGAATCGGCGGAGAACTTTTTTTTCTTTTATGGTCTTCACTTAAATTCGGCCGAAAAATACCTCAACAAAACGGCGAAGACCTTTTTTAAGGTTTGGTCTTCACCAAAAAGATTGTGCTATTTACATACGGCTTCTGTTGAAAATTCGGCTCTGTAACCAAAAAAGGTTGAGAACCGTAGTTCTAAACAAAAAATAGCGGCAGGCGCGTAACCAGAATTTTGCTGGGGAAGTAGGAGATTGAACCATAAGATTTTTTCATTCTTAAAATGCTTCAATTGCACAGTGTGCTGAACTGACTAGTACAACTCAAGTGCATCAAAAACGTCCAGTTTTTTTGAGTTTTTGGGAAAAATAGCAATGTTAACACTAGTTTGGATCATATTTTGCTTGTTTTTCGAGCCGTTTCGAAGAACTAAAGTGCCAAGATTTGGAAGCCAGTTAAAGAATTAAATTGCCCAGCACCTTCAATCACCTCTTACTAAAAGATCAAGTCTAAAACACGTTTGAACGCTTGCAGTTTGGGGGTAAATTTTCCAAGTCACTTGGTCAAGGCGAAGAGAGGTGGTTTATCTCCCTCCCTGGTTGCGCCACAAATTAGTGTGAAGGATACAGTATATCCAGTAACAAGTGGGTGGGCTTTAGGCTTGCACCAAATCAGAAATTGTCAAATTTGTTACATTTTCTGCCTCCTTCAAATTTAGTAACTTTTTAGTCAATTTTAGCAAAGACAGTTTATACTGACTGTACTATTGGGGCTAGTGACTACCTGAGCTTACCCTAAAAAATAACATATAACTCAAATACGCCGAGCCTACCCTGGACGGCAGCACTGGCTTTGATAATCCTTTATAAGCTACACGCGATTGCATTATATAAGCGCTGTTTACCTGTAAACCTTTTTAATAGTTCAGAGGGTGGATTCAATTTACATGGTTTGTTTTTACAAAAAATACGGTTGCCCAACCAGTCAGACTACTAAGCAGTAACCACAACGGGTATAGCCTGCTGCTCGGCTTCAAAAGCCTAGGCAATACGGCAACGTACGGTAGCTGGCTTTAACTGCACCTTTGGTTCCAGATGCAATATTTTAATCTTTCTGCTCCCTTTTTGTAAATGCTCGCTCTGCACAGGAAGTAGCCAGGGGGAGTAGGGAGGCAATTGCCCCCCCCAAATTTTATTTTTCCCCTAAATAAATTTAACTTCAACGCCTGAACCCTAAAATGGAGATTACCTCAAATATTGTAGTTGATAGAGGTTTCCAGGTGTGAAGGCCTTCGCACAAAATTCGGAGAAAATAATGGCATTTCGCACCGAAGACCTTTTTTTTGAGAAATAAAAAAAGAAATAAAGAAAAAAAAAAGAAATAAAGAAATGAAAAAAAAACGAGAAATGATTGCCCCCCCAAATTTTCGCTTGCCCCCCCCCTGAAACATTCCGTTCTGGGTACGTGCCTGGCTCTGCATGAAAAGTGGAAGAGCTTTCTAAATCCTTCGGGGGCGGCAGCCAGCTGGCCTGCATAAGCTAACTGAAGTTCAATACGACATGAACAATATTTTAATCGTGCTTTTTCGAAATGCTAGTTTCAAAATTTTGACCTCGTATTGGCTCGTGATTGCGCAAGGCCAGCATTTTGATGTTATCGACTGGAGTGATTACCAACGCGAGAAAAGCGTTACCACATCGAAGCTCGATGTTTGTGGCAATAATTCAGATCTAAAAACGCCTTACATCGTGTACTTCAAGTACATATTTCTCCGCCAGGCAAAAACGGCTAAATGTGGTAAAGTTTAGACTATGCCTTGTTGAAACCACGGTTGCAACTTTTTTTTCGAGCGGATTAGCGGATAGGCTAAAAAAAATTGGATTCGATAACCAGTCCGTTAACATTTTTGAACGTTAGCGGAACCGCTAATCTGCTAATGAAAATGTTAGCTTCGCTAATCATCGGAAAAGCGGATTAGCGATTTGTGCCCACCTATGGTAATGCAGCTCTAAATCTAAAAACTCGATTAATCTCTGAATAACTACGCTGAACATTTAACAATCACGTACGAGAGCGCTAGCAAAACAAAATTAAAAGTTACGAAATAGCTTAGCCTAGTTCGACAAAAAATCGCTACAACAACATTGCTGAAACGATTGCGTTCAAAAAACGCCCAGACATATCGCCTTTAACAAGTGTAACTGCCTTTATGCTTGCACCATCCTGTGCTTCTGTCGATGCAGTAAAAGATAATGCAGTGCGCATTCACAGGAAGTGACAAAGCAGCTGAGCTAAATTCAAACGTAGCATCTTTTTGGCTTTCCTGATATTGCCCCCCCTTGAAAAAATGACTTTCATGTGCATGACTCCCCCCCCCCCCGTATAAAATAGGGTGAAACAACACCGGCTTAAAATATTCCAACATAATCATGACCAATTGACTTTATTTTTATTACTTTTTTTTGTTCCGTAAGGGCATTTGCACTCTCGTCTGTGCTCATTTTTGCAATTCTGGGACTCGCTTATCTGAGTAGCGCACATTTTTCTGCATATTTCATCAAAAACGTGGTTTTGAAAAGCGTTGAAACCTTGCACTAATAACATTAAGCTCACAGCGACAACCAGTATAAGGACCACTTTAATTTTCATGTTGATAGTCAAACATTTAATAATCAGTAATGTCATTTGAACAATTTGAACCTCAACAAATTGGCACAGCCCTTTTTGTAATCATATTTGCTTTTAAGTCTGTTCAGCAAGTTGTCTATAAGTGTGTCATACTTGTACTTGCTCGAAGCAGCGACGAACAATCTGTAATGCCATTTTAAAGTTCTATGCGTTAGCAGCTGATGTTAATTACGGACCGCAGCGATATCGTGGTAATGAAACATCAATTCGTGAGCGTGAATGGGAATATAACTACTGTAAATTATAAACGAAGAAATAGTCAATTTTAAGGTCTTAATTTCATCTTAGGGCCCTGGTGCAAACCTCCACTGATTATGCATCTCCACTTTTTGAGTAGTTTCTTAAAAGCAAACCATGGTTTGGTTAAACGATTTCTTTCACGGAATTTTTTTTACATATTATTATCTAAAAGTATTGGAAAATACTGCAAACTTATGTCATAAAAAACAAAATGCGGTACCGTACCGGGTATATTTGTAAGCTCAAGTTTTTGGCTTTGGAAAAAACGGGGTTATGGGGCCAGAGCAAAGTCTAATTTTGGTGATTTTTTTTTCCGGGAAAATAGCAATATTTGTGACTTTAAAGCTGCATTCACGCAGGCGTCTTTTCGCTGCGAGAATCGGCATTTTGCCTTTTAGCACAAGAAACAAGAGCGACTGAGAAAGAAAAAAGGCAAAATGCCGATTCGGCAGTTTAAAGTCGCCGGTGTGAATGCAGCTTTAAGAAAAATGCACACTTAGATTTTCAAAGCGATTTGAAAAGTAAATACCGTAATGGAAAAACTAGTTTCCTCACAATTTTCCAACTCTAATTTTAAGCTAATCTTTTCTTAAGAAAGCTGATTATGATAAGCTGAATGATTGAAGCTAAAATTGATGCGCACTTGATGCTTCAAAAATCAGGTGCGATGATTTAAAAGCATCATCGCCCCTACTTTTTAAAGAAGCATACTGGCCAGTTGGTCGAGCCGTAACGCGTTCTTCTTTGGAGCGGGAGTATGAGGTTCAGATCTCGGGCACATCGGATACAGTATTGCCAACGGCTCGCCACCGCAGCGACATTTCTTCAAAAGAAGCTGTGTTGCCCGGGCGGAATGACGCGGAGATGGACCCCGTAAACTTGTCACACGCTTCAGCGTAATACAGCAACTATAAATGAAAAGTATGATTTGGTTTGATTTAGAAGCATCTCAAAACGCAAACCACAGAAGTAGAGTGGACGCGCTTATGAAAAAATTATGCAGCAAGAAATTTAACCTTTGATTTATGGCATACAAAGAATGAGCAAAATATCTGGGAAACCAAAACCTAGTCTGAAAAACTTGTTTGTAACTTCATCAGAGATGCTTTCCTTCTTGAAAATTCAGAAGCTATCAAATTCGCTAATGTTCACCGTTTGCCGCAACATCCAGTATTAAAAACTGATAGTGGCAAAGTGACACGTTTAATTAATATTATATTGACGAATTCCCGTAATAAATAATTGATTTTCCGATCCTTTAAAAACTTGAAGACATGCAACGAATCATTGAATCTTAAACCTAAATCACCTGGGTATGTTTTTGTAGTCGAAGACTTGTCTCAACAACTGTAGATTCAAAACCAGACACTACTACCTCACTATAATGAAGCAAAGAAATGTGGCAAAAAGGTCTCGTGGAAGATATCTGCTGGAATATATTATTATTATTATTGTTAATCAGCAGCGGTGCAAGCGGATCTGCTACCGTTAGGTAAAGTCCACCTACACATTGCGTAGGCCTCATTTGGGCCCATTGCAACTGTAGCTGCTATGTTAATGTTGTTTTGTTTGGTTATTGGTCGAACTCAGAAAGCCTTCCAGCTTCCTTTTAGAACGTGACCAGTTTGTTAATGTTACTTTTCATTACCACATTATGAACAGTGGTTTTGGTGATTCCAAAATATTTAACACGAATATTTTGGTAGACTTTGCAATTGCCTACATGATGATTTGGTGTTTCATCCTCTAGGCTGCAATTTGGATACAAAGAAGACTCAGCACAACCTGTAGTTTTCTTGTACCACTATAGATTGCAGTGCCCAGGTAAAACTTGCTCTACTCTATTTAATTGAGGCCTCTTAATGTTAAGAAGGTGTATTGTTAGTCGTGAGGACGTCCAACCTACAGACTCCTTCATCTTTACGCAGTCTTTCCGTTTACTCCGTATAGATTTCCATCTATCTGTGGACCAGTCCTTAACCGCGCTAACGCAGCTGGCATACGGGACTGTAATAAAAAGTTCAGCACCATGCATTTTTGATTTAGCTCCTGATTTGGCTACATAATGTGCCACTTCGTTACCATGTACCCCAGCATGTCCAGGAATCCAGACAACATTGACGTGGTTTTGTTTACCTAACTGATTTAGGTTTCTGATGCAGTTGAGCACTGTAATTGATGTTACAGTGCACTTTATGGGTGCTTTGATAGCTGCTTGACTATCAACCACCACAACAATACTTTGATTGTGCTTTTTTTCCGAAACCAGGTTCTCTACCACGTCTGAAATAGCTTGGGACTCCTGCCTGGAATACAGTACTGTAAATTCCAAGGTGGAAAAATGTTTGTTTTGGGGAGTTGTTTGGGTATTCTGCGTAAAAACCCGCACCTACTCTCCCATCTAGTTTCGAGCCATCAGTGTATACCCTTGACAGTGTTATGATTTAGAACGCTTTCAAATCTGAGAGCATTCTTTTTGTCAATAATTTGACATTCGATATTTCTCTCGAATACCTTAGTTTTCTCTATTCGGTCAGCTAGCATTTGCAGCAGTGGTTAGAAACTTCTAGCCTCATTGCAAACATGAACATGGCTTTTCGTTTTCCCCAAGGAACCAACTTGGTTGACATGCCAGAGTCCACTAACAGTGATTCTGTATGACCCTCGCACTGCCTCAGCTAATAAAAATTCCTCAATGGGTGTTATGTTGAGCAATATTTCCAGAGCACCAGTAGGGGTGCCAGGAAAAGCTGATGAAATCATCAGGCAAGCAAGTCTCTGCATCTTTGTGAGTTTCCTCTCTAGATACTTTTTGTTGAGACCACCAGCCCAGGACACACATGCATACGACATGATTGGACGTATCATAGCTGTGTATATCCATTTCATCGCATAAGGTTTTATTCCCCACGTTTTGCCCACAATTTGTCTACATTGCATTAATGCTGTAGTTGCTTTGCGGGTAATTCGGGTAATGTGTGGTTTCCAAGTGAACTTACTGTCCCGAGTAACACCTAACAGCTTTGCTTCCAAACCAAGTTTTGAACCATTCATTGACAAGGAACCTAAATGTGGATTTCGTTTGTGAGTGAACAGTACGATTTCGGTTTTCTTGCTGCTAAACTGTAGCTCTTGTTCCGAAGCCCAGTTTGTAGCAATATTTATTGCTTTCTGGGCCATACCTCTGATCCAAAGCATATCAGCACTAGTGACCAACACTGCTAGATCATCGGCATAGGCTTGAACATAAAAGTCTCTGCTACGTAACTCTAGCAACAAGTTGTTTAAGACACAGTTCCACAGAAAAGGGGATAGGATACTACCTTGTGGGTTCCCGTTCACTACTTCCCTTTTAACTTTATCACCATATAATTCTACTTGGACTGCGCGAAGTCTTAGTAAAGTCTCTATCTATGAGGTGAGAATGTTAGACATGCCCAGCCCTCGCAGAGCCGCAACAAAGCTACGGAAGGTGGCATTGTCAAAGGCACTGACAATATCCAGGAAAATGCCCACAGCCGGCTTTTTTCTAACAAGGCAATGCTCTACAGAGAGCAGTGGCGGATCCAGAAAATTTTGGTGGGGGGGCATTTGAAGCACAAAACCTCAAAAATTCGGATGTCTTCACCAAAATTGAGAGTGATTTTTCGGCCGAAATCGGAAATTCAAACGTTTTTTTCGCCCAAATTCAGGTGGTCTCCAAAAAAAAAAAAAAAAGGTCTTCACCAAAATTGAGAGTGAGTTTTCGGCCGTAATCGGAAATTCAAACGTTTTTTTCGCCCATATTCAGGTGGTCTCCAAAAAAAAAGGTCTTCACCAAAATTGAGAGTGATTTTTCGGCCGAAATCGGAAATTCAAACGTTTTTTTCGCCCAAATTCAGGTGGTCTCCAAAAAAAAAAAAAAAGAAAAAAAAAAAGGTCTTCACCAGAATTGAGACTGATTTTTCGCCGGATTCGTTACGTTTAGGTCGGTGGGGGGGGATGCATCCCGAAATGGAGCCGAATTATTCAAAACAGAGGCTGATTTTTCGGCCAAAATCGTTACTTTTAGGCTGTTACTTTACTTTTAGACAAAATCGTTACTTATTACATCCCCCCCCCCCCTAAATCCGCCACTGACAGGGAGCACAAATTCAGGCAAAACAGTTTCCGTAGAAACGCCTGCACGAAATCCATACTGCAATGCAGAAAGCTTTGCCTGCACGTTATTATCTTCCTAAATATGATACAGAATTAGTCTTTCCAACCATTTCAGTTGGAAGGAAGTTAAAGTGATCATATGGAAGGATTTAGCTTTAAAATAGCTTTCCTTTCCGGGTTTGGGGAAACATATACCTATGCCTTCTTACCGTGCCAGTAGCACATACCTGTGTCTCAGACATGCTTAAAAAATGACCTGGTAATATCCTTTCAGCTGATTCCAACCTTTCTGTAACATTACAGGATAGAGCCCGTCTGTCCCTGATGCTTTGAATGGTTGAAATTCGTTAATAGCTGCTTCCATACGCTCAAATGAACATATGTTTGCAACCATTTCAGTGTTTTCAGGTCTCATGAGTGGATTGTCCACTAAGTCGGACGTGGTTGCATGATTTCCTGTCTGCTGACTACCCGGTGATAAGATATCGAGCAGATAATTGAAAGTTTCTAGTGGAGACTTTGTGAATTCTCCGTTGTGTTAAATTACGTTGCTAACACGCACCGTTTTATTCCTTCGAATAATCTTGACCAGACGATCCGTTTGTGTTTGACTATTTTGGGGGTACCAAAATTAAGACATTCTTCTTAAACAAGAACGCTAAATTTCAACTTAAACCACTTACACTAAACTGAAAAAATTTTTAGAATAGCTAAAATGAAGAAAAGATAAAATTGAACAAAATTTGGGGATACCACAATGGGAGGTTTCCCTCAAACGAGGATGCCAAAATTGAAATGTTTTTAATTTATTAAGCAAGACACATCAAAACTTCAGGATAGGTTAAAATCAAAGAAAGATAAAATTTGACAAAATTTGAGGCACCAAAATCGGGTGTCCCTCGTTGGGTCCTTCAAAATTCAAACTTTTCAATCATTCTAGCTAGACTCATGAAACTTTCAGAATAGGTAAATGAAATATGACTAGGTGCCACAATTGGAAAGTCATCTTCTAACGGGTCCTTCAAAAATTTTAACCATTCAAGCTAGACAAATACAATTTTTAAGGTAGGTAAAAATACAATATGAAAAAATATTGAGGTTCTCATACTATAGGGTCCTTCAATTATGTTGCCACCTCCCTCTATTAGCTACAAAATCTAAACGAATTAAATCTATTGGATAAGTTAATATAATAAATCAAACATAAATAACAAAATTTGGTGGGCAACATTGAAGAGACCATGCCAAATAGACCCCTTAAAATTTTTAAATCTTAAATACGAAGTACTCCAGCAAGACATATCAAATTTTAAAAGTACCGGTAACGTAATATTAAAAACAGATAAAACAAGCCAAACTTGGTAATGCCATGTTGGATAATAATTAGCCCGAAAGATCGTGTTAACTAAAGGCCGCATAGAAACCCACAAAAGTTTACCAAGTTATTCTCATCAACCTGAGACAACTTGTGAGTGAAGCATTGACCAGGAAAAATAAATTTTGATTTCCCTCCTTTTTTTGCAATTTGTCAAATTATACCATTCGAGAATGAAGTCTATGTGGCAAAAACATAAACGATTTAATAAAAAACTTAAATAAATGCCTGTTTTAAATTTGCATAATTTTAGCACTTTTGTTTTAGTTTATGCTGTTGAGAAGGGAACTTTAATTTCGAAACAACCGGTATACCAATACTATAATATGTTAAATTGCGATGCGAAAGAACATTTTCAGAATCATACATTGCTGTAAGTTTCGTTGATGTAACGAAAGAACATTTTCAGAATCATACATTGCTGTAAGTTTCGTTGATGTAACGAAATTTGCTTGTGAGTCGTTGGAATTTGAAAGACCGCTTTATGTTATCTTAAATGGAGCGAAAAACTGTCTAAGAACTCGTAAAAAATGCTGAGATTTGGTGCTGTATTGTAAACTGCAATGCGAGCTCTTTGAAAAATTAAACGTGAGTTTATTGGCCAATGACTATTGTTCAGTACGAAGCAGTAACTTATTCGCTTTAGCTTTCAGTTTGTCACGAATGACGTTACTGGATGATATTTGATAACTTCAAGAGATTTAAATTTTGAACTCGAATAACCACAACGCGATTTAAGTTGGTGAAATAAAATTTGAAAGAGGCGCATTTAAATTTTTGATCTAACTGCAAACGACTACATTTTTTACAAATTCATTCCAAGCAATCAGATCACTGTTTTAAAGTATAAAGTTCAGTAAAAGTTGGATAATACCGCAAAGTTCCCAGATATCGCTTGCGATGTCACGTTCCAGTTCGTGTAGAGGAAACCTTTCAGGCAATCAGAATATAAAATTGACCTTTTCTCCAAATTTTTGAATTGTGGAAATAAGCACAAGCGGCCAGCAGGGTCGTTAGCGAACACTCGGCCTTGAGAAACAAAGGTTTCTCACCGATGAGGCTAGAAAAAGAATAGGAAAGAACGATACGAACAATTTTATTTTGTTTTTGTTTTGCTCACATCAATAATCAATAAAACACATCTAGTAAAATATTCAAAAAGACGACAAGAATGCTGCTAAGAGATCGATTTAGGGTCTAAGTCGAGCAGTCACCCTAAAAGCGAAGGTTACGCAATATAATAAAACACAAATATCAGAGCACCACTTGGCAAAGCAGCAAACTTGTTAAAAAAAAAAGAAATTGCACAAATATAATATCAGCGTACTAATATAGGCAAAAACATGCTGCAAATTTTAAGGCAGGCTATTCTGACTTAAATGTAAGAATGGTATTACCAGAAAAAAAGTACACTAATTGTGTGAACTTGGAATTCTTATTGTGCGAAAGTAATGTTTAATAAAGCGCAAGTACATATTATTTGTACTTTTTCTTGAAAACTTTAAAAGAACTATTTCTAATTTCAGACGAAATTGATTCCCAGATCTCAATTCCACCATATTTACAGAACGTTGCAGTCGAGATGTGTTGCATCGCGAAATTGCAAACTACAAGCTAAATTTTGCCTCGTTCTTGATTTGCGTACAGTATCCGTTTTACAAAAGTACTCCGAAAAAGTAATTGGAAGTTTCGTATGGCAAAATTTTCGCATGAATATTGCGACTTCATAAGTATAGATATCTGAGAGTTTAAGCATTTTATTTTGCTTGTATAATCAAGTTACATTTATAAAGGGTGAATGAAATGAGAAATTATTCGTAATTAATCTTAAAGCTTTGCTTTGTAAAGATAAAAGTCTTTGCAAGTATGATTTATAGGTTGATCCCCATACTATAACACCGTACAACAACAGAGGATGAAGTATACCATAGTATAGTTTAAGTAAAATTGAGGTAGGAGCAAAGCGTCTTAATTTAGAAATGATGCCAACTGACCGAGATACTTTTTTTGCCACGTTTGACATGTGTTGTCTATCAAAGTCAGTTTATTGTCCAATATTACGCCAAGGTATCTCAAGAAGTCGACTATTGGTATAGGGATGTCATTAATTAAAATTGGAATGGTAGTTGAAGGTGATCTAATCTAAGCAGCAATAACCAAGGCTTTGCATTTTGAAAAATTAAACGTGAGTTTATTGACCAATGACTATTGTGCAGTACAAAGCAGTAACTTATTCGCTTTAGCTTTCAGTTTGTCACGATTAACTTCATTGATTACGAGACAAGTGTTATCAGCATACTATTTAATGCTGTCGTTAGAATAAGTATCAATATTGTTCATGTCATTAATATATAGTAAAAATAGAAGGGGACACTGTATTAACCCTTGTGCTACACCAAAAGTTATATGAATAAGAGCAGAAAGACGACCATTAATGCTTACACGTTGAGTTCTATGATTTAGGTAAGATGAAATTAGATTGAGAGCTGGGCCACGTATTCCATAATGCTTTAGTTTTAAAAGGAGAATTTTATGACAAACAGTATCAAACGCCTTTTGGTTATTAATGAAAATCAATAGAGTGTATAACATATTATTGATGTTATCATAGCAGTTGTTACCACATCTAATAAGGCATGACGTGTGGAAACGCCACTGCGGGAACCGCATTGTTTATGATGTAATATCGATTTTTTATTGAGATAATTTATTAGTCTAGAGAAAATCAGTTTTTCCATTACTTTGAGCTGACTCGATAGCAGTGATATTGGCCTGTGGTTTGATAGTTCACTTTTACTGCCAGCTTTAAACAGAGGAATAACTTTAGCATTTTTAATGCAATTTAAGAAAACACCTTCACAAAATGACGAATTATGCAAAATAGACAATGGAATTGCAATAATGTCCCTGGCTAGTCTTATAAAATAAGCAGATGCTTGCCATCTAGCCCAGGCGATTTGTTGAGATTCAAGGAATTGATCTCTTTAAAAACCTCTTCTGGATATGTTGGTTCAAGACAAATTGAGTTTGATACCTTTTCACGTAGAAACTTAACATGATCTGTGTCATTTTGCTCAGAAAATTTCATTGCTCGATTCTTACCAACACTAGAAAATTACGTTTAAACGTGGCTCGCAATACGGGTAACAGGGTTGGAAAAATTACTTGTTTTTGTATTACTTACAATTACAAATACAATTAAAACTTAACATTTTCGATTGCAATTGCGATTTCAATTATTCAACTTCAAGTAATTGTAAATCAATTACAATTACAATGAAAAGATTCTCAAAACATTGCGACCAATTCACTTACATACGAAGACTCGAGTTTTGCTTATGTCAACACAGTGGATCTGTTTTGTATTTCTAAACCCAGACCTATAAAAGCCCCATTTTTCTTTATCCTTGTTCTTCCGTCAATTTTTGTTTAACCTTAATTTTTCCAATACATAATTTCGCTTGTAAGCAACTTTCAGGAATGTTATTGAATTCATATTGTCTCCAGCAACATTATGATGTTAGCTATACTATACCGCAATTATTGTGTCACACCGCAATTATTTGTGCAAAAGAAAACAAGTTTTAGCACATCTCAATTGTTGTCACCAGGAATATAAATTAAATCAAGTTTATTAGCTCAACTGGTGGGGTAGAAAACTTTTTTGCCAACGTTTCGATAGGCTGTGCTCATGGCATGTACTACCTATCTTCGTCAGGGTTAGAATGCAAAGTTAAAAACAATCATACGATAGGTGCGAAAATTACGTCACAAATGAATCATACGTTAACGCAAAAATTATAACGAATTGGAAGCGAAAAACTGACAGATTGGCGGAGCGTGAAAAACAATAATAATATTACGTCGTGTGGTTTGAAGTAGAGTTGCCGAATAAATGTTAGGAAATTTGTCATTTTGCTTATCATTCATAGTGTTGGGGATTTGGTTAATGAAGTACGTCTCGATAAACCGGCGTTTGTGAAGTCAAGTTCGAAATCCAGAATTTTAGCGTTGGTCCAATCCATAGAATGTTCGTTGTCAAAAACATGCTTAGTTAGTGCTGACTTATCGAATCGTAGATGCCGAATGTCTGCTAAGTGTTCTTTTTTGCGGATGGAAAAACTGCAGTCATGGCATGGAATTATGAGAAGTCGCAGTCACGGCATGAAATTTGATATACTGCTCATTGTCGCATATTCGAGTCCACAGAGTCTTTGTGATTAGCGAGTTTCTTGCCAATGGTGTAATACGGTTTTTACATTATGGTTGGACAAACAACGCCGTATTTTTTCTGTCAATCCGAGATAGTAGGATATGATGGCAAAGCCTTTGAATTGTTGTTCTGTGCGGTTTGAAGATTTCTTGATGAGGGTCGTGTTTAGGTACGAGTTCAAATTTAAAGTGTCTTTCAAGTGTTTGATTTCATCTTGACGGTTTTTCATGGTGGAGCAAAGAGCATTGGCCCGACGGACGAATATAAACGTGGCGAAATAAACATGGCGATTTCTCTCCATCAGTCTACCGAAAACCAACCAACAGCAACCGAAATTTAACTTTCGATCTGACCATGCTTTGGAACACAAACAATCCGTTGTACGATCACTAATTAACCGGGCCAATGCTCTTTGCTCCACCATGAAAAACCGTCAAGATGAAATCAAACACTTGAAAGACACTTTAAATTTGAACTCGTACCTAAACACGACCCTCATCAAGAAATCTTCAAACCGCACAGAACAACAATTCAAAGGCTTTGCCATCATATCCTACTATCTCGGATTGACAGAAAAAATACGGCGTTGTTTGTCCAACCATAATGTAAAAACCGTATTACACCATTGGCAAGAAACTCGCTAATCACAAAGACTCTGTGGACTCGAATATGCGACAATGAGCAGTATATCAAATTCCATGCCGTGACTGCGACTTCTCATAATTCCATGCCATGACTGCAGTTTTTCCATCCGCAAAAAAGAACACTTAGCAGACATTCGGCATCTACGATTCGATAAGTCAGCACTAACTAAGCATGTTTTTGACAACGAACATTCTATGGATTGGACCAACGCTAAAATTCTGGATTTCGAACTTGACTTCACAAACGCCGGTTTATCGAGACGTACTTCATTAACCAAATCCCCAACACTATGAATGATAAGCAAAATGACAAATTTCCTAACATTTATTCGGCAACTCTACTTCAAACCACACGACGTAATATTATTATTGTTTTTCACGCTCCGCCAATCTGTCAGTTTTTCGCTTCCAATTCGTTATAATTTTTGCGTTAACGTATGATTCATTTGCGACGTAATTTTCGCATCTATCGTATGATTGTTTTTAACTTTGCATTCTAGCCCTGACGAAGATAGGTAGTACATGCCATGAGCACAGCCTATCGAAACGTTGGCAAAAAAGTTTTCTGCCCCACCAGTTGAGCTAATAAACTTGATTTAAAGTTTAACACAATAAGAAAATGTAATCAAGTTGAAATTGTCTACGTTACGACTTCAAGTTACAACTACTATTTAAAGTTATTTTAACTTTTACCAATAATATTACATATTTAGCATGATCATACGAAATAGAACCATTAGCGTCGCTTTGACATGCAAACAAGAGCAAACAAGTGAAAAAACACAAAATTTAATATCACAAAGAGCATTGAAGTTACAATCGTACACGTAGCCAGAAGGGGGGCTAAGGGGCCTGGGATCCCCCCAATCAAAATGCCACTAATGATAAAAATGTGAAAAAAAGTCTAGTTTCTTCATTTTCAGTTTCTTTTATCATCTTAGCGTATAACAGTAAATGCGTACAACAATAATTACCAATAATATTGACGACCAGGAAGCCCGGGCCCCATTCATTCGATTTTGCCAACCAATTTAAATGCATAACCCCAGGTGAAATTAAAAGGTTTTGTCCTGAAAGTTGCTTCTTCATGCCCTTATCTAACTTTTTTATTAAGGTAATACAATAACCAGGACAGGATTTACCGAATATGGCACAGAGCCAGGGCCTCGCGCTGAGATGGTGAGACTTTTTTTTGGGTTTTCGCTATATTTGGCAGGAAGATTTTGAAAAAATCCCCAAAGTACTAGGGGCAACGCACAATGTAAATCCAGCCCAGGAATAACATGGTTAGTAAGCGTAACCATGTAATGTACCATTTTTCAATAACATTTCATCTCCACCTTGCCAGTTTTTACGCACAAAATACTTTTTAAAAAAATAGCTCAGGGAAATGCTCATTGAACAAAATATTGAATTTGAATTGAGGGGTCGTGGGCCCCTTAACGGAACATTTACTCCTGTAACTGGTTAATTTCAAAACAAAACTCTCTTTGGAAAATCTTGGAGTGGATTATAATTTACAGCTAAGATATTGCAGGAGGCTATGTTCCTTACTATCTGGGCCAAATTAATCACTTATAATTAAAGTTCAACAACAAATTGCAAGATTTTTAACGTGTTTTGGACTTAAACTGCAAGTAAAAGGAAGATTGAACAACGAGGTGGAGTTGAGGACACAAGGCTCGAGGCCAAGACCAAGGCCAAGGACACAAAAAAAAATCCTAGGCCAAGGACAGGAATGCTCGAGGCCAAGGACTAAGGATACAAACAAAAGTGTTTTCAAAAAAAAGGTCTTCAAAAATTTTTTTCCGGCGATCTCCAAAAAAAAACTGTCTAGAAAAACATTTTTCAGCCAATCTACAAAATTTTAACTAATCAAAAATTAGTGCTGTCCTCAAGCCGAGGACAGGGCAATTTTTGAGGACTTGAGGCCTCGAGGCCAAGGCCAAGGACTTCAAAATGTGTTCTCGAGGCCAAAGACGTCCTCGAGGACTTCACCTCTGTTGAACAATTTAATTTTTTTGATTGGCTTTCAAATGTTAAAAATCTTGTTCTTTCAAACGGCACTGAACACGTGCGAAATATGATCCAATGGCATTAAAATAGGTTTTTAATTTAAAAAATTATAAAAATCGCCCAGTTGCTTGGGGCTTTGGCCCCACACCCCTACAGCCTCCAGCGGCTGGGGGTTCCACTCCAAGACCCCGTTTGTGATACGTTTGAGTTACATTAGCTTACTCGACAGGTCTCCCAAGTTTGACATTGCAGTTTTTAACAGTTAGTTTACCTCTTTTCCCTTTAGCAAAATCCTAATTAAATGCCAACAACAGGCCACGGCTTTAGATCTTCCATTCTATGATATCTTTGCCCCACAAACTGTTCCTCTTTGAAAACTTCTAATGACGCCATTGCAAGTAATTTGTGGTTTGCCCCCTCCAATCAAAAATCCTGGCTACGCCTATGGTTACAATAGTTACTTACCACCGGTTACAGTCACGTCTGACGTCATAGGCCAATCTACCATGGGTTAGGCTATTTTTTGGGTTGGAGTTGATGCTAGTTATGATTAGAGTAGGTGCTAAGTTTAGGTTATGAATATGATTAACCCTATCTCTAAAACTAAGTCTAACTATCCCTAACCTACTTTGATGTTCGATTTGTGACGTCAGATGTGATTGCAACCGGAAAAAATATCGATATTGATTTGCAATCGGAGAAAAATTGATATAGAACAAACACATTTTGTTATCATCTATCTTAGTGAATAATAGTGTAATTGTAATTGGAGACAGGCAGAATTTTTTTCAATTACAACTACAATTACAATTATCGACATCTGAAAAATTTCAATTACAATTACAGCAAAATCGTGTAATTAATTACAATTTTGTTGATTACAATCGTAATTTTTCCAAGCCTAACTGGTAGTGTCATTAATTTCAGTTTTATTGACTACAATTTTATTAAAGGTGGATAAAGATTCTTTAACATTAAGAAGAAGTGCTTTAATGATTTGCCAAGTCTTTCGTGGATTGAATTTGTGTTTATTAAACATCTTATTTAAGTATTTTTTTTCGCAATGTATTTTATTTTGTTTAGTTTGTTTGCGTAAATTCTATATTGCGAAATTAAGTTTTCATCTTTAAACAAAAAATGAGTCTTATACATTTTTTGTTTTCGTTTGATAGAAACTAAAAGTCCTCTGGTAATCCAAGGTCGTTGCAGCAATTTTTGTCGCTTTCGCGAGGCGATTTTCATTGGTAGATGTTCGTCGATTGTTAGCTTAATTATGTTAATAGACTTGTCATACATAGCATCAAGAACTAACATTTTAGCAGTAGATAAGTCGTTTTCAATAAACTCAATCAATTTGTCGTTTAGATCAACCTTAAACAATTTTGGAGAAAAATTTGTATAATCTCTATAGTTGGCTTTACAGTAGCTTGTTTTTGGTTACGAAAACGCACATTTTTTGAAAAAACACAAAAAATCGGATAATAGTCACATGAATTGTTTTGTTGATATCATTACTTAAAATATGATCAATTAAGGAGCTACGATTAGAGGTCACTCGCGTTGGTTTGGTGATCATGCATGAGATGCCATTACTGGTAAGCATGTATTGATAATAATCATTGCTGGTTGAATCGGAAGTTAAATTTCCATCGATATTAACATTAAAATCTCCCATAATGTAGTAAATTTTTTTATCTTTGTTTAATTGTATAATTTGAGTTTCTAGACTTTCGTTAAAAATTTTGAAGTTGCATTTCGGATGACAATATACTCTCCCGCAAATGCTTGCATATTGGATGCCATCATGAATGCGTAGTTCTACAAAGATAACTTCGCTCATTTCAGTTTTCAAAAGTTGTGTGTATACGTTTTGTACAACATATCGCATAGATATGTTCATAGCTACTCCACCAGCATTGGTTGGTGAAGGAGAATGATAAAAAGAGTTGGTTGGTGGTACAGAATTTGAGAATTGCCTTGATTTGAATGTTTATATTACAGTATCTTCGAAGCTTTTCGTCTGACACTTGTCAAGAAGAATCGTCAGAATGGAGAGCGCAGGAAAATGAGCGGCTATTTATAGCGAGAAGCCGAGGCGTGATTGGCAAGAATACGACCAATGAGAAAGCATTATTAGTGTACAATCTTTAAGCTGTATATGAATTCTTTTTGTGGGTAGAAGTTTTGATGAAAGTGGCTTCAAGAGCAGATAGATGAAAAGGTGAACGGCCTTGGGCAACAATAGAAAATCTGCTGTCATCATAATGTTGAGCGCAGGTAAGATTTTGTAAAAGATGAAGTCCAATAGCTGAATCAGAAGCAAGAGACTGGGTATTAGTCTGGGTGGAAGATTTGCACCGACGAGCAGGAAGTAAGCGTTTTTGGGAAGAAGAGCAAGAACGGATAGATTTGGGAACATGTTGTTTGATTCTGTCCTGCAGCCTTTGGGAAGTACGGCCCACTTACCGACTGTCACAGTGGCATGAGAATTGATAAATCACGTTGCTTTTCTGTAAAGCATGCAGTACATTCTTGTTGGTAGCGGAGAGACGCTGGTTGGTAGAGTAAATAACACGTGGTTCCACAGCGGAAAAGCACTGTTTGACAGCAGATTTAACTTGCTTTTCAATCCGGGTAAAAACAGAACCGAGCCATGGGAGACATAGATAGATGGAATATTTTTCGCGTCCAAATTTGGGCAGAGCGTGAAATTGCTTCATCTTCATAGCCATAAACGACTTGATAACGTGCTCAGGGTATCCATTAGTCAGTAGAATGAACTTGATTTTGTCTAGTTCCGATGGCAATCTTTTAGGAGAACAGATGGCAAGAGCCCGGTGAGTTAATGTCAGGATTAAGTTAGTTTTGTGTTTTCGAGGACTGAAGGAATTCCAGTGTAGATATTGACCGGTGAATGTGGGTCTCTGATAGATGGAAGTAATGAACTTGGAAGGGGATTTTTCAACAAGAACATCCAGAAATGGGAGAGCCAGGTTAGATTCTTTTTCGAAAGTAAAGCGGAGAGAAGGGTGAAGTGAGTTGAGGCTGTCTAAGAAAAGATCGCATTCATCTTCGTAGCTGAATACTACGAACGTGTCATCCATATAGCGGTAATACATCTCCGGTTTGGAAGTGGTTTGAAAAAGTTTAGATTCATAGTAACCAACAAAAATATTGGCAATGGCTGTTCCAAGGGATGATCCCATGGCGACTCAGTCGATTTGGCGATGAATGATGTCATTGAAGCTAAACTCAACAGAAGAAGTAGCCATCTCCATAAGTTCGACAAAGATTTGCCGTGGAAAAGGTGCAGGAGGGTGTTCCGAACTATAGAGAGCGTCAGCACAGATTTGAATAGTCTCCATTAGAGGTACATTGGTAAATAAACTCGAAATGTCGAAAGAGCAGAGAAAGACGGAAGAAGGGTCCAAATTTGAAGTTTTATTCCAAATTTCGGCCGAAAATCGGCACTACAAAATGGCTAACACTTCTTTTTTATTTCTTTTGTCATCGCTTAAAATTGACCGAAAAATGGCATAACGAATCGGCGGAGAACTTTTTTTTCTTTTATGGTCTTCACTTAAATTCGGCCGAAAAATACCTCAACAAAACGGCGAAGACCTTTTTTAAGGTTTGGTCTTCACCAAAAAGATTGTGCTATTTACATACGGCTTCTGTTGAAAATTCGGCTCTGTAACCAAAAAAGGTTGAGAACCGTAGTTCTAAACAAAAAATAGCGGCAGGCGCGTAACCAGAATTTTGCTGGGGAAGTAGGAGATTGAACCATAAGATTTTTTCATTCTTAAAATGCTTCAATTGCACAGTGTGCTGAACTGACTAGTACAACTCAAGTGCATCAAAAACGTCCAGTTTTTTTGAGTTTTTGGGAAAAATAGCAATGTTAACACTAGTTTGGATCATATTTTGCTTGTTTTTCGAGCCGTTTCGAAGAACTAAAGTGCCAAGATTTGGAAGCCAGTTAAAGAATTAAATTGCCCAGCACCTTCAATCACCTCTTACTAAAAGATCAAGTCTAAAACACGTTTGAACGCTTGCAGTTTGGGGGTAAATTTTCCAAGTCACTTGGTCAAGGCGAAGAGAGGTGGTTTATCTCCCTCCCTGGTTGCGCCACAAATTAGTGTGAAGGATACAGTATATCCAGTAACAAGTGGGTGGGCTTTAGGCTTGCACCAAATCAGAAATTGTCAAATTTGTTACATTTTCTGCCTCCTTCAAATTTAGTAACTTTTTAGTCAATTTTAGCAAAGACAGTTTATACTGACTGTACTATTGGGGCTAGTGACTACCTGAGCTTACCCTAAAAAATAACATATAACTCAAATACGCCGAGCCTACCCTGGACGGCAGCACTGGCTTTGATAATCCTTTATAAGCTACACGCGATTGCATTATATAAGCGCTGTTTACCTGTAAACCTTTTTAATAGTTCAGAGGGTGGATTCAATTTACATGGTTTGTTTTTACAAAAAATACGGTTGCCCAACCAGTCAGACTACTAAGCAGTAACCACAACGGGTATAGCCTGCTGCTCGGCTTCAAAAGCCTAGGCAATACGGCAACGTACGGTAGCTGGCTTTAACTGCACCTTTGGTTCCAGATGCAATATTTTAATCTTTCTGCTCCCTTTTTGTAAATGCTCGCTCTGCACAGGAAGTAGCCAGGGGGAGTAGGGAGGCAATTGCCCCCCCCAAATTTTATTTTTCCCCTAAATAAATTTAACTTCAACGCCTGAACCCTAAAATGGAGATTACCTCAAATATTGTAGTTGATAGAGGTTTCCAGGTGTGAAGGCCTTCGCACAAAATTCGGAGAAAATAATGGCATTTCGCACCGAAGACCTTTTTTTTGAGAAATAAAAAAAGAAATAAAGAAAAAAAAAAGAAATAAAGAAATGAAAAAAAAACGAGAAATGATTGCCCCCCCAAATTTTCGCTTGCCCCCCCCCTGAAACATTCCGTTCTGGGTACGTGCCTGGCTCTGCATGAAAAGTGGAAGAGCTTTCTAAATCCTTCGGGGGCGGCAGCCAGCTGGCCTGCATAAGCTAACTGAAGTTCAATACGACATGAACAATATTTTAATCGTGCTTTTTCGAAATGCTAGTTTCAAAATTTTGACCTCGTATTGGCTCGTGATTGCGCAAGGCCAGCATTTTGATGTTATCGACTGGAGTGATTACCAACGCGAGAAAAGCGTTACCACATCGAAGCTCGATGTTTGTGGCAATAATTCAGATCTAAAAACGCCTTACATCGTGTACTTCAAGTACATATTTCTCCGCCAGGCAAAAACGGCTAAATGTGGTAAAGTTTAGACTATGCCTTGTTGAAACCACGGTTGCAACTTTTTTTTCGAGCGGATTAGCGGATAGGCTAAAAAAAATTGGATTCGATAACCAGTCCGTTAACATTTTTGAACGTTAGCGGAACCGCTAATCTGCTAATGAAAATGTTAGCTTCGCTAATCATCGGAAAAGCGGATTAGCGATTTGTGCCCACCTATGGTAATGCAGCTCTAAATCTAAAAACTCGATTAATCTCTGAATAACTACGCTGAACATTTAACAATCACGTACGAGAGCGCTAGCAAAACAAAATTAAAAGTTACGAAATAGCTTAGCCTAGTTCGACAAAAAATCGCTACAACAACATTGCTGAAACGATTGCGTTCAAAAAACGCCCAGACATATCGCCTTTAACAAGTGTAACTGCCTTTATGCTTGCACCATCCTGTGCTTCTGTCGATGCAGTAAAAGATAATGCAGTGCGCATTCACAGGAAGTGACAAAGCAGCTGAGCTAAATTCAAACGTAGCATCTTTTTGGCTTTCCTGATATTGCCCCCCCTTGAAAAAATGACTTTCATGTGCATGACTCCCCCCCCCCCCGTATAAAATAGGGTGAAACAACACCGGCTTAAAATATTCCAACATAATCATGACCAATTGACTTTATTTTTATTACTTTTTTTTGTTCCGTAAGGGCATTTGCACTCTCGTCTGTGCTCATTTTTGCAATTCTGGGACTCGCTTATCTGAGTAGCGCACATTTTTCTGCATATTTCATCAAAAACGTGGTTTTGAAAAGCGTTGAAACCTTGCACTAATAACATTAAGCTCACAGCGACAACCAGTATAAGGACCACTTTAATTTTCATGTTGATAGTCAAACATTTAATAATCAGTAATGTCATTTGAACAATTTGAACCTCAACAAATTGGCACAGCCCTTTTTGTAATCATATTTGCTTTTAAGTCTGTTCAGCAAGTTGTCTATAAGTGTGTCATACTTGTACTTGCTCGAAGCAGCGACGAACAATCTGTAATGCCATTTTAAAGTTCTATGCGTTAGCAGCTGATGTTAATTACGGACCGCAGCGATATCGTGGTAATGAAACATCAATTCGTGAGCGTGAATGGGAATATAACTACTGTAAATTATAAACGAAGAAATAGTCAATTTTAAGGTCTTAATTTCATCTTAGGGCCCTGGTGCAAACCTCCACTGATTATGCATCTCCACTTTTTGAGTAGTTTCTTAAAAGCAAACCATGGTTTGGTTAAACGATTTCTTTCACGGAATTTTTTTTACATATTATTATCTAAAAGTATTGGAAAATACTGCAAACTTGTGTCATAAAAAACAAAATGCGGTACCGTACCGGGTATATTTGTAAGCTCAAGTTTTTGGCTTTGGAAAAAACGGGGTTATGGGGCCAGAGCAAAGTCTAATTTTGGTGATTTTTTTTTCCGGGAAAATAGCAATATTTGTGACTTTAAAGCTGCATTCACGCAGGCGTCTTTTCGCTGCGAGAATCGGCATTTTGCCTTTTAGCACAAGAAACAAGAGCGACTGAGAAAGAAAAAAGGCAAAATGCCGATTCGGCAGTTTAAAGTCGCCGGTGTGAATGCAGCTTTAAGAAAAATGCACACTTAGATTTTAAAAGCGATTTGAAAAGTAAATACCGTAATGGAAAAACTAGTTTCCTCACAATTTTCCAACTCTAATTTTAAGCTAATCTTTTCTTAAGAAAGCTGATTATGATAAGCTGAATGATTGAAGCTAAAATTGATGCGCACTTGATGCTTCAAAAATCAGGTGCGATGATTTAAAAGCATCATCGCCCCTACTTTTTAAAGAAGCATACTGGCCAGTTGGTCGAGCCGTAACGCGTTCTTCTTTGGAGCGGGAGTATGAGGTTCAGATCTCGGGCACATCGGATACAGTATTGCCAACGGCTCGCCACCGCAGCGACATTTCTTCAAAAGAAGCTGTGTTGCCCGGGCGGAATGACGCGGAGATGGACCCCGTAAACTTGTCACACGCTTCAGCGTAATACAGCAACTATAAATGAAAAGTATGATTTGGTTTGATTTAGAAGCATCTCAAAACGCAAACCACAGAAGTAGAGTGGACGCGCTTATGAAAAAATTATGCAGCAAGAAATTTAACCTTTGATTTATGGCATACAAAGAATGAGCAAAATATCTGGGAAACCAAAACCTAGTCTGAAAAACTTGTTTGTAACTTCATCAGAGATGCTTTCCTTCTTGAAAATTCAGAAGCTATCAAATTCGCTAATGTTCACCGTTTGCCGCAACATCCAGTATTAAAAACTGATAGTGGCAAAGTGACACGTTTAATTAATATTATATTGACGAATTCCCGTAATAAATAATTGATTTTCCGATCCTTTAAAAACTTGAAGACATGCAACGAATCATTGAATCTTAAACCTAAATCACCTGGGTATGTTTTTGTAGTCGAAGACTTGTCTCAACAACTGTAGATTCAAAACCAGACACTACTACCTCACTATAATGAAGCAAAGAAATGTGGCAAAAAGGTCTCGTGGAAGATATCTGCTGGAATATATTATTATTATTATTGTTAATCAGCAGCGGTGCAAGCGGATCTGCTACCGTTAGGTAAAGTCCACCTACACATTGCGTAGGCCTCATTTGGGCCCATTGCAACTGTAGCTGCTATGTTAATGTTGTTTTGTTTGGTTATTGGTCGAACTCAGAAAGCCTTCCAGCTTCCTTTTAGAACGTGACCAGTTTGTTAATGTTACTTTTCATTACCACATTATGAACAGTGGTTTTGGTGATTCCAAAATATTTAACACGAATATTTTGGTAGACTTTGCAATTGCCTACATGATGATTTGGTGTTTCATCCTCTAGGCTGCAATTTGGATACAAAGAAGACTCAGCACAACCTGTAGTTTTCTTGTACCACTATAGATTGCAGTGCCCAGGTAAAACTTGCTCTACTCTATTTAATTGAGGCCTCTTAATGTTAAGAAGGTGTATTGTTAGTCGTGAGGACGTCCAACCTACAGACTCCTTCATCTTTACGCAGTCTTTCCGTTTACTCCGTATAGATTTCCATCTATCTGTGGACCAGTCCTTAACCGCGCTAACGCAGCTGGCATACGGGACTGTAATAAAAAGTTCAGCACCATGCATTTTTGATTTAGCTCCTGATTTGGCTACATAATGTGCCACTTCGTTACCATGTACCCCAGCATGTCCAGGAATCCAGACAACATTGACGTGGTTTTGTTTACCTAACTGATTTAGGTTTCTGATGCAGTTGAGCACTGTAATTGATGTTACAGTGCACTTTATGGGTGCTTTGATAGCTGCTTGACTATCAACCACCACAACAATACTTTGATTGTGCTTTTTTTCCGAAACCAGGTTCTCTACCACGTCTGAAATAGCTTGGGACTCCTGCCTGGAATACAGTACTGTAAATTCCAAGGTGGAAAAATGTTTGTTTTGGGGAGTTGTTTGGGTATTCTGCGTAAAAACCCGCACCTACTCTCCCATCTAGTTTCGAGCCATCAGTGTATACCCTTGACAGTGTTATGATTTAGAACGCTTTCAAATCTGAGAGCATTCTTTTTGTCAATAATTTGACATTCGATATTTCTCTCGAATACCTTAGTTTTCTCTATTCGGTCAGCTAGCATTTGCAGCAGTGGTTAGAAACTTCTAGCCTCATTGCAAACATGAACATGGCTTTTCGTTTTCCCCAAGGAACCAACTTGGTTGACATGCCAGAGTCCACTAACAGTGATTCTGTATGACCCTCGCACTGCCTCAGCTAATAAAAATTCCTCAATGGGTGTTATGTTGAGCAATATTTCCAGAGCACCAGTAGGGGTGCCAGGAAAAGCTGATGAAATCATCAGGCAAGCAAGTCTCTGCATCTTTGTGAGTTTCCTCTCTAGATACTTTTTGTTGAGACCACCAGCCCAGGACACACATGCATACGACATGATTGGACGTATCATAGCTGTGTATATCCATTTCATCGCATAAGGTTTTATTCCCCACGTTTTGCCCACAATTTGTCTACATTGCATTAATGCTGTAGTTGCTTTGCGGGTAATTCGGGTAATGTGTGGTTTCCAAGTGAACTTACTGTCCCGAGTAACACCTAACAGCTTTGCTTCCAAACCAAGTTTTGAACCATTCATTGACAAGGAACCTAAATGTGGATTTCGTTTGTGAGTGAACAGTACGATTTCGGTTTTCTTGCTGCTAAACTGTAGCTCTTGTTCCGAAGCCCAGTTTGTAGCAATATTTATTGCTTTCTGGGCCATACCTCTGATCCAAAGCATATCAGCACTAGTGACCAACACTGCTAGATCATCGGCATAGGCTTGAACATAAAAGTCTCTGCTACGTAACTCTAGCAACAAGTTGTTTAAGACACAGTTCCACAGAAAAGGGGATAGGATACTACCTTGTGGGTTCCCGTTCACTACTTCCCTTTTAACTTTATCACCATATAATTCTACTTGGACTGCGCGAAGTCTTAGTAAAGTCTCTATCTATGAGGTGAGAATGTTAGACATGCCCAGCCCTCGCAGAGCCGCAACAAAGCTACGGAAGGTGGCATTGTCAAAGGCACTGACAATATCCAGGAAAATGCCCACAGCCGGCTTTTTTCTAACAAGGCAATGCTCTACAGAGAGCAGTGGCGGATCCAGAAAATTTTGGTGGGGGGGCATTTGAAGCACAAAACCTCAAAAATTCGGATGTCTTCACCAAAATTGAGAGTGATTTTTCGGCCGAAATCGGAAATTCAAACGTTTTTTTCGCCCAAATTCAGGTGGTCTCCAAAAAAAAAAAAAAAAGGTCTTCACCAAAATTGAGAGTGAGTTTTCGGCCGTAATCGGAAATTCAAACGTTTTTTTCGCCCATATTCAGGTGGTCTCCAAAAAAAAAGGTCTTCACCAAAATTGAGAGTGATTTTTCGGCCGAAATCGGAAATTCAAACGTTTTTTTCGCCCAAATTCAGGTGGTCTCCAAAAAAAAAAAAAAGAAAAAAAAAAAGGTCTTCACCAGAATTGAGACTGATTTTTCGCCGGATTCGTTACGTTTAGGTCGGTGGGGGGGGATGCATCCCGAAATGGAGCCGAATTATTCAAAACAGAGGCTGATTTTTCGGCCAAAATCGTTACTTTTAGGCTGTTACTTTACTTTTAGACAAAATCGTTACTTATTACATCCCCCCCCCCCCTAAATCCGCCACTGACAGGGAGCACAAATTCAGGCAAAACAGTTTCCGTAGAAACGCCTGCACGAAATCCATACTGCAATGCAGAAAGCTTTGCCTGCACGTTATTATCTTCCTAAATATGATACAGAATTAGTCTTTCCAACCATTTCAGTTGGAAGGAAGTTAAAGTGATCATATGGAAGGATTTAGCTTTAAAATAGCTTTCCTTTCCGGGTTTGGGGAAACATATACCTATGCCTTCTTACCGTGCCAGTAGCACATACCTGTGTCTCAGACATGCTTAAAAAATGACCTGGTAATATCCTTTCAGCTGATTCCAACCTTTCTGTAACATTACAGGATAGAGCCCGTCTGTCCCTGATGCTTTGAATGGTTGAAATTCGTTAATAGCTGCTTCCATACGCTCAAATGAACATATGTTTGCAACCATTTCAGTGTTTTCAGGTCTCATGAGTGGATTGTCCACTAAGTCGGACGTGGTTGCATGATTTCCTGTCTGCTGACTACCCGGTGATAAGATATCGAGCAGATAATTGAAAGTTTCTAGTGGAGACTTTGTGAATTCTCCGTTGTGTTAAATTACGTTGCTAACACGCACCGTTTTATTCCTTCGAATAATCTTGACCAGACGATCCGTTTGTGTTTGACTATTCATACTCTCTACAATGCAATGCCATGAATCGCGCTTTGCTCTTCTGACAGCTTTTTTGAAGAAGGATAGGGCGAGCTTTTGAGCCTTCCAATCTTCTTCTTGTTTAGTCTTAACGGCTTTTCTCCAAGCTTGCCGAGCTTCTTTTCGAAGGCTTGCTAGCTCAGAACTCTACCAAATGTTGTCTTTCTTACGAAGCGACTTTCGCGTAGGGCAAGCAACTTCATATGATTTAGAAATAACTGAATGAACCTTGTTTGCCGGATCCTATACACCTCCCCGAAAAACACTTTTCAGAAATTACATTTCCCCGAAAAACACTTGGCCGAAACTACATTACCCCGAACATACATTTCCCTGAACGTGCATTTTCCAGAAATTACATTTCCCTGAACATACACTTGCCAGAAATTACATTTTCCTGAATGTGCATTTGCCAGAAATTACATTTTCCAGAACGTGCACTTTCCAGAAATTACACTTTCCTAAGCATGCACTTGCCAGAAATTACATTAGCCCGAATGCTCATTTGGCAGAATGTACATTTGGCCGAAATTACATTTTCCCGAAAACTTATTTTCCAGAATTTACACTTGCCAGAATGTACATTTGGCCGAAATTACATTTCCCCGAAAACTTATTTTCCAGAATTTACACTTGCCAGAATGTACATTTGGCCGAAATTACATTTCCCCGAAAACTTATTTTCCAGAATTTACACTTGCCAGAATGTACATTTGGCCGAAATTACATTTCCCCGAAAACTTATTTTCCAGAATTTTCACTTGCCAGAATGTACATTTGGCCGAAATTACATTTCCCCGAAAACTTATTTTCCAGAATTTACACTTGCCAGAATGTACATTTGGCCGAAATTACATTTCCCCGAAAACTTATTTTCCAGAATTTTTACTAAACAAAATTTACGTTTGGTCGAAAACACATTTCCCCTAAAACTTATTTTCCAGAAATTACATTTCCACAAAAATTCATTTTCTGGAAACTATTTTTCATTCGAAAAATTATTCTATGTTTAGGTTATTTATTTCTAGTAAACAGAACAAACTTTTAGGTGAAATTAAGAAACGTTGCGATAACAGTTAGCTTGCGGAATGAGAATGATAACCTAGCTTTTTAGCCAATTTGCTATCATAAGTTGTGCTTCAAGCGTAACGAAACTTAACAATTAAAAATCGATGCAAGCGTGTTCAGAGAGGCAAAGCAAGCCTACTTTTACCCAGGTTACACTTTTTTTAGAAGAGCCAATAAATTTTAAGTTGAGCTGGCTTCTCATAGTTTTTTGCCAATTTGCTGCTTCATTTGTCCTTAATATTATTCCTTGAATTCTGAGAACGTTCATGTATCTTTAAACGACCATGTTTTTAAAGTTATTTTGGAGTCCAATTCCGAATGCTCTGTCAGCTTGAGCAAAGACTTTTTTGCAGCATCGTAAAACTGCAAAAGCGAAAAAGTACGGAGTTTTTTTTTTGACTTGAGAACATCCAAATATTTATGAGTTGCTTGCGCTGTTTGAAGCAGCACTCTGTAATTTTAGAATCGTTGCAATATTTTGCTTGTAAATACTGGAAAATTACTAAAATTTTATCGTTTTGAATTAGCACAGAATTTAGTTGCTTTCAAGATTTGAAATTTATTCTTTTTTGTTTCCAATCTTTTTGTTACTGATGGAGGCTGGCATTTTTTTAGATTCTGAGCAACAATGAGCCTCGGGTTTTTATGAAATATTATTGTTATAAAAAAAAATAGTGTAATTCGTCTTGCGTTCGCGAAAAAATTAAATCTGCAGCTGTAGTACGAAGTACGTAGCCAAAATCTACGTCAAACAACACTTGTTGCATTCCTCGGCAAAAGATTTCGCTCTTTAGCTTACCAACACTCAAGAAAGCAGCAATGGCGTGTATCCGCAACCAGCTTCAAAGAGCTTTTGTTTGAAACCTACCGAGAAAGCCACTTCTACGGAAAGCTCATTATGATGTCAATTCCCGCCATTCACATTTCATACGATTTAGAACATTTCATTCGCAGTTCATGCGAAGGTAGCAAAAAGATAAGTAATTCCTTCAGGTGACGTAACAATTAAAACCTATGAGCCTTCCTGTAGCAAATACTGACCGCAATAATCCAATGTAAGGAACAGTAATGCCACTCCTAGTGAATTTTCACTAAATCTAGTGAATTTTGGTCCGGTCTAGTGACCTAGTGAATTTTACGATCTAGTGAATGTTTTTGTAGAATGTGAAAGTACCTGAAAGCTGCTAATGTTTGCTTCCAAATTTTTGGTTGCAGTTTTATATCATTGCATGTTTAAATGTGTTCTTTCGCTTGATGAGACCCTTGAGCTAGGTCAAAACGCGTCGCGATAACTCATTCACAATAGTAAAGTGTATAGATGAATAACTTATGCTTCTAAATGCTAGCCAAAACCTATAGTTTTAGGTTGACAATCATTGAATAGAGAAAAAAAAATTTTAATCAACCTGAAAGACCTTTTGTTATTTTTTAGAGAGGACCAAGAAAATTACGCGAAAATCGTGCGTCGCTAGCGTGAAGACCTTTTTTGGGAGATCACCTAAAAATTCACGCAAAACTACGACCCGTGGTGCCACTCCGAGTAAATTTTATATAGATCTAGTGAATTTTGGTCCGTTTTAGTGTCCTAGTGAAACGATCTAGAGAAATTTTTGTAACTTACCAAGTGAAGACCTTTTATTTTTTATTTTTTTGAGATCATCTAAAAAGCAGTCTCATTGTCGTGTTTTTAACTCAATTTTAAATTAAAAGCACAAAGCGTTGTGAAAATTTTTGTGTTTCACAAAATTCTAGTGAATTTTGAAGAGTAGCCTGTGGCAGCATTCAGTGGCGGATCCAGAAAATTTTGGTGGGGGGATGACAAAATTTATAAGCACGGATTTTCTATAGGCCTAATCTCAAAATTTAGGATGTTTATGATTAATCTTCTTGACGTCGCGCAAATTTGCTTGGCATATTTTTGATCAGGCGCGTGGCAAAAAATCTGCAATGAGGTGGCTGTGTACGGGCCTCCAGTGGGCGGTGGCATTTTGCGGTGTGGGAGCGTAGCCTTTAACCGCCGGAGACTGGGGGTCTGGGGGAAAAGCCCCCAGCCGCTGGAGGCACGGGGGCCTGGGGGCAGAGCCCCCAACGCTAGAAAATTTTGTATTTTTTTGGCAAAAATAACTTAATTTTGGGCCTATTTCAATAAATATTATGCTCTTAAAGCACGGCATAAAAATTAGCATTTGCAAAAGCATGTTTATACTATAGTTACATATATGGGCTTTGTTGGAGGTACCGGTAGCTATTGCTAGAATTTCAGTTCTCTTATTTACAAGCTTGTAAATTATAAAATCCTATCCCCGTAGTTCAATAAAACTCTCAAGGAGTAATCTATTTCGTCTATATTCTATAGAGAAAGATATAAATAGGGGGGAAGGGGGCTAATGGAAGGAAGTTTGAGAGAAGTGATTGGTAATTAACTGCAGTACTGTAATACTGCATAGCCCCCCTTCCATATTCCTGAGCTTACATATTTTTGATGATACCTGTGTTAAGCATTTTTCAATAAACGATCTTTTTTTTAATAAACATTTTTCAATAAGCATTTTTAAATAACATTTTCCTGCCCCTCCCCCCTACGCCCCTATCCTATTGGCTTTAAAAATCTATCCTATTGTCTTTAAAAATCAAGTCACAGTCGCACGGCCTAGCGAGTATTCACTGACGGCTTTTTTTCAAATATGTAGGCTTAATATTACACATAAGCAGGATGCATGTTATGTTTAGGCTGGTTGGGGGATGCATCCCCCCCTAAATCCGCCACTGGGTAAGGAACAACGTAGAATGAATGATCTTGTCGAGATTGTTGTTGGGGAGGTAGCTGTACTGCAACTGCATAGGATGAAAATTCGAATTTCCTGCTGTTGAGAATTCTCTGCTGTGTACTTTTGACCAGAGAATTTTGAGTTAATATTTGTTTGCTGCCAGGCTCCTGTTAATCTTTCGAATTGAACCATTTTACCAATTTACACATTGGTGTCAGAGAAACATTAATTTTTGCTTTAAATAAATTTTCCCTCAAGGCGCGTAATGCCTACCTCAAATCAAAATGACAGTTCCGTACGGTGTTTTTTTTATTGTTCAAATTTATTGATACGAATAGGCCTATTTTATTATATTATTGTATAAATATTGGGAGAAAACGCTCACCTAACGAGCTCCATTAAAGCAAGACTGTGGGCCAGTGCTTCCCAATTTTTCATCACCGTGACCTATTTTCTATTCGATAATTTTCCATTGCCCACATCTAAATCGCTAGCTTAATCGCGATTTATCAATTTTCAGGTGATCCCCACAAAAAAAAGGTATGGTATTCACGCCAAAAACCGCAAATTTTGTGCTAGCTCACTCTCTAACGGGCCCCACAGCCCTAATGATTAAGACAGTTTTTTAACCGAATTTACAATTACCCAAATAGCTCCAGCCCACCACCAAATGCTCCTATGGCCCGCAGGTTGAAAACCGCTGCTGTAGGCCATACGTAAGCGTAATGGTCGTCAAATTTCATTTTCGTCTTTTCATACGTCTCTGCCCTAAGGTCAGTAGCGTAGGCGGGGAAGTGATGCAGTGCCGTCGCTACAGGGGGCCATGTCCCCCGATTTCAGTTTACTCAAAATGCTGTTTTAACGTCAAAATATAGAAAATTTAACGTCAAAATATAAGCGTTTAAAAGTATTTAGACTTGGCCTGAAGTAAGGGGGAGAGGGCTAAAGAGGTTAAGCAATATAAGCGTTTAAAATGACTTCTGAATTTTAGCAATTTAATCATTGATGCCGCTTCAAAAAGGGCGAAAGGTGATAAAATGCTGTTAAAATTGCTATTTTTGTGCTGTAAAATCTCAAATATTGCCCAGTAGTTGGGTGGATCCGTCCCCAGGCCCCGGTCTGTGACACGCTCGAGTTGCATCAGTCTGTGACACGCTCGAGTTGCATCAGTTGCAT